>OY755241.1:44352199-45597199 GCA_963576725.1 Azorinus chamasolen | reverse complement strand
AACACCGAGTTACTCGGCGTATTATCTGGATCCAAACTGTTTGCAACGGTTATCACAGGTTCGCGTATGCCAACGAAAAAGTTAAATACAATTGATATGCCATAAACATGCCACCATCGTTATGTATATTATCATTTACAATCAGTTTGGATCCAAATGAAATGCCGAGTTACAGTTTGGATCCAATCTGATTGAAAGTTTATTCGTGTGTTTTTAAATAACAATGGGGTTAATTTGAGCAGACGACAATAACATATGAGTTGCAGGCGACAATAAAACCAACGTGCTAAAGATTAAATGCATTTGCCGTTTACCGTGTTTCGTATAGTGACGAGATAACGTATATGGCATGCACGCAAAGATAAAAACACAAATTGAGTGTTTAAAATATATTTCATATATATTTTTAAATAGAAAATAACAAAAAAGGTGTATCGAATTTCAACGAGATATTTCAACCACAATCAGTACATGTACTTGGCAATCGAGACCGTTACAGACACTCTAAAGGGTTAAATGAAATTAAATCTAAATCACTTGAAAATGTCATAAATTTAATTGGCATTTACTCTTTCGATGCCAAACATTGTCGTCTGTAAAATTGTAGTCTGCTTCCATTTTTAATTTTTTAATTTTCCTTTTGTTGTTTCAAAACCATAATCATAACATCAAACAGTTTAGATCCTGATAAGAAACCGCGCGACTCGAGGTCTCATCTGGATCCAAACTGTTTGTAAATGTGATTACAGATTCTCAAATGGCATCGAAACAGTTAAAGAGTAATCCTGGATATGTACGTCTCTGGACAACAATATACAGTAAAAATCTCTTAACCGGAATTCTAGTAGAGAAGAATTTATATATTTTAGGCAGGTGACTGCTTAATGCAGGGTGAAAGTCATGCAGAAAGCTCCTCTAGGAGCTTTCTGCATGACTTTTACCCTGCATTAAGCTGTCACCTGTCCCCAAGACCGATATTTATACTAAATTTAACTTCCGGTTAAGAGAGGTTATACTGTAATGCAGTAGAGTCTGTCTAAATATGTCTAAGTATGTGTCTGTAAGGCAGGTAGTAGCTTAATGCAGGTCAACCGTGATACAGAAAGCTCCTATTTAACCCTTTCCCTGTTCTATGTTCATTATAAATTTCAATACTCATTGAATATTCATGGGCAAAACAGTTGAAATGAAATATGGAAGGTGGACCATTGTAACCATGTTAGCAAGTAAAGAAATAGATCTTTCAAATTCCACTAGCAAACAGAGCAGACCCTGATCAGACGGCTCCTATAGGAGCCGTCTGATCTGGGTCACCTCGGTTTGCAAATGCGTGAACACACGTTTATATGAGGAAAATGGTTAGGCAACCACTTGCTTTTTAGACTTCTATGTCCAACAAATGAATGACCGCATAAGACAGGTTATATTGTACAATGTACTTGTATATTGAAGAACATTATAATCTCCATAAAAGTGTTGATGTTTTTCTTTTATTATAAATCTTATTATATTTATTGATAATATGTTTTATAATATACATTCACACGTATTACACATTTTCGATATAGATGTTCCATTTGGGTACACACACACGTTGAGTTTGTGACCTTTGAATATGTCAAGTATTGTATATTTCATTATCAAAGAGGTGCGATGTACAGGCACAAGTTGCAAATAATGTTTTGTTCCGTTCTGTTATATACATGTATTGTGTTTTGTCATGTTAATACATTGTTTTACTCGTTAGGACAAAGAGAAGAAGAAGGTAGGTATGCATGCAATTATATATCATATAGTTGAACGCCCTTTAAACCAGACCTTTAGTAAAAAAAAAAAAGAAAAAAAAAGAATTGAGCTCTTTTTACACAAGTGACTGCTTAATGCAGGATAAAAGGAGCTTTCTGCTGACTTTTTATCCTGCATTAAGTACTACTGTATTTCTATATTGAACGTCCGGTTTGGAGGGTTTTCACTGTATATAGATATCACTAGTTTATAATATATTACTACCTATATGTGTGTCTTGTCTTACGAGCATGTGGTGTGCGTTGTTATAATAGAATTAAGATTACCGGTATAACATAGATTGGAAAGTACAGCAAAACCTTTCTACAGCGACACTATGTCTGTTATAACCCTTTATCTGAATAATATTTATGTAAGAAATAAATACTGCATGAATTCCAATTATCTGAACATTTAAAATGAAAAAACATGTTCAGACAGAAACTATAGAATCAGGTCATAGTAACGGGTTAAGACGTCGTTATTAAGAGGTTCTACTGTGCTGTAGTGTAGATGTATTGTTGTCTTGATAAGTATTGGGTTTAATATATTATATATACATGTATATATATCGCTTAGTACTAGGGGGTGAAGGATGGGGTGACGTACTGCTAGGATTTACATGTAAATTATATACTACATGTATATAGATCTATACAAACAGTCATTAGTCGCTAATTCAAATAGTTTAACCTCACTAATCCGAACGTCTACTAAAGAAGAATTGGACATTTGTGAGGCAGGTGACTGCTTAATGTAGGATCAGAGTCATGCAGAAAGCTCCTGGGGACGAGTTTTCTGCATAACTGTCATCCTTCATGATACGGCCACATGTTTTAAAATAGATAACGATACTTATGTAAGTGTTCTAATTAGCTAGGTTCACTGTCGTTAAATATATGGACTTATGGGATATTATATATTTTTGTTATTATTCGAGGTATACTGTATACTGATTATGTGAAGGAAAGGGTTAATAGGCATAGCAAAGGGGATACTAGCTTAACTGTTGCTTTAACCATTTCATGCCTTGGTCTATTAGGGGCTGGGCTGTTCTAATCTGGGCATTTGTCTATGCACCTTTAGAAACATGAATGGCATAAATTGGTTCCAATATAATTATATAAAAAATGAACTGTGTACAGTTGAACTTCGATATCTCGAACTCTGATAACTCGAAGTTCAGGATAACTCAAGTAAAAGCTCGGCCCTTCAAAAATTACAATACATCATTGTTCTAAAATTTTATCACTACGCATATCGAGAAACACATGTGACAGTTTAATTAATGTCGAAAGTAATGCCGAAAACTCATACAGGAGCTTTCAGGTTTAATTTACATCCGCATTAATCTGTGAACTTGAGAAATTGTCCAGAGTAGAAATCGGATGACTCGAACATCTGTTATTTCGAAGTGATTTATATGGTCCCTTGGAGTTCGATATTTTGAAGTTCAACTGTATTTTATATCTAATACATGTACATGTACACGTTTATATGAAGAAAAGGGTTAAATTAATTGATAAACATTTGGGTTAATGTGGCATAATGAAATCGCGGGTGATTTCAGGGTTGTATCTGTATTATATAATCCCCTGAAACCGTCGTATTACCGATAAACCTCCGCTGTAATCCAAAAGAAAACTTGGCAATCTCAAATATTAGCCGAATAATACCCAGTGTCCCTTAACCCTTTCCTTCATATAAACGCGTTTTCACGCATTTGTAAACAGAGTAGACCCATATCAGACGGCTCCTATAGGGACCGTCTGACCAGGGTCTGCTCTGTTTGTTAATGAAATTTGAAAAACCTGTTTCTTTACTTTCTAAAATGGCTCCAATGTTCCACCTCCCATATTTCATTATATTAATTATTTTGTCCATGGACATTCAGCAGGTATTGAAAAATACATGGAACAGGGAAATTGTTAAAAAAGGGCATACAGTGTAGACCCAGATCAGAGGACGCCTGAAGGAACATTCAGATCAAAGTCTGAACTGATTGTTATACCCATAGATGTCATGCCATTGACTTATACCAGCATAGATATATTGTTTGCTCTGCCCCCCCCCCCCCCCCCCCCCTTCACCACCACCACCACCACACTCAACATGAGATGGTTCCAAAATAAGTCTAGATGGGATTTCCTTAAGAAATATGGGAATTCATTGGTTAAGACAGTGTTAGGTATTTGGATTGCAAGGATTTATATGTAATACTAAATAGTGGGTTTTGCGAGGTACATGTATATCACTCACAGTAAATCCTCTCTGAACAGAACGCTGAAAACCCCGCTAATGCGACCACCTAAAAGAGGTATAATTCTGGGTGCTAGAGGCAGGTGGTAGCTTAATACAGGACAAAAATAATGCAGAAAGCTCCTAGCTGTATTACTTTTGTCCTGCATTAAGCAACCACCTGCTTATAAAGTCACCCATATTTATTCATTAAGTGGTCGCATTAGAGGGGTTCTACTGTAGTACCATTGTCAGTCATTAACACAGGTGGCAGCTTAATGCAGGTTAAAAGTCATGCGTTATAAACTATTATCATACTGCATGCCTTAAAACTTTTTTTGTTTTGCATTTGTTAAAACCCTTTTTAATACTGCATGCGTTATTAAAACTTTTTATACTGCATGAACATAATTGCCTTCGTATATACAGTAAAAACCCATTTATTGCGACCAGCAAAAGGGCATAATTCACACTGGCAAAGGCAGGTGGTAGCTTAATGCAGGACGAAAGTTATGCAGAAAGAGCTTTCTGTATAACTTTCGTCCTGCATTAAGCAACCACCTGCTTATAAAGACGGTCATGTTTATTCATTAAGTGGTCGCATTAGAGGGTTTTACTGTACACCTAAAACATCTTGTCTGCGTGCTTTGAATGACTACCTGTATAATGGGTTTATATGTATTTGAATTCATCGATGTCATATTACACAACTATGCATGCTGTAAATATTTAATCTCTTAACTGACAGCGTAGAATGGTTGTATTATGTATACGAAAGTGTCGTCTTTGATAAACTGTGATCAAAACCAAATCATTAATATTAGTTAGAATCAAACATTAACCCTTTACATCATAGAGACGATTTAAAACGCATTTGCAAACAGAGTAGATCCAGACCTCTCCTACAGGAACCGTCTGATCTGGACATTCCCTTTTGCAAAGGCGTCAGAAAGCGTCCCTATCGGGTCCCTTACCCGGTGTCTACATAGCTTAAATGGACAACTAGTCTAGACTGTCCCTATATTTAATGGGTTGGACTATTATAAAAGTTGTCATGTAATACAAGTCCCCATTCACGTTATGTACCATATTCTCCATTATAAACGCCCACTCTGAAAATCACCCCCTTATTCCTTGGGGTGGGGGTTGTTAACGACGAATAAAACTTCTAAAGCACTATATAATAACCATTAACATTTAGCCTGCTGAGTAAATTATTTTTACAGAATGTTTCACCTACTACATTTTCAAAATTCAAGCTATAATAAATGTGTCTATCAAAATGCAACCATGGTGTCAAACGGTTTGGATCCTGATGAGACGCCGAGTTACTCGGCGTCTCATCTGGATCCAAACTGTTTGCATAGGTATTCACTCATTCGCCCATAGCAGGCTAAAGGTTAAATAAAATAATAGGTACATGTATTTAAAATTCAGATGGTAGCTTAATGCAGACTGAAAGGCATGCAGAAAGATCCTCTAGGAACTTTCTGCCAATTTGTATAAAGTAACCCCGTGTATACAAAAAATCAATTGCAAATATTAATAATATAATTGCTTTACCATTTGTTCCTTATACCACATAGTTGTACATGTGATAAGTGTAATAATAAATATGTAATCTGTAGATATGTAAGAAGCACCCTTAAAAGTTTTAAGTAATGCTAGACCCCCGGGAGAGCTTATTAGAGATAACTAGTACGTTATTTATTTCGACACTGTGAGCAAAGTTGTAATAGCTCTCGCAAATCATGAGTTTAAATCCAATGTGATGACAAGTAAATCAATATATTATCAGAATGCTAACTAGTTTTGGCTCTCTGAAACTGTTATTAATAAACAAATGTAAAAAAAAAATCAACTCATTTATGTCCACATTATTTAAGGAAAACCCACCCATGTCTTATTTTGGAACCCCATATTGACGGGGCGCTGCAAACAAAACGTCGTCGTCGATGGGTTCAGCTGACAGTACATATCCTGATCAATGTGCTCCTTCAAGAGACCTCTGGGTCTACACTTGTAAGCTTAGGTGCTGTTTAAGAGGACACTGGGCACGAATGGGTTAAATGTTGGAGATTAAAGCATGGATACAGATCAATGTTACATATAGTTTCCACTATTCAAAAGGGTTAAATGACCGCTTTTATTGAAAAAATGACTGCAATTCGGTTTAAATCGATAATGTTTATGTTCTGTGTATTGGTCGGTGAAAATCCTATTGAAAAAGTCCAATCAATAATCGGTTTAGTTTAATTAAATTATGATCACTGAGCCCCGCTGACTTTGTTTATGAAAAGATCTGAGTTTGACCTGTATATTGGGTTTTTTATCAATGACATGAAAAGTCAACTTGATGCCATCTAAGTATCATATTCCTTAGTTGTAATTTCATTCCGGGACACTCGTACCTTTAAACATTGACTTGCGTTTCTGTTAACTTTTTCGCTGCCACTGTCGCAATGTGATTACCTATACAAACAGTTTGGATCCAGATGAGACGCCGAATAACTCGGCGTCTCATCAGGACCCAAACTGTTTGTTACTGTGACTGTTTCTTGAAACAAAAATGAAGAAAAATATATAATGGAAAATTGCAGCTGACGACTATGTTTGCAGACGACAAAATTTGGCAGTGAAAGAGTGAAAGAGCGCCTCCACGGTACTGGTACATGTTGCTATGACTGTGCATTATCTATGTGACAGGGAGTTACCGATCTGATGAGTGAACTGTTTAATGTGTTAAGCTCGGGATTAGCGTAGAAAAATATGTCGTTTACAGTAAGTTAAATATTTACTTCATAAATACACCATTCTACGTCTTTACAAACAGAGTAGACCCAGATCAGACGGCTCCTCTAGGAGCCGTCTGATCAGGGTCTGCTCTGTTTGCTTATGAAATGATATAAATGCGGTATATATGGTTCTATAGTTTCTGTCATGGCCAAATTTTCCTGTGTGCATATGCTGTTATCATCAATATTCATGACGTCGTTATTTCTTACATGAATATTGTGGGGTCACATCAAAGTGACTTATATATTCCTATATTTCATGAATATTCATGTAAAAAATAATGAGGACAAGAATATTAATTATAATAGCAAATGAATACAGGATGGTTGATCATGGCAGAAACTGTAGATACAGATGTATATCATTTGATACATAAGCAAACAGAGCAGACCCTGATCAGACGGCTTCTATAGGAAGTCGCCTGATATTGGTCTACTTTGTTTACAAAACTGTTACAATGTTTATTTATGAAGTCCGTGTAAATGGTTAAGGCAACGAATGTGTTAACCTTACTAATCACTCAAATAAAGTAAGTATTATTATTGGTGAGAGCTTAATGCAGAGAGAAAGCAATGAAGATAGATCCTCTGGGAGCTTTCTACATTACCTTAACCCAGCATTGAGCAGCCACCTGTGTAAAATGTAATGAAAACATATGACTGTATTATTTATAATGATGATGATAAAAGATGATGACGATGAATGATGGTGATGATGATGATGATGATGATGATGATGATGATGATGATGATGATGATGATGACCCTAAAGCGTTAGATTTTCTTTTTCTTTCAGGGATTTCCAAGGAAGAAGGAGACCGTTGAAGATATCATGTTGACACCAAGGAATCAGGTAGGATTATAAAATATAATACACGTCATACGTGTGAATAGAATAACATGCTGACACCAAGGAATCAGGTAGGATTATAAAATATAATACACGTCCTACGTGTGAATAGAATAACATGCTGACACCAAGGAATCAGGTAGGATTATAAAATATAATACACGTCATACGTGTGAATAGAATAACATGCTGACACCAAGGAATCAGGTAGGATTATAAAATATAATACACGTCATACGTGTGAATAGAATAACATGCTGACACCAAGGAATCAGGTAGGATTATAAAATATAATACACGTCATACGTGTGAATAGAATAACATGCTGACACCAAGGAATCAGGTAGGATTATAAAATATAATACACGTCCTACGTGTGAATAGAATAACATGCTGACACCAAGGAATCAGGTAGGATTATAAAATATAATACACGTCATACGTGTGAATAGAATAACATGCTGACACCAAGGAATCAGGTAGGATTATAAAATATAATACACGTCATACGTGTGAATAGAATAACATGCTGACACCAAGAAATCAGGTAGGATTATAAAATATAATACACGTCATACGTGTGAATAGAATAACATGCTGACACCAAGGAATCAGGTAGGATTATAAAATATAATACACGTCATACGTGTGAATAGAATAACATGCTGACACCAAGGAATCAGGTAGGATTATAAAATATAATACACGTCATACGTGTGAATAGAATAACTTTGCACACAGCTTTAACCGTTTACACCATGAATATTCACGAAGGAAGCAATGACATCATGAATATTAATTAGATTAATTGTTATAAAATAACACAGATACATAAACTGGTGGCCATGACAGAAACTGTAGAATCATATCTATAGTATATCATAAGCAAACAGAGCAGACCAAGATCAGACGGCTTCTACAGGAACCGTCTGATCTGGGTCTTATCTGTTTGTATTTAGACATAGAAAGGCGTGTGTTAAATCCATATGAGACACCGAGTTACCTGGCGTCTCATCTGGGTTTAGATTGTTTGCAAATGCATCAGATAGCGGTTAGCGGAACAGCAGAACCTGTCTTAACCCATTCCCTCATATAAATGTGTTTTCACGCATTTGCAAACAGAGTAGACCCAGATCAGACGGCTCCCAGAGGAGCCGTCTGATCAGGGTCTACTCTGTTTGCTAATAGAATTTGAAAGATCTGTGTCTTCACTTTCTGAAATAGCTATATTGTACCGCCTTCCATATTTCATTATAACTATTTTGTCCATGAATATTCAGTAGGTATTGAAACTTGAAATTAACATAGAACAGGGAAAGGGTTAAGCGGCCATGAAAAAGAGATCTAATTATGGGTATGAAAGCAGATGGTAGCTTAATGCAGGTCGAAGGCAATGCAGAAAGTTCCCATAGGAGCTGTTTGTATTACCTTTGCCATGCATTAAGCTACGGCTGTTGTTTTTTTCACTCCTATGTTGAATAACAGAATGGCCGTTTAACCATTCTCTTGCTGAATTTTAAAATACATGTCTCCTTCTTTACTCATGCCCTGTTGTATAATTACATATATCTTCACTGTGTACAAGTGTATCGCTGTGCAATTACTGCTGTGGAGGGCACTGGTTGCACAATCAACATGTAAATAGTGCAGACCCAGATGAGACAGCTCCTGCAGGAGCTGTCTCATCTGGGTCTTCACTATTTACATGTAGATATATTGACGTGAATAGCAAGCGAAGGGTTAAGACAGATTCTATCGTATAAGAATATAAAAATACTGCTATACTACATCAATGGCGTATGCATTCATTTTGTCATCAGAAATGCTTATAATTAAACTCAAATATTTACACAATGTGTCGCATTATTGATTTCAAAAACGAGTATAGCATATCCTCAAAACAAGGGATTTCTATTACCACAGTTGGCTGCTGTAGACAATGGCATTTTTGTCAACCAATGCTGGTCCTAGACGTCAATATGCATACCGTATAATCCCTATAGAGCCACCACTTGAAAGAGTTGTAGCTAAAGCCTTTTCTCCCATAAATACCACTTTCTATGCCATTGCAAACAGAGTAGACCCAGATCAGACGGCTCCTGTAGGAGCCGTCTGATCAGGGTCTTCTCTGTTTGCTTATGAAATAATAGAGATATTACTCTACAGCTTGTCCATCTTCAAACATTCACTCGTTCATGTTGCCATTATATAATTACAGAGGCCCAGATAAGATGCGTAAATTAAAACATTTTTCTAGAGCAGCGCCTTTCTTTTTCCATCAAACCCTATGCTGTGACCACTCTTTAGAATTATCTCAAAGAGAGGATTCTAAAGAGTGGTCATAACATAGGGTTTGGTGGGAAAATGATGATTTTAGTATTTGAATATTCACATTTATCTATTGCTCTGTAATTAGTATTCATGCATTCTTCTCACATGAATAAAATGGTTAATGTCCCGTTCTAAAGCTTTATCACGAACTAATGAGACACATTCGATGACTTACTTCTATATACACCTTTTCCAAATATTTTTATCAGTTCATCTGCTACATCGTCCTGTGTATCAGTTTACAAGGTGTTGTATAGATATGAACTGATATGATCGATTGTAAGCTCAAAACAATTTAGACTCTACCACGTTAATCCAAATACGCCGTTCTATATATACGCCTTTGTAAAAATCACCTGTTGAAACCATTCTGATAAATAGAACATTTGCTCCTATTGGAGCAAATGCTCTATTTATCACAATGGTTTCAAACTACAAAATTCTAAACTTTTCCTTTTCTCTAGTTAATGTTCCTTTTCGGTAGATTTATTCGAAGAGGTTGTATCTAAAAATAGGCTATGGGGGAATCAGTTAATACCCATGATATTCAGCAGGTAACGGGTCTAAAGTGAACATATTCAAACAGTATAGATCTAGATAAAAGGTCTCAACCAAATTTTTTCTAAAGGTCACATCGGCAACGGAATATAAGTGCATGCAGGAATACCCTTTCAAAATGAAGATTAGATTGGTTAATTATACATAATTATATCGGTAAGAGCACTTAGCAAATGAGGCTTTTACTCTTTCGGTGCCATTGTCGCATCTATGAATATACCTGTGCAAACAGTTTCGATCCAGATGAGACGCCGAGTAACTCGGCGTCTCATCAGGATCCAGACTGCTTGTTACCATGTTAATGTATTTGAAAGAACCGGGAATAATATTTTTAAAAAAATTTGTAGCAGGCGGTATATTTTGTAGATATCAATAGAGCTAGTTGGAAGCGAAATATTTAAATGAGCCCAGTGCCCTATTTTCCACATTATGCCGTTCATTTAGCAGTCTCTGCAAAGCAAAATAGCAACCAGGCCTAACATGACTTGCTGCTAATATCCGGCTTGTATTGAAATCCGCTTTTCAAGTGTTTTCATTCGTGGTCCGTTTACCAATTGTCGTTATTGCGTAATTATCTTGAAAGGCGAAATAAATAACCTTTATTGATATCCAATAACCCCTCTTGCAAGTGAGAATATATTGACCAAGCGTTCAGATCAAGATCGTAATCTGCCTTAAACTTTACTCCATAAATATGCGCTTTTGCAAACAGAGTAGATGCAGATCAGACGGCTCCTACAGGAGCCGTCTGACCAGGGTCTGCTCTGTTTGCTAATGAAATAATATCTATACGATTCAACAGTTTCTGTCTTGTCAAAAATTCCAGTTTTTGTATTTCATCCTTTCTTACATTTATATTCATGAAGTAAAGGGTCAACCTCTGTACCTATTACAGATGCCGTTTCATGCTATTAAAACCCGGCTCCTTATAGGAGTCGTCCGATCAGGGTCCGCTCTATTTCCTGTGGGGTCATATGTATATAGCCTACTTATCTTATTCAACAGTTATTTTTATTGCCAAGGCCAAACTTTCATGTGCTCATATGCCATCATAGCCTTTCAGGTTATTTATTTCAAAAATAGATATTTATCAAGTATTTATAAATGGTAAGACTGGCCAGGATCTAACTAGTATGACAAGTAAATTACAATATCTGCTAAAATGAAGAAATTACCATGGCATATAATATATGACTTTTCCCGACAAACGTTCTGTAGCAAAGTACGTATTTCTATTATATTGTAGGGTTACCTAATGAATATATACAATAATTCTTGACTTAGTGGATATTCGTTAACTGAATTTCTATAATGGTCAATGAAAAACGGCCCCATTGCCATTACAGAAACTGTGTGATCATATATTTATTATTCCATTAACGAACTGATTAGATCCTGATCAGTCTGATCTGGTTCTGCTCTGTTTGCAAATACGAGAAAAGTCGTTTCTGTCAGGTAAAGGGTTAATGTCTTCAATATAATCTTCAATACAAAATGACTTCACATTATAATGAAATGTTCGTATTGACATAGAGACTTAACAGGTACACCCATACAGACATCTAGGACAAACGATTGAAAATCTATTTTCCCAATAAACACTAGGTTTAATTTAGTCAATTTTGGCTCGTGTGCCCCGTTGTCTAGAGTTTATCGCGCCTGTTGACCGAATTGGGAATCTAGATTTGGAAAATAAGGAGGTATAGTTGAACACTTTGATCCTTTCCTTCAGAGAAATGCCTTTTCAAACTTTTGCAAACAGAGTAGACCCAGACCTATCGGAGCCGACTGATCAGGGTCTGCTCTTTTCGCTAATGTAATTTGATAGACATGTTTCTATACTTTTTAAAATGGCTACAATGTTTCGCCTTCCAAATTTCATTGTAACTATTTTATCCAGGAATATTCGGTAGGTATTGAAACTTGTTATAAACATAGAACAGGGAAAGGGTTAAAGGAGATAGTGAACAAAACGCTAAGTTCAGGGATTGATAACAGATATATCTCAGAATGTCTGTGTCGTCTGTGTCTTGTGATCTTCCTATTGTGGAGGAGTTTTATCTGCTTAAAGGACTTAAACCTAGAGAAAATGTAAGTTTTGCAGTTTGTACATGCTAGTGTATAAAATAGTCATCCATATATTAACGCAAACATTTTTGCGTTGCAATTTTTTTGTTTTACATTCTTATACTTTCAAATGCTGACTGCTCAGAGTGGAATAGTCCATCACTATTCAACTATAGTGCCCACTCTGAATGAAAAGCTTAACCCCTTCCTCCATAGGCTATTTATAGATTCAACCTCTTTGAATAAATGTACCTAAAAGGAGAATTAACTAGGGAAAAGAATGTTTTTAGATTTTTATAGTTTGAAACCATTGTGATAAATAGAGCATTTGCTCCTACAGGAGCTAATGTTATGTTTACCACAATGGTTTCAATAGGTGATTTTTACAGAGGCGTATTTATGGAGGAAAGGGTTAAAGTTGCTGGGTGGTTTTGAACAGTGCAGACCCCGATCAGAGGGGTCATCTAGGAGCCCTCTGATATGGGTCTGTACTGTTTGCAAAAGAAAATTCAAGCGTGTCCCTCATTCAAAGCTTTACTCCATTTAGCCAGTATGTCTTAGTAAAATCATCCAATCTTATATTTTGGTTGAGTCTTGTTTACATTTTGAGGGATGCTCATGCAAGAACCATTTTGCAGATGTGGCTTGTAGAGAATTATTTGTGAAGCAATCACGTACTTTGATCTATGCCCCGATTGATTGCATGACCAATAATTATTATCGTTTTTGTCAAAACTGTGTCGGCCACTGTGCTAAAAAATACATTCTGTTTGTAATCTAGAAAGCTACAACTAAGTTGCGTATAACTCGGGTCCATTTACATGAACATCTTTGGCTATCGCTCAGGTCGATCTAGCTCTGTATACTGTTTACCTCTCTCGTGAGTATTCATGGCAGGACCTTTTCAAATATTCGCTCACAACATTTCAAAACTCCACATGGTATATGACAGGAGTTATCGTAATTTATAGAGGATGAATATTTTTATTAAATGCAAATACATTTAAGTACAAATACAGTTCAACTTCGATATCTCGAACTTCAAGGGGCCATACATAGTACTTCGAGATAACAGATGTTCGAGTCATCCGATTTGTAATATAGACAAATTCTCAAAGGCACAGCTTAAACGCAGGTATAAAGTAATGCGTTACTTTCGACCTGCATTAGGCTGTCACATGTGTTTCTAGATGCGCAACGTGATCTACACAAAGAAGAAAATATTCCAAAAAGGGAATTAATATAATACATAGATCCAAGACAGAGCTATTCAAGTATGAACGGAATATATTTTAGAACAATTCTGTATTGTAAATTATTGAAGGACCAAAGTTTTACTTCGAGTTATCCGAGTTTGAGATGTCGAAGTTCAATTATATTTTCAGACTACCATATACTCTTTCTTCGATCGTTAATCGGGGGAAATTAAATAAAATAAGTACCCTTTCCCGTTCATGTTTGTTTCTCTGCACACTATTGTGAATACTTATTTGACGGTACAGAACTATACAGTAAAGCCTCTCTATAACAGCCACTAAATTATGTTAATTGGTTGGTGTTTAGGGTAGGTGGCTGCTTAAAGCAAGGTGAAAGTAAAACAGAACGCTCCTATAGGAACGTTCTGTTTTACTTTCACCTTGCTTTAAGCATCCACCTGTCTTTAACACACACACTACTTAATGTAATTTAGTGGCCGTTATAGGGAGGTTTCACTGTATACACATAGTAAGGATTTCCTGCAGCGACCACTAAAATGTGGCTGTTTATGCTGTTTGAGACAGGAGGGAGGTAGTGAAGGACGAAAGTAATGCAGAACTTTACCTTTGAAGCATTATGCATTTCTGTCGTTCTGCATTACATAGCAAATTGATCTTAGATACACCATGTTTATTCATTAAGTGATCGCTATAGGAAAAACAACTTTATTTATTGCTATAGGCACCGTCTAACCTGGGTTTATACTGTTTGCAAATTCGTTGAAATGCGATTCTATCAGATAAAGTTCGGAAAGTAGGTGATCATTCGAAAGCAAAAGCAGCAATGCAAAAAGAGAAAACTGCAGACTCGGGTTTGTTGAGTCTGTTCATGAGCAGTTATGAAAACTGCAACACTGCACACGTCCCCTAGCACCGGCTTAATCGGTATTCAAGTTCCAAAACCAATAACATCGAAACTAATGATCCCGAAGGACCAGAAAATATATCATCATATGGCCTCTGTTTTCTTCTTATTGGCAAAATAGGGCCTAATTACCGATTGACTATACTTGATGACGGACACCAAACATCTATTTAAAGATTTTCTGTGTACTCATAAGTAAATTTTACTGACCCTTTCTTTACAAGTGACACTTTTTCTAATCATGTCGCATTTAAAAGGACACATATTATAATGGTTTCGTTTCACCAACTGCACTGGCAAATATATACATAGGTTCAATTAAGGATCAATACCTTTTAATTCTGTTTGACTTTTTATCAATACATTTTTAAGGTATACCTGTTCTCGATTGCTTTATCAATACTGATATTTATTCCCGTTTATTTTCATTTGTTTCAATTCTTTCAGAAATGTCAACTAGCGGACAAAACTATTTACATAGATATAAAAACTGAACGCCTTGTCGCGAATACAGGTGACAAACCGGATCAAGCACCCGAGTGACATAGATATTTCAATAATTAACCCTTATTCTGATAACCTCAATATTGAGAACATCTGTAAACCGATTGGAGCCAGATCAGTCACGGATCTGAGTAACTCGATCTTTGAACATTTTCTAGCTGTTGGACTTTTGAAATAGTATCTAAAACATTTAAGCGAATCGAACAAATATTAAAAATAAATCTTAAGAGAGTTTGAGTAGGCGGACATTTTTGCAGTTATATAAGGGTAGGGCCTTGACGATCAGTGTATTCAAAAGTGTTAGGTTTCAATTCATTCACATGTACTACAGTGCGTCTTTAAGGTTATAGACTTAAGTAGTTTCAAAGGGATTCGGATTTCACGGTGTTGTGTATACAAGACTTTGAGGATAAAAACCACAGGATTAAAATGTAATATACATTAAGCGTGATAAACCCAACGCGGTTATGGGGCCTTATGTAATAAGAGTAAGGCGAAATCAATAGTGTTAACCCTTTACTTCGTGAATATTCATGTAAGAAAAAATGACGTCATAAACTAATTTGAATATTATTTTTTTTGTGATAGCACCTTTACACAAGAATATTTGGCCATGGTATAACTTGTATAATCATTTCTATATTATTTTATAAGCAAACATAGCAGACCCTGATCAGACGGCTCCTCAAGGAGCCGTCTGATCAGTGTCTTCTCCGTTTGCAAAGGCGTAGACATGTGTATTTATGGAGTAAAAGATTAATCATTTACCTGACAGAGAAGCCATTACTAACAGAATAGAACCAGATCAGCCGTCCGATCAGACTCTACTCTGTTTGTTTATAGACTAATGTAGATCCGATTCTACAGTTTTATGGTTAAACAAATCCTGTGTTCATAGACATTTATAAAAGTTCAACTAATTTATATTCATAATATCATTAATATTTATATGAATATTCATCAGATATAGGGTTAACCCTATCCCTGTTTAATATTCATGTAAGAAATGATGACATCGTGAATATTTATAATCTAAATTTTTATGATATAGCATATGTAAACAGGATGTTTTGGCTCAGACAGAAACTGTAGAATCAGATTGTATTATACCATAAAGAAACAGAACATACCCTGATCAGGTGACTCCTATAGGAGCCATCTGATCTTGGTCTACATGGGTTGCAAATGCGTGAAAATGTATTTACATGAAGGAAAGTGTTAAGCGAGATATTGAAGAGGAGCTTCGTTTGTATTTGTTAGTCATTATGTTTTGTTAAAACACGTTTTGCTCGTATGCCATTGTTTTACCTTAAATCCGCTGATGATGTACAGTATATTTGATTGTCTATACTAACAGTTTGAATCCTGACAAGACACCGAGTAACCCAGCGTCTCATCAGGATCATAACTGTTTGACGATCTTGAAGTTTTAGAAACACTATTAATTATACTGCGTATTTTGAAAACAGAGTGGATTAAGCATTGTATAAGCAAAACATTGCGGGCAAACTAAAGGTTTATTGTTCAAAGGGAATGAAAGACTGAGGGTTGAGATAAAGACTTTTGTATATACAGTAGACTCTGTCTTATGTGGTCACCAAAAAGAGGTCTGATTATGGGCCTGTAAGGCATGTAGTAGCTTAATGCAAGTCAAAAGTAATGATAATAATAATAATAATAATAATTCAGCGATGTTTCTGACGATATATATGGCGACATATTTTAGCACAGATAAAAGATTCATTACTAACATTTTCAAAAATACATTAACCCCTTCCTAAAGCGGTCACATAAAACATGCATACTTTTTGACCTTAAAGTCAAGTGGTAGCTTGATGCAGGATGAAAGTTTTGCAGAAAGCTCCTACATTATCATATATGCACTATTTTTGACATGCATTAACCCATTCCTTCATATTGACGCCTTTTGACGTCTATGCAAAAGCCACCTGTTGAAACCATTGTGATAAATAGAGCATTTGCTCCTATAGGAAACATCACAATGGTTTCAAAGTACAAAGTTCTAAAGATTTCATTTTCTCTAGTTAATGCTCCTTTTCGGTAGATTCATTCAAAAGAGGTTGGATCTAAAATAGGCTATGAGGTAATGGGTTAAGCACCACCTGCTTTTTAAAGACACCAATGTCCATTCATTAAGTTAACGAGACTCTAACATAATTTTAATGTTCAGACTATCTCAGATTTGGAATCCCAATGTAACATATTCATGTCGGTTTATTTTGCGTCATACACAACTGTTTTGTGTTAATATTGATTTCTTGTTTTGTTTCAGATGTTTAATCGATGGAAGGTTCCAGATCGGATGGTCGATTCAGCCCCACCCCCAATGAGGGACATCGGCACCCCTGAGTCCGTGGGTAAGTATTGATAGAATAATGGGATTCGTAATTTCGTACACATGCTGATTTTAATAGATCTAATAACCAACCCACTGTAAGACAAAAATGCTGAAATTTAGTTCTGGGGCTACAGTTTGTGACTACAGTAGAACCAGTCATTCATTTATTGAACACATGAATCTTAAAAAACAGAACACATGAATCTTAAAAAGCAGAACACAGGAATCTTAACCCTTCGCTTGCTATTCGCGTCAATATACCTACCTGTAAATAGTGAAGACCCAGATGAGACAGCTCCTGCAGGAGCTGTCTCATCAGGGTCTGCACTATTTACAAGTTGATTGTGCAACCAGTGTACTCCACAGCAGTGATTGCACAGCGAAATACTTGTACACAGTGAAGATATATGTACTTATACAACAGGGCATGGGTAAAGAAGAAGAAATGTATTTTAAAATTCAGCAAGCGAAGGGTTAAAATGCAGAATACAGGAATCTTAAAAAACAGAACACAGGAATCTTAAAAAAGCAGAACACGGGAATCTTAAAAAACAGAACACGGGAATCTTAAAAAGCAGAACACGGGAATCTTAAAAAACAGAACACATGAATCTTAAAAAGCAGAACACATGAATGAACACACGAATCTTAAAAAGCAGAACACATGAATCTTAAGAAACAGAATCAGGAATCTTAAGAAGCAGAACACAGGAATCTTAAAAAGCAGAACACAAGAATCTTAAAAAACAACACAGGAATCTTAAAAAGCAGAACACAGGAATCTTAAAAAGAGAACACGGGAATCTTAAAAAGTACAGTAGAACCAGTCTTAAGCGGCCAACAAAAAAGGTATACATGTAACTATGGGCATGTAAGGCAGGTGGTAGCATAATGCCAGTCAAGAGTAATGCAAAACACTCCTATATGAGTTCTTTGCATTGCTCTTGCCTTGAATTAAGCAACCACCTGCTTTTAAGACTCCATTTTACAATGAATGAATAGTTGCTTAGGACAGGGTCCACTGTACCTAAAACTACAGGTTTAGATCTGTGTAATTCAATAAGCAAACAGAGTAGACCATGTTCTGATCAGGCAGCCCTATAGAAGGTGTCTGACCAGGGTATACCATGTTTGCACAGGCATTTGCACCATAAGTAGTTTTCGTCTGCAAACAAAATGTCATCCTCAAAGCGATATGTTCTTGAAAAACATTGACAGAGCATCAAGATGTCTAGATCCATACTGTTTACATAGGTTATCTTGAAATCATCTCTAGCATACAAACACTTTACTCCATAGTAAATACAGTAAAACATCTCTAAAGCGGAATTCTAGTTGAGAAGAATTTAGATACTTTTAGGCAAGCTCCTGCTTAATGAGGAGCTTTCTGCATGACTTTCACTCTGCATTAAGCTGCCACCTGTTTCCAACACCGATATTTATACTAAATTGAATGTCCAGTTTAGAGATGTCTTACTGTACATACAAAAGCCTTAACATTTCAGTCTATAGAGATGCCTTTTGAAACCTGTGCAAACAGAGTAGACCCATACCAGATGGCTCCTGTAGGAGCCATCTGATCAGGGTCTGCTCTGTTTGCTTATGGATTTATGTAGGTATGATTCTTAAGTCTTTGCCAGGGCTCCAACAGGAGCTATCTGATCAGGGTCTGCTGTGTTTGCTTATAGACTATCTTAGACCTAACACTATACTAATGGGGGTAGCTATGTATTCACTTGCTTTATATAACAATGTGAATTAGGTAATGTGCCATAATGGGTGGAGATCCTCATGAATATTCATGGTATAAAGGGTTTAGTATGTGATGAGTTTATTGTGTTTCATTTTAGCTTCTGTGCGCCCTGCTGAAGCACCCCCAAAGTTGCAGACCCCAATGACACCAGCCCCAATCCTAATGAAGCCAGCCTCCAGGATGTCCCGGGAAATGTCACGTGAGTTTAATTATAATCTAGATTTATCTAATTATGTCATGTTTGTTATCAGACACTTACAGGAAAGAACTTCAATTTATACCGTAATAATCACTTCAACCACAGAGGCAAAAAGTTAAGCGAAATGAATCTATTTAACTATAATAACTCATGTTCTCCTAGACTATTTATAGAACCAACCTCTTTGAATAAATCTACCGAAAAGAAACATTTACTAGAGAAAAGGAAAATTTTAGAATTATGTAGTTTTGAAACCATTGTGATAAATAGAGCATTATCTCCATAGGAGCAAATGTTCTATTTATCAGATTGGTTTCAAAAGTATATAATTCTAAAAGTGCCCTTTTCTCTAGTAAATGCTCTTTTTTGGTAGATTTATTCAAAGAGGTTGGTTCTTAAAGTAGTCTAGGAGAAAATGGGTTAAGTGATAATTAGATTAGACAAAGCATACATCCTCGAGATACCTTCATTGTTAAAATGAGTACTTAGATATATGATTTGAAAATGTCGATGAGTGAAGATCAATGAAAACACTGATATGATAATGATAAGTTCAATTTCCTGTCATTCTATTGACAGTAGAACCTCACTACAGCTACCACAAATTGAATAAATAATTGTTTCTTTAAAAACAGACAGCTGCTTAACCCTTTCCCTCATATAAACACTTATTCATGCCTTTGCAAACAGAGAAGACCCAGATCAGACGGCTCCTCTAGGAGCCGTCTGATCAGGGTCTGCTATGTTTGCTTATGGACTTACATAGATCTGAATCTAAAGTGTTTTTTTGCCAGGACCAACTATTTTCTTGTTCATTATGCCATTATGAATATAAAGCTAATAAATATTCATATACAGTAAACTGTTGAACTTCAATATCTGGAATTTCACGGGACCATACAAATTATTTCGAGAAAAAAGAGGTTTGAGACATCCAATTTCTTATCTGAACAATTTCTCAAGTTCACAGCTTAATGCAGGTTTAAAGTAAAGCAGGAGCTTTCAGCATTACTTTTGCCCTGCATTAAACTGTCACATGTGTTTCAAGATATGCGTTGTGATACATTTTAGAACAATTCTGTATTGTAAACTTTGGAAGGACTGAACCGAGTTCAAGTTATCCAAGTTCAAGTTATCAAAGTTTGAGATATTGAAGTTCAGCCGTACAATATTTTTTACATGAATACTCAAGGGGGGAGAGCTTTACTTAAGACAAATATCTTTATTTTATGTACAGTAAAACTGCTCTGAACCGGATATTCAAACTAGTATCAATGTCAGTCTTTTAGATAGGTGATAGCTTAATGCAGGATGAAAGTCATGCAGAAAGCTCCCAAAGAAGCTTTCTGCATGACTTTCATCCTACTGGCCTTAAAAGATGGAAATTCTTCAGTACTACAATTCTGGTCTAGAGGGGTTTTACTGCATGCCACATTTTTTAATGTTTTTCTTCAATATTTTGTTACATTTCTATACAGGGGAAGGAGGTATGTGCTTACACTCGCCATTGGCTTACATGTCAGTGTTTGTCCCTTAATGCGAATGTCTACAGGTTCAGAATAATAGCATTATACAAGAAACTCTCTCTAAAACAGCCACATACAATGTCAGTGTTTGTCCCTTTAAGCTTTGCATGCTAAGTAATATTGTTGTCTGATCAATTGCCCTTTGCTGCTCAATTGTCGTCTGTAATATTTTAAAATCATTTTTCTTTCTGATTTTTGTTTGCAGAACTACAAACAGATTGAATCTCAGATCAGGCTCCATGTTCTGTGGGGCCTGATCCGAATCTAAACTGATTGCATAGGTTGTAAATGGCAGGAAAACCTGCTGCAAAGAGTTAATCAGCTGATGTCTACAGGTTCAGCATTATATCTGTCTTGATTTGTTTGTTTATAAAAAATATGTAGATACAATGTATATGCATGCATACTATGCATAATTAAATGAGCTATCGATTAATTGCTTAGTATATTAATAGTAATTAAACATTGCACTATTGTAAATTGGTTGAAATGTGCCCTATTTTAAAAGTAGAATACATGAACTGTTAAACATGCAAATGTAAGAGTTTTTAAATGTGAAGTTTGACAATTGTATGCTTAATGTGATATCACATGCAGTGAAAGTCATCTATCATGTTATACGAATGTCTGTAGAAAATTTCTGTACAGTAAGACATGTCTACAGTGACCATCCAAAATAAGCATAACCCAGGGGTATTTATACAGGTGTTAGCCTAATACATGTCGAAAGTTCTGCAGAAAGCCTCCACCAGGAGCTCTCTGCATTAGTTTCGTTCTGCATTAGCCCATTCCCTCATATTTATGCCTTTTGACGCCTCTGTAAATGTCACTTTCTGAAACCATTGTGATAAATAGAGCATTTGCTCCATAGGAGCGAATGCTCTATTTATCACAATGGTTTCAACACTACACAATTCTAAAAATTACATTTCCTTTAGTTAATGCTCCTTTTTGGTAGATGTATTCAAAGAGGTAGGGTCTAAAAATATCCTATGAGGGAATGGGTTAAGCAACCACCTGCTCTTATAGACTCCTATGTTTATTCATGATGTAGTCACTAAAAGCAGGTTCTACTGTACATGTACATGTATACGCCTTGTTGCATTGATGTGTGCAAAATAAATTGTTTATGCAAAAAAAGTGTATATAACTATGTCCTCGTTAGTGCAATTCACTATTTGAAACAGTAACAACATGTCTTCATTTAAACTTTTACCTGAAAGAGACATATTTTGACACCTATGCAAACAGAGTAGACTCAGATCAGAAGGCTTCTGTAGGAGCTGTCTGGTCAGGGTCTGCTCTGTTTGCTCAGTTCCCTACAATTTCCTCTGTGATCAAAATCCCTTTGCTCATAAACTTAAACCAAAACTCAACTGAAAAATATTCATGATGTCATTTTTACATGAAAATTCAACAGGTAAAAAGCTAAATACAAATGTACTCATAAATCTGTTTATGCTTTCATTTGCTGTTTGTCATGATATCGGTCTAATTCATCAATCCGTTGTGACTGAAACAGCCTTAGTAAAACAATGAGTTCATATACAGTATCTACAACAGTATGAGGAAGCTTTTAAACAATTACTGATTGGATAAAGTTAAGGCACATGCTGTATCCCTTTACTCCATAAATATGCTTTTCAACACCTTTACAGACAGAGTATACCCAGGTCAGATGGCTTCTGCAGGAGCTGTCTGATCAGGGTCTGCTCTGTTTGCTTATGAAATCATAAAGATATAATTCTACAGTTTCTATCTGATGGCCAAAAGTTCCTGTGGCTTTGCACCTTTATCAATTTAATTAAAATTCATTGTGCCATTATTTCTTACATAAAAACATAAATGAAATCGGGAGTTGTATCTTCAGAAGAGCGTGTCATACCATTCATTTCAGCGGTTTTATGCTATTGTAAAAAGCATTGCCTCATTGATATTCTTGGTGTCATTATTTCTTGCATGAATATTCATTAGGTAGAATGTTAACATAGCAGTGAACTAGAGTCGATGACTTGTAGACAAATTAGTTATAGCATGCATGTTATAGTGTAAATATTTAATAATCACCCAGCTTAAAACTGGAAAAAGGATGTGTTTTAAACCTTTCGTTGCCAGGTTTTGTCATCTGCTGATTTTGTCATCTGCCTGATTTTGAGTATAAACAAGACATCTATATAAACTGTTTCTATATACAATGTACTGCATCAAAACAACTTAGAGGTAAAATCGGTGGTAGAACGTGAACAACCAAGGCAGATCTGATGTTATCTTTTTCTTTATTTACCGACGTTTCGACACTACACTGCATCAAAACAAGTATACAAATCTTAAGACTGTAAAAGAATATGTATCATTTTGTCCATTACCCACAGTCTTCAGGCAAGAATCACATTAACTTTTTCAATGCCAAAGAATTTTATTGTTGTCTGCAAAATCTGCCACATTTTGTTTTATTTTCATCCCTTTTCTTAAAAGAAAAACATTACCACAGTAAAAACAGTTTGGATCCTGATGAGATGCCAAAATACTTTGCAATTCATTTGGATCCAATCAGTTTGCATAATATAATTACAGATGAGACGTACTTTGGTCGCAAAAGAGCCGTATTTCATTATTTCTTTATTTTCACAGAACTTTCATTCTTCTCTACATTTTGAAGCCTTTGTTCATTCTATTGCAGTAAACACATTCCTGCTGACTTCTTTGTTATTAACCCTTCTCTTGCTGATTTTTAAAATACATGTCTCCTTTTTTACCCATGCCCTGTTGTATAATTACATACATCTTCACTGTGTACAAGTATATCGCTGTGCAATCACTGCTGTGGAGTGCATTGGTTGCACAATCAACTTGTAAATAGTGCAGACCCTGATGAGACAGCTCCTGCAGGAGCTGTCTCATCTGGGTCTTCACTATTTACAGGTAGGTATATTGATGTGAATAGCAAGCGAAGGGTTAATCATGTAATTAAGTATTCAATCATGTTAATATTACCAACACAAATGGTAAAAAATGTACCTGTACAAAAAAATGCACATTTTCGTAATTTGTAATCCATGAAATACATCTTACCATTTTCAATATCACAAATTATTTTATAACCATTGCATACAGTATCACATCAGCACCTACAAAAGGGTGTCACTCCGCCGCTGGTTTTTATACGCCCACCTAATAAAGGTGGTCGTATATTGTCGTGGCCCTGTCCGTCCGTCCGTTCGTTCGTTCGTTCGTTCGTTCGTTCGTTCGTTCGTCCGTCAACATTTTGTTTGTCCGCTGTTTTCTGGGAAAACTATTTGACAGATATTAATGAAACTTCACACAAATGTTTAATGCATCAAGATCTGAAGCTGAGTTGATTCTGAGGTTCATTTGATTTTTCATTTCAGAGTTATGGCCCTTGTCCTTAAAAATATGCAAATAGTTTGTCCGCTGTTTTCTGGGAAAACTATTTCAGAGATATTAATGAAACTTCACACAAATGTTAAATGCATCAAGATGTGAAGGTGAGTCGATTCTGAGGTTCATTTGATTTGTCGTTTCGGAGTTATGGCCCTTTCACTTAAAAAATAATGCAAATACATGCAAATAGTTTGTCCGCTGTTTTCTGGGAAAACTATTTAACAGATATTCATGAAACGTCACACAGATGTTTAATGCATCAAGATCTGAAGCTGAATTGATTCTGAGGTTCATTTGATTTTTCATTTCAGAGTTATGGCCCTTGTTCTTAAAAAATAATGCAAATAGTTTGTCCGCTGTTTTCTGGGAAAACTATTTGACAGATATTAATGAAACTTCATACACATGTTTAATGCATCAAGACCTGAAGCTAAGTTGATTCTGAGGATCATTTGATTTGTTGTTTTGGAGTTATGGCCCTTGCACTTAAAAAAATAATGCAAATCTATGCAAATATGAGGATGGCCATAACATTTTCATTTGAAATGATATTTACTTCAATTTTTTTATATAGTTAAACCTTAATGTGAAATTTCACATATACTGCGGGGATTTTGATATGTCATTTTATTCTAAAGTTATGGTCCTTGAACTTTGTGTGTTCGTTGCTTTGTTTGTCTGTCAACTTTTAGTTTGTCTGTTGTTTTCTGGGAAAACTATTGAAATGATATAAATGAAACTTAACACAAATGTTTTAAGCAACAAAATTTGAAGCTGAGTTTATTTTGAGGTTCATTCAGTTTGTCTTTGCAGAGTTATGGCCGTTGCACTTTACAAAAATCTGCAAAAATGAGGATTAGCTGTAACTTTTTTATTTAATAAGATATTCACTTCATTTTTAAAAAAAATAGTATCACCTTAATATGGAAATCAAGATCTGAAGCACAGATTAGAAAATGTCAACACTTATAAGGCATGTTGAATCGGAGAAAGTTTGCAAGTGGGCGTATTATGTACCGTATGCGGTACTCTTGTTGTTGTTGTTGTTGTTGTAGGACGTTTTTGCAGACATCAAATTTTGCAGGAGGTTGTTAAATGGCTAAAATATGTGCTGCACATATTTTTCAGTGCCTAACATCGCTCTAAAAGGTTCAACCTCACGTGTGGAGTCAAGAAATGGCTTACAGCCAACATTGCCAATGAGTACTGAACAGATCCCTAAAGTCCCCGTACTCAAACAGAGGTCAAAAACCATGTTTGTCGACTCGAAAAAGCCAAGCTCTGCAGCTAAGGTAACAAAACTAGTAACCATGATAACACACCACAACTCATATCCAAATTCATAAGTTCATATTTCTGTAATTTCTTTTGAAAAACAATTTCAATGTGTCACTGACTCTGGATCCTGATGAGATGCCTTAAATTACTTGATGTCTCATTTTGATCCAAATTATTTGCAACAAAATGTATCTGTGTTATCAGGATTTCATCCCATATAGTATACATGTATATATATTACAGTTGCAATAGATTTATGCTCATCTCTAGATCTGGCACAAGGCTTTAAGTGTTTATAGTTTTAGTATGCCAAAACCTTTCATACTGGTACCCAACAGTAACCATGTGCCAATGTCTTCTGTTTAGAATCTAAACATTAAAAACTTTAGATGCATTGTGTGTGTGTGTGTAAATTGTTTACCTTCTAGGATTCAATTCGGAAAATATGAAAATACATTTAAATTATATCCCGAGAAAGTGAATGTGGAAAAGATATTTGGTAACTCTTGGATTGGTGAGCATTGGCAAATGCTGTAGACCCAGATTAGAGGGCTTCAAGAGAATCATGCTCCCTGGATCAGGGTCTGCACTTTTTGTGATTCAAAACCCTCGAGCAAGTTTAAAACTTTTACAGTGAATGGAATCTACAGTTAAACAATGAGCCATACTGTCTTACACCATAATAATGTTAACCCTTTCCCTGTTCTATGTTTATTACAAATTTCAATACCTATTGAATAGTCATGGACATAATAGTTATAACGAAATATATAAGGTTGAACATTGTAGCTATTTTAGAAAGTATAGAAACATCTATCAAGTTCCATTAGCAAATGGAGCAGACCCTGATCCTATAGGAGCCGTCTGATCTAGGTCTACTCTGTTTGCAAATGTGGGAAAACATGTTTATATGAAGGAAAGGGTTAAGTGGATATGGAAACAAACTCTAATTTTAGTATTGAAGCAGAAGATCTAAAATCTTTTTTACTAAAACTCCAGTTCCAAGGGGTTTCACTGTATTGTTGGTGTTTTTAAGAATGAACTCGCCCTAGACGCCTTAATGCCAGATGCCGTTCCTCAGGCCCAGGAGTGGATGAAGAAAGCAGACAAGGCAGACAAACAAGTCATTGAGAGAATCCTGAAGATGGCTAGCAAGAAGAACCAGCTTGAGAACAGTCTGAGAAAAACACTGCTTCCTGATGCCAAAGAGTCTGTAGAAAAATGGATGGGATCCGCCAACGAACAAGGTAGTTTGATTCAATATCTATATAATGTTATTTTTTTATTTAATAGAATCACACAGTGTTAGATTGTCATTTCAAATACAGTAGAACCCGTCTTAAGTAGCCATCAAGAAGAGATATAATCATGGGCCTGTAAGGCAGCTGGTAGCTTAATGCAGGCCAAAGGTAATGCAGAAAGCTCCTATAGGAGCTTTTTGCATTACTTTTGCCCTGCATTTAGCAACCATCTGCTTTATAGCACTCCTATGTTCAGTAAATGAATGGCCGCTTAAGACTGGCTCTACTGTATTTGCAGATCACCACCCTGTAGTTTCTGTCAAAAATTAGATGTTCAAACCTTTGTAGATAGCGGTAAAACCAGTCTAAAGCGACCACTAAAATGAGGTTTATTTCAGTGTATTGAAGGCAGGTAGTAGCTAAATGCAGGACAAAAATATGCAAAAAGCTCCCATTTGAGCATACTGCTTCATTTTTGTTCTGCGTTAAGCAATTACCTGTATATAAAGATGTACATGTTTATTCAAACAGTGATTGCTTCATATGGGTTCTACAGTATGTTATATATAGACAGACGGGGAAATTATAGGTGTTGAAATACAATGGAAATACTGTCTGCAATTTAACCCTTTCCCTCATACCAACGAAGTTTCATGCATTTGCAAACAGAGCAGACCCAGATCACATGGCTCCAGAGGAGCAAATTCTCTATTTATCACAATGGTTTCATGAAGTGTCTTTTACAGAGGTGTCAAAAGGCATCAGTATAAGGGAATGGGTTCAATCCTTTCAGAAACTATCGACTGAGTGGCAAACAGCTTGGGTGTTGATGAGAAGCTGAGTTACTCGTCCTCATGTCTTGATCCAAGCTGTTTGCATATGATATGCTTATAGCTTATTATGTATACGTAAGGAGGGTTTAAGTCAGATGTTGTTTAGGTTTTCTGGGCTGTAAATACTGATCTATCAAAATATCTGATTTCCCAGCCAACCCGAGAGGTCAGATTCTAATGAGTTGTAGCAAGATATAGTTTGGTGGAGAAATATAAAAACATTATTAGATTTTCTGAATACACTTCTTAGCAAAAGCTCAGGTTTTATTGAGCAGTAAGTATTTGAGTGTCTGAAAGTCATTCATTTTTTCTCGTACCATCATAAAAGAAAGATAAATGTGTTTTCAGATTTCCAATATATTGGCCTTCAATCATTTGGTCATGTGATACTAATATCCTCCAAAAGTGTTAACTGTATTGTATAATACCATTTCATGTGAGAATTAAAAAATCAAAAGGAGAACTAAACCTTTTTTAAGGAAGAGACGCTGAAAGGGGTAACTATGTTATTTTGCTATTACTTAGGTTGATGTTTAATTGTAGTTTTGATGTGACAGAGACATAGATAAGAAGCATAACTTACCAATTCCATCATAGGTTATTTTTAGATCCAAACTCTTTCAATAGATCTACCAAAAAGGAGCAATAATTAGAGAAATGGAAAATTTTCAAACCATTGAAATGAATAGAGCATTTGCTCCTTTGGATCAAATGCTCTTTTTTTATTATGTACAATGGTTTCAAAAAGTGACTTTTACAGGGGCACCAAAAGATGTCAATATGAGGAAATGGGTTAAACATATTGAAGAACAGCCCATCCCAAAGGGTGTATTCTACAGAGTGGTCACTACATTGGGCTTGGTGGAGAAATGGCAATACCTTGTCTATGACTCTGTGCAATTTGTCTTAAACTTTTCCTTCATACAAACATTTTTTCATGCCTTAGAGTAGACCCAGATCAGATGGCTCCAATAGGGGTTATCTGATCAAAGTCTGCACTGTTTGCTTATGAAATGATATAAATATGATTCTACAATTATACCAAATATTCATGTGAACATATGCCATTATAAAAAATTCAGTTAATCCTTTCCCTCATATAAACGTGTTTTCACGCATTTGCAAACAGAGTAGACCCAGATCAGACAGTTCCTAGAGGAGCCATCTGATCAGGGTCTGCTCTGTTTGCTATTGGAATTCGATAGATCTGTTTCTTAACTTCCTAAAATTGCTACAATATTTCACATTCAATATTTCATTGTTACTATTTTCTCCATGAATATTCAGTTAGGTATTGAAATTTGTAATAAACATAGAACAGGGAAAGGGTTAATGAATATTCATAGTTTCATTATTCTTTACATAAATATTCAACAAGGAAAGGGTTAATGCATGGTTAGAGTAGTTATACTTTGAAGGTGCAATTATAATGACTTCATTGTTGGTCTGATGCATGTTTTTTTCTCACCTGGTTCAGATGCTTAGATAAGTTGCGTAAAAACATTTTCAAAAATAACTCCTTTATTTTCCAACTAACACCTATACTGTGATCACTCTTTAGAATTGTCTTTTCGATATAATTCTAAAGAGTGGTCACAACATAGGGTTTGGTGGAGAAATGACTTCATTGTTGGTCTGATGCATGTGATTTTCTCACCTGGTTCAGACGCCCAGATAAGATGCATAAATTAAAACATTTTCAAGAATAATCCTTTATTTCCCCCACCAAACCCTATGTTGTAATCACCCTTTAGAAACATAGGATATGGTGAAGTAGTATTTAAATACATGTATGCATCGTTATCTGTTGTCCTGCTAGTTTAATGTTTTCTGTACTAAAAATAACATTTGTGTCGTCATTTCATTTAATATCATAGTTTTAACATAGTTTTAAGATTTTAACATTTGTAATACATGATGAGTAATGTAGCATGAACAACTCAGAGGTCCAGATAAGATACGTAAATTAAAACATTTTCAAGAATAACTTCATTATTTCTCCACCAAACCCTGTGCTGTGACCACAATTCTAAAGTGTGGTCACAACCTAGAGTTTGGCAGAAAAATGACAATTTTAGAATTTGGGTATGCACATTTATCTTTTGCTCTGTGAGCATGGTATGGAAAATAGAAAAGTACAGCAAAACCCACTAATGCGACCACTTAATAAACAGCCTCTGGTGTCGTTTAAAGCAGGTGGTTGCTTAATGCAGGACAAAAGTTATGCAGAAAGCTCCTATAGGAGCTTTCTGCATAACTTCCATCCTGCATTAAGCTACCACCTGCCTCTGTCACCCAGAATTATGCTCTTTTTTGGTGGTCGCATTAGCGGGGTTTTACTGTACTATGTAAATACTAAGTGAGAAGCAGCACATAATGGAATGAGCGAAGTAAGCATGGCTTCATGGTCTAACATCATTAGTAAAGGTTTGGGAATGATGACATAACAATGAATCAATACAATGATGTTGTGTTGAGCATTTCAAGGATTTTGTTAGGGTTGCATAAATGATATATAATTGGAATAAGCCCTTTGCAGTACGCAAGAAAAAAAAATATTTTGAGAAGCAGATAATATCTCTGATAGGTTTTGCCTGAACCTTTTGTCAGATAGAGACACCTATTAACCCTTTCCCTGTTCTGTGTTTATTCCAAATGTCAATACCTACTGAATATTCATGAACAAAATAGTTATAATGAAATGTGGAAGGTGGAACATTATAGCCATTTTAGAAACTAAAGAAACAGATCTATCAAATTTCATTAGCAAACAGAGTAGACCCTGATCAGACGGCTCCTCTTGGAGCCGTCTGATCTGGGTCAACTACGTTTGCAAATGCGTGAAACACGTTTATATGAGGGAAAGGGTTAATGCCTTTTAAACGACTTTGCAAACAGAGTAAACTCAGACCAGATGCGTCCTTTAGGAGCCATTTGATCAGGGTCTGCTCCATTTGCTTATAAAATTATATAGATCTGATTCTGCAGTTTCTGGTATTGTCAACAAATCCATTTGTTCATGATTTCATTATAGAAAGTCCAGCTAATTAATATTCATTATTCCATTTTTTTTTTATTATTTATTAGGTTAAAGGTTAAAGATACAGTAAAACCCCGCTAATGCGACCACTTAATAAACAGCCACTGGCGCCGTTTAAAGCAGGTGGTTGCTTAATGCAGGACGAAAGTTATGCAGAAAGCTCCTATAGGAGCTTTCTGCATAACTTTCGTCCTGCATTAAGCTACCGCCTGCCTCTGTCACCCAGAATTATGCCCCTTTTTGGTGGTCGCATTAGCGGGGTTTTACTGTATATGACAATGGCTCTAGTGCCTATATAAATACATTTCAGGGTATGCTTTGTTTTCTTATGAAATGAATTATTCTTCAATTTCTGCCATGGTAAAATATCCTCTAATTCACAATGCTGCTGTATCTATAACAATTAGCTAATTAATATTCGTAGACATTTTTTCTTAGTAAATATTCATGAGGTTCAGTATACTTCCTCTATTCTATAAATACGCCTTCCACACCTTTGCAAACAGAGTAGACCCAGATCAGATGGCTCCTATAGGAGTCGTCTAATCAGAGTCTGCTCTGTTTGCTATGGTCTAATATACCTGTAGATATGATTGTACAGTTTCTACCATGGACACATGTGCTATCATAACAATTATTCTAATTGATATTCATGATGTCATTATTTCTTTAAACAAATATTCATGGAGTAAAGGGTTAACCCTTTCCTCCATGAATACGCCTGTTTACACCTCTGTAATAGTCACTTGAAACCATTGTGATAAATAGAGCATTTGCTCCTATTTAGCAAATGCTCTATTTATCACAATGGTTTCAATACTACACAATTCTAGCATTTTCTTTTCCTCTAGTAAACACTCCTTTTTGGTACATTTATTCAAAGAGGCTGGGTCTAAAAATAGCCTATGAGGCAATGGGTTAAGCGAATAATATGTAATAAAAGTTTGATCAGCAGTTTGTACGCAAATGTGAATACAGTAGAACCTGTCTTAAGTGGTCACCAAAAAGAGGTATATTTATTGGGTCTGTACCTGGCAGGTGGTAGCTTAATGCAGATCAAAAGTAATACAGAAAGCTGATTTAGGAGCTTTTTGCCTTACTTTTGCCCTGAATTAAGCAACCACCTGCTCTTTAAAGCCCCAATGTTTAATAAATGAATGGCCACTTAAAGCAGGTTCTACTGTACATCAGTTTAGAAAAAAAGGTTTGTTCAAATATTAGGAGGAGGAACAGAGTGCATTTAACAATTATTGAATGGAAATTTGAATGAATTGGCTAGTTCTCATTGAGTTATATTTAAGTTTACTCTGTTTGTATGACAGAGTTGGGTCTAATGATTTCAAAACTCAATTCTGAGAGTGGAACAGAGTGGAATCAATGTTTAACTACAGAGTCTTCTCAGTATGAAAGGCTTTAACCCTTTCCCTCATAGGCTGTTTTTAGACCCAACCTCTTCGAATAGATCTACCGAAAAGGAGCATTTACAAGAGAAAAGGAAAATGTTAGAATTATGTAGCTTTAAAACCATTGTGATAAACAGAGCATTTGCTCCTATGGAGCAAATGCTATATTTATCACAATGGTTTCAAGAAGTGATTATTATAGAGGTGTAGAAAGGTTTATTTATTGAGGAAAGGGTTAACTTGCGCGAGGATTCTGGGTGACAAATATTGCAGACCCTGTTCTTAGAGGAGCCCTCTGATCTGGGTCTACATTGTTTGCAGATGCAAGTGCATGCATGTCCAGCATTCAAAGGGTTTAGAGGTTTACTGACCATTATTATTATCATTTCAGAACGTCAGGTGGCGCTGAACTTTTTCAATTCCCTGGCTGGTGGTCAGCTGATGGGTATGACAGTGGACAGCCAGCGTAAACGTCTCAAGGATGTTATAGCCACCCTAGAAGAGTAAGTAGAAATAAACTGTCCCACACAAACCTCATTTGGTACCAGTTAATCCTTTCCCTGTTCTGTATTTAGGCCAAATTTCAATACCTGCTGATTATTCATTAACAAAATAGTTATAAAGGAATATGAAAGGTAGAACATTGTAGACATTTTAGAAAGCAAATAAACAGATCTATCAAATTCTATTAACAAACAGAGTAAACCCTGATCAGAAGGCTCCTCTAGGAGCCCTCTGATCTGGGTCTACTCTGTTTGCAAATGCGTGAAAACACGTTTATATGAGGGAAAGGGTTAATCCTTTACCCAATTATTATATGACCTAGATCAGATTGCTCTTGTAGGAAACATCTGATCAAGGTCTGCTCTGTTTGCTTATGAAATAATGTTGATCTGATTCTCCAGTTTCTACCAGGGTAAAAAATCCCCATGTTCATAATGACATTATAAAAAATTGGTTAATTAATATTCATATATTCATTATTTCTTAATAAATATTCATGGAGTAAAGAGTTAACCCATTCCCTCATATTGACGACTTTTGACAACTCTGTAGAAGTCACTTTGTGAAACCATTGTGACAAATAGAGCATTTGCTCCTATAGGAGCAAATGCTCTATTTATCACAATGGTTTCAAACTACAAAATTCTAAACTTTTCCTTTCTCTAGTTAATGCTCCTTTTCGGTAGATTTATTCAAAGAGGCCGTATCTAAAAATAGCCTATGAGGTAATGGGTTAACTGCACTATTCACACATATACTTTTATTTCTTTTTCACCACTGGACATACTTTAATATTTGTTCCTTTAACCCATTCCCTCATATTGATACCTTTTGACACCTCTGTAAAAGTTACATTTTGAAACAATTGTGAGGAAATGTTCTGTTTATCACAATGGTTTCAAAACTACATAATTCCAAATGTTTCTTTTTCTCCAGGAAATGTTTCTTTTTCAGTAGATATACACAAAGCCTATATATATGAAGGAATGGGTTAATGCAGGACAAAGTTAACCCTTTCGGCGCCAAATTTATAATTGTTGTCTGCAATCCAGGTTTTGTTAAATTATTCGATACAATAAGGAAATGAGATAAATAAATGCAAATTTCAAAGGAATAAAGCACATGATAGAAATAGAGCTCATTTGAGACAAAAAGTGAAGTCCCTGATCAGACGCCGCCTTTTCAAGGCGGCATCTAATCTGGGACTGCACTATTTGTCGTGGTGCATTTATACGACATCGGCGGTGAAAGGGTTAATGCAGAAAGTTCCTGTGGGAGCTTTGTGCATTACATTAAACCAGCATTAACCAATTCCTCATATGCTATTTTTAGACCCAATTTCTTTGAATAACTCTACTGAAAAGGAGCATTTACTAAAAAAGGAAACTTTGAGAATTTTTTGCTGTTTTGAAACTATTGTGATAAATTATGGAGCAAATGCTCCATTTATCACAATGATTTTAAATGTGACATTCACAGAGGCATCAATATGAGGGAGTGAGTTAAGTAGCAATTTGTTTTTAAAGACACCCATGTATATTTATTAAGTGTATATACAATGTACAGTATTGAAGTGAGTGCTCAATTCAGACTGCTTTGCTTTGCTTTTGCTTTATACGTGGCCAAATGATTATTTCAGTTTTTGTTTTGAGCGAGTATTACAAAGTTTGAAGTTTTTGGTTCATATACGATATTGTAAATTGATTTACTTAAATAAGCAAGGAACATCATTTGATACTGCATTCACGATTCCCCCCAAAATATGAAGTAGCAGTTGAAATATCCAGTCTCAGCATACATACATATACATGTATATGTTCTTACTTTGTAAACATAACACAATAATATACCTATTGTCACAAAGACAGACAGATGACAGAAAAGTGATCCCTAAGTGAAGTACTGCCTCTCGGCAGGTGACACAAAAACAATCTGATTAGTATTCATAATGTCATTATTTCTCACATGAGTGTTGAACAGGTACACAGTTAACAACCATGACAGTAGACTCATTTTTCGACATGCACAGTTTAGATCAATGATCTACATCACTGTTTATATCATAGATCAGTGATCTACATAAAACTGACTGGTTTCTCTAGACTGGTGTCTCATTGTTTACTTTCAGCTGTGAAGACGTTGCTCACTTGTTGTATTAGAAATACCGTCGAAAACATGGTAATAGATCGCTTGCCATGTGTAACGTAATACTGTCTGCTTCACGTAGCTTAACTTGGAACAGTGTTTGAAAACCGGTTTGAAACAAAGACGTATCCATGTTTATGAGAGTTATACATTTGATCTAACAAATATATGTCAGCTTGATTTTAACTTATTTATGCCAAGAGGTCACAATGATAAAAACACTTAACAGTTAGTGATGAACTCTAATTCAACTTCATCATGATATGTCACAATAGAACCTATTGTGTGTTTATAAATGCTCTTTCTGTATTGATATTTGGCAAACTCCAGCATCATTAGCACTAGAACCTCTTATTGAGCAGAACCACTTAACCCTTTCCTTGTTTGATATTCATGTAAGGAATAATGACATAATGAATATTTATTAGCTTAGTTTTTATGATGGCATATGTTCACAAGATGTTTTGGCTCAGGCAGAAACTGTAGAATCAGATCTATATCATACCATAAGCAAACAGACCAGACCCTAGGTCCCTATTCATACTGCTCCTATAGAAGCCATCTGACCTGGGTCTACTCTGTTTGCAAATGTATGAAAAGGTGTTTATATGAAATGGTTAAGCTTAACCATTTCCTTCATATACAAGCCTTTTCATGCATTTGCAAACACTGTAGAATCAGATCTATATCATGTCAAAAACAAACAGAGCAGACTCCGATCAGATGGCTCCTGCTCAATAAGATGACTCCTGAAAAAGGCATAGAAAGGTGTATTGATGGAGTAACGGGTTAAGGAAAACCCGTCGAGATCTTATTTTGGAACACATCAATGTTTCATGTTGAGTGGGCAAGCATACAAATATTTGCTAATACAGTAAAATCTCGATTATTCGAATTTTTGTTATAAACGAATTTAGACCCTTTTAGGCAGGTGGCTGCTTAATGCATGATGAAAGTCATGCAGAAAGCTCCTATAATTATACGTATTTTAGTGTTCGAATAATCGAGGTTTTACTGTATAAGCATTAGTGGGTTCAGCAAACAGCGTAGACTCCTTCAGGAACCCTCTGATCTGGTTCTACACTGTTTGTCTATGCCCTTTGTAAGAGACACTGCACCAATGGTTTAACTCTTTCCTTCATATACATGTAAATGCCTTTTCATGCCTTTGCAAACAGAGTAGACCCATATCAGACAGTCTGTAGGAGGGTCTGCTATGATTGCTTATAAAATTCTAATAGATCTGTTTTCACAGTTTCTTCCAACAGCTATAATTTCCTGTGTACATGTACATAAAAATTCAGATGATAAATGTTCATGATGTCATTAATTCCTAAATGAGTTTCAATAGGGAAATCGTTAAGATATTCAAGAATTTGTACATATCTGAGTGTTTGTTTTAGAGATCTTTTTATCATTTGTAATAAACATTTGTTATGAAATGAAATACTTTTGGCATAAATGGGTTGACATCAAACCACGTCATTTTGTACATACATAACATTGTCTCCATCTATTGCTTTTGTTTTGTGTGCAGTGCGAAACCAGCCCACAAATTCTACAACCCTTCAAACAGGCGCAACAACCGCCGCAAGGAAGTTATCAGTGACGGAAATCTTAAATACATTCGTTTGCTGACTCCGAAAACTCGAGAAAATCGCTGGATGCACACAACATGGCACCATCTACCTGAGTACAGGGACCACGATATTGTGGACAATTGGAGCTCCCATTACGTCAGACCACATGCGCCCGCACCACGCCATTTTGTAATCCACCCTGACTGGGGCTAACTAAAATAACATTGTATTGTAGATATTACAAGGATTTTTTTAAATAAAAAAGAGAGAAATGTTGGTATATTTGATAAGATGTAGACATTCTTTTTAATTTTTCGAAATGAAACTTTATGTCGAAGTGGAATCTGTACTTTCATAATGGTGCAAAGCAGCAGTATTATTTTTTACACACAGTGAACCTATATGTAGCGACCACACAAAGTAAGCCGAATTCTTGGCTCTTAGGACAGCTGCAAGGTAGCTTAATGTAGGATTACGTTATGCATTACTTTTGTCCTATATTAACCCTTTACTCCATGAATATTCATGTAAGAAATAATGACATCATGAATATTAATTACATTAATTGTTATAATAGAACATAGACAAAGAAATCTTTGTCATGGCAGAAACTGAAGAATCAGATCTTTATTGTTTCATAAGCAAACAGAGCAGACCCTGATCAGTCGGCTCCTATAGGAGCCATCTGATCTGGGTCTTCTCTGTTTGCGAATGCAGAGAAAGGCGTATTTATGGAGTAAAGGGTTGACCAACCATCTGCTCTTATAGACCCCACAGTTTATTATAAGCTGGTTGCTACATGCAAGTTCCACTGTACTTTGAAATCATAAATATGTATGTTCAACAAAAATTACTAATTACTTGGAATTTTATAGAAAAGTGTATTTTACATGAAGTTGATTGGAAACTGAAATAAACATTCACCAAAGTTTTCTAATCACTTGGAATTTTATAGAAAAAAATGGATTTTACGTGCAGTTGATATAAAGTAAAACTGAAATAAATATTCAAGATTTTTTCTAATCACTTTGAATTTTAAAGAAACATGGTTTTACATACTGTTGATATAACCCGATATTAAACTGAAACAATCATATGAATCTAAAGCGGATTTGCTCTCTGGTATGAAGTGAGCAATGCAAGAGTATTTTTACTGTGTATACGTTAAATTGAATGTATGTGCTTAACCCTTTCCCTCATATAAACGCGTTTTCACGCATTTGCAAACAGAGTAGACCCAGATCAGACGGCTCCTAGAGGAGCCGTCTGATCAGGGTCTAGTCTGTCTGCTAATAGAATTTGATAGATCTGTTTCTTTGCTTTCTAAAATGTCTACAATATTCCACCTTCCATATTTCTTTATAACTATTTTGTCAATGAATATTCAGTAGGTATTGAAATTTGCACTAAACTTAGAACAGGGAAAGGGTTAAATGATATGATTTTGAATGAGATTCAGTATGACTAATTACCAAGAGGTTTCCCACATAATAAAGGGTTAAAACTTGTATTTCATTAATGCTCATAATCATCTTAACTGGTATAATTTGCTTACAAATATTCAAATTAAGATTTTGATACGAAGTTTAGTAGACTGTCAGTTCCTTGTTACATACAATTGTACAATAAAACAGTATTTATAAAGCTGTGGTAAAAATGTATGTTTTAATATGATACAGTAAAATGCTCTAATGTGACCGCCAAAATCTTAAATGCTGGTGGTATCTTTATCCAGAATGAAAAATAGGAGCTTTTTGCATACTTTCGTCTCATCAAGCAAACAACTGCTGTTAAAGATGGCTACAGTAAAATCTCTCTATAACAGCCACTAAATTACATCAAGTATTTTATGTTAAAGGCAGGTGGCTGCTTAAAGCAAGGTGAAAGTAAAACAGAACACTCCTATAGGAGCGTTCTGTTTTACTTTCATATTGCTTTAAGCAGCCACCTGCCCTAAATACCAACTAATTAACACAATTTAGTGGCCGTTATAGAGAGGGTTTACTGTATGCTTATTTACAAAGTGGCTGCTTTGTGGAGGTACTTTGATAAATCAATATAAAGACATTGTTTTATTGCAACTTTGCAGATATGTTAAGACTGTACGGTACCTGAAGCCTTTACAAAGAGAGTATAAGTATACATGTAATGAAATGAATATATATAACCCATTCATCTACATGGACTAGGCCAAATAAGTATTTTGAGCAAATCTAATGGTCAATTGTAGGATAAAATTTCGGTGGAAAATACGAAGAAAACTGTGCAGACCTTGATCAGAGGGGCTCATACAAGAGGCCTCTGATGTGAGTCTACACTGATTGCCTTTATATATTTTACTGGGCATTAACCCTCTGAATGCAGGACACAAGTTACCTGTCAGTTGAAATTAGTGTTGACCCAGATCAGAGGGCCCTATATGAACAGCATCTGCTCTGTTTGTCGAAGTCCTCTGGCAAGTTATAACCTGTCTTACTAAATAGACCATAGTGTTAAACAATAATAAACCATTTGATTTTGAAAACTCAGCATTCAAATGGTAAGGCAAAACTATTGTAGAACAGTGGACAAAGGCCACCAAATTCATCATTGTCATTATAGTACTCACCCTCAGTGTGTTGAGATGTCTTATTTAGTTGTCTCGCTTTCACAAGCCTATTGTGATATCCTAATTCCATTCACATTGTTTTTATATCTTTCCTATTACTTGATTTTATAGGTTTTGTATAGTTCATATTTTACTTGTTTTCTTTTCAAAGAGAGAGAAAAAAAAAAGAACTGTGATATTTTTAATTACAATTTATAGTTTGCTTTTTTGAATTAAAATATATATCACTTTTACAATTTGTTCTATCATCATTTGAACCATAGCATAAAAAGAAACAGCCTGTAATTGGCAATGGACTACAGCCTGTAATTGGCAATGGACTACAGCCTGTAATTAGCAATGGACTACAGCCTGTAATTGGCAATGGACTCAACGTTTTACTCAATCAATATTCATGTGAGAAATAATGACATTATGAATATTAATTATATTAACCCTTCTCTTGCTGAATTTTAAAATACATTTCTCCTTCTTTACCCATGCCCTGTTGTATAATTACATAATTTATATCTTCACTATGTACACATATTTCGCTGTGCAATCACTGCTGTGGAGTGCACAGGTTGCTCAATCAACTTGTAAATAGTGCAGACCCTGATGAGACAGCTCCTGCAGGAGCTGTCTCATCAGGGTCTTCACTATTTACAGGTATATTAAATAAACAGATAAATCTGATCTGACTTGGTCGTTCACGTTCCACCACCGTTTTACTGCTAGTATTTACAGGTAGGTACATGTATATTGACGTGAATAGCAAGCGAAGGGTTAATTGTTGTAATGGAACATGGACACAGGATATTTGGCAATGGCAGAAACTGTAGAGTTATATCTGTAGTATATCATAAGCAAACAGAGTGGACCCTGATCAGATGGCTCCTATAGGAGCCCTCTTATCTGGTTCTACTCTGTTTGCAATGTCGTAGAAATGCATATTTATGGAGTAACGGGTCAATTCAAGTTTTTTCGTTCTACATGTACATTTACCTATTCCCTGATATCGACACCTTTTGATGTCTCTGTAAAAGTCTCGTTTAGAAACCATTGTGATAGGAGCAAATGCTCTATTCATCTAATAGGGTTAAAAACTACACAATTCTAAAACTTTTTTCTATCAAATGCTCCTTTTCAGTCGATATATTCAAAGAGGTTAGGTCAAAAAATAGCCTATGAGGTAATGGGTCTAAAAATAGCATATGAGGAAAAGACTTCAGCATTCTATGACCCTGTATAACATATACGGTAACCTATATACAAACAGTCTTTTTGTTACCATCTAAGGCTGATAAGGGTCAGCACTGTTTATCATTTAAAATCCTCTAGCAAGTTTAAGGCTGTCATACTGCTTGGACTTAAACACATTATTGCACTCCGAAAATTTCGCCTTTGACCCTTTCCTTGTTCTGTATATATTCCAAATATCAATACTTACTGAATATTCATGGACAAAATAGTTATAGGAAATAATGGAAGGTGGAACATTGGAGCCATTTTACAAAGTAAAGAAACTGGTCTTTCAAATTCTATTAGCAAACAGAACAGACCCTGATCAGACGGCTCCTCTAGGAGCCGTCTGATCTGGGTCTGCTCTGTTTGCAAATGTGTGAAAACACATTTATATGAGGGAAGGGTTAATAGTAGTGGTGTAACAATACATCAAACTATCGAACTATCGTGATAGTTCTCTACCCCAATTACACTATCGATAGTTATTTCCAATTGATTATAGACTATTGCGATAGTTGCTCTATCGATAGTTTCGATAGTTCTTACATATAATTGGCATCGTGTTTTCAAGATGGCGTCGACCATCGGGGAGATCGAGTTTGTAAAAAACAAAAGCGGTAAAACACAAGTGGCAAAGCCCAATTCATTTTAAATCATTTCCACAAACACTTTTTAGTAAGTATTTACAGCAAAGCTATATCTTACACTGTGCAAATTTGCATTTACAAGTTTTCAAATTTTGGCACATAGTTCCCAGCAATAGCAATAGTATCACAATAGTACTTTCAGCAATAGCAATAGTATTGCAATAGTCAAATATGGCCCCAATAGTCAGCCCTAGTTAATAGAGCACAATGTTCTGACTTCGGAGGATAAATTCGAAAATCATGCTTAGAAAGTGAACTTTATAGTCATAAAATAAATACCTACCCCACCCCAATTTTTGTGTACCCTGTTTTAGCAGAGTGGCACCTTGTCAAGCTGTTTTTGTTTCTCTTTCGCTCTATTTGCCATGACACCAGAACCTTTTACTCTATAAAATACGCCTTTACAAGTTTACATAGTAGATCCACATGTAAGAAATAACGACGATAAATTGTTAAACTAGCACATGGACACAGATTTTTTTTGCCATTGCTGGAACTGTAGAATAATTATCTATATAACATGTATATCATAAGCAATCAGGGCAGACTCTGATCAGACGGCTCCAGTGCTTATATCTAGGACAGACTGTCCATGGGGTTTTGGAGTTGATTGATTAGGATGACGTGTTAAGTTATTTCGCTACCACATATTTTCGTCAGCAAACTGTTTCGTCTCCTTCAATTTTAAGTTTGAATTTTCTTTTTCTTTTTTTTTAAAAAAACAACACATTATCATAGTGCAGTAACTATCAGTGCTTAGCAAATGACAGCTAAGTCACACAATTCTAGGACATTGGGTTATAAAGTAAACTCAATTCTGTGTACATTTCTCAGATATTTATTTGCACTCTATACAAAAAAAATGTTTCTTTGTACATTCATCAGACATATATAAATAGACAAGCACAAGGTATCATTACAATGAGATTTACATGCATCAAAAAGACAGTCTTGATGGCTTAATGCATAAGTATTGTAACTACATCCATTAACCCTTTACTCCATGAATATTCACACAAGAAATAACGACGTCATGAATATTAATTTGATCAAATTTTCTGATTGCATATGAATGCAGGAATATTTGGGCATGGCAGAAACTGTAGAATCATATCTGTTTTATAGTATAAGCAAATAGAGCAGGGTCTGCTCTGTTTGCCTTTGACATGACTTAGATGCAAAAATTTTCCTTAAAAAGTTTATATTATAAACATCGAGCTAATAAATATTCATGTGTCAATATATCTCTTACATGAACACAGACCAGGGAAAGGGTTCAACAAGATAGTTACCCCTTTCCCTCATATAAACGTGTTTTCACGCATTTGCAAACAGAGTAGACCCAGATCAGACGGCTCCTATAGGAGCAGTCTGATCAGCGTCTGCTCTGTTTGCTCATGAAATCTGATAGATCTGTTTCTTTATTCTCTAAAATGGCTACACTGTTTCACCTTCCATATTTCTTTATAACTATTTAGCCCATGAATATTCAGTAGGTATTGAAATTTGTAATAAACATAGAACAGGGAAAGAGTTCTATAGGACAACACTTTTGCACTAAACAGTCAAATTGAATTTTACAAATAGAATGGACATACACCAAATGGAGCATCATTGATGTACGAGGGGTGTTCCAAAAATAATGTCATCTGTGCTTTATTTCGCGGAAATCGTGCAATTCATGCACAAAACCACCTCGTGTCGATTGAGTGATCACTGGCTCGTGACATAGGTAAATATCTCGTCCACACGTTCACTTGCCTCGGTACAGTGTACATCGTTTCATAGCCTATTCGTTAGACTATACACAAAATGACAGGAAAACGAGCTGAAAATGTTCTTGAAATTAGGGCCTATATAAAAGGTAGGTCATTACTCGGCATAAAGGCTGTAGATATTCACCGCGAGGTGTGTGATATTTATGGGGAGGGCCAAATGTCCCACAGGACTGTTTGTACATGTAGGTGGGTAGCTAAATTTAGTGCTGGGCAGCAGCAACTGAAAGATGCTGCTCGCCCAGGTCGTCCTGCAACAACTACGACCAAAGGTAACATAGAAAAAATCCGAAATATCCTCAAAACTGATGCTCGATTCACCGTAAGACAATTGGCTCGAATGTCAAACTTGTCGTTAGCAAGAGTTCATACAATTTTGAAGAAACACCTAAAAGTTAGAAAGATAAATGCAAGATGGATACCCCATTTGTTAACGGATGAGCAAAAGAAGACGTGTGTAACAATGGCAAAAAAACTTCTCAAAATGTACCCAAAATATAGTAAAAAGGCTTTTGATAATATAGTCACTGGTGATGAGACCTGGGTGTATTATTTTGAACCAAAGCGGAAGGTTTCCAACCGAATATAGGCCACTAAAAATGCCAGACGCCCAAGTATTGCCAAACGAATACGAACGGTAAAGAAGGTTTTGTATGCTATTTTTTTCACTAATAAGGGTCCAGCTATTCAAATCCCGGTGCCAAAAGGCAGAACGGTCACAGGCAAGTTCTATAAAAACGTTGTTCTGAGAAAATTGAAGAACTACTACAAAAGTAGCCGCCCCAAAACAGGACTTAAGTATGTCCGACTTTTGCATGATAATGCACCCGCTCACAAGGCACGTATTGTGACTGACTTTTTGGAGTCAGAGAAGGTTACCGTCCTTCCGCACCCTCCGTATTCGCCAGACTTGGCCCCCTGCGACTATTTTCTCTTTCCAAAACTTAAATATCATTTATCTGGAAGGAGATACAATTCGAGAAATGCCCTTGGATCTGCTATTTATCAGTGTCTGATGGGTGTCCCCATTGAAGAGTATGAAAAATGCTTCCAAAAATGGATTGACCGGCTAAAAAGGTGTATTCTGGCTGGCGGAGAGTATTTTGAAGGGCAGAGCAAATTAAAATGAACAAAAGCACTTCCGCTATATGAGCACCGATGCAAGTGACATTATTTTTGGAACACCCCTCGTACATTGTGTAGCTCCAAAAATGGATCCAAACAACAATAACACCCCTCTAAACTGGAATTCTAGAATAGAAGAATTTAAATACTTTTAGGCAGGTGGCTGCTTAATGCAGAGTAAAAGTCATGCAGAAAGCTCCTACAGGGGCTTTCTGCATGACTTTCATCCTGCATTAAGCTGCCACCTGTCTCCAAGACTGATATTTATACAAAATTCAACGTCCAGTTTAAGAAGGTTTTAATGTATCTGATAAGTCTTCCCATGCTTGTGAATGTTAAACAAGGTAGACTCTGATTAGACATTATATCTCTGACAGAATTCATTTTCACTGTTTTGTTTGCAAGCCCAAGACACTTTTTACCTAGCACAGCTCATATAACGAACACATTAAGATGACAGACTAATTATCTACAGTTGATCTCATATAATGAACACAAGAATATGATAGAAATTTATTCACAGTAGAACCTGTCTTAGGCAGCCATCAAAAAAAGAGACCTAAGTATGGGCCTGTAAGGCAGGTGGTAGCTTAATACAGGTCAAAAGTAAAGCAAAAAGCTCATATAGGAGCTTCTGCATTACTGTTGCCCTGCATTAAGCACCCACCTACCGGTACCTTTCAAGACTCCTATGTTCAATAAATGAATGGCCGCTTAGGACATGTAATAATGTTTCTACAGTTGAGAGTTCAACTGCGACAAAAAAAATCGCTGTATACTGCAAACAGTCTACATCAGAATAAACCACATAAAGTATGTCATATAACAAAGCATACCATATAAAGTATGTAATATAACAAAGCATACCACATAAAGTATGTAATATAACAAAGCATACCACATAAAGTATGTAATATAACAAAGCATACCACATAAAGTATGTTATAACAAAGCATCTCTTCTCTTCTAAGGCTACCCAAAAGAAGTATGATTCTGCCTTTTCAACCCTTTCAGTGTTTAAATGTTCATGAAAGGAATAATAACAAAATGAATATTTATTAGCTGATTTTTTATGATGGCACATGTAACTCAGGCAGAAACTGTAGTATCAGATATATATTATACCATAGCAAACAGAATAGACCCTAATCAGATGGCTCCTATAGGAGCCATCTGATCTGGGTCTACTCTGTTTGCAAATGCGTGAAAAGGCATTTATATGAAGGAAAGTTTAAACCTTTTTATAATGTTGCTGAAGTATGTAAAGTCACATTAAACTATGTCAAAAGGTGTTGAGGTAATGGCAGGATAAAAATTCCTGCAGTATTATGATTATTCTAAGGTGGCACCATCACCGCACATCATTAGCACCGTATTTCAATGATCTTAGTCTCTCCATAAAGATCAAAGTTTCTAAACAAAGATCCTAGTTCCTCAACAAAGATCTTAGTTTCTCATCTAAGATCATAGTTTCTAAACAAAACTCCTAGTTTTTTAAGTAACCAAAGGTCCTAGTTTCTAAACAAAGTCCTAGTTTCTCAACAAAGATCCTAGTTTCTCACCAAAGTCCTAGTTTATCATACAAAGATCTTACTTAGTTTCTCAACAAAGACCATTGTGCTTAGTAAAGATTTTCAACAAAGATCCTAGTTTCTCACCAAAAATCCTAGTTTCTCAACAAAGATCCTAGTGTTGAGAAGATCCTAGTTTCTCAACAAATACCAGGCTTCTCAGTGGCCATTTTGCACAAAAATTTCAAGACAAAAGAATTCTTTTCTCAAACCTGTGAATTTAATCCTTTCCCAGTTCTATGTTTGTTTCAAATTTCGATACCTACTGAATATTCATGGACGAAACAGTTACAACAAAATATGGATGGTAGAAAATTGTAGCCATTATGGAAAGTAAAGAAACGGATCTTTCAAATTCCTTTAGTAAACAGAGCAGACCCTGATCAGATGGCTCCTATAGGAGCTATCTAATCTGGGTGTACTCTGTTTGCAATTATTTGAAAACATGTTTATATGAAGGAAAGGGTTAAATGAACCTAAAACTTTACCTCATCAATATTCAAGTCAGAAATAATGACTATGAATACTAATAATGTAACTATTAAAATCAAGAATTTTTATAATGGCATTATTAACCCTTTCCCTCATATAAACGCATTTTCATGCATTTGTAAACAGAGTAGACTCAGATCAGATGGCTCCTATAGGCGCCGTCTGACCAGGCTATGCTGTGTTTGCTTACTAAATTATAATATATCTGACTGAGCTACCCGCAAAATAATATTCATATCTATATTCATTATTTCTTAATGCTTTACTCCTTACGCCTTTCTGTACCTTTTCAAACAGAGTAGACCCATATCAGACAGCTATTATAGTAGCCTTCTGATCAGGGTCTGCTCTGTTTGCTTATGACATACCATAGATATGATTCTACAGTGTCTGCCATGACCAAACTTTCCTTAGTCCATGGGCTATAATAATAATTAATTAATATTCAGTATGTCATTATTTCTTACATGAATATTCATGAGGGAAAGGGTTAAACCCCCAATTTAGGGGAAATTAGGTGCCTGAATTCACCTGAATACTTAGGGTGAATACAGTACTAGGAAACCGCTACTGTGTTTCATATAAAACAGATGTGCAATGAACTTTAATTGCCAACAATAGACTCTTACAAACTGAAACTTAATGTAATTGCAACATGTCCCAATGGAAATAACAAAAACAATTGTAACAAAGGATCAAAAACCAAATTAATTACTAGAATATTTGCTCTGTACAAAAAAAACCCCAATATACATGTAATAATAACAATCAGTGTCAAAAGAAAAATATAGATCAAGGTGAGTTCCGTGAGTTCACACTGCAGACTGTACAGAATCGTGATTCATCTCCCATATATACAGTAGAACATGTCTTAAGCAACTTTGAATTGATTAAGTGCAGAAATCACTAAAAAGCAGGTGGTTGCTTAATGCAGGGAAAAAGAAATGCAGGAAGCTGCTACAGGAGCTTTCTGTATTACTTTTGACCTGCATTAAGCTACTACCTGCCTTACAGATTCATAAGTAGATGTCTTTTTGATGGTCACTTAAGACAGGTTCTACTGTATTATGTAATGAGAATTGGTTAACCCTTTACTCCAAAGAGACACATTTACATGCATTTGCACACAAAGTAGACAAAAATTCCATAAGCTACAGGAGTTTCTACAGAGCCATCTGATCAGGCTCTGCTCTGTTTGCTTATGGAATAATATCGACCTGAATCTACAGTTTCTGCTTCTGCCATTTTAAAAGTTAACCCTTTCCCTGTTCTATGTTTATTCCAAATTTCAATACCTCCTGAATATTCATTAACAAAATAGATATAAAGATATATGGAAAGTGAAACATTGTAGACATTTTAGGAGGCAAAGAAACTGATATATCAAATTCTATTAGCAAACAGAGCAGACTCCTCTAGGAGCCGTCTTATCTGGGTCTACTCTGTTTGCAAATGCGTGAAAACACGTTTATATGAGGGAAAGGGTTAAAAATCTAATTAATATTCATTTCTTACATGAATATTCATAGAATAAAGGGTTAAGTCCTACTAGTAGTTGATAGTCATAGTGAATAAATTGCACATCATAACAATGGAAGACTGGCAAACAGATCAACAAGTATAACTGCACAGAAAACATGCTTCTTGATAAACCCTTTACTACATGAAATAATGATGTCACGAATATTAATCAGCTGAGTTTTTATAATGGTAAATGAATCCATGACATTTTTGCAGAAACTGAAGAATCAGATCTATATTATACCTTAAGCAAACACAGAAGACCCTGATCAGATGGCTCCTATAGGAGCTGTCTGATCTGGGTCTACTCTGTTTGCAAGGCATAAACAAGAGTACCGCATACGGTACATAATACGCCCACTTGCAAACTTTCTCTGATTCAACATGCCTTATAAGTGTTCACATTTTCTAATCTGTGCTTCAGATCTTGATTTCCATATTAAGGTGATACTATTTTCAAAACAATTGAAGTGAATATCTTATTAAATAAAAAAGTTACAGCTAATCCTCATATTTGCAGATTTTTGTAAAGTGCAACGGTCGTAATTCTGTAAAGACAAACTGAATGAACCTCAAAATAAACTCAGCTTCAGATTTTGTTGCTCAAAACATTTGTGTTAAGTTTCATTTATATCATTTTAATAGTATTCCCAGAAAACAACAGACAAACTAAAAGTTGACAGACAAACAAAGCAACGAACACACAAAGTTCAAGGACCATAACTTTAGAAAAAAATGACATATCAAAACCCCCGCAATATATGTGAAAATTCACATTCAGGTTTAACCATATAAAAAAATTGAAGTAAATATCATTTCAAATGAAAAAGTTATGGCCATCCTCATATTTGCATAGATTTGCATGATTTTTTTAAGTGCAAGGGCCATAACTCCAAACCAACAAATCAAATGATCCTCAGAATCGACTTGATGCATTAAACATGTGTATGAAGTTTCATTAATATCTGTCAAACAGTTTTGCCAGAAAACAGCGGACAAACTATATGCATATATTTGCATTATTTTTTAAGTAAAAGGGCCATAACTCCGAAACGAAAAATCAAATAAACCTCAAAATCGACTCAGCATCAGATCTTGATGCATTAAACATTTTTGTGAGGTTTCATTAATATCTCTCAAATAGTTTTCCCAGAAAACAGCGGACAAACTATTTGCATGTATTTGCATTATTTTTTAAGGACAAGGGCCATAACTCTGAAATGAAAAATTAAATGATCTTCAGAATCGATTCAGTTTCAGATCTTGATGCATTTAACATTTGTGTGAAGTTTCATTAATATCTCTCAAATAGTTTTTCCAGAAAACAGCGACAAACTATTTGCATGTATTTGCATTATTTTTTAAATACAAGGGCCATAACTCTGAAACGACAAATCAAATGAAACTTAGAACTGACTCAGCTTCAGATCTTGATGCATTAAACATTTGTGTTAAGTTTCATTAATATCTCTCAAATAGTTTTCCCAGAAAACAGCGGACTAACTATTTGCATATTTTTTAAGGACAAGGGCCATAACTCTGAAATGAAAAATCAAATGAACCTCAGAATCAAGTCAGCTTCAGATCTTGATGCATTAAACATTTGTGTGAAGTTTCATTAATATCTGTCAAATAGTTTTCCCAGAAAACAGCGGACAAACAATTTGCATGTATTTGCATTACTTTTTGAGTAAAAGGGCCATAACTCCGAAACGACAAATCAAATGAACCTCAGAATCGACTCAGCTTCAGATCTTGATGCATTAAACATTTGTGTGAAGTTTCATTAATATCTCTCAAATAGTTTTCCCAGAAAACAGCGGACAAACTATTTGCATATTTTTTAGGACAAGGGCCATAACTCTGAAATGAAAAATCAAATGAACCTCAGACTCAACTCAGCTTCAGATCTTCATGCATTAAACATTTGTGTGAAGTTTCATTAATATCTGTCAAATAGTTTTCCCAGAAAACAGCGGACAAACAAAATGTTGACGGACGAACGAACGAACGAACGAACGAACGAACGAACGGACGGACGGACGGACGGACGGACGGACAGGGCCACGACAATATACGACCACCTTTATTAGGTGGGCGTATAAAAAGCGTGTTATTGGAGTAAAGGGTTAACAGACATGTCTTCCTTATCAAAATATCATAAACAGTAAAATCTCGATTATCCGAACACTAAAATATGTATCATTATCGATCTTTAAGACAGGTGGCAGCTTAATGCATGGTGAAAGTCATGCAGAAAGCTCCTTAAGCAGCCACCTGCATAAAAGGGTCTAAATTCTTCTATACAAAAAATTCGTATAATCGAGACTTAACTGTATAAACTCTTTCAAACCTTTTGTTAGAATATATTTCATCAATCGTGTATGAAAATACAATTAAACATCTCTGAAAAACTCCAGGGCAAATATGTGGATATTGATTCATGATATCTTGATTATAAATCACTCATATATTATATCATTATATCCTGATTGAATGGAATTCAAATAACCATCCCAGTAACTCTTTGTTTTTTAAAGTGTCTAATTTGAGATTATATATCAATGCAAACAGTTTGGATCCAACTTAGATATCAAGTAACTTGGCAACTCATCTTGATCAAAAGTGTTTGAAATGTAATTACCGGTATATGATATGTTTTTAAATGAAATTTGAAACGGACAACAACTTTTCCATTGAAAAAACATGTTTGTGAGTCAATGAATGTAAAAAATGTAACACAAGACTAGTTTAACCCTTGTTTTTTTTTTATTTATACTTTAACAAGGAAATTATTTTTGGCTGTGACAGAAAATTCAGAATCAGATTTATATTATTTGATATGCAAACAGAACAGACCCTGATCAGACAGCTCCTATAGTATCTGTTGGATCTAGGTCTACTCTGTTAGTTAAGGTGTCAAAAGGTGTCTCTATCAGTAAATGCATAAATTTATGTATACAGTAGAACCTCTCTATAACGGCCACTTAATATTGTTAATTAGTTGGTATTTAGGGCAGGTGGCTGCTTAAAGCAATGTGAAAGTAAAACAGAACGCTCCTATAGGAGCGTTCTGTTTTACTTTCACCTTGCTTTAAGCAATCACCTGCTTTAAACACAAAATACTTGATGTAATTTAGTGGCCGTTACAAAGAGGTTTTATTGTATAACAAGAGCACTGCATGTGGGTGCCAACGCTCGTCTGACAAGACATTTTAAGCTTTTATTTAATAAATCCATAAAGGGGCATAAATTTGTCAAACAGCCTTACAGAGGTATGACCCTTGGTCAGATTGTAGCCCTTAAGAAATGTGTCAGAAGTAATAGCCAACATTAAAGTGTCCGGACAACAACGACAACGTGGACGCTAGAGTTACCACAATAGTTTATTTTTGTTTTTGCAAAAAGAGTCAAGCTAAAATGGCAAAATGTAAAAAATAAATCAAACAAAGTAAAACAAATACTGATATTGAAATAAACATCTAAAAACTTAATATCTTTTTTAACATGATTCAAAAGATACTCATAACACTTAACCTGATGAATATGCATGTAAAAAATAATAACATCATGAATATTAATTAGATGAATGTTGATAATGACATGCGAACACAGTGAATTTTGGCATTATAATCATATCCAGATCAACAGATAAAGGTACGTCCTCAAATACTAAAATCCTCACTTCTCCACCAAACCCTATGTTGTAACCACTCTTTAGAATCGTCTCATAGAGTTTGGTGGAGAAATAAAATAATTATTCTTGAAATTTTTTTGATTTACGCATCTTATCTGGACCTCTGAAGATCTATATCATTCCATAAGCACACAGAGCAGACCCTTATCAGACAACTCCTAGAGGAGACTTCCGATCTGAGTCTACACAGTTTGCAAAAGGTGTTTCTATCAGGGAAAGGGTATCCTTATTTTGTATGTGATACACTTGAGCATGCATATTCAACAACTGTACGAACTGTAATGTACAATGAACACTACTGGCAAGACTACATAAATGGCTATATCATATCTATTTATAGCATTTCATATCTATTTATAGCATATCATATCTATTTATAGCATCATATTATAAATAGTTAGTCATGTGACAAGAACAAGAAACCATGTTTTTTTAACTACACTCGGACTCCACAATTACACCTTTCTATGCTTTTGCAAACAGAGCAGACCCAGATCAGACGTTTTTTACTGGAGCTGTCTGGTCAGGGTCTGCTCTGTTTTCTCATGAAATATTATAGATATGCCTCTACCGTTTCTGCAATGACCAAAAATTTATATGTTCATGTGTCAAAATAAAATTTAACTAATATTCATGATGTCATTATTTCTTACATGTATATTCATTGAATAAAGAATTAAAGGCAGTGTGACACCATAAAGATAGTAAAGTGACATTTTTAGTTAACAAAAGTTACTGTTAACCCGTTCCCTCATATAAATGCATTTTCACACATTTGCAAACAGAGTAGACCCAGATCAGACGGCTCCTATAGGAGCCGTCTGATCAGGGTCTGCTCTGTTTGCTTATGGAATTATAATAGATCTGATTCTACAGTTTGTGGCTAAAAATGTTTGTGTCCATGTGCCATTATAAAAAATAATCTAGTTAATATTCAATTATACATGATGTCATCATTCATATTACACAGGGAAAGTGTTAAACAAAAATGATACATGTACATATGCTTGTAAAAAGGCAGTCTCTTTAATTAAATAAAACAATTTCATTGATATTTAGTCACTCTTGTCACATGACTATAAATCTACATCATATAAGTCACATGACTAATCATTATTGGCAGGTTATACATTTATTACTCCATGATTTCTCATGTAATCAAACACTAAAGTCACATGACCATCAGCAATAAAAGTCACATGACCATCAGCAATAAAGTCACATGATCATCCTGAATGCTACACGCAGTTAAACCTGTTTTAAGCGACCCCTTACTGATAAAAAACATTGGAGTCTAAAATAGCAGGAGAATGCTTAATGCAGGGCAAAATTAATGCAAAAAGCTCCTTACATTAAGCTATCACCTGTCTTAACCCTTTACTCCATAAATATACCTTTGCAAACAGAGCAGACCCAGATCAGATGGCTCCTGTAGGAGCCATCTGATCAGGGTCTGCTCTGTTTGCTATAAATGAAATAATATAGATTCTACACTTTCCGTCTTGGTTAAATATTCCTGTGTTCATATGTTATGAAAATAAAGCTAATTATTATTCATGATGCCATTAATTCTAACATGAATATTCATAAAGTAAAGGGTTGAAGACCAAGATAAAAACGTAAGTCACTTAATACAGGTTTTACTTTCTCCCCATGCTCTAGAAGGTGGTCGTGATTTCCGGAGCTTTTGTCATGGTCTTGATCATGTCAATGGGTACAGGAAAGATGATTGTAGAGTTTTTCTCGGCAGATATCGTGTTCAGTGTCTGCAGATAGCGCAGCTGAATGGCAGCAGGTGATTCCATGATGACGTCTGCAGCTTCTTTAAGGGCACGTGAGGCTTTCTGTTCACCTTCTGCAGCTATTACCTACAGATGCAAGAAACATTGAAACATTTACAGTAGAACTTCAATATCTTGAACTTCAAGGGACCATACAAATTACTTCGAGTAAATAGGGATTCCAGTCATCAGATTTCTAATCTGAACAATTTCTCAGGTTCACAGCTTAATGCAGGACTAAAGTAATGTTGAAAGATTTATTCAAAGAGGTTGGGTCTGAAAATGGCCTATGAGGGAATGGGTTAAAGAGACACCATTTTACACTTTTGCAATCAGAGTAGACCCACATCAGACAGCTCATATAGCTCCTGTATGCATCTATCAGATGAAAGGTTAAGGTAGGTGGTAGCTTAATGCAGAAAAAAGTTATGCAGAAAGCCCAATAGGAGCTTTGTGCATTACTTTTGTTCTGCATTAAGCTACCATATGCTTTTAACCCTTTCCCTATTCTATGTTTATTCCAAATTTCAATAACTACTGAATATTCATGGAAACAGATCTATCAAATTACATTAGCAAATGGAGCAGACCCTTATCAGACAGCTCCAATAGGAGCCATCTGATCTGGATCTACTCTGTTTGCAAATGCATGAAAAGGCATTTATATGAGGGATGGGGTTAAAGAAACTCCATTGTATAGAGATTGTACTGTGCAGGACCTTACTTTGGCTCGAGCCTCTCGTGCCGCCTCAGCCTCTGCAGCCATGGCTCTCTGTAACTGTACAGGCAGGCGAACGTCCTTACTGCAAAACACAGATATTACATGTCAAACAAAACTTCTCCCTTACCTACCCATATCATAATGACATTGAACTGACTACCCATACTGTAATGACATGAAACTAATCTGATAATGTTGAGTGTCTCGGACAGACTGAAAAGATGTACATGTAAAACAAAACAAAGAGAAGGTGTCACGTGTGCAAATGGCCATCAGAATTGATTAACCCTTTACTCCAGCCATCAGAGTTCAATATACAATTCATTCTTTGAAAGTGATACTCCCAAAGACCATGTGACTTTAGACAGGATGTTGTTGGAAGTACATATTGATAATGCACATCTCTGCATGACAGAAAAAGGAAACAAAGGCATTGCCACAATAGTTAATCTTTAGCACTAAAAGTTCAGGTGAGCCAAAAATCAGACAAAGCAGATGATTCAATTCAACAAATGATGCAAGAAAAATGCAACACATCAGAGACAGACAAACAGATAAAGGTGCATATTTAATCCATTCCTTCATAGGCTATTTTTAGACACAACCTCTTTGAATAAATCTACCAAAAAGGAACATTAACTAGAGAAAATGATAATTTTAGAATTTTGTAGTTTGAAACCATTGTGATAAATAGAGCATTTGCTCCTATAGGAGCAATTACTCTATTTATAACAATGGTTTCAACAGGTGAGTTTTACAGAGGCGCAGAAATGTGTAATTATGGAGGAAAGGGTTAAATACTAAAATCATCAGTTCCCTATGTTGTGACCACTCTAAAGGGACTCATCTCCTCGAGGCAATTCTAAAAATAAGGGTTAGGTGGAGAAGTAAAGGAATTAGAAGTAAAATAATTATTCTTGAAAATGTTTTACTTTATGCATCTAATCTGGGCCACTCAGCGTAAAGAGTTATGCAACACAACAGACTGTCTGCTAACGATATAGAAGCGTGCAAACTATATTGAATTATCTCAATGGAAAATAACTTTATGGCCCAGACAAAATTCCCACCGACACAGATATGCACACAATCATGCATCTATAGTAAATTATCTCTGATGCGACCACGTTCTGAATGAGTACATGTGTCATTTAAAACAGGCGGTTGCTTAATGCAGGATGAAAGTAATGCAGAAATCTCCCATCTCCCCAGCTTTCTGCATTACTTTCATCCTACATTAAATTACCACCTGCAATTTAATATCCATGATTAAACCTTATTTTGATGGTCACTTTAGAGGAGTTTTACTGTATACCCAGTCCCACTTGAGATAACCTCGTCCAACTGACCACACAACAAAACAGTCTGATAGAAGCCAGCGGCCCCCAGACAAATCTTAATGCAGACATAAGCAGTTTTCACAATGCATTTATGCAAATTAATCCTTTGAATGCAGGGAAACAAGAGTGATGCCATTTGCAAACAATTTTAGACCCAAACAGCCTGTTCCTAGAGGAGCTCTCTTTTCTGGGTCTGCACTGTTTGACATTCAATATAGAAACAATTTATGGAATCGGCTATATAGGGGTAGTTAAAACTGACGAGCCATTCCATTTTGAATAGTTAGCACTGAAAGGGTTAATGCTACACATATAATTTCAGACTTAGGTAATCTCCAATCTTATTCTCTTATTCACATTATACAATTACTGTCCCAGACTGGACATATTTATGGCAGACTTTTTTTTCTAACTAACCACATACAGCATTAGGAAGTGCAACAGGCTATTATGACTGAGTATTAGACCCATTCAGAGAATATTCTGACCGAGATTTCCATGTTGAATATTCATTTGCTGACTTTTTATAATGGTCTATATACATAGGCCTTCTTTGTTTTGTCGAGTCAGATTGATTATTATATAATTTCATAAACAAACAGAGCAGACTGCTTGTAACAATGTGAAAAAGTGTTTATATGAGGGAAACGGTTAACTTTCCACAAACAAAATAATTCCTGCCTTCAAAACTTATTGTGTGCAACAAATTAAAGTCGACTTTCTGCATCTTTGTTTTCCTCAAAATTATGCCTATAGTGTCAAACAGTCTGGATTGTGATGTGCGTCAAGTAATGATACTTCATGTCTCATCAGGTTCAAAACTAAAAAATTCACATCCTGGGTGCATTTTTTAGAAGAACCGTAGCAGATGACTGGTATTTTTGCAGAGAACAAAGAGTAATCAGTTTCCTTCATATAAACGCCTTTTCAAGCATTTGCAAACTGAGCAGACCCAGATCAGACTGCTCCTAAAGGATTGCTTGTGACATGATAAAGATATGATTCTACAGTTTTTGTCAAAGAAAAACAAATCCTTGAAAATTTTAAATTCAGCTAATACATAGTCATGATGTCATTATTTCTTACATGAATATTCATGGAGTAAATGGCTATGTTTGTAGGTTAATAAACTTATGGTAATTAACGCTTCCCTCCATAAATACGCTTTTCTACGCCTTTGCAAACAGAGTAGACTCGTGTAGGAGCCGCTGATCAGGGTCTGCTCTTTTTTGCTTATGATATAATACAGATTTGATTCTACAGTTTCTGCCATGGCCAAAATTTCCTGTGTCCATGTACATGTACTATTATAACTGTTAATCTAATTACATGTAATATTCATGATGTCATTATTTCTTACATGAATATTCATGGAGTAAAGGGTTAATGTACTTAATTATCACTACCAGGACAGGAATACTTAATTATCACTACCAGGACAGGAATACTTAATTTATCACTACCAGGACAGGAATACTTAATTATCACTACCAGGACAGGCATACTTAATTACCACTACCAGGACAGGAATACTTAATTATCACTACCAGGACAGGAAAACTTAATTATCACTACCAGGACAGGCATACTTAATTACCACTACCAGGACAGGACTACTTAATTATCACTACCAGGACAGGAATACTTACACTTCTACCCGCTCCACCTTCACTCCCCAAGGATCCGTTGCATCATCAAGAGAAGACTGAAAATTGTAAAAAAAAATACATGATTTTAGTCTGTTACAGTAGAACCCCTCTAATACAACCACTTAATGAATAAATATTTCTGTCTGTAAGCAGGTGGCTGCTTAATGCAGGAGTTTTCTGCAGAACTTTTGTCTTGCATTAACTCATTCTCTCCTAGGCTATTTTTAGACCCAACCTCTTTGAATGTATCTACCGAAAAGGAGCATTAACTAGAAGAAAGGAAAAAAAAATGAATTTTGTAGTTTGAAACCATTGTGATAAATAGAGCATTTGCTCCTATAGGAGCAAATGCTCTATTTATTACAATGGTTTCATAAATTGACTTTTATAGATGCGCAAAAATCCTATAAATGGGTCTTCTCTGTTTGCAAAGGCGCAGAGAGGTATATTTATGGAGTAAAGGGTTCAATTATCTAATTCTCGACTCGTTCAGATTCTGTTTTACCTGCATCTGGTGACTTATTGCTTCTCTGTCCGCCAGAATTTCACTCAGATTCTTTGTTCCCAGTACATTTCTCAAGGTCGTTGCCGCTAACAACCGTGTTGACCTGTTGGCATCTTCAACATTTGTGATGGAAGTGGTGGCATTGTAAACTCTGTAGTACACAACGGCATCCACAGCAACTGTTACCGAGTCCTTGGTCAGTACCTGCGGTAAAAATGAAAATATTAGACAAGGAAGAGGTGAGATTACATCGAGAATTGAGTACAAGCATGTAATCAAAACTACAACACAATAGTTTGAACAATGTTTGTATATGGTTATCCAAAGTACATTTTAACATAAAAATATAAATACTTTCCCTGCTAAATATTTATGTAAGAAATCATGACATCATAATTATTTATTAGCTGAGTTTTAGAGCAGACCCTGAGCAAACAGCTCCTTCAGGAGCCATCTGATCTGGATTTACTCTGTTTGCAAAGGCATGGAGAAGCATTTAATAACTGTATATGGTGGGAAGAGTTTTTATCAAGCCAGCAGTTTCTTCAGAAGATTATTTAAATTTTCGCTATAGAGTACAGTAGAATGATTCTAATGGTTCCACTTGAAAAATAAACATGGGTTTCTTTAACACATTCCCACTTAGGCTATTTTTAGACCTAACCTATTTGATTAAATCTACCAAAAAGGAGCATAACTGGAGAAAAGGAAATTTTCAGAATTGTGTAGTTTTGAAACCATTGTGATAAATAGAGCATTTGCTGACCTGTGGAGCAAAATGCTCTATTTATCATAATGGTTTCATAAAATGACTTTAAGAGAGGCGTCAAAAGGCGTCAATATGCGGGAATGGGCTAAAAGCAGTTAGGTTGCTTAATGCAAGATGAAAGTAATGCAGAAAGCTCTTTTGGGAGCTTTCTGCATAATTTTCATCCAGTATTAAGTTACCACTTGAGATTGAGCATTATACCTCATGCTGACATATTTAAGAGGTTTTACTGTAGCTATAATTTAACCTTTTCATTAAAGATATATTGACATCATGTAATTAACCCTTTCCCTCATATACATGTGTTTTCACACATTTGCAAACAGAGTAGACCCAGATCAGATGGCTCCTGTAGGGCTCCTGTAGGAGCCATCTGATCAGGGACTGCTCTGTTTGCTAATGGGCTTTGATAGATCTGTTTCTTTAGTTTCTAACATGGCTACAATGTTCCACCTTTCATATTTCTTTATAACTATTTTGTCCATGAATATTCAGTAGGTATTGAAAATTTGACACCAGTAAAACCCCTCTAATGCGACCACCAAAAATGGGCATAATTCTGGGTGGCAGATGCAGGTGGAAGCTTAATGCGGAACAAAAGTTATTCAGAAAGCTCCTATAGGACCTTTCTGCATAATTTTCATCCTGCATTAAGCAACCACTTGCTTATAAATTTAGACAGCTTTGATTATTTTTTAAGTGGTCGCATTAGAAGGGTTCTACTGTATATATATTATAACAGGGAAAGTGTTAACCCTTTGCTTGCTATTCACATCAATATACCTACCTGTAAATAGTGAAGACCCTCCTGCAGGAGCTGTCTCATCAGGGTCTGCACTATTTACAAGATGATTGTGCAATCAGTGCACTCCACAGCAGTGATTGCACAGCGAAATACGTGTACACAGTGAAGATATATGTAATTATACAACAGGGCATGGGTAAAGAAGGAGAAATGTATTTTAAAATTCAGCAAGAGAAGGGTTAATCAACTACTTCATTTTGCAAAAGTGTCTTTATGGAGTAAAGGGATGTGGAAAATTAGCCATGGCCAGTGGGGACCTATAAAATTATACTGATATGTAGTCAGACGAGAAATTCTTTTAAAAAATTTCTTTAGATATATTGGTATATGGAAAATTAGCTGTATCCCTGGCGACTGGGTGTTTACAGTCACAATGGTTTGAACAATTCTGTTAGGGAGGCAGAAAACATATATTTTTTAAGTAAATTGTATCAACATTTCCTGACAGGAAATGTTTTAAAAACATTTCTTTTGTTGCCATGGCAAACAGAGTGCTATATGAAACTTGCAAATTTAAACAGTTCTTGTTGAGGACCATCCAGAGATCATTACTGTACAGTTTCATCATCTTCCAACCCATGGTTAGGGAGATTTTGTTCAGAGGTAAAAGTGAATAGACATTCGACTGAATGACTGATTGATGATCAGGATATAGGCTATTTAACCCTTTCCCTCATATAAATACTTTTTCATGCATTTGCAAACAGATGGTCTGATCAGGGTCTGCTCTGTTTGCTTTTGATATCGATAAAGATCTGATTCTACAGTTTTTGTAAAAGCAAGAAAATCCCTTTAAAAGTTTACATTCTAAAATTTCAGCTAATAAATATTCATGTTGTCATTATTGTTTACTGAACAGGGAAAGGGTTAAATAAGTTTGGTGTGGTCCTTTGGGCATACCAGAGCGGCACAGAAAGAAGAACTGCCCATATTAGCATGATAATAGGCCTTCAATAAATTTATATCCCATTCTCCAGCATATCTCAATTTTCTGAATCCATATCGCCGCAGCCAATAATCCATCAACTTTGTTCATGACAATCCACCATATACAGTAAACTCCTCTTAACCAGATGTTAAAATCAGTATCAAAACCGTTTTTTCAGAAAGGTGGCAGCTTATAATGCAGGATTAAAGTCATGCTGAAAGCTCCAAAATGAGCATTCTGCATTACTTTCACCCTGCATTATGCAGCCACCTGCCTAAATCAAATTCCAGTTTAGAGGGGGTTCTACTGTATACTGTACTTGGTTGAAGTAAACTCAATTCAATTCAACCCAAACCATTGTATGAGGCTAACAGGCAGACTGGTATTTGCAACAGTATAGATACAGAACAGAGAGCTCCTAGAGGAACCCTCTGATCAGGATCAGCACTGTTTGTCATTCAATATCCTTTCACAAATTATATCCTTTCATACTGAATGGATGCTATCATTTAAAATTCAGCATCCATCCCATTCAGTGCAGAAACTGAGAAAATAGTATTTGAAAATAGTGCAGACCCAAATGGAGCCCTCTGATTAGGGTCTGCATCGTATGCATGTTTTATATTTTATGGAAAAATTATCGGTATACAACTCAGTGTTGTAAGGGTCAACCCTTTCCTTCACATAAATTATAAACTCCATTTCACTCGTTTGCAAACAAAGTAGACCCAGATCAGAAAGTTGAGGCTAGAAGTCAGGACGTCTGATCAGGGCTTGCTTTCTTTGTCTTTGGAATTATGTAAATCTGATTCTACAGTCTCTACCAGATTTAAATCTTGTATTCATTCACCATTATAACAATTCAACTAATAGATGATCTTGATGTCATAATTTCTTACATGAATATTCAACAGGGAAAGGGTTAACCCATTCCCTTATAGGCTTTTTTTAGACCCAACCTTTTTTCATAAGTCTACTGAAAAAAATTTACTAGAAAAAAATGTGAGGCTTCATGAGATACATATGCATGCCAAATATCACGTCTCTATCTCTATTGGTTCGAAAGTAAGTGATTTGACCTATATATCTGGCCTTTGGCCTTGAGGGCTTTTGACCTTGAAGGATGACCTTGACATGTCACCCCTGAAAATGTGCGGTTTCTGGAGATATACATGAATACCAAATATCTCTATCTCTACGTGTGACTTTATGAGATACATATGCATGCCAAATATCAAGTCTCTATCTGTACTGGCTCAAAAGTTATGACCAATGTTAAAGTTGGTGACAAACAAACAGACAGACAGGGCAAAAACAATATGGCCCCCAAACCTGATATGGGGGGCATAAAAAGGAAAATTTTGTACACGTAATTGTGTAGTTTTGAAACCATTATGATGAAAAGAGCATTTGCTCTATAATGGAGCACATGCTCTATTTATCACAATGGTTTCAAAAAGTGACATTTACAGAAGCATCATAATAAGTGTCAGTATGAAGGAATGAGTTAAAAGGTACCTTTTTTGCAAAGGAGGTGGATAATATATACTAACTGTCTTGATAATGTAGACCTTGATATCATGCTATGATCCATGGCAACAGCTGATCTGGGTCTTTATTATGTAACTGTAAAATGTGCACTGCATAATCTCTGATAAATGCTCCCAGGGGTGTTACATGTTTTCTTGCATTTTGTACACAGGTGGTTACTTAATGCAGAATGAAAGCAATGCAGAAAGCTTCTAGGGGAGCTTTCAGCATTGATTCCAGTCTGCATTAAGCTACCACCTGTACTTTGAAAAAAAATTGTACTTCTTTATTTAATGATTATCATAAAGGTTTTTTATGTGTTTTACCTATTGTTAGTCCCCTCCCACCCCCACCCCCACCCCTCACACACACACACTTGAAGGGGGTGTATATTAGAGGTGGTGCATTTATTAGACAGACTACGGCACATTTGTAATTATATTTTCTGTGTGAAGGAAGCCATATATTTGTTATTTAGAACATGAATTATATTATTGATTACGAAATTGTCATTCCAGTGCTTTTACTGATAATATCAAATCATAAAAGCATGTAACACCATAAAACTGTCTGTGACTTGTTTGTCACTCTTCCGTTGACTCTTACTCCATAGATACGCCCTGTATTGCCTTTGGAAACACATCAGACTCAGATCAGACATCAATCTGTTTGCTTATGGTATAATATAGATATCATTGTACAGTGTCTGCCATGGTCAAAATTTCCTGAATTCACATGCCACTATAAACAAAATCAAATTTAATATTCATGATGTCATTATTTCTTACACATGAAGTTTCATGGTGTATAGCTGGGCTGACTCTTTGCGCACAATGAGATAAAAATTGTTTAACCCTTTCTTCAATAATTACTCCTTTCTACGCCTCTGTAATAAATAGTCACTTCTTGAAACTATTGTGATAGATAGAGCATTTGCTCCTATAGGAGCAAATGCGCTATTTATCACAATGGTCTCAAACTACAAAATTCTAAAATTTTCATTTTCACTAGTTAATGCTCCTTTTTGGTAGATTTATTCAAAGAGGTTGGTTCTAAAAATAGCCTATGAGGTAATGGGTTAATGCTTTAATCCATACATACGCCTTTCTACACTTTTGCAAACAGAGTAGACCCAGATCAGTGGGATTTATCCCTAGATTAGATTATTTTTAAAATGACACAGGAATATTTGGTTATAGCAAAAACTGTAGAAGCTTATCTACATTATTTCATAAGCAAACAGAGCAGATTCTGATTACACAGCCCCTGATCTGATCTGGTCAGGATCTGCTTTGTTTGCTAAGGCATGTAAAAACATTTATATGAGAGAAATGTTATCTAATGGCTTATGTGCACAGGATATTTTGGTATCAGTAGAAACTGTAGTCAGATTTAATATAATTGCATAAGCAAACAGAGCAGACCCTCAGCAGATCAGACACTTCCTATAGGAGTTGCCTAATCTGGGTCTACTCTGTTTGCAAAGGCGTGAAAAAGCATTTATATGAGGGAAAGGGGTAACAGTTGTTTGAAAAAGAAAGGAGAAAATTCATTTGAACCCTTTACTTCAAAAATATGTTTTTCTCTTGTAGGAGCTTTCTGATCAGGGTACGCTCTGTTTGCTTACCCCTTTTCCTCATACGGTATGCTATTTTTAGATCCAACTTCTTTGAATAAATCTAGTAGTAATGAGCATTTATTAGAGAAAAGGAAAATGTTCGTCGAATTGTGTATTATTGAAACCATTGTGATAAATAGAGCATTTTGCTCCTATGGAGCAAATGCGCTATTTATCACAATGGTTTCAAGAAGTGATTATAACAGAGGCGTAGAAAGGCGTATTTATAGAGGAAAGGGTTAAGGTATTTATGGAGGAAAGAGTTAAGACATAATTTAGATCTAACTCTATACTTTCTGTCTTGGTTTAATATTTGTGTGCATTATATTCTACTATAAAAAACAGTTAATTAATATGCATGGTGCCATTGCTCCTTACATGAATATTCATGGAGTAAAGGGTTAAAAATTTACTTTATGAATATTCATGTAAGAAATAATGATGTCATGCTTTTAAGTGGATTAATCTTTATAATGGCACATGGGCACGGAAGTTTTGGTCATAGCAGAAACTGTAGAATCAGATCTATATTATTTCATAAGCAAACAGAGCAGACCCTGATCAGATGGCTCCTATAGGAGCCATCTGACCTGGGTCTACTCTGTTTGCAAAGGTTTAATAAAGCATATATACGGAGTTAAGGGTTAAGAATGTGTAGCAGACAACAACCTGTGCAGATTGCAACTACTTAGCACGTAAAGAGTTAAAAATCCACTGGCAGATTTAGTAGAAAATTATGGTTCTATAGCACTTTATCCCTGTAAGTCCTGTGAGAGAAGTTAATGGATATTCATAATGTGTTTTATTAAATCCTTTCAATGTAGAAAACATATAAAAGCTTTTTCATGCTTTTGCAAACAGAGTAGACTCAGATCAGATGGCTCCTAGTAGGAGCTGTCTGATCAGGGTCTACTCTGTTTGCTTATGAAATTTTAATAGACCTGATTCTAGTTTTAGCAATGGCATACTATTTTACTTTTAATTTTTTAACCTTATACAAAGTTTATTAATATCTGTAAAGTGATCAATTCATGTATAAATGTCCAAGAGGGAAAGGGTTAACCCATTCCCTTATAGGCTATTTTTAGATCCATCCTCTTTGAATAAATCTACCGAAAAGGAGCATTTACTAGAGAACAGGGTTTTTTTTTTTAGAATTTTGTAGTTCTGAAACCATTGTGATAAATAGAGCATTTGCTCCTTAGTCTATTTATTACAACAGATTCAAAAAGTAGAAAGGTGTATTTATGGAGGAAAGAGTTAACTGCCTATTTGCAAACAATATAGACTCAGATCAGAGGGCTCTTATATTTAATTCTTTAAACTGATGAATATTCGTGTAAAAACTAATGACGTCATGAATATTAATTAGTTTAGACTCAGATTCTAATGGGGCATTCTGTCTTAATCTATCAATAATTTTATTAACTTAGTGTCTCATCTGGATCAAGACATTGTGTACAGATTATCATGAATGTGCAGCTAGCTTACAAATAAATAGTCCTGTAAGTTCACTTGAGTGCAAATATCTGCTCCTGATTAGTGCAGACAATCCAAGCATCACTGTGCATGGATATCAATAACATATAACTGGAGGAAATATTACCCTTACTGCCTCTCACAAAAGAGTTAATACTGAATCCTTTCCTTCACATAAAAGCTTTTTCACACATTTGCAAACAGAGAAGACCCAGATCAGATGGCTCCAATAGATTAAGCCACTGTAAGCTGAATTACAATATTCATTTTAGAATATGATTTTTATGGCAAACAGTGCAGACCTATAGGAGCCCTCTAATCTGGGTCTACATCGTTTGCAAATGACTGATATCATTGTTTCTCGCATATAAAGGGTTTTGTAAGCATGCTAAAAGCCACCAGGTATCAATAACCAGGTATCAATGGCCAGGTATCAACAGCCAGCTAAACCAACAAACAGATTTTAATCAAATCATTCCCTAACACAGTTGGGATGTTGGAATACAGCCTCAATAGTTCCAAACAATTGTTCTTTGTTTTACTGGAAATGTTTGTAATCCCTGAATTGATACCCCACCCCACCAACTTTTTCCCAAACAAATAAGTGCTGACCTCTGAATATCTGTGTTATTCAAATACATGTATTGTATAGACTGCATGTTTATCCCTTTCCTCCATAGGCTATTTTTTTACCCAACCTCTTTGAATAAATCTACCGAAAAGGATTATTAACTGGAGAAAATGATTTTTTTAGAATTTTATAGTTTGAAACCATTGGGATAAATAGAGCATTTGCTCCTATAGGAGCAAATGCTCTATTTATCACAATGGTTTCAAGAAGTGTTTGTTAAAGAGATGTAGAAAGGCGTATTTATGGAGGAAATGGTTAAAGCAAGGGACGCACAAATGCCGCTAAATCTACAGTGGGGGATAATAACCCATTCCCTCATGTGCTTGTTATTAGACACATCCTCTTTAACCCTTTCACTCCATGAATATTCATGTAAGAAATAATGACATCATGAATATTAATTAGATAACTTGTTATAATACCACATAGACACAGTATATTTTGGCCATGCCAGAAACTGTAGAATCATATCTATATTTTATCATAAGCAAACACAGCAGACTCTGAGTCTATGCCTGATCTGCGTCTACTCTGTTTGCAAAAGCACAGAAAAGCGTATTTATGGAGTAATGGGTTAACCCATTCCTACATAGGCTATTTTTAGATCCAACCACTTTAAATAAATCTACCAAAAAGGAGCATTAACAAGAGAAAAGGAAAATTTTTAGAATTTTGAAGTTCGAAACCATTGTGATAAATAGGGAATTTGCTCCTATAGGAGCAACTGCTCTATTTATCACAATGGTTTCATTAAGTTTCATAAAGTGACTTTTACAAAGGCGTAGAAAGTCGTATTTATTTATTACAATAGTTTCAAAACTACACAATTCTAAAAAAAATCCATTTTTTGTAGTAAATGATCTTTTTCAATTAATTTATTCAAAGATGCTGGGTCTAAAACTAGTCTATGAGGGAATGGGCTAATGTAGAAGAAAATGTAATGCACAAAGCTCCTATGGGAAAGTCTTGAAAGACTTAAATTGAAGAACCTTATTTAAGTTTCTGAATCCTCCTAAACAACTTTATGGTTCAACTCATAATTCATGGTACCTGTTAAGTGTTTTATGTCCATACTAAAGAATAGGTATAATTAAATACTGTGGCATGTGTTGGTTTTCATCCAAAACTTAAAAAAAATGAAAGGAGATTCTTTCTACCTATGGCAATAAGGTAGGGGAAATAATGTCGTGAGTTTCAGAGGAAAGATGTATTCATCATTGATTTTACTTACCCTTTTATTCCCATCTAAGAAATAATGACATAATGATGCCTTTTAACCCTTTACTCCATAAATACGCCTTTTTAACATCTTTGCAAAAAGAGTAGACCCGGATCAGATGGCTCCGGTAGGAGGCATCTGATCATAGTCTGCTCTGTTTGCTTACGGAATAATAAAGATAATTTTAAGTAACGGCCAAAATATCCTTGTACATAAACTATGCCATCATATAAAATCATCTAATAAGTTTACAGATATTCAAGAAGTCATTATTCTCACATGAAATTATTCATTGGGTAAAAAGCTTACTCCATAAATAGGAGCTGTCTGATCAAGGTCTACTCTGTTTGCTTATGAAATAGTAGATACGATTCTGCAGTTTCTGCCATGGCCAAATATTTCTGTGTTCATATGCCATTTATAAAATAAATCTAATTAATATTCATGATGTCATTATTTCTTACATGAATATTAGGTAAAGAGTTAATCCATTTTCCATAACCTATATCTACTGAAGCCAAGGTTATAATGAGGACACTAATGAGAAATAGATAACCGTGCATATTAACTCAAATACTTAATCGTCATTTCTCCACCAAACCGTACGTTGTGACCACTCTTTAGAATCGTCTCAAAGAGACGATTCTAAAGTGTGGTCACAACAATGGGTTTGGTGTAGAAATAAAGAAGTTATTCTTGAAAATGTTTTAATTTATGCATCTGATCTGGACCTCTGGAGGGCACATACCTCTTGTGGGGGAACATCAAAGGAGACTGTCCTCAGGTCTACCTTTGTGTAGGCATCAATACATGGAACAATGCAAAACAAACCTGAAAGCAAAAAGTATATGTCACATACCATATTATCTCTAAAAACCGCTTTATTTCTTTTAACCCATTCCCTCATATTTACACTTTTTGACCTTTTAAACCATTGTGATAAATAGACCATTTGCTCCATAGGAGCAAATGCTCTATTTATCACAATGGTTTCTAAACTACAAAATTCTAAAAGTTCTCTTTCCTCTAGTAAATGCTCCTTTTCAGTAGATTTATTCAAAGAGGTTGGGTCTAAAATAGCCTATGAGGTTATGGGCTAAAAGGAGCTTTTTGCATATTGTATACAGGTGGTAGCTTAATGTAGATTGAAATCAATGTAGAAAGCTCATGGGGAGCTTTCTGCATTGTTTCAATCTGCATTAAGCTACCATCAGTATTTTGAAAAACCTATATTTCTTATTTCTTTATTCAATGGTTATTACATACCATTTTAGTTCAGTTGTTTTATTGATCGGTAGTTCTCCCTCCCCAAAATATGGGGGTCTTTGTTAAAGAGGGGTGTTTATTAGGCAGAATACGGTATGCTACAACAGTAGGAAAACAAATCTGCAAACAAAAATATGAAAGTAGCATATGCTACTATTGTTTGAAAAATATAATCAATGCTGATTGCAGATCTGAAAGTGGTGTATCTTAACACATTCCCTCATAGGCTATTTTAGACCCTACCTCTTTGAATAAATCTATTAAAAAGGAGCATTTACTAGAGAAAAGAAAAATATTAGAATTGTGTAGTTTTGAAACCATTGTGATAAATAGAGTAATTGCTCCTATGGAGCAAATGCTCCATTTATCAAAATGGTTTCATAAAGTGACTTTTACAGAGGTGTAGAAAGGTATATTTATGGAAGAAAGGTTTAAACAGTGACACCTCGCTAATTTGGACTTTTAGTACAGAAGAAATAAGAAATTTTTGTATAGGTGGCTGCTTAATGCAAGGTGAAAACAAGAAATATTGACACAACATCAAACCAGGTTTTCCTTCTGACATTATTAACTAGTGATTTTCTAAGTTCAAAGGGGCATAACTCCAAAATGTCATTTTTTTACTTTTGATCTCTAAGTATGACCTTGACCTTTCAGCTATTGACGTGGTTTTTTAGTGCAACACGCCGTACCTTCTAGAGCAACATTTATGCCTAGTCATTTCACAGTCCATCAATGGAGTTATGAGTAAGAGCCTGGACAAGCAATAATATACATGTTTTTTACCTTAGACCTCTTAGCATGACCTTGACCTTTTAGTTATTGACGTGCTTTTTTAGGGCGACATGCCGTACCTTCTAGAGGAACATCTATGCCTACTCATTTCACAGTTCATCCATGGAGTTATGAGTAAGAGCCCGGACAAACAAAAATATACATGTGTTTGACCTTAGACCTCTAAGTATGACCTTGACCTTTCAGCTATTGATGTGGTTTTTTAGTGCGACACGCCATACCTTCTACAGGAACATTTATGCCTTGTGATATCACAACTGTTCGCAACCCCATTAAAAGGCATAATTAGGGAGTAAGTTGCTAAGCTAAACAATTATGTTTCTGTCCAAACCTGGTCCCTTAGCTCCTCCAGACAGGAGACGACCAAGACGGAAGATGACGGCCCTCTCATATTCCTGTACCACCTAAAATACATAAAAAATACAGTATTAAATATCAACTCTTTATCTTGTAGACAGAGCAGACCCAGATTAGACGGCTCTGATAATTTACCAGGTATTTCTAATTCTAGTTTCCGCTATGTCCAAAACTGCTTTGTTCATATGCCATTTACAAAATTCAGCAAATAAATATTCATGATGTCAATAAACCTTTCCCTCATGCCTTTTCACCCATTTGCAAACAGAGTAGATCTAGATCAGACGGCTCAAATAAAAGCCGTCTGATCAAGGTCTGCTCTATTTCAATTTCCATTAGCAAACAGAGCAGACCCTGATCAGTTGGCTCATATAGGAGTTGTCTGATCTGGATGTGCTTTGTTTTCAAATGTGTGAAAATGCGTTTCTATGAAGGAAAAGGTTAACCTTTAACTTGGAGACACTGATTTGGGTCATGTGACTGCAACAAACCCTTGGAGTATAGTTAACATGTGTATAACCTCATAAAGCATGTCAGAATTATGGAGAATAGAAACATGGATGACATGGACAGACTGTTGAATACCCAGAGCAACAAAAATGCATACTCAAGTAGGCTACAAAAATTGGCCTTTCTGCACTAAACCCTATATTGTGACCGCTCTTAACCCATTATCTCATTGGCTATTTTTAGATCCAGTCTCTTTGAATAAATCTACCGAAAAGGAGCTTTAACAAAACAAAAGGAAAATTTCAGGAGAATTTTGTAGTTTGAAACCATTGTGATAAATAGAGCATTTGCTCCTATAGGAGCTCTTTTTGTCCTATTCTGTTAACCCATTGTGCTACATAAGTAAGACAATATCTTATGTATAGTGTTGTATGCCAATCCAGGTGGTTCTGGCGTACCGACACTGACCATATATATAATGTTTCATTACAGTTTCAGTCATAATATTTTGAGTGGACTGACGCAATATAGTCACAGCATTCGTCTATTTCCTATGATTTATGGACATAAAACGTACAGAAAAGGATGATTTTTATTTTATTTTTGTTCTATGATTCTTAAATTAATTCCATTTTAATATTTTTATCGATATCTCTATCTTAAATTTCATTTGTTTTAAATATTCTGTAAGCATTATATATACTCAGTTTTGTACATGCAAATTATTTATGTGAAGCGCTTTTGAACGCACATATCCTGTGTGAAAAGAGTGCTATATAAATGTGGTATAATAATAATAATAATCACAATCAGTCAATGGTTTCAATAGGTGATTGTTAGAGGCGTAGAAAGGTGTATTTATGAAGGAAAGGGTTAAGAACAGTCACAATATAGGGTTTGGTGAAGAAATAAAAAAGTTATTATTGAATATGTTTTATTTCATGCATCTTATCTGGACGTCTGATACCATTAGTAATATAATATATTTTATTTTAGAGTATAATAAATCATTTCAGTTTTCAAAGGGTTAAATTAATATGTAACTAAATCACTCAGCTTTCTGAACTGACCTTGATACAGAGACACAGAGACAGGGGCATGGTGATGATGATACAGACAATAGACAGGAACCAGAGCACGTAACCACAGCAACCTAGGCCTCCCCCATCCTCTGCCTGCTGGGTCCCATGGGCTGTAAATACATCAATATGTATAATTATACAATACATTACAGAAATATACATGTAAATAGCATAACCTTTTACTCTTTACCTTTAACAACTCCTTCATTTCTCCACCAAACCCTATACTGTGACCATGCACTCTTTAGAATCGTCTCTTCAAGATGATTCTTAACCCTTTCCCTGTTCTATGTTCAAATTTCAATACCTACTGAATATTCATTAACAAAGTAGTTACATTTGTGTATAAAGAAATACGGAAGGTGTAAAATTGTAGACAATTTAGAAAGCAAAGAAACAGATCTATCAAATTCTGTTAGCAAACAGAGCAGACCCTGATCAGACGGCTCCTCTAGGAGCCGTCTGATCTGGGTCTACTCTGTTTGCAAATGCGTGAAAACACGTTTATATGAGGGAAAGGGTTAAGAGTGATCACTGTGTAGGGTTTGGTGGAGAAAAAAACATTGTAGTATTTGGGTATGCACCCTTATCTGTAGCTCTGGTGGCAATGCATTGGTTATAACAATTTCACCGCCAGCATGCAAGGATATAATCAAAGAAACAACAAACAGTTCACTTATGCCACTAGTACTGTTTCGTGCAGATATTTCTACGGAGCTACAGATAAGGGTGCATACTGAAATACTAAAAGCGTCATTTTTCAATTAAACCCTATACTGTGACCACTCTTTAGAATTGTCTCGAAGAGACGATTCTAAAGAGTGGTCACAGTACAGGGTTTGGTGGAGAAATGAAGGAGTTATTCTTGAAAATGTTTTAATTTACACACCTTATTATTCAAAGAAACAACAAACTATTTACATATGCTACTAGTACAGTTTTGTGCAGGTGTTTCTAAACTGATCCTGTATCAAGATGAAACATACAAACATCTTTATGGGGAGCCACAAGGGAAGCTGACTAAATATTTACATTCTGCACACTTTGTTATTGTTCAGTTGTAAACAACTTAAAACTTCACAAGGTAGATACCTTATCGAATGAATACCATCGGAAACCATTAACTTCAAGTAATAGCCCATTCTGTTTAACCCTTTACTCCATAAATAAGCCTTTCTTTGCTTTTGCAATCAGAGTAGACCCAGATCAGATGGCTCCTGTAGGAGGGTCTACTCTGTTTGCTTATGAAATAATAGATTTGATTCTACAGTTTCTGCCATGGCCAAATCAGAAACTGTACTATCAGATCTATAGTATTCCATAAGCAAACACTTTGGCGCTATCCATGACCTATGTAATGTCGCAGTGCCGTAAAACCCAACTTACTCACTCACCCATAAGCAAATAGAGCAGGAGATGTAAGATTAAGGAGTAAAGTGTTAAAACAGGTTTTACCGTTTTACGGATCCTAAAACATAAAATTAAATAGTCTGTTTCTTAGTAAATCCCATAGAAACTTGGCTTCTTAGAAAATGAAAGGATTTACTGTCTACCAAAAAATCTTCTATTAAGCTAGAAGGTTAAGTCTGCAAACACTTTAGATTCCATGAACCTATTAGTATTTGCCAATAATGCAGATTACAAATAGATAAGGCTCTTGCAAGAGTATTAACCCTTTCCCTGTTCTAAGTTTAGTACAAATTTCAATACTTACTGAATATTCATGGACACAATAGTTATAATGAAACTTGGAAGGTTGAACACAGGGTAGGCATTTCAGAAAGTAGACACATATATATCAACTTCTATTGGCAAACAGAGAAGACCCTGATCAGACGGCTCCTCTAGGAGCCGTCTGATCTGGGTCTACTCTGTTTGCAAATGCGTGAAAACACGTTTATATGAGGGAAAGGGTTAACTCTTTACTTCATGAATATTCATGTAAGAAATAATGACTATTAACTGGCTTTTATAATGGTATATCAACACTGGGTGTTTCGGCAGTAACTGTAGAGTTATGTCTATATCATTTCAAAAGCAAACAGAGCAGACCCTGGTGACAGTTGACACCGGAGTACAGGACCCATCTGATCTGGATCTAATCTGTTAGCAAAGGCTTTAATAGGCGTATCTTGATCAGGTAAAGGTATATCCCTAGTTTCAGGTCCTGATAAAATGCATAAATTAAGAATAACTTCTTTATTTCTCCACCAAACCCTTAAATGTTGTGACAACTCTTTAGAATCGTCTCAAAAAGACGATTCTAAAGAGTGGTCACAACCTGAGGTTTGGTGAAGAAATGACAATTTTAGAACTTTAGAAGTACGCACATTTATCTGTTTTTAGAACTTGAGTACACACATTTATCTGTTGCTCTCTATCCCTTCCCATGCTGAATATTCAAATGTGAATCACTCCATTTTGAATATTAATTAGCTGAATCATTCTAATGTTGGATCAATTGCAGCCACTGAATTATAACGGCAAATAGTGCAGACCCATATGAGAAAGGGTCTCTAGGAGCTGTCTCATATGGGTCCACACTATTTGCAAAAGCAAATATGTACGCTAATACCATGAGAAGGGTTAATTATGTCATTAAGTTTTTTTGCTAGTTAACTTACTGAAAATATTCTGTATTCATAAATACAGAAAATTGAAAGCTAGACTGTAATTAACCCACTGAATGGTGAATTTTCAAAGTGGAACTGTTAACCCTTTACTCCATAAATACACTTTTCTACATCTTTGCAAACAGAACATTTTCAACAATAGGCTTTATAGCTCCCTTATTTCTCTGCCAAACCCTACACTGTGACCACTCTTTGGAATCGTCTCAAAGAGACGATTCTGAAGAGTGCAGTCACAGTATAGAGTTTGGTGGAGAAATGATATTTTAGTATTTGGGTACATATCCTTATCTGTAGGTCTGGAATATAATTGAAGTATAATATATTTGACAAATCATCACCTTGGATGCTTGAAATTCAAATATGTACACAAAAAGCAAAATCTGTATTCATAATATGCAAGTGATTAAACTTTAGTGACGGAAATTTAACATAATTATAACTACTGCTTCAAAAGAATAAATATCAATGAAATCCATCCTTTTAGATTCCATTTGCCATAACTTGATAGCTGTAATTCGTCATACCTTTAGTCTGGTCTATGGTTAACTCTTTGAAAACTTTTTAACTCTAGTGGCAAACCATTATCACTTATGGAAAGAGTTTGGATCCAGGTGAGATATCGCATAATGTGGCGTTTCATTAGGATCCACACTGATGGACACTTTTACCAGATATCTTTTTCAGAATTGAAGCAGATGACAATTGTTGCAGATGAAAAATTACCTAGCATGCCAAGACTTAAAAGGGACATTTTCACGCAATATTGGAATTCTGCTTAAGTTTCCATTTTCAATCTGTTTCATGTGAATGCTGGATAATGGGGGGCCTATCAGCCTGTAATCCTTTACATAATGAATATTCATGTATGAAATAATGACATCACAAATATTAATTCAATGATTTTTAATTACAGCATATGAATACAGGTATTTTTGGCCATAACAGAAACTGTAGAATCTAATCTATGTAATTCCATAAGCAAACAGAGAAGACCCTGATCAGACGGCTCCTTAAGGAGCCGTCTGATCTGGGTCTCCTCTATTTGCAAAAAGGCATAATAAGGCATAAATTTGTATTAACAAATGGGGTTAACTATAGATTCCATTCAGGCTCAAATTTGCTCGAGGATTTCAAATGATAATCAGTGTAGAATGATAAGTCTTAGGGCTCCTCTAGGACCCCTTTAATCTGAGTCTACATTGTTTGCAAATGCCAGTACACCTGTTTCTCAATATAACCCTTTTTCTGTTGCATATTCAAGTAAGAAATAATGATACAAGGGTCATGCAAAAAGTTCTGTCATTGGGTTCGGATTTCTTAAGTGATACGTGTAATTAAAAATATTTTTATTACAAACCTTCGAAGTATTCCCCCTTTACTGAAACACATTTTTGTAACCTTTTTACCCAGTCTCGAAAAGCGAAAAAATAGTCTTCTTTAGGTATCTGTTGGAGACACTGATAGATAGCGCTGCCAAGAGAACTTCTGGACTTATATTTCTTTCCAGAAAACATTTTCTTCAGTCTAGGAAATAAGAAAAAGTCACAGGGACTCAGGTCAGGTGAATAAGGTGGATGGTTTACAACTTTCACATTTTCAGAAGCCAGAAAAGACTTAACAGCCTCGCACTTGTGAGAGGAGGCGTTATCATGTATAAGATGGACACCTGCCCATCCTTTGCTTGGACGTTTCTTATTGTAAAAATCTTTGACTTTCTTTAGTACAAAGTTCTTGTAGAATCGTCCAGTGACTGTACAACCAGATGGGCAAGGCACTTGAACGACTGGCCCACTCGAATTAAAGAATATTGCGTACAACATCTTTTTTGAACTTATGGTTCTCTTGGCAATACATGGACGTTTCTAATCTTTTCGCTTCCACTGCTTATTATTAGCCCTTCTCTGTGGCTCAAACAGGTGCACCCAGGTTTCGTCACCTGTAAGCAAGTTAGAAATAACCCGACTATCACAACCTTTGTATGTTTTCAAAAGTTCCCGGGCACATTTAAGGCGTCGTTTCCTTTGTTGTCAGTGAGCAAATGAGGTACCCACCTAGCGCAAACCTTTCTCAGGTCCAAACGCTTTTTCAGAATTGTTTGCATGCTGCCTTCTTATATGCCAGTACAACTAGCTATATCTTTCACAGACAATCGCGCATCCTGCTCGACCACAACCTTTACAGTAGCGATGTTTGCCGTACTAACAGAGGTTTTAGGTCTACCAGGACGGGTGTCATCTTCAACAGATATTTTCCCAGCTTTAAAAGCCTTGACCCACCTAAAAACTGTGCGTATTGAAATGGCATTAGGTCCATATATACCACACAATTCTTCAAATATCTGCTTTGAATCTATATCAAGCCTAATGCGCCATTTGATATAGCTACGAATTTCAGCCTTTTCGTCCATTTTACATGAGACACATAAATTGGTCAGTGTATATGACTGCATGTATTTCAATTTGAAATAACTCTGTCATTTGTGAAGCAATTTTTCACGAAATAAACGGATATCGTTAGATAGTGAACACACTATTCAGGTGCAGTGAAGCGTTTTAAAATATACATGGTTTAAAACTACGGAAACTCGTTAGTGACAGAACTTTTTGCAGGACCCTCGTATGAGTATTAATTACACGAGTGTGTATAATGGTATATGAACACATGAACTTTTTATATTGGTTGAAACTGCAGTCAGATCTATTACAATTTCATAAGCAAACAGAGCAGACCCTGATCAGACGGCTCCTGTAGGAGCCATCTGATCAGGGTCTACTCTGTTTGCAAAATGTGGGGGCCTGATCTGAGATCCAACCTGTTTGTCACTCAGGCTCATTCATTGTCTGCTAACAAACAAAAACAAGAGGGCCAAGATGGCCCTAAATCGCTCACCTGGTTACTATAGACATATGCATACACTGTATTTCTATGTAAAAATAAGTCAGCTTCAGATTGGGGCCAATATGAAACCAAGGGCCATCATTTTAGGCCTGGAGTTTAAAATTTGAACAATCTAAATAATGGAACATTAGATGATGCTTCATATAAGTTTCAAAGTTCCGGGCCTTACAATTTCACAGAAGGAGATTTTAAAGATTTTCCTATGAAAAACTGATAAGCCAGGGGTAGGGCCATTTTGGTCCAGGGGTCATAATTTGAACAGTCTTGGTAGAAAACCATTAGATGATAATACATACCAAATTTCAAAGGTCTATGCCTTACAGTTTAAGAGAAGAAGATTTTCAAAGATTTTCCTATGAAAAACTGATAAGCCCTGGGGCGGGGCCATTTTTGGTCAAGGGGTCATAATTTGAACAATCTTTGTAGTGGACCATAGATGATGCTACATACCAAATATCAAAGGTCTAGGCCTTACGGTTTCAGAGAAGAAGATTCTTTTGGTCCGGTGGTCAGAATTAAAACAATCTTTGTAGAGGACCATTAGATGATGCTACATACCAAATACCAAAGGTCTCGGCCTTACAGTTTCAGAGAAGAAGATTTTTAAAGATTTTCCTATGAAAAACTGATAAGCCCCGGGGCGGGGCCATTTTTGGTCTGGGGGTCATAATTTGAACAATCTTTGTAGAGGACCATTAGATCATGCTACATACCAAATATCAAAGGTCTAGGCCTTATGGTTTCAGAGGAGGAGACTTTTAAAGATTTTCCTATGAAAAACTGATAAGCCCCGGGGCGGGGCCATTTTTGGTCCGGGGTCATAATTTGAGCAATCTTTGTAGAGGACCATTAGACCATGCTACATACCAAATATCAAAGGTCTAGGCCTTACGGTTTCAGAGGAGAAGATTTTTAAAGATTTTCCTAAGAAAAACTGATAAGCCCCAGGGCGGGGCCATTTTTGGTCCGGGGACATAATTTGAACAATCTTTGTAGAGGACCATTAGATGATGCTACATACCAAATATCAAAGCTCTAGGCTTTGTGGTTTCAGAGAAGATGTTTAAGTAATTGTTGACGACGCACATACGCACGACGACGGACGCCAGAGCTAGCCCCCTCACAATACCTCACCTGGCACTTTGTGAATCAGAGAAAATAAATAGTTTTGAAAATGTTGCAGAAGACAATTGAGCAGCAGACGACAAAATACTTACTCATTCATACAGTTAAATGCTTGAAAATATCTTTAGTAGGTAAAATTGGCAGAAGATCAGCATTCGTACAAATATCAGTACAACAGGATAAAGGTTTACCAACGTCTGCTCAGAGTTCCGTTATCATCTATCACCTATTACAGCTCACATGGTTCTATTATCATCCATCAGAAACCTGGAGGGCCTCATCAAGTCTGAGCCTACATAAGCCAGCGCAGCTTCTTTTTAACTCTTTGCATGTTTTTTTGCAAGTAAATGTTAAGTCTGTACACACATTTGTCTAAAACTTAACTCATATGCCACAACACTGACAACAGTAGAACTTGTCTTACCGACCATCAAATTTAGGGTCTGTAAGGCAGGTGGTAGCTTATTGCAGGTCAAAAGTAATGCAGAAAGCTCCTACCAGAGCTTTCTGCATTGCTTTTACCCTTCATTAAGCAACCACCTGCTTTTTAAGATTTCTATGTACAGTCAAGTCACTTAACCCATTTTGATACTTCTGTAAAAGTCACTTTGTGAAACCATTGTGATCAAAAGAGCATTTGCTCCTGTGGAACAAATGCTCTATTTATCATAATGGTTTCAAAACTACACAATTCTCAAAATTTCCATTTCTCTAGTAAATGCTCCTTTTTGGTAGATTTATTCAAAGAGGTTGGATCTAAAAATAGCCAATGAAGGAATGGGTTAAGACAGGTTCTACTGTACTTTCTAGTTCTAGATGATACACAAAGTAGCCCTGTTACTCTCATTAACCTAGTACTCCATAAAGAAGCCTTTCTACGCCTTTGCAACAGAGAAGACCCAGTCTCCTCTGGATCTCCTCAGTTGGCAAAAGCGCAGAAATGCGTATTATGGAGTAAAGGGTTAAAATTCTGAATTTTTATCCCGATGAGGCATTGAGTTACTTGGAAATAATCGGCATTTCAACTCAATTCAAACTATTTGCTTAGGTTATCATATATTGGCTACGAGACTAGTGTCCAAGATTCAATAAAAAAATCACACATTGAAAAAATATAAAAGACAAAATTTATTCATTTTGGATTGAAGCAGACAGCAATGTTTGCAGAAATGATGATTTATAAGACATAGATATTTGACTGAGATATTTCACGAGAGAAATCTCAAGCATATTCAATGTCTAGGCAAAGAAATTATGAGGAGCCCATGTTTGTGTAAACCCTTTATCTCATGAATATTCATGTATGAAATAATGACATCATGGATATTTATTAGCTGATTTTTAATAAAGGTACATTTGTATGTGAAAACATGGGTTGTTGTTTTTTTGCCATGGCAGAAACTGTAGAATCCCATAAGCATACAGGAGCCATCTGAACTCTATCTGCAAAGACTACAATTTGACAGGAAAACAGAACTGAACCTGATCAGACGACTCTTTCTTAATATGCTGGTGGCTGCTTAATGCAGGATTAAAGTAATGTAGAAAAGCTCCTTTGACAGCTTTCTGCATTATCTATGTTCTGCATTAAGCTCTTCCTTCATATAAATGCATTTACACACATTTGCAAACAGAGTAGACCAAGATCAGATGGCTCCCATAGGAGTTGTCTGATCAGGTTCTGCTTTGTTTGCTTATGGTATAATATGGATTATGATTCTACGGTTTCTGTCACATCCAAACAGTCCTGTATCCTGGTGCTATTACAACAGTTAATCTGATTTACTCATTTTCTCCTACGCCATTTTAAGACCCAACCTCTTTGAACAAATCTACCGAAAAGGAGCATTTAATCTGATTAACTCATTCTCTCCTAGGCTATTTTTAGACCCAACCTCTTTGAACAAATCTACCGAAAAGGAGCATTAACTATAGACAAGAGCACAGCAAGCGGGTGCCAACGCTTGTCTGTCGTCATTGTCAAGATGAACATGCATACCAAAAATGAAGGTTGTAAATGAAAAATTGAAGAAGTTATGGTCAATGTTTAGATTTTGGACGACAACGACGACTTGGATGCAGGAGTTACGACAATAGCTCGTGATTTCTTCGAAACAGACGAGCTAAAAGGAGTTTTAGAATTGTGTAGTCTTGAAACCATTGTGATAAATAGAGCATTTGCAAGATGTCATTACTTCCTACATTAACAGGTAATGGGTTAAGCACTCCCTTCATGGCCAAGAATAAAATATTTAACTCTTTGAATGCAGAAAATTTGTCAGGCAATTACAAGCAGTATAGACCCAAATTAGAAGGCTCCTAGAGGAGCAGGGTCTGCATTGAATTGAATTAAAAATCATTTTGCAAATTATAACCCTTCCATACGGTATGGATGTATCTTGAACCCTTTCCCTTATATCTATACCTTTTCACGCATTTGCAAAAAGAGTAGATCCAGATCAGATGGCTACTATAGGAGCAGTCAGATCAGGGTCTGCTGTTTGCAAATGACATGATACAGATCTGATTCTACAGCTTCTCACAAAGCAAAAGAACTCCCTTGAAAATTTTACATTATAGCTTATAAATATTCATGTTGTCATAATTTCTTATTTGTGATAATACATGTACAATAATTACAATATTTTTTGTGCTAGATCATTGACTTGGGATATATTGAGTAATAACAGAGATCCAGATAAGATGTGTAACTTTAAACATTTTCAACCACAGAACTGTGCCCTTCGTATGCCATGTATCAACAACAACAACAACTCCATCACAAATACATTATTTTTTAAATCATATGTCATAAGTATCAAAAACATACCAATAGATAAGTTTTCTGACCCCCCCCCCCCCCCCAAACAAAAAAAAAATGAATTTTTTTTCGCGAACACCCCTGCTCTATATAATAAGTAAAGGGTATTCAACTCCGGCAGAAATCTGCTCAAAAATCAATGGGTTCATTCACTGGTTGACTCTGAGCAAGTAGCAGAGGATAGTGTTACCTTTATTTGGAAGTTAAAACATGGCTACCACATAATTATAAACTTCGAAATAAGGGTAAGCGACTTGGAGTTATCATGGCTCGACTGTATGTCATTCATCATTTGGGACCGAAAATCATTGTCAGATAAAGCAGGTTTCTGTCTTAGCCAGGTGTTGGATAAGCTAGGTTATACTGTACGGCTGTCCCCTGCTACTTGATCCGGTTGTCCTTGGCTTCAACGCTTAAGTCACAAACTGAATGTAATGACTTTCGCCGATATCAATATCAAGCTTGTAGAAATTTTTAGAAAAATATTATTTGAAGAAGTTGTGAATAAATGATCTCCATTCATGCTATCAGACCGGGGCAATGCCTTACAGACCAGCTGTTATATGGTGTTTCAACTTGAATTATAGCGTATTTCTATTTCAAACCTCAGAGTCAACCTGTGTCCTAGAGGGGTTGGTTGTCACTTTGGCGACTCGTTGTAAAAGGGTGTATATATTCTGAGAAAAAATAGATAACTGCTCATCAAGAGTGATGATTTCTTTAATAAATGAGGCACAGTTTATGGAAATCGGTGGTTAAATAAGCTTTCGAGGACAATCGCAGCCGCCTGATCAGGGTCTGCTCTGTTTGCTTATGATATAACACTTAACCCATTCCCACTTAGGCTATTTTAAGACCTAACGTCTTTGATTAAATCTACCAAAAAGTGGCATTAACTAGAGAAAAGGAAACTTTCAGAATTGTGTAGCTTTGAAACCATTGTGATAAATAGAGCATTTGCTCCTGTGGAGCAAATGCTCTATTTACCACAAATGGTTTCACAAAGTGACTTTTATAGAAGTTTCAAAAGGCGTCAATATGCGGGAATGGGTTAAGTCTGATCATACAATTTCCTGCCTTAGCAAAAAATGTCAAGTGTTCATATACCATTCTTTAAAACTAATCTAATGAATATTCATCATGTCGTTACATTTTGTATGAATATTGAACAGAGTTAATCATCAAATACATGTACTGGAATACTGGATAACTGTAGTAGGTCAAATTCCACCTGAATACTTCAAGCCACACATACCTGGTACAACTGTTATTGTTGTCACAGTTTGGTTTCCACTCTGACTGCCTAAATCCACCTTAGAATCATGTTTAATACCCTCCCGGGTGTCCATATTTATCTCTTCCATATCAGCACCACCTTGATTACTTATCAGCCACTTTGAAGTATATCCCACTTTAGTCAGGTTCAGTACAAATATGGAAACCTGTGATTCACTCACAACACCCAGTTTCCAATACTCACAGCAACAGATATTTCCATTATGTCCAACCAAAAGACCATGATGGCCCTATTGCGCTTACCTGATTCATTTATAAGGTCATGTGGGATATATAGTAAAATGTTGATTATTCGGTTTTTTTCATTGACAAATTTATACCCTTTAGGCAGGTGGCTGCTTAAAATGCATGGTAAAAGTCATGCAGAAAGCTCCTAGAGGAGCTTTCTGCATGACTTTCACCATGCATTAAGCTGCCACCTGTCTTAAGATTGACAATGATACATATCTTAGTTTTCGAATAATCGACATTATACTATAGATATAATTTCCATTAGGTCCATCTAGAAGACCATGATGGCTCTTTAGCACTCACCTGAGTTGGCTACATGGTCATGTGGGATCTAGATAGCATTTCCATTATGTCCTAATTACAAGCAGAGGTCCAGAATGGTAAAATGCGTAAAACGAAACATTTTCAAGAATAACTTCTTTTTTTCTCTACAAAACCCTATGTTGTGACCACTCTTTAGAATATTGTCTCTTCGAGACGATTCTAAAGAGTGGTCACAAAAAACTCACAATACATGTATAGGATTTGGTGGAGAAATGACTATTGTAGTACCGGTATTTGTGTACGCACATTTATCTGCAGCTCTGTACAAGGTCATGTGGGATATAGATATCATTTCTGTTATGTCCAACCAGAATTTTACCATGATGGCCATATAACGCTCACCTGAGTCATTTACAAGGTCACACGGGATATTGTATTACAAGGTCACACGGGATATTGTACTCACCTGAGTCATTTACAAGGTCACGCGGGATATTGTACTCACCTGAGTCATTTACAAGGTCACGCGGGATATTGTATTCACCTGAGTCATTTACAAGGTCACGCGGGATATTGTATTCACCTGAGTCATTTACAAGGTCACGCGGGATATTGTATTCACCTGAGTCATTTACAAGGTCACGCGGGATATTGTATTCACCTGAGTCATTTACAAGGTCACGCGGGATATTGTATTCACCTGAGTCATTTACAAGGTCACGCGGGATATTGTATTATTACATTAACACTTTCGATAATGAACATTTCAGCATGAAATTCCCATGAATAGATCACTTCATGAATATTCATTATCTTATTTTTATACAGTGAAAATTTAAGGAGTTGTTAGCTTAGACAAAAACTACAGGATCATTTCTATATATTTTCATAAGCAAACAGAGCAGACCCTGATCAGACAGCTTCTATAGGAGCCATCTGATCTGGATCTAATCTGTTTGTGAATGCATCAAAAGGCGTTTATATGAAGGAAAGGTTTGATACTTTAGAGCCAAATCTGTGATTACCTATGCAAACATAATCAAAGGAGTTCGCGACACCGAATACCCATGTTTCATGCCAACATGACAAAATATACTCAAATTTCAAAGGGGAATAACTCTGCAATGCCTGATGCTTAACGCATGAAAAATTGCATCCTGCACATCTTCTTTTCATGGTTGTTATGTATGTCAAATATTAATTTATTGAAGGAGTTTGAAGAAGCTATCTGATCAAGGTCTACTCTGTTTGCTCATGATATAATATAGATATAACTCTCAAGTTTCCGCCTAAATTTTCTAGTTTCTCTCATTATAAAACTTATGTAAATCAATATTCATATGTCATTGTAACTATCTTGCCTGAATATTCATGGAGTAAAGGGTTAACCCTATAGGAGCGGTCTTATCTGGATCTACTCTGTTTGCAAATGTGTGAAAATGCATTCATATGAGGGAAAGGGTTAAACACTGATGGGCTATTCCACTCTGACAAATCAGCCTTGAAATTTAGGAATAACCCTTTCCCTCATCTAAACGCTTTTTCAAACCTTTACAAACAGAGTAGACCCAGATCAGACAACTGTTGTAGGAGCCATCTGATCAGGGTCTGCTCTGTTGGCTTATGGAATAATACTTTTTTACAGTTTCTACGAATGTCTTTATTTCTTACATGAATATTCAAATAGGAAAGAGTTCATGATGCTTATCTAACCCTTTCCTCCATAGGCTATTTTTAGACCCAACCTCTTTGAATGAATCTACCTATGTACATGTGTAGTATAGAAACCATTGTAATAAATAGAGCATTAAATTTTGCTCCTATGGAGCAAATGCTCTATTTATCACAATGGTTTCAAGATGTGACTTTTACAGAGGCATAGAAAGGCATATTTATGGAGGAAAGGGTTAAACTATAAATCAACTATTGTGTGCCGTTTCACAATTCAGAAATAAAAATCTCCAATTTCTGTACAATTTACAGAGGTCCATCCATATCTGTGCAGAAATCATTCAAGATCTATATAAATATTCAAAACAGATGTGCCTGAGAGCAATAAAACTTTTATAAACATACAGTAGATCTGCTATAAAATGGCCATGCAACCAAAATTACGCTAAGTATACAGACACTTAGTCTCCCCTCCCTATCATTTTGTACAGCTGAATAAATCAATTTGGGGCCATTTTTGCAATTTAACCTCTGATTTAACCCTTTCTCCAAATCTGTTTCTGGAATTGCCAAAACATTCTGTTGTCATAAACCATTATATTATCGTCCCAATTTGACCTGAGACTCATGCATATTCCGTGTATTATCGTCGGTAATCTTCGGATAAATTTCCGAAGGTATAAGAATGCGCTATAAGAATACAATCCTCTTGGAACATGATTATTACCGGCTTTTGGTTTGCTATATTTTGTCACATAGTATTACAAACAATCCTGATAAACACGCCGAAACTTAATTGAGTCTCAGGTCAAATTGGGAGGATAATAACAAGATGTGTTTGTGAAGCACTATGCCTGCTAATTTGACCTTTGACCTTTGACCTTAATAAGTCACCCCTAAAAATGTTTGCCCCCATAAGTTGCACATGCATGCCAAGTTTGAAGTATGTATGTGCAATAGCTACAAAACGTTAAAGTTGTCCACAAACCAGCCAACCAACACATGTGCACCAACAGACAGGGCAAAAACAATATCCGCCTCCCTTTGATTGGGGGGGAGGGGGATAAAAAGTCAGAAAATAAATTTTCATTATCTTACAATCATCAGGTAAAGGATTGAAGAATAAATTAGGAATTAAAGTAATGCAGAAAGCCGCATTAGGTGTTTCTTTCAACCTGCATTTAGCTACCACCTACCTTTCACATCCAGACCCAGAGTCAGACCTCTTATCCCATCATCATAGCTCATTTTAGACTGGTTTTACTGTACTCATGCTCATTTCAGACTGGTTTTACTGTACTATGATGCTCATTTTAGACTGGTTTTACTGTACTCATGCTCATTTTAGACTGGTTTTACTGTACTCATGCTCATTTCAGACTGGATTTACTCTAATCACGCAAAGCAAATTTTCTTGGAGAGAAAAATTGCCCTCCAAATCAAATTTCAAAATAGCATGTTTGAAACCATTTTTTCAACCCTTTTGCTGCGGCAAACAAATATCATGGCATTTGCAAAATATATATAGATCTGGTCTACTCTCTAGAAATATTAACCCTTAATTTAATTTCATGAATATACATGTAAGAAATATTTACCGGTATATCATGAATAGTAATTATAAATATTATTTGTCACAATGATACTTGAACACAGATGTTTTTGACAATGGCAGAAACTGTTGAATCAAATCATTATATCATGAAACTATTGAATCAAATCTATATTATATCATTAGCAAACATGCCAGACCTTGATCAGACGGCTCCTACAGGAGCTGTCTGATCTGGGTCTACTCTGTTTGCAAAGGCAAATTTAAGGAAGACGTAATGATGGAGGAAAATACTAAACTCAGCATTCCAGCTCTTGTAAAGGTTAACTTTGAAGATATTGTATTATACAATGCCAATGGAATTATTTCCGACTGAAAATTTCTGGTTTAAATTTGAGAAACATTATGAACGGTACTGCAATGGTATCAAACATTTATCATCTTCAGATTGAATTGTAATCATTATTTAAGAGGATCTTCATCGAACAAGATGATAATACAGATTTAACTATTCTAGTTCTAGGCATTTAGCGATCAGCTACTCTGCTTCTAAACAGAATCCAAGCTGTTTGACACTCTGTCTATTATCCCTTTCCCTCATATAAACGTGTTTTCATGCATTTGCAAACAGAGTAGACCCAGATCAGACGGCTCCTAGAGGAGCCGTCTGATCAGGGTCTGCTCTGTTTGCTTATGTTATTTGAAAGACTGTTTCTTTACTTTCTGAAATGGCTACAATGTTCCTTCTTCCATATTTCACTATAATTATTTTCTCCATGAATATTCAGTAGGTATTGAAATTTGAAATAAACACAGAACAGGGAAAGGGTTATTTTTTAACCCTAAGTTCCTCCATAAATTACCCCTTTCTACGCCTCTGTAAAAGAAACCATTGTGATAAATAGAGCATTTACTCCTATAGGAGTAAATGCTCTATTTATCACAATGGATTCACACAGCAAAATTCTTAAATGTTCCTTTTCTCTAGTTAATGCTCCTTTTGGGTAGATTTGTTCAAAGAGGTTGGGTCTAAAAATAGTCTATGGAATAATGGATTAAAAAACAAATGAATGTAAAAAGTTTTGGTAGATATTATTTTTCCAACATGAGAAAGGTTGACCCTTTCCCTGTTGAATACTCATGTCAAAAATTATGACATCATGAATATTAATTGGCTGTATAATTTTCATAATGTAAAATTTTCAGGAAATTGTTTGCTTTGACATAAACTGTTACTACTAAGAATCAGGGTCCATGCTTATAAAGCTTTTAGTTGAGTCTGAGTTTCGTTCTCAAGCTTTTGATTGGTCAGATTTGAGTTCTCAAGCTTTTGATTGGTCAGATTTGAGCCAGAGGCTCAAATCTGACCAATCAAAAGCTTGAGAACGTACTCAGACTCAACTTAAAGTTTTATAAGCAGGGACCCAGATCTCTATCATGTCAAAAGCAAACACTGAGCAGACCCTGATCAGTTTGCTCCTATAGGAGTCTTCTGATCTGGGTCTACTCTGTCTGCAAACATGTGAAAATGTATTTATATGAACTTTAAGGAAAAGGGTTAACTCTTTGCATGTTAGCGTCTAATTCATTTGTGATTCAATTTTTAGAGGTTGTATCCGGATCGGATGAGACAGTCCCAGGAGTAACCCAGGTTCTCTTAGTAACCATGTTTAATGTACAAACTAGATGTGCTTGTGAAACACCGTATGCCTCCGTCATTATTCTTGTTTATGCGTTGTCGACTATGATTTTCAATTTCAAGTGAAAAATCAACTGCCATCAAGAATTTACAGTAAAATCCCTCTAATGCAGAATTTTGATAAAGAAGAATTTAGGCTATAATATGGGCAGGTGGCAACTTAATGCAGGATGAAAATCATGCAGAATGCTCCTGTTGGAGCTTTCTTTATGACTTTCATCCTGCATTTAGCTGCTTCATAACTGTCTTAAAGACCCGCCTTGATACTAATCTGAACATCAAGTTTAGAGTGATTTAACTGTATTCCTGTCTTTTTCCCCCATCAAATAGATTTATTCCCGTCCTATTTCAATTGTGTTGCATTTTCTCAATCTTTCAATTTTGATTTTCAAAGATTGTTCTTGTATGTGTTGCTGTACAAGACCTGAAGCTACTTCCACACAATTACCTTGAATTGTGGGTAACACCTATACTGTGAGAGCTCCAGATAAGATTGTAAATTTAAACATTTTCAACAATACCTCCTTTATTTCTCCACTAAAGCTCATACTCTTCGAGATGATTCTAAAGAGTGGTCACAGTATAGGGTTTGGTGGAGAAGTGACGATTCTAGTATTTTGGTAGGCACCGTTATATGTAGCTCTGCTTATTTGTCATTTGTTGTAATTTTAAGCAATTTAGAATTTGGCAAGCTTGAAATCTTTTTATCGAGTTTTGAAATTCATCATTCACAGAAAAAGGGGCAGAATTATGGCAAAATTAATTTTAGGATTACCTACCCTTGTGAAATAGGTTCCCCTTGTGATAGTAAACATGTATACCAAATGTGAACCAAATATCTTTAATGGTTTCTGAGAAATGGACCTTAACAAAAAGGTTAACCAATGCCGATGCCAACATCGACTCTGACACCAATGCCGACAAGAGGGTCATGATAATACTTCAAATTTTCCAAAAAAGTGGAGCTAAAAAAGCTGCTGATGAACTTTGTTTCTGATCTGGAATGTCTTGGTGTAAAGCCTTTTCAAATACTTTCCAAGAGAGTCAAAGAAAATTTCTTTTGCTGATGCTGAATTCTTGCATAGTAACATAGGAATTCAACTCTTTCCTTCATATAAACACCTTTTCATGCCTAAATTGTAAACAAAGTATAATAACCAGATCAGATTTGAACAACCTGCTGCAAATAGTGCAGACCACGACCAAACTAGTCTTTCTGGGTCTACACAATTTGATATTAGGTCATTGAATACTTATGTAAGAAATAATTATGGTATCATGAACATTAATTAACTGAATTTTTATAATAATATGTCCTATGAACATGCACCTTTTAGTCATGGCATGTGAGTGAGTGTTAAAGATGTATTCATTAGGCTATATGGAGTAAAGTGTTAACCCTTTCCTTCATATAACACCTTTTCATGCATTGGTAAACAGAGCAGACCCAGATCAGACGTCTCCTATAGGATCAGGGTCTGCTCTGTTTGCTTTTAACACAACATAGATCTGACTCTACAATTTATAAAATTTTCTTGAAAAGTTTACATTATAAAAATTGAGCTAATAAATATTCATGATATCATTACTTCTTATAGGAATAATGAACAGGGAAAGGGTTAAAACTTATCATAAATGGTTCAAAATTGACTTATTCAGCTTTACAAACCCATGGAGACAAGAAATGGGGTGTCTGAATATTTATTGGCAAAATAGAGTATCTGTAACAGAACACGCAAACCAGTTCATCTATGTCAATTGTATGTTTACCTTAGCAACTCCCAGGAGAATGGTCTACCATCACAATATCCATGGCAACAAAATAATATGAATATTCACAGCAAAATTAAAGCAGGAAGAGATATTTCTGAATAAATCGTGTACATTTGAAAATCTGGTTGAAATATTCACAGCTCTGTTTTACTCTTTACCTATAAGTGTGCTTTTCTACGCATTTGCAATCAGGGTAGAACCAAAGGAGCCATCTGATCTGGGTCTAACTTTGTTTGCAAACAACTGAAAAAACAAGAGGGCCAGAATGGCCCTGAAGCGCTCACCAGACAATCAGAGGAGAAGATTTTCAAAGTTTTCACGATATGTTTCTATAGAAAACTAGTCGGCCCTGGGGCGGGCCAATTTTGACCCTGGGGCCATAATTTAGAAAAACTTGTAGGGGACCTGAACATGATGCTATGAGCCAAATATGAAAGCTGAGATTAACATTCCAGTTTCAGAGAAGAAGATTTTCAAAGTTTTCTCAATATGTTTCTATTGAAAACGGCCCACCCCTGTGGCAGGGCCAATTTTAACCCCGAGACCATAATTTATATAACTTTTGTAGAGGACCTGAACATGATGCTCTGTGCCAAATATGAAAGCTGAGAGCCTTCCAGTTTCAGAGAAGAAGATTTTCAAAGATTTCACTATTTGCTTCTATTGAAATCTGTTCACCCCTGGGGCGGGGCCAATTTTGACCCAGGGCCATAATTTATATAACTTTTGTAGAGGACCTGAACATGATGATATGTGCCAAATATGAAAGATAAGAACCTTCCAGTTTCAGACGAGAAGATTTTCAAAGATTTCACTATTTGTTTCTATTGAAAACTGCCCACCCCTGGGGCGGGGCCAATTTTGACCCCGGGGCCATAATTTATATAACTTTTGTAGAGGACCTGAACATGATGCTATGTGCCAAATATGAAAGCTGAGAGCCTTCCAGTTTCAGAGAAGAAGATTTTCAAAGATTTCACTATTTGTTTCTATTGAAAACTGCCCACCCCTGGGGCCGGGCCAATTTTGACCCCGGGGCCATAATTTATATAACTTTTGTAGAGGACCTGAACATGATGCTATGTGCCAAATATGAAAGCTGAGAACCTTCCAGTTTCAGAGGAGAAGATTTTCAAAGATTTCACTATTTGTTTCTTTTGAAAACTGCCCACTCCTGGGGCGGGGCCAATTTTGACCCCGGGGCCATAAATAATATAACTTATGTAGAGGACCTGAACATGATGCTATGTGCCAAATATGAAAGCTAAGAGCCTTCCAGTTTCAGAGAAGAAGATTTTCAAAGATTTCATTATTTGTTTCTATTGAAAACTGCCCACCCCTGGGGCCGGGCCAATTTTGACCCCGGGGCCATAATTTATATAACTTTTGTAGAGGACCTGAACATGATGCTATGTGCTAAATATGAAAGCTGAGAACCTTCCAGTTTCAGAGGAGAAGATTTTCGAAGTTTGCACTATATGATTCTATTGAAAACTGCCCACCCCTGGGGCGGGGCCAACTTTGACCCCAAGGCCATAATTTATATAACTTTTGTAGAGGACCTGAACATGATGCTATGTGCCAATTATGAAAGCTGAGAACATTCTGGTTTCAGAGGAGAAGATTTTCAAAGTTTTACTATATGTTTCTATTGAAAACAAGGCACCCCTGGGGCGGGGTCAATTTTGACCCCAGGGGCATAATTTATATAACTTTTGTAGAGGACCTGAATATGATACTATGTGCCAAAGATGAAAGTTGAGATCCCTGTAGATTCAGAGGAGAAGATTTTTAAAGGTTCAAATTGTTGACGACGGACGACGAACGACGGACGACGAACGACGCACGATGCACGACACACGCCGACGGACAACGGGCGATCACAAAAGCTCACCCTGAGCACTTTGTGCTCTGGTGAGCTAATAATTATCAAAGGAAAGGATTATCTAATCTCTGAAAAATATTTTCAAAGTTCTAGATTAGATGGGCATCATTGATTTATATACTGTACATTACGAGGGCTTGGTGCAAAACTATTCTAACTCCTTCACTTTGTGAAGGAGTTAGAATAGTTTTGCACCAAGCCCTCGTAATTTAAAATTTAATTTAATTTAATTTAATTTAATTCTCTGACAAACATAACGCAATTTCACCAAACATGACCCCATTCCATAATGAATATTCATGTAATATATAATGACATCATGAATATTTGTTAGCTGATTTTGGAATTTTTGGCCACAGCAGAAATTGTAGAATGACATTTATAGTTTTCCATACGCAAGCACAACAATTCCTGAATAGATGGATCTGATCTGGATCTATTCTGTTTGCAAAGGAATCATATAAAGGCCTTTTCACACATTTACAAACAGAGTAGACCCAGATCAGAATGCTCCTATAGGATCAGAGTCTGCTCTGTTTGCTTTTGACATGTAGTCACAACATAGGGTTTGGTGGAGAAATAAAGAAGTTGTTTTTGAAAATGCATAAATTGATGCATCTTATCTGGATCTCTGATTTTCTGTTTGATCTATTTGTCTGGTATATTCTTAATTCGACTACAAACAAAATGTTATATATTCTCACATATCCTTCCATCAGAAGCATCCATGGTATAATCAGCTTGACGGAATTATGCGAGGATTTCCGATGGTCATAACAACATGCCATGTTCAATTTGTATCTGCAGATGAAGCATTGACTGCAGGACGTTACTAACGCAAGAACACTAGGTGTGTATCACTTAGGGGGTAAGACTTACTGTAAGCAGACAGGAAGATCAAAGACCATTGCATTAATTAGTATTAATTACCTGTCAAACATCAATCCCTGTACACAAGCAATGAGCTATATACTGTATTATCTATAAAACTGTTAACCCATTACCTCATAGGCTATTTTTAGATACCTCTTAGAATAAATCTACCAAAAAGGAGCATTAACTAGAGAAAAGGAAATTTTAAGAATTTTGTAGTTTGAAAACATTGTGATAAATAGAGAATTTGCTCCTATAGGAGCAAATGCTCCATTTATTACAATGGTTTCACACAATGACTTTTACAAAGTCGTCAAAAGTCGTCAATATGAGAGAATGGATTAACCCTAATTCTGCCGCTCAGGACCTAACCATCACAGCAACAGATAAACGTGCATACTCAAGTATTAAAATCATCATTTCTCCCAACAAACCCTACATGTATGTTGTGACCATTCATCAGAATTATCTCTTCAAGACAATTTTAACCCTTTACTGCATAAATCGGCTTTTCTGCGCTTTTGCCCAAAAAATTCCTGTGCCCATGTTTAACTATAACAAATTAGTCTAATTAATATTCATGACATCATTATTCCTTTCATGAATATTCATGGAGGAAATGGTTAATGTGTTGTCACAACATATGTAGGGATTGGTGGAGAAATAAAGAAGTTATTCTTGAAAATATTTTAATTTACGCACCTTATTTTGACCTCTGTAACCACCATTTGCAAACAGCTTGTAGATGAGAACGTGAGGCATCTCATCAGGATCCAAGCTGTTTGACACTCAGTCTGCAGTTTCTCAAAAGCTTGAACAAATCTCAATCATGTTTCATATTAGTGCAGAGATTGAAAAAAAAAGATGTGTAAATTTTCAAACAATTTCAAGAATAGTTACTTTATTTCTCCACCAAACCTATACTTCAAGACGATTCTAAAGAGTGGTCACAGTATAGGGTTTGGAGGAGAAATGATGATTTAGCATTTGGGTACGCACCTTTTAACCTTAGCTCTGTCAGAGTTTGAGCAGCATTACTTGTAATGTTTTTGGCAAGATAATAGTTAACAAGGTATAACTATCAGAGATAACACCTGCCAAGTCACATCAATGTAAAACTACATTGGCAGGTTATCTCCCTTGATTACTTACATTTTCATACTCCAGGCACACCTGTAGAAACCCTTTCCCTCATATAAAATTAATGTTTTTTTAACCCCTTGGCAAACAGATTTAACCCAGATTAGATGGTTCATGTAGGAGCTGTCTGATCAGGGTCAGCTCTGTTTGCTTATGAAATTATAACAGATCTGACCCTGAAGTTTCTATATGTACCAATACCAAAATTTCATGTGTACATAATTATGCTGTTATAAAATTTCAGCTAAGAAATATTTACAATGTCCAGGGCTCAAGCAAGAGGGCGATTTGGGAGAAAAAGTCTCCCTAACCCTGCTGACTTCTCCCTATTTTGAACTGAGGGAGAAGTTTTAATACATAGAACACATAGGGAGATACGAAATCAGGACCAAAACTTTTCCCTCAATATCTGTAAACTTCTCCCTGATGAAGAGCTCCTGCTTGAGCCCTGAATGTCATTAATTTTTACATGAAAAGGGTTCAGTGGCCATTAAAAAGAGGCCTAATTATGGGTTTGTAAGGTAGGTGGTAGCTTAATGCAGGTGAAACATAATACAAAAAGCTCCTATATGAGTTTTCTGCATTACGTTTGCCCTGCATTAAGCAACAATCTGATTTTTAAGACTCACAGATGTTCAATACATGAATGGCCACTTAGGACAGGTTCTACTGTATATAACCAACATAAATCCCACAAATATTTGAACAGACAAACACAGTCAAATAGTGAAGTCCTTGATCAAACTACACCTTAACCCATCCTAATCCTTCATAGGCTATTTTTAGACCCAACCTCTTTGAATAAATCTACCCAAAAGGAGCATTTACAAAAGAAAAGGAAAACGTTAGAATTGTGTAGTATTGAAACCATTGTGATAAACATGGAGCAAATGCTCTATTTATCACAATGGTTTCAAGAAGTGACTATTACACAGACATAGAAAGTTTATGGAGGAAAGCCTTTTAAGGGTTAAGGAGTCTACACCAAGTTTGGTCAAAATATGTCTTTCCTGACTCCAGTGAAAAAGGCAAAACATGAAGTGGTATAGTACACAATCATCAGGATTGGGGAGCAGAGGGTCAGTGGCAGACATGTATAGTACACGGTCATCAGGATTGGGGAGCAGAGGGTCAGTGGCAGACATGAAGTGGTATAGTACACGATCATCAGGATAAGGGAGCAAAGGGTCAGTGGCAGACATGCAGTGGTATAGTACACGATCATCAGGATTGGGGAGCAGAGGGTCAGTGGCAGACATGAAGTGGTATAGTACACGATCATCAGGATAAGGGAGCAAAGGGTCAGTGGCAGACATGAAGTGGTATAGTACACGATCATCAGGATTGGGGAGCATGAGAGGGTCAGTGGCAGACATGAAGTGGTATAGTACACGATCATCAGGATTGGGGAGCAAAGGGTCAGTGGCAGACATGAAGTGGTACAGTACACGATCATCAGGATTGGGGAGCAGAGGGTCAGTGGCAGACATGAAGTGGTATAGTACACAATCATCAGGATTGGGGAGCAGAGGGTCAGTGACAGACATGAAGTGGTATAGTACACGATCATCAGGATTGGGGAGCAAAGGGTCAGTGACAGACATGAAGTGGTATAGTACACGATCATCAGGATTGGGGAGCAAAGGGTCAGTGACAGACATGAAGTGGTATAGTACACGATCATCAGGATTGGGGAGCAGAGGGTCAGTGGCAGACATGAAGTGGTATAGTACACGATCATCAGGATTGGGGAGCAGAGGGTCAGTGGCAGACATGAAGTGGTATAGTACACTATCATCAGGATTGGGGAGCAGAGGGTCAGTGGCAGACATGAAGTGGTATAGTACACGATCATCAGGATTGGGGAGCAAAGGGTCAGTGGCAGACATGAAGTGGTATAGTACACGATCATCAGGATTGGGGAGCAGAGGGTCAGTGGCAGACATGAAGTGGTATAGTACACGATCATCAGGATTGGGGAGCAGAGGGTCAGTGGCAGACATGAAGTGGTATAGTACATGATCATCAGGATTGGGGAGCAGAGGGTCAGTGGCAGACCTGAAGTGGTATAGTACACGATCATCAGGATTGGGGAGCAGAGGGTCAGTGGCAGACATGAAGTGGTATAGTACACGATCATCAGGATTGGGGAGCAGAGGGTCAGTGGCAGACATGACGTGGTATAGTACACAATCATCAGGATTGGGGAGCAGAGGGTCAGTGGCAGACATGAAGTGGTATAGTACACGATCATCAGGATTGGGGAGCAGAGGGTCAGTGGCAGACATGACGTGGTATAGTACACGATCATCAGGATTGGGGAGCAGAGGGTCAGTGGCAGACATGACGTGGTATAGTACACGATCATCAGGATTGGGGAGCAGAGGGTCAGTGGCAGACATGAAGTGGTATAGTACACAATCATCAGGATTGGGGAGCAGAGGGTCAGTGGCAGACATGAAGTGGTATAGTACACGATCATCAGGATTGGGGAGCAGAGGGTCAGTGGCAGACATGAAGTGGTATAGTACACGATCATCAGGATTGGGGAGCAGAGGGTCAGTGGCAGACATGAAGTGGTATAGTACACGATCATCAGGATTGGGGAGCAGAGGGTCAGTGGCAGACATGAAGTGGTATAGTACACGATCATCAGGATTGGGGAGCAGAGGGTCAGTGGCAGACATGAAGTGGTATAGTACACGATCATCAGGATTGGGGAGCAGAGGGTCAGTGGCAGACATGAAGTGGTATAGTACACGATCATCAGGATTGGGGAGCAGAGGGTCAGTGGCAGACATGAAGTGGTATAGTACACGATCATCAGGATTGGGGAGCAGAGGGTCAGTGGCAGACATGAAGTGGTATAGTACACGATCATCAGGATTGGGGAGCAGAGGGTCAGTGGCAGACATGAAGTGGTATAGTACACGATCATCAGGATTGCGGAGCAGAGGGTCAGTGGTAGACATGAAGTGGTATAGTACACGATCATCAGGATTGGGGAGCAGAGGGTCAGTGGCAGACATGAAGTGGTACAGTACACGATCATCAGGATTGGGGAGCAGAGGGTCAGTGGCAGACATGAAGTGGTATAGTACACGATCATCAGGATTGGGGAGCAGAGGGTCAGTGGCAGACATGAAGTGGTATAGTACACGATCATCAGGATTGGGGAGCAGAGGGTCAGTGGCAGACATGAAGTGGTATAGTACACAATCATCAGGATTGGGGAGCAGAGGGTCAGTGGCAGACATGAAGTGGTATATTACACGATCATCAGGATTGGGGAGCAGAGGGTCAGTGGCAGACATGAAGTGGTATAGTACACAATCATCAGGATTGGGGAGCAGAGGGTCAGTGGCAGACATGAAGTGGTATAGTACACAATCATCAGGATTGGGGAGCAGAGGGTCAGTGGCAGACATGAAGTGGTATAGTACACAATCATCAGGATTGGGGAGCAGAGGGTCAGTGGCAGACATGAAGTGGTATAGTACACGATCATCAGGATTGGGGAGCAGAGGGTCAGTGGCAGACATGAAGTGGTATAGTACACGATCATCAGGATTGGGGAGCAGAGGATCAGTGGCAGACAGAGAAAGATATAAGAATTTTAAGACAATATTAAAATACATTAAGAGGGCTTAATTTTGAGTGCCACCTGGAGAATCTATATGGCTGACAATGGAGAGAATTAGAAGGAATTTGTTGTCATGCTTAATATGCTACCTCATCGGTTGCCAATGCTACTGGACTGATCATGTTGATGCTGTCCAACAAGTTTTTCTGTTTAACCTTTTGCACTCTGAGCAACTGTCATCTGTGAATATTGTCATCCATTGCATTTCATATAGAACATTGTCTTCCTTTTAGCAAAGGTATTTGTTCAACAAATTGGTGGAAATTTGTATGTTCATGCATTTTCTTGGAAAGGCATTATTTCCTGTAAAGCCTTTGGCTTTCGCATGTATAGCCAGCATATCGTCCCCCGTATGCCATGTGTCGTGCGTTTTAACCGAACCGGAAGTACACTGTATCTAACCACATGCGAATGGAAGAGAAACCCCCAAATCATTCTTCGTCCTGGCGTGCTTGGAGAAGCATCGTATTTTCCACGAGGTACGGATTTGCATGTTAATTTACCGAACCAGTTATCATATATTTTGTTTTACTTCACTGCCTATTACCAAGGATGCTGTCCTAGTTTTATTTCATTTAATTTTTTGTTTTTTCGTTGAGTTTCAGTTTGTTATTCGTTTACTTTCGTTTTGTTAATTATGTCAGCGTTGCTGAAGCATTAAGTTTGCATGACTCAGACTCAGAGTTTTCTGGGTTTAGTTCAGAGGAACATTAAATTTTATCTCCTAAGAAAAAGGCAGTAGTCAGTACGAAGGGTGCTGACAAGAGCAAATGTATGGCTAGTAAAAAAGGTAAAACGTCCAAGAGTAAGACTGTCCCTGCTAAGACTAGTCAATCCAAGTCAAGTCAAGGTTGTAAACCTAGCACAACAAAGTCACATACTGATGTGTTAAACTTTTCTAAATTATCAGCAAAAGACATAGAGTCTTTGAAGGAAGCTCTTGGCTTGCAAACACCCATGGCCTCAGAGGAGGACATGGATCAGGTTTTTGGATCAAATTTGGACTTAAGCTTCCAAATCTTCATGTGTCACTGGACAGACATGATTTGTCAGATAATGATATAGAGTTAGACTATGGTCAACGTGTTCAGGCAGACAATGACCCAAGTAATAATTTCAGTGCTGCCCTGTTTGAAGGGAATGAACCTTGTGACACCATGTGGCAGTTGCCCAAGTTAACCCTTTCCCTGTTCTAAGTTTAGTACAATTTTCAATACCTACTGAATATTCATAGACAAAATAGTTATAAAGAAATATGGAAGGTGGAACAGTGTAGATATTTTAGAAAGCAAAGAAACAGATCTAGCAAATTCTATAAGCAAACAGAGTAGACCCTGATCAGATGGCTCCTCTAGGAGCCATCTGATCTGGGTCTACTCTGTTTGCAAATGCGTGAAAACACGTTTATATGAGGGAAAGGGTTAAAGGCACCAGAAAAGGGCCCTCGTATAGCTGCCAATTTGGCTAAGTTGGCTAATACTGCATACACAGTTCCCTATGATACGGACAATATTGTTGGGAAATATAGTATTCCAGGTAATTGTTCTAATTTGGGTGCTCCTTTAGTTAACTCTGAAATATGGAAAGTTTTTAGACAAGAGGGCACATTCTCAGGACAGGAGTGTCGCAGATATACAGAATTTACTTTCAGTTACCATGATGCCTGTGATTAAATTGGCAGACTTGTTGAAGCCCCATATTCAGAACAATAAAGAGGCTAAAGGGCTTATGTCTGATGTTCTCACCCTTATTGGACAGGTGCAGTACCAACTGTCTGTCAGGAGAAGGTATATGATGAGACCTAACCTGAATAGGAAATACTTCAACTTGTGCAACGTTAATACTCCAATCTCAGATCAATTATTTGGAGTGCAGACCCTTAGAATAGGAGCCCTCTCATCTGGGTCTACACTGTTTGCAAAAGATATTAGTGACTAGTTTCCCCACACAAAATGGGTTAATCTCACAAACAAGTTTTCCATGTAATTCTTCCAAGGCCATCGAGTTTATTCTAACAACCCATACTTGACATATTCCAGTCTCAATTCACCTTCATGCTAGGTTGCAATTGGCAGTAACTTTTATCCCGTTTGTGAAAAAAAAATGTCTGCTTAAAATTGGATTAAAAAAGATGTCTGCTTAAAATTGGATTTGGCGCAATTTGGATTTCTTCCATTAGATCTAGCTTTTGAGAAATTATTGACCGAGTGTCAAACAGCTTGGATATTGACCGAGTGTCAAACAGCTTGGATCCTGATGAGACGCTATTCCGTTATTCAGAAGCTGTTTGCAAATGCGATTCAAGTTGCAGATAGCAGGTTTTGGAATAATACTGGCCAAAAATCAAAACATAATTAATTCTCCTCGAGTGAATAAAACACAAGCCCAGTTTTCTAAGACAAGGTGATAAATTTTCATTGAAAGTGCGAATTTATTCTTCCGATCCAAACACATGAGATATTTCTATTTGTATTATGTTTCTCCCAGGCTTTTTTCCCTGGCAATATTGGGGAAAATGCATTTTAGTAATTGGGAATTTTCTTGCCAAAACATTTTGGTCAAAATATTTAACTTATTTTGCATTTTTTTAAGCATTTTAACCAAAATTTGATCTCTATTGGTTTGTTTTTTTCTAAACCTGGGAAGAATATTTCCTATTTTGCATTGGGAATGGGTTCTTCATGTAGTGGCCTGTTTCCTCTCAGAGATATCTAATTTCTGAGATACCATTTACCCCATGGATATTCATGTAAGAAACAATGGCATCATAAATATTAATTAGATTAATTGTTATTTGTAATAGCACATGGATATATAAATATGTGGCCAGTGCAGAAACTGTAGAATCAGATCTATCTTATACCATAAGCAAACAGAGCAGACCCTGGTCAGAGTCGGCTCCTATAGTAAGCCATCTGATCTGGGTCTATTCTGCTTGCATTTATGGCAGAAAGGGTTAATGTAAGAATAATGATATCATGATCATGTGAATATGAACATGTGACTTTTTGGTGACAGCACAACTATTATAGAATCAGTATCCATGCTTATTGGAAAGACCCCTCAGGGTCTCTCCACAGTGTTGGAATTGGATGTCGGCATATTCTGTGATGGTTTACAATCAAGGAGTTTTGATTTGGAGTTTTTTTTTCTTATTTGTATAATTCTATTGGTGATTTTTCCGTTATTCCATCAACATATGCATAATTTACAGAAAATTGAAATACATGTACATACATTGTTTTAAGGATCATTATGCCTTAGAAACGGCTAGTATTATCACTAACCTAATAGACCTTCTAGATACTACCGGAAGAAACCTAATAGGATGATCTAACTCACTTGGAAGTGCTTGCTAGATACATAAACCAATGTTTTGACTGGTGTGTTCATACCCCTTAGATCTTCACAAGGAAGCAAGATGAATAAACTGTATTGTTGTTTATATGTGATTTACCAATATGTGCCTAAGATTATGATACACATGCTTTAGTTTCATGTCAATTAAGTTAATCATAAATGTTTTAGTATGCATTCATTTGTAACCTGAGAGGGTCCATGGTTGGTAAATAAAACCTAATATATATTCTATTCTATTCTAAGAAACCAAAGTATATCCGCACCCCTTTATTACGTTACTAGAGAAGCTTGCTGACTAGATAAATTCCAATTCAAAGATTACTTTTTATTCAAGGAACTACATGTACTTGCAACGATTAAAGCATTATATATCTCCTAAGCAGTGGCGCTTGATATTCATCGTCTTCATTCTATTTATAACGCACATACTACTTGATATGCACAATAGTTATTTATAGAAACCTATTTACGACCCGGTGCCAAAACCTTGTCAAACAGCCCCTGTATATAGCAAATGTTCCATAAAAAAAAACCTGCTGCAGGTCTCTCCTTGGCTTCCTTTTAGAAGGAAGCCAACTTGTAAAACTTTTTAGTTGAGTCTGAGTCCATTCTCAAGTTTTTTATTGGTCAGATTTGAGCCTTTGGCTCAAATCTGACCAATCAAAAGCTTGAGAACAAACTCAGACTCAACTAAAAAGTTTTATAAGCATGGACCCAGATCTATATTATTCTATAAGCAAAGATAATAGACCCTGATGTGACTGGTGTCACTACAGGAGTCCTTTTATTATAAAAATATCATCTAATGAATATTCATGATGTCATACCATCTCATACGAATATTCATTGGATAACAGGTCACATATGCCCTCATCCAGGATAAAATAACAACACCAACAGCACCAACTTTTTTGTAAATTTCACAGACCATGTGATGAATTTCAATCTAAAAAAGTTTTGGTGCATAAAAACTCAACCCCTATGATTAATCTTCATTGTTCACTTTTTGCACAATAGTATCGAAACTCTGATTACCTTTGTAAACAGTCTGGATCCAGATAATGCGGCATCTCATCAGGATCCAAACTGTTTGACACTTTGACCAGTGATTTTGATGCAGACGACAATTATTGTTACAGACGAAAAAATTATAGAGCATGCAATTAGAGTTAATTGTAACAAATTTAATAAGAACTAAATGAAATTCAAGTGACCGTCAATCTTTGCAGACAGAAAACACCTGTTTCCAAATAATTGTTTTTAAGGAGTTTGAGCCCTGCTTTTCAGAGCAAAAGTGTTTGGAGGAATAGCTAGGAAAATGAAGTAAAATTATTATTACATTTTCCTGCAAACCCTACAATTCTCAGTCTTCCCATTCCCTCATACTGACACCCTTTGACACCTCTGTAAAAGTCATTTTTCTGAAACCATTGTGATAAATAAAGCATTTGCTCCTATTTATCACAGTGTTTTTAAAAAAAAATTAAGTTTTCCTTTTCTCTAGTAAATGCTCCTTTTCTGTAGTTGATTCAAAGATGTTGTGTCTAAATATAGCCTATCAAGGAATAGGTTAACCCCTTATTTCACATAAACACCTTTCTATGCCTTTGCAAACAGGGCAGACCCAGATCAGACGGCTGATCAATCCTATGGAATTGACACATTTGGGTCTCCAAATATTTATAATAAAATCAATCGTTTTTGTTGGTATATCGGGATTTACATCGCATTAACAGTATTTCAGCTAATTACAGGTGGAGGAAGACCCCGGAAGTTCTTCTGTGCATGGAGCAAATTGCATTGTTTCTTGCACAGGAGAACATCCGGGTAGAGAACAACCGACCTACTGCAAGCCAGCTGGAAGGTTACTTAATTCCTCACATGAAAATCCAAAAGCTTAGACCAGGATCAAGTAATGGATACAAAACCAAGTTGACAGTTAACTATAAATTACATTCATGTCTGCCAGGGTCATCGAACTACTAACAAACAATATCTGCATTTATTTATTCCAATAGCTTAGCTTGGCACCAACAGGAACATAAACAAGAGAATGTATAAAATCAATAATACCACAAATTATTATGTTGCTAAGAAGTCCGCTAATTTACTGGCCTGACATGTTCCATAGCATGTTTGTTTTATTTACCATTCAATTAACCCTTTCCTTAATGAATATTCATGATTATTAATTATATTCATTGTTATAATAGCACTTCGATACAGGAATTTCTAGTCATGGAAGAAACTGTAAAATCATATCAATAAGCAAACAGGAGCTGCCACGACTCCATTAGTGGTCAACAATTGCAACCAGTTTTTTTAAGGCTAAGAAGAAATGACAATTTTACATCAAGGAACACATTTACAGACTTAAGTTAACTAAGTCTCTTGTTACATCAACCCTTAGCCTAGAAAACGCTACATATACTGACATTTGCAAACAGCTTGGATCCAGAGGACACGCCGAGTGACTCGGCGTCTCATCAGGATCCAAGCTGTTTGACACTCTGCCAATAGTAACCAAAAGTTTCAGAATCAGAAGTAACTGACAACGGCAACAGATCGGAGCATAAGCAGACCTCATTTTCATATCAGGCTAAGGATTAATGGTTATTGAGCACAGGGCAGCCTGATATCATAGTAACAAGAGCCGATAAATTGACCCAAAATATGCCAATTCGTCAGCAGTACAATTCAGTAGAGCCTATGATTGCCCTTTTACCCTTTCCTCCATAAATACGACTTTCTACGCCTCTGTAAAAGTCACTTTTTGAAACCATTGTGATAAATTTACCATAATTTACCACAATTTACCACAATTGTTTCAATACTGATCAGGAACCATCTGATCTAGGTCTATGCTGTTTTGTCGTTCGTTACTCTCACATACACCTCTGTGATGGGCTCAATGACAAGAATCTTGGCAGAACAAATTGTTTGTGTTTTATGGTTATCTGAGTCGATAGTTTATATTAAACTAGCCTGAACCAAGAACAAATAGTTTTTATTTTATCATAAAACTGGTAATTCGGTATAATTTCAGAGAATATTTGATGGTCTATTTTCATGCCGATTTATACGCTTCGATTATTGCACACATGTAAAAACAAATAAAATGGAATGATGTCTGCTCAATTTTTTTAAATCAGTTTCTACAAACTGTAGATTCCGAACTGCCTATAAAGGCACTAAAATTCTGCTATAACCCAAAAGGGCACACAACTTATTGGGAAATACCCCGCCTTTTGATTTTCTTCCGTTGAACTGTCAACGAAACACATGAAACAATTTACTTTCTATTTTGTATGGGAGTTAATTTCGCTATTTGCGGCTATTTCCAACACAATGACGTCATGTGATATCAGACTACTTTCTAAGCCAAAAACAGAGGTATATGTAATGTAACCAAGTACAAGAGAGTGAATTTGGACACCAAATATCTCCTTTCCATGGGTTTGTAAAGCTGAACAAGTCAATTTTGATTCAAATTAGACTGGTATAGTAGCAAATAAACTTGATCAAATTAGACTGGTATAGTAGCAAATAAACTGGATCAAATTAGACTGGTATAGTAGTAAAGCAAATAAACTGGATCAAATTAGACTGGTATAAGTAAAGCAAATAAACTGGATCAAATTAGACTGGTATAGTAGCAAATGGTGTAGACATTATCAAACTGCTCCTTCTAACTCTAGAATGTTTAGACTAGTACTCAGAGTTTAGCTGTAACTACAACTTACATTTTGGCATCTCATGTCTATTCAAACTAGATCTAGTTATGTACGGTATCGAAAATTTGCCAGAAGCTTGGTTGACCCTTCTCAATCTGAATATTCAAATGTGACTCCATTCACTATGAACATTAACCCATTCCTTCATGTAAATGTCTTTTCACACATCTGCAAACAGAGTAAATCCAGATCAGATGGCTCCTAAAGGAGCCATCTGATCAAGGTCTGCTCTGTTTGCTAATGGAATATGATATACATGTATCTGTTTCTTTAGTTTCAAAAATGGCTACAATATTCCAACTGCCATAATTTCATTATAATTATTTTGACCATGAATATTCAGTAGGTATTGAAATTTGGAATAAACAGAGGGAAAGGGTTAAAGAACTTAATATTACTAATGTTTGTTCAATTGTAGCAAAATGTCCTACCACCAGTTGTTCTCAAATGAGACGCATGTGCACCGCCCATAGAAACTTCAGAGGGCTTTTTCTAGCGAGTGGTTCATACTTGACCGAGAATCAAGCATATTTCTGGCTACCGTGGTAATCTATATTACTTTTCATATCATGCAGTATCATGTGGGTGATACATATAAAATTTAATAACTCTTATGAAATTATCTATTGTTAACGGTTTTTTAAGACATTTCTGACAGTTTTGGAGCTTTCTGCAATACTCTTGCCCCACATTAAGCAACCATCCGGCTTTTAAGACTTCTGAGTTAACCCATTCCCGCATATTGACACCTTTTGACCCTTCTGTAAAAGTCACTTTGTGAAACCATTGTGATAAATAGAGCATTTGCTCCACAGGAGCAAATGCTTTATTTATAATGGTTTCAAAACTTATTGTAACACAATTCTGAAAATTTCCTTTTCTCTAGTTAATTCTCCTTTTTGGTTGATTTATTCAAAGAGGTTAGGTCTAAAAATAGCCTAAGTGGGAATGGGTTAAATAAATGAATAGTCACATAGGACAGGCTCTACTGAACATAGAATCCCAACCAAACATCAGCTCAATGTAAGTTTTTATTTGAGGAGATTGTAATGGCAAACGATGCAGATCCACATGAGAACGTCCTCTAGGAGCTGTCACATATGGGTCTACACTATTTGCAAATTTAGTTATTTACTTCACACATTCCATCATATTCACGCCTTTTGACTCCTCTACCTCTCCTATAGGAGAAAATGCTCTATTTATCACAATTAATTCAAACTACAAAATTTAAAAAAAATCCTTTTCTCTAGTTTATGATTCTTTTCAGCAGATTTATTGAAAGACATTGGATCTAAAATTATAGCCAATGAGGGAATGTGTTAAATACAAAATCATTTAATGTCGTATGAAATGGGTCAAAAACAAAAGCACTGAGATGTGAAAACACATCTCTATGTAACAGTTTCGAGCAATAAAAACATAATCACCATGGAAACAACTAATTAACTTACTTCTTCCTCTATGTAAATGGTTTTATTAGACCTGTTGGGAAAAAAATTAACCCTTGATAGAACCTGTCCAAAGCTGCCATTTATTTATTGAACATAGGAGTCTTAAAAAGCAGGTGGTTGCTTAATGCAGGACAAAAGTAATGCAGAATGCTCCTAAACGAGTTTTCTGCATTACTTTTGTCCTGCATTAAGCTACCAACTGCCTTACAGACCCATAATTGGACCTCTTTATGATTGGATCTTAACCCTTTCCTCCATAGATACACCTTTCTACCTTTCTACGCCTCTGTAAAAATCAGCTATTGAAACCATTGTGATAAAAAGAGCATTTGCTCCATTTGCTCCTATAGGAGCAAATTCTCTATTTATCATCATGGTTTCAAACTACAAAATTCTGAAAGTTTCCTTTTCTCTAGTTAATGCTCCTTTTCGTTAGATTTATTCAAAGAGGTTGTATCTAAAAATAGCCTATGAGGTAATGGGTTAAGAGAGGTTCTACTGTATACCACAGCAACAGATCAAATACTAAAACTGCCATTTCTCCACCAAACCCTATGTTGTGACCACTTGGTAGACGATTCTTGAAGAGATAATTCTAAAGAGTGCTCACAACATAGGGTCTGGTGGAGATATAAAACAAATCTGGTGGAGATATACGTAAAAAAAAGAAGTTATTCTTGAAAATGGTTGAATTTATGCATCTTATCTGGAGCTCTGATACAAATAAGGGAGATCTTCAAAAATGAAGGAAATAGATAAGACAGACTTATACAAGAACACAATTAAATATCATGTACCATACATATGGGAATTGTCATAACTATGTCAAACCTTTAATTAACCCTTTCCCTGTTCTGTATTTAGGCAAAATTTCAATACCTATTGAATATTCATTAACAAAAAAGTTATAAAGAAATATGGAAGGTGGATCATTGTAAACGTGTTGGAAAGTAAAGAAACATATCCATCAAATTTTATTAGCAAACAGAGCAGACCCTGATCAGACGGCTCCTCTAGGAGCCGTCTGATCTGGGTCCACTCTGTTTGCAAATGCATGAAAACAAGTTTATATGAGGTAAAGGGTTAACTCTTTGCACGCTAAGTAATTTATTTTTCATCTGCAACATTTGTGGTCTGCTTCAATTCTTAAAATAAACTTTCTCTTATTTCTTTGCAAAAATATGGCCAAGATGACAAACAGTTTGGATCCTGATGAGACGTCGCATTATGCGGCATCTAATCTGGATTCAAACTGTTTGCATGGGTAATCACAGTTTCGCCGCTAGCGTGCAAAGAGTTAAAACGCTAGGACCAAATCTGTGATGAATTTTCAAGCAACTAACATACAAACTAAAACTTGCAATTAATAGATACATTGTACATGTAGATACAAAGTATTTGACACTAGGTCTGAATGTAATTTAGCATCTCATAGGAGAAATAACTCTTCTGTGAACATTGAAGAACAGTAGTGTTTAACCCTTTCCTCCATAAAAAAACACCTTTCTACGCCTCTGTAAAAGTCACTGTGTAGTTTTGAAAGTTTTAAAAGAACTGTGTAGTTTTGAAACCATTGTGATAAACAGAGCATTTGCTCCTATGGAGCAAATGCTCTATTTATCACAATGGTTTCAAAACTACAAAAACTTAAAGTTTTCCTTCTCTCTATTTAATGCTCCTTTTCAGTAGATTAATTTTATTCAAAGAGGTTGGATCTAAAAATAGCCTATGAAGGAATGGGTTAATGTGTTAACTAATTCCTTCATTTTTATTCATGTGAGAAATAATATTAACAATTAAGATAAATTATATGGTGCTACAAAGTAATGTAATTTGAGATGATAAAATGTGTTGCTCACTAGTAACATTTAAGTGGTAAAATTTGATGCTGCAAGATAGAATATGTCGCTAGCCTAAAGAATACAGGTACGGATTAAGGCTGCAAGATGAAACATAGTGCTGCAAAGTGGTGAAATTTGAGGCTGCAAGATAAAATTGTTACAAAGTGGTCAAGTCTGAAACTACAATGTACAAGACAAAACATTACTTGTTGCAAAAAAGTGGTGAAATTTGGTAAAATTTGAGGCTGCAAGATAACTTGTGTTGCTGCACAGTGGTGAAATTTGAGGCTTCAATGTAATAACAATAAAGACTAAAATTTGAGACCAAAAGGTTGCAATGCATCACTGATCAAGGATATTAAAATTGAGAAACTGAAAGAGGTGTGAACATTTAGGCATCACAATGGAAAAATAAAAGAGGCTACACACAAAAAAAGACAATCAGGCTACTAGAAACAGAAACACAAGACTGCGCAGTACTAACAATGTGGCTACAAGGTTGTGAAGTCTGGGTCTCCTGAATAATGCATGACAAAACTGTAGTTACTACATCATTTAACCATTTACTCCATGAATATTCATGTTAGAAATGATGACATCATGAATATTAATAAGGTTATTTTTTAAAATAGCATACTGACCCATGAAATGTTTACTGAAGCAGACACTGTAGAATCAGATCAATATTATTCAATAAGCAAACAGAGCAGACCCTGATCAAATGTCTCCTATAGGATATATAAGATGACTTTTTGCACCTCTGCAAACAGAGTAGACCTCAGATCAGACAGCTCCTGTATGAGCTGTCTGATCAGGGTCTGCTCTGTTTACTTATGATATAATATTGATTGGATTCTAAGGTTTCTGCTTTGTTTGCTAATGAAATTTTTGCTTGAGTCTGAGATCATTCTCAAGCATCTGATTGGTCAGATTCTGAGCTTGCTCAGAATCTGACCAATCAGATACTTGAGAATGATCTCAGACTCAGGCTCAGAAGTTTTATAACCTTGGGCCCGGCTTCTTTACTTTCTAACAAGAGTGCCAGTGAGCACAATATACGCCCGTCAAGGTTTTGTTCAACATAAACTGGGGTTAACGTATTTGCTAAATTCAAATTCTAAGTCCAATTTTGCGACCAAGTTTCAAGGTTGTCAATAGGCATACTTTAACAAAAAACCTTAACCAAAAATTCTATATTAAAAAGTGCCATAATTGTGTCTAAATGCTTGAGATGAAGATGAAGCTTGTGATGGTGAACAAATGTTATGTACTCTTGCCTACAGGTGAAGCTTGTGATGGTGAACAAGTGTTCCAAGTACAAGTGTTCCAAGGTTAAAAGCTTTATCTCAAAGGGTTATGTAAATAAAAGGACTTTAACAAAGCCTTAACCAAAAATTCTAAGTTAAAAAGGGGAATAATTCTGTCAAAATGCTTGACAGAGTTGTTTTCTCTTGCCTACAGGTGAAGATTGTTACAGTGAACAAGTGTTCCAAGTTTAAAAGCTTTATCTCAAAGGGTTATGTAAATAAATGGACTTTAACAAAGCCTTAACCAAAAATTCTAAGTTAAAAAGGGGCATAATTCGGTCAAAATGCTTGACAGAGTTATTTTCTCTTGCCGACAGGTGAAGGTTGTGACGGTGAACAAGTGTTCCAAGTTTAAAAGCTTTATCTCAAAGGGTTATGTAAATAAATGGACTTTAACAAAGCCTTTACCAAAAATTCTAAGTTAAAAAGGGGCATAATTCAGTCAAAATGCTTGACAGAGTTATTTACCCTTGCCTACAGGTGAAGATTGTGATGGTGAACAAGTGTTCCAAGTTTCAAAGCTTTATCACAAAGTGTTATGTAAATAAGTGGACTTGTTCCACATAAATTGAGGTTAACATTTTTGCTTAACGCAAATGCTAAACGCAAATTCTAAGTCCAATTAAGTGACCTTGACCTTGGATAAATGAGCCCGGACTTGGCAGGCTACTGTAGCATGTCTAGATAAACATTTTGGTTAAATTTGGGACAGATCCACCAAGCGGAACTTGAGTTAGAGATGTTACAGACAGACAGACCGGTTAACATTTTTGCTAAACGCAAATTCTAAGTCCAATTGTGTGACCTTGACCTTGGATAAACAAACCGGGACTTGGCAGGCTACTGTAGCATGTCTAGATAAACATTGTGGCTAAATTTGAGAAGGATCCACCAAGCGGAACTTGAGTTAGAGATGTTACAGACGGACAGACGGACAGACGGACAGACAACCAGACAACCAGACGGACAGACAGCGCCATTCCATAATACGTCCCGTTTTTTCAAACGGGCGTATAAAAAGGCTATAATTTTCCATCATCCATATTTCATCATGACTATTTTGTTTATGAACATCCGTAGGTATTGAAATTTGGACAAAGTATAGAACAGGGAATGGGTTAACTGTTGCTCTGTAGTTACGACAGTTTTGTGGTCAACCCTCAAAAAGTGTCATCATAATCCAACAGATGATTGTCAAGGGAAGGCGACTTAAAATTGGTTGGGTGAATATTTTGAGGATGAAGCATATGTATGTGACAAGTTGGGATGAAGGAGCATGATGTCACTTTGTGACCAAAGGTCTAAACAGGTCATGTGATATGTGTCGGGAGATATAGAAACAGTACCTGACACGACTGAGTACCGCCCTCGATCACTCATAATATGTCCTAGAAAACACACAGAAAATATTAATGATAAAATATGTTCTGCCTTAAAGTATACTTGGAACTTATCTTTCAGGTATCTAATGATATCAAAATATTGAACCACATCCTGCCTCCGTAAAGTATTAGAGATCATGAAAAGATAACATATCAAATTATTCTCGCCAATAAACATTGTGTTTTAAATAAATACCCACTAACTAATGACCAGTAAAGAAATAAAAACCCTTTTTAAAAACCATTTTATAAAGAAATACAGATATTTGAAAATACAGGTGGTAGCTTAATGCAGACTGAAGAAATGCAAAAAGCTCCCCTAGTAGCATCCTGCATTGCTTTTATTCTACATTTAGCAACTACCTGTGTACAAAATGCAAGATGCTCCTTTTTAACCCTTTCCTCCATAGGCTATTTTTAAACCCAACCTCTTTGAATGAATCTACCCAAAAATAGCATTTAATTACTAGAGAAAAGTAGAATTTTGTAGTTTGAAACTGATGATGATTGTGATAAACAAAGTATTTGCTCCTACTGGAACAAATGCTCTATTTATCACAATGGTTTCATAAAGTGACTTTTACAGAGGCGTAGAAAAGCATATTTATGGAGGAACGGGTTAAAAATGTAACACCCCTGGAAGAGCTGATTAGAGATAATATGGTATAATATTACTATGCAGAGTTATAGATAAAGGTGCGTACCCAAATACTAAAATCGTCATTTCTCCACCAAACCCTATACTGTGACCACTCTTTAGAATCCTCTCTTTGAGACAATTCTAAAGAGTGGTCACAGTATTGGTTTTGGTAGAGAAATGAAGGAGTTATGCTTGAAAATGTTTTAATTTACGCATCTTATCTGGAGCTTTGTTACAACTGTGAGAAGAGAACACATCTTGACTGCCTAAATGCATCATTGTGACATGTAACATTACTAATATTCTGAATTTGGGGTATACCATTCCATAAGCAAACGGAGCAGACACTGATCAGACGGCTCCTGAATATGGACAAAAAATTAACTGGCATTCACACTTACTGTCGACCCTGATGAGGATGCTCCTTGAAGAACCCTCTTATAAGAGTCTGCCCTGTTTGCCATTCAAAATCTTCTTGCAAATTTAATTCTATATATCTTAATGAATGGAATGTACAAGTAAACGATCATAAACAATTCAACTTTCAAATTCAGATTACATTGAAGGTTAAAAAAGCAACCCATGAATGTATAAGAAACGTTCCCAATAACCTAAAGTACAGTATTATCACAAATAAATGCCCCCAGAGATGTTACATTTTTTAAAAGGAGCTTCTTGTACTATATATACAGGTGATTGCTTAATGCACAATGAAAGCAATACAGAAAGCTCCAAGAGGAACTTTCAGCATGGCTTTCAGTTTGCATTTAGTTACCACCTGTATCATGAAAAACCTATAGAGTGATCACAACATTATACATTAGTTTTGCCAGAGACCTATGTTTTGCAGAGAAATTTTAATACTCACCTTTATCTATAACTGTGCTATATTCCACAACTAGTCAGTTTATAATAATAAATGCTAGGTCACAGTTGTACCAGATAACAATGTCCATTATATGCAAACCTTATCCTGTACAATGCTATAAAATTACATGTATGTCTGATAAATCTTTACTTCAAACAAGCGCCTTTCACGCATTTGCAAACAGAGTAGACCCAGATCAGACGGCTCCTAGAGGAGCCGTCTGATCAGGGTCTGCTCAGTTTGCTTATGGAATACTACAGCTCCTGTCAAGTTGAAAAAATCTTGTGTTCATGTACCATTATAGAAATGCTATTTTTAGACCCAACCTCTTTGAATGAACCTACCCAAAAGAATCATTTACTAGAGAAAAGGAAAGTTTTAGAATTATGTAGTTTGAAACCATTGTGATAAATAGAGCATTAAAATTTTGCTCCTATAGGAGCAAATTCTCTATTTATCACAATGGTTTCAAGAAGTGGTTATTACAGAGGCGTAGAAAGGCGTATTTATGGAGGAAAGGGTTAATAAATATTCATGATGTCATTATTTCATACATGTGTATGAATGTGATACAGGAAAAAGGTTAACCCTTTCATTCATGAACATTTTGTTAGTTAAATCCTTTAATCAATGAATATTCATATCAGAAATAATCACATCAAGAATATGAACTAGATTTTTTTTTTTATAATAGCTCATGGACACATGAAATTTCATCCATGGCAGAAACTGCACAATTATATCTGTATCATATCATGAGCAAACAGAGCAGTTCCTGATCAGACGGCTCCTATTTTTTGTCCACATAAAATATCAGATTCTATTTAACTCAAAATTCACTGCAATATTTCCCATTTCTTTTTGAAAAAAAAGAAGCAATGTGCCCAACTGTTTGAATCAATCTGTCTCAATTGGACAAAATCTAAAGGTAATTGCTGTACTTCCCCTTGTGATAGGTGTTACTGCAACACATGTGAATTTCACGAATTTGTAATTATTACAAGTGAGATTCATGTGCTTGTGTTCTGCGAATTTGCTGTTGGAAACGGAGAAGTTTCTGAAACGATTGCATTAATAACGTTATAAAGGCGCTATGATGTAATTATCACTGGCATAACCTTATGATCTTTTTATCGGATTAATTGTTTCTGATAGAACATGACCATACTTTATGACCTGATATTATTATTTTGTTGACTTTGTTCAATCACATTATTCCTTGTAACGCATAACTGAGTGAGGGTACTTCTGTACTTTCACTTTCTACGTCGACTCTTTGCACGCTAAGTAATTTTTCACCTGCAACAATTGTCGTCTGCCTCAATTCTTAAAAATAAATTTTCTCTAATTTCTTTGCAAAAATATGATCAAGATGACAAACAGTTTGGATCCTGATGAGACGCCGCATTATGCGGCGTCTCATCTGGATCCAAACTGTTTGCATAGGTAATCATAGTTTCGCCGCTAGTGTGCAAAGAGTTAAAGATCTTCGAAAACTGCATCTGTTTCTAGTTGTCAGCACACTCCCACGCCCTTATGAGAAATGTAACAAGAGGTACCGGTATATTAAATCAATTGGTGTGGTCATCCAAAGAGTAACTAACCTTATCCAAGGACACAAACTTAAAGTTTATTGTTGGTTAGTCCTTTGTCTCATATATACACCTTTTCATACATTAATTTGCAAACAGAGAAGACCCAAATCAGATGGCTACTGTAGAAGTCATCTGATCAGGGTCTGCTCTGTTTGCTTACGAAATTATGATAGATCTGACTCTTCAATTTCTACTTTCTACACTTTAGTATCAAAGCATCCTGTGATTCTATGCCATTATAAAAATTAATCTAATAAACTTCCACGACATCATGAATTCTTTTATAAATATTCATGAGGAAAAGCGATTTCAGCATTCAAAGGATTAACCCATTACCTCATAGGCTATTTTTAGATCCAACCTCTTTGAATAAATCTACCGAAAAGGAGCATTAACTAGATAAAAGGAATATTTTTTAGAATTATGTAGTTCTGAAACCATTGTGATAATAAAGGATTTGCTCCTTAAGAGTAAATGCTCTATTTATCACAAATGATTTCAAAAAGTGACTTTTTCAGAGGCATAGAAGGGCGTATTTATGGAGGAAAGGATTACTCTGAGGCATTTTGTAACACCAACCAGTTACTATTTCCATTGACCTTGTGTTATGATATTGACAATGCATTCATCATTATTTTCATATTGCATGAAAAACCCATTAGTCAAGTCATTTATATGGCTTTCTATTTACACAACATGCAAACATGTCTGCTTCCTTGTTATTCTTATACTGATGGGCAGACCATTAGGTCCATTGCCAGAACTTTGAACTGAGACAAGCAAATGAATAGCCTTCCATCCATTAACCCATTCCCTCATAAGCTATTTTTTATCCAACTCGAATAAATCTACCAAAAAGGAGCATTTACTAGAGAAAAGGAAACATTTAGAATTGTGTAATTTTGAAACCATTGTGATTAATAGAGCATTTGCTCCATAGGAGCAAATGCTCTATTGATCACAATGGTTTCAAAAACTAACTTTTACGTCAAAAAGCGTCAATATGCGGGAATGGGTGAACTTTCGGTATTCTGAGAAATTGTTGTCTGTAAATATTGTCATCTGCTGTATCATATGAAAACACATTTCTCTTCCATGTTTTCTAAAACAACCCCTCTAAATTGCAGAGGAGCCATCTGATCAGGGTCTGCTGTTTGCTTTTGATAAAATATAGATATGATTCTACAGTTTCTCACTCAGCCATGGCCAAACTTTCCTGAGTCCATGTGTCAATTAATTTAATTAATATTCATGATGTCATTATTTCTGAAATAATGACATCATGAATATTAATTAGATTATTTTCTTATATCAATATTCATGGAGTAAAGGGCTAACTTTTCACTGGGTAGAGACACCCATTGATGCCTTGGCAATAAAGTAGATCTAGATCAAGCAGAAATAATATAGATCTGATATTTCCTTCGTATAAACTAGGGATGTTAACCTTATATAAAATTAAACCATTGTCCTGCCTAGAATTATCTGTCTACCCCATTTTAGTTCTAAATGTTAATGAAAGGCGCTCATTCTTCAAAGAATTGTCGACAATTGTCGAATAGCCTGAATTCGGATAAGGTCTCTATCAGGACCAAACATTCCTGTGTTCAAATGTTATTATAAAATTCATCTGAACAATATTCATGATGTCATTATAATAATTCAAGGGCTTGGTGCAAAACTATACTAACTCCTTCACAAAGTGAAGGTGTTAGAATAGTTTTTGCACCAAGCCCTCGTATTTCTCACATGGATATTCATCATGTATAGCAAGACTAAGGTTCAATTTGTTACAGAGTCTTCTGGAAATTTTTAACTTTAACCCTTTCCCTGTTCTATGTTTATTCCAAATTTCAATACCTACTGAATACGAGAGGTGTTCAAGATTTAAAGTAACAGTTTTGAATGTAGAAATTTTATTCAGTAAATATGTTTTTATTGCAATAAATGTTCTATTTGAGATCCATGGGCATACTAGATCATTCGACATCGTTTTGGCCAGCTTTCAAGTGTCTTGTTACCGTAATATTGTGGAAGTTTGTTCCAATCCTGTTTTAGAACATTTTAAGTCCATTTAGAGGGTATATCTTACGTTTCTGTAGCCTGCGTTTAAGAATACACCAGATACCAAAATCCACTGGAGCAGCATCGGGGCTCTTTGGCATCCACTCTTCAGGTGGAATGTACATAATCTTACGTTGCTTCATAAAGTCACGTGTCTTTTTTGCTGTATGACTGGACGATGAGTCCTGATGGAACACCATGTCCTTTTCGCGCCCAGGAAATAAGCGAGGAATGTCTTTTTTTTCAGAAATGGTTCCAATACATGTTTAATATAATAGTCAGCGTTAACTTTAATTCCTCTATTTATGAATCGAAGTGACGTTTTGCCGTAGAAAACTGACACCGGCCCGAACCATAAACCCTGGTGCAAAAGAGTCACGTTTCACGAACTTCAGTTTTTCAAGTTCTCTCCGGTTTCCACGAACGTAACAAACGCGCCTCCGGCCATAACTGCCACCCATATAAAACATTGCCTCATCAGTGGTTACGAAATTATTCCATTTACTACAGTTTAAACGGCGGTACAGCTGCCAAGACCGCTTGCATCTATTCCCAATTTGCTTTTCATTTAACTTATGAACACGGTATTTTTTACGAAGTTTGGCCTTGATTACTTCGGTAATTATTCTACTTATTGTTGCTACATACACTTTGCACTTGATCGCCATCTCTTTTTGGGTCGTTTGATTCACATGTTTTATCATATTATCAATTTTACGTACAACGTCACTCGTAGCGGCAGTACAGCGTTTTTTAAAAGTCCCAATCTTAGTACCTTTGCGATCAGCCTCACGAATTTTCCCTATCCCATGTCGAATACGATGTATGGAAGCTGAAGACACACTATGTCCCATACTTTTTATTTTTTGCACAATGGATCTATACGACATATTTTCCTTTAAAAGTCCTAAAACTGCGCCTTTAACAAATTGTTCAATTTTACGTCCAGTCATGATGATTTGTATACCAAAAACTGGCTAATATTAAACGATACACATGAATGTACATAATGGAATAAGTTTCACGTGCTTGCATGGATTAATCGTGGAATATCACTGTGTTAAAAATGTTACTTTAAATATTGAACGCCTCTCGTACTCATGGACAAAATAGTTACAATGAAATATGGAAGGTGGAACAGTGCAGCAATTTTATAAAGTAAAGAAACAAAACTATTAAATTCCATTAGCAAACAGAGCAGACCCTGATCAGACAGTTCCTATAGGAGCCATCTGATCTGGGTCTACTCTGTTTGCAAAATTAATGCATGAAAACATTTACATGAGGGAAAGGGTTAAGACAAGAGAAATAGGGCCTTCTATTGATTTTACCTACAAGCCTTTGCAAATGCTTGGTAATTATTTGAGTTTTGCATCAGTTTGGAGACTGATTAGCAATAATTGGCAAAAAATCTTTCAGTGACATTTCTCCATTCAAAAAAGCAACAAGATATTTTTGTCTGAAATTTTGTTAAACGGCATAGTTCAAATTACAGAGCAATATAAATAAGATGCTTAACCCTTTATCTCATGAATATTCATTAAAGAAAAAATGAATATTAATTACCGGTAACTGTTACAATAGTGCATAGGCCATGGCAGAAACTGTCACAGTATATATCATAAGCAGTTCCTGATCAGACAGCTCCTACAGAAGCTGTCTGATCTGGGTCTACTCTGTTTGCAAAGGTGTAAAAAGAGGGCATTATTATCAAGTAAAAGGTTAATGCTTTCCCTGTTTAATATTCATGAAAGAATTAATATTCATGAACACATATTGATGAACAAGACCATTTTAAAGCATTATTGACAAAGGAATTGTTGACAGTGTGGCAATTTAGAGTGCAGAATCAGATCTATATAATTAAAAAAAAGCAAACAGAGCAGACCCTGATCAGATGGCTCCTACAGGAGCCATCTGATCTGGGTCTACTCTGTTTGCAAATGCGTGAAAGGTTGTTTATATGAAGTAAAAGGTTACAGCAGTAACTATTCACCCAGGACATGCCTATGTTTACACCATGGTATTCCCTCTGCAGTTGAATAATGACCTTTCCAGATTGTTATGGTATGATAATTATACGGTAAGCAGATGATAATTGGACAGATATAAACAACTTTGTATAATGTAAAGTAGATGATTATATTGAGTTTGTAATAGAATATTCACCTCCTCAATCCAGCTGCTACTCAGTATTCACATTGGTTTTTTTTGCAAATAGAATAGACTCAGATTAGATGGCTCTTGTAGCAGTCGTCTGACCAGTGTCTGCTCTTCTTGTCTTGTGAAATCAGATACAGTAAAACCCCTCTTAACCAGATGTTAAATTTAGTAAAAATATCGGTCTTGGAGACAGGTAGCTGCTGAGCTTAATGAAGGGTATAAGTCTTTCATCCTGCATTAAGCAGTGACACCTGCCTAAAAGTAATTCTGAGTTCTTCTCTACTAGAATTCCCGTTTAGAGGGTTTTACCGTAGATTTGATTCTTTAGCCTTTGCCATGATCAAAATTTATATTTATCTCAATGCCATTATAACAATTTACCTTAATGCTTTCTTTCATACAAATGCTTTTGCAAGGTTCTGCACTTAACCCTTTCCTTCATATGAATGTGTTTTCATGCATTTACAAACAGAGTGAACCCTGATCAGACGGCCCCTATAGGGGCCATCTGATCAGGGTCTACTCTGTTTGCTTATGCATTAATATAAATCTGATCCTACAACTTCTGCCATGGCCAAACATTTTGTGTGTTCATACACCATTATCAATATTAATCCAATAAATATTCATGATGTCATTATTTCTTACATGTATATGCAACAGGGAAAGAGTTTAAACCCTTTCCTTCATACACACACTTTTGCAAGGTCCTGCACCCTGTTTGCTATGAATGGATTACTATTGATCTGATTCTAGTTTTTCCTGTGTCCAATTGTTCTATCATAACAAATTAATCTAATTAATATTCAATATGTCATCATTCCTTACATTAATATTCATTAGGGAAAGGATTAAAGTGATGTTAAACTGGATACCAACAAAACAAGTCTTCCAATACAAGAGAAATATAATAAATAGTTTGCTAACTGCTCTGCAGAGATTTCCAATACAGATTGACAAACAGAGAAATGGGAACCTTTGATCCAGCAAGACCAGATCTGACATCAACCATCTCTGCCCTTAGCCCTTTACCAGATAAAAGAAATTATTAACCCAATTACCTCATGTGCTATTTTTAGATACAACCTCTTTGAATAAATCTACTGAAAAGGAGCATTAAATAGAGAAAAGGATTTTTTTTAGAATTTTGTAGTTTGAAATCATTGTGATAAATAGAGCATTTGCTCCTATAGGAGCAAATGCTCTATTTATCACAATCATTTCACATAGTGATTTTTACAGAATTGTCAAAAGTTGTCAATATGAGAGAATGGGTTAACAAGGAGTCATCTGATCTGGGTCTACTCTTTTTGCTTATGAAATAATAGAGATCTGATTCTACAGTTTTGCCACCCTAAATATTCCTGTGTTCATATGCCATTATAAAAGTTCATTTAATTAATATTCATGATGTAATTATTTCTTTCATGAATATTCATCAGACAAAATGTAAATGCATGTTTATGACAGAGGGCCAGATAAGATTCGTAAATCAAAACATATTCAAGAGTAACTCCTTTATTTCTTCACCAAAACCTATGTTGTGACCACTCTTTAGAATCGTCTCAAAGAGACGATTCTAAAGAGTGGTCACAACATAGGGTTTGGTGGAAAAATGACGATTTTATAACTGAGTATGCACATTTCTCTGTTGTTCGGTATGAAGATTTGACCTGAGGCTTAGACAGCACACTTAGTTATTCCTTTATTCCATGAATATTCATGTAAGAAACAATGACATCTTGAATATTAATTAGACAATCTTTTTATAATGGTACATGAACACAGGAATGTTTGGCCTTGTCAGAAACTGTAGAATCATATCTATATTATGTCATAAGAAAAAAAGAGTAGACCCTCGTCAGATTGCTCCTATAGGAACCATCTAATCTGGGTCTGCTCTGTTTGCAAAGGCATCTACATTCAAAACGTTAAGAATTCTTAGACAAACATTTTTTTATATTTCTCCACCAAACCATGGTTTACTGCAACTCACTAGAAAGGTCTTGAAGCAGTTTGACTGGGAAAATTTGTTTTTTTGGATCAGAGGTGGTAAGCAGCAACGTGGGATGCACTTTTCGCTCAGAAAAAATTTGAGGGCTTGGTGCAAAACTATTGTAACTCCTTCACAAAGTGAAGGAGTTACAATAGTTTTGCACCAAGTCCTCAAATTACTGATCATGCTATGACTGGATTTGAACCAGAGACCCTCCCTCCTATCCCAAATTGTGCGTCCTACCGCTGGACCACCACTCCTACTGATTTGCTGGGTATTGTTTTTTTATGAAGAATAATGACTTGGACAATTTTGATAAAATGACCATTCCTGCAAAAAATTTCTTTGGATTCTGTCAGTTGTTTCAGAAGAGGAGATTTTTTTCAATTTTCAGTACAATCATATGAAAAATACGGTAAACTCCACTTTAAAATTGTCTTGAAGAGACGATTCTAAAGAGTCACTCAGTGGGTCGCAACATGGGGTGTGATTGAGAAATGGTGATATTAGCATTTGAGTATGCACCGTTATCTGTTGCTCTGCCTTAACCAATTCCCATTTAGGCTATTTTTAGACCTAACCTCTTTGATCAAATCTACCAAAACGGAGCATTAACTACAGAAAAGCAATTTTTCAGAATTGTGTAGTTTTGAAACCATTGTGATAAATAGAGCATTAATTTGCTCTTGTGGAGCAAATGCTCAATTTATCACAATGGTTTCACAAAGTGATTTTTACAGAAGCATCAAAAGGAGTCAAAATGCGGGAATGGGTTATTATGATTCAGCGTATTCTACTTCAGACGTTATGATATCTCTTGCAAAACAATATTAACCATCATATTAACTACTTCAGTGCCAGGTTCAACAACTTTAACATTTGAAAACAGATAAGATCCAGATTGGAAGCCACGTAACATGGAGTCTGATCAGAATCCAAACTGTTTGTCATCATTTGTTACACTTTTTTGACATCACATTGTTACACTTTCCTTAATAAATTGAGTCTTACTGATTAAGAATTTTAATCTCATAACAACAATGCAGAGTCAGATCAGTGTAGTTCTATAGGGATAAGTGACCAGAACTTGCGCTTCGATCTTTTATCCTAACTATATCACATTCTTTCGTATAACGGTAAAACCTTCTCCGCGATGTTTTGTTACATTGTTTTTGTTGCATTGTTAATAATGTTTCTGTCATACTGTTAGTCATGTTTACATATATATTTTGCCCTCATGGGCTTTAAAGCTCAATGGAATCATTTGAATAAAACTTCAAACTTCAAAGTACAATGTACCTCCTGCAAAGATATTCCGGATATTACAATACTACTTTCTGGTATCACCATTATCACCATTGCGTAGGTGCGAAAGCAGGAACATCATCTAGGAATACAAAAGCTTACCACAAGGACTTCTTGTTCAGGTGAGCTAACAACCCTGGTTTGGAAAATGTAGCAGACTACATCTATGCAAACAAAAGTCACTTTGTAATGGAATATATTATACAGTAAAACTTCTCTAAACCGGAATTCTAGTAGAAAAGAGTTTAGATACTTTTAACCAGGTGGCTGCTTAATGTAGGATGAAAGTCATACAGAAAGCTCCTGTAGGAGACTTCCGCATTACTTTCACCCTGCATTAAGCTGCCAGCTGTCTCCAAAGATCGATATTTATACTAAATTTTATGTCCAGTTTAAAGGGGTTTTACTGTATATATATATATATACAGGGTTTCTTTTTGAAGTTTCTATGTCTTGATGATGACATGTCTGCATTGATAAATATGAAGGGGCGTATTTGATTCACTTGTTAGCTTTTTGCATGTTTGTAAACATAATCTGCTAGATCTCCATCGGATTCAAACAGTTTTGACTGGTTTTTTCTCATCTCAATATAAAAATAAATTAAGGAGTGTCAAACAGCATGAATACAGACCACCTCCATGTCTCATCTGGATCTAAACTGTTTGCATAAATCAGTCACTAGCATGCACTGTTAAGGTCTTCAGTCCAGTATCTCATCTAAATAATCACCAGTGTTCAGACAGAACCCGACAGCAACATCAGCAATCAATAGCTGTTTTATATCCTGATTTCCTTCCTCACTCAATGACACTATCCCCTTGGACAAAGCTCTTGGAAACAAGTCAAACATCCTTTGCAAACTGGGTAGACCAGATTGCAGCCCTCTGTTCCCATGCCTGCACTGTTAACCTTCTACACCATAAATATGCCTTTGCAAACAGAGAAACCCCAGATCAGACGGCTCCTGTATACTTGTTTAGGCCTTTACAGTGAAGACCCGGATCAGACAGCTCCTGTTGGAGGTGTCTGATCAGTGTCTGATCGATTTGCTGATGGTCTAATACAGATCTGATTCTACATTACTTGCCACGGCCAAACAATTGTCCATATGCCACCATAGCATTTTTGTTAATTGATATTATGTAGTCATATTTCTTGCATGAATATTAATCATCAAAATTCTCTAGCAAATTGTAACCTTACACACTGAATGGATTCTGCCCTAAGACTGATCTGACGTAACGGTCTGATTAACAGAATTTTACAAGGGCAAAAAAATTGTCCATATGCCACCATAACATTTCTGTTAAAAGTCATATTTCTTGCATGAATATTAAACTTTTACTCTATAAATACGCCTTTCTATGCCTTTGCAAACATAGTAGACCCAGATCAGACGGCTCCTATAGGAGCCGTCTGATCAGGGTCTGCTCTGTTTGCTTATGATATAATATAGATATGTATTTATAGATTATATATATATATATATTATATAGATAATATAGATATGTATTTATAGATTAAAGGGTTAATAAATTATAAAGTATTACAATAAAGATCATTAAAAAAAGTCTAACTGTCAATCTTTATGATCATGGCAAGTGGTAACTTAACCCATTACCTCATATTGACGCCTTTAAGTGACACCTCTGCAAAAGTCACCTGTTCAAACCATTGTGATAAATAGAGCATTTGCTCCTATAGGAGCAAATGCTCTATTTATCACAATTGTTTCAAACTACAAAAAACTGCAATTTTCATTTTCTCTAGTTAATGCTCCTTTTCCGTAGATTTATTTAAAGAGGATGGATCTAAAAAATAGTCTATGAGGTAATGGGTTAAAACAGGACAAAAACTACATTATTATATGAGGATCTTTCTGCAATATTTCTGCCCTGCATTTAACCCTTTCCCTGTTCTACATTTATTTAAAATTTCAATACATACTGAATATTCATGGACAAAATTATAGTTATACTGAAATGTGGAAAGTGGAACATTGTAACCATTTTAAAAAGTAAAGAAACAGATATTTCAAATTCCACTAGCAAACAGAGCAGACCCTGATCAGACGGCTCCCATAGAAGCCATCTGATCTGGGTCTAATCAGTTTGTAAAAGCGTGAAAACACGTTTATATGAGGGAAAGGGTTTTAAGCACCAAATTGCATTCTAAATGTGTTTCACAATATTCGTAAATTTTTATCAATAACAAAAATGGTGTGTGCTTAAATTCTCAATGAACATTTATCCTCCATTTATTTCGCACTATATACCAGTTTGTGTCTTAGGTCTCTATTCTTTGCAAAAGTATTTAGACAATTCGTCCTGAGTGCAAGTAAAACCTATAGCTAATTAAGCTGCCTCCTTCCAAAACAGTTCTCAATTCTTCTTCACTAAAAAGTTCGGTTAGAAAGGTTTTCTTGTATAATCAAATTCTACCAGAACATTAGAATTTAATTCAGTTAAAACTCTTTAATTGCCACCTTAGGTGAATCCGTGATATCATATGTAAATAATTTGGATCCAGAGTAACTTGGCATTTCATAGGATCCAATCTATTTGACACTCTTTTTTAAAAGGAAATTAGAAAAAAATCCACTTTCAAACCTTAAGTAATCGACGGTACCCGTAAACGAACATTTGAGGAGATGAAATATAATTATATAGCCAGTATAAGTCAACCTTTTGATGTTTACATGCACTGAATTAGCCGCACATTTACCAGCAAATTCCATAGTATGTAAATGTTTACATGATAGATGTGTGTCGGAATATACAGGTAAATATAGTATTTCCATCATCTGCATGATGTCTATAATCTAGCAATCATCTTCATACATATACTGCGGTCTGTGTGAGCAATTAGATGAGCATCATTTCCCCATCAGTCAATGAAAAAACATCAAAAAGCAATATCTTATCAATACATGCAAATGTTCTTACTGTTGTCGGCGTCATTTACAGGTGCAAATTCCCCTTTTGTAGCGGCCATCGTCACTAATCCACCTGAGAATTGTGAGCAATATGAAACTATCAATCAGGGAATTGTAACGATCTATTTTTAGAACTGCCAGGCTCCGCAGCATTGGTCAACTACATTATCAGAATTATTATTGAACGAATTATATTGCTGTTTTTTTGGCTTTCTCCACTGCGTGATAAATTGCTCTAAAAAAAGGTATGTTACTTAGCAAGACTACAACTCGTCGGAATTTAGATAAGAGGACGCATTTAAACGTTAGGTGCTCAAATTGAAGGATCTGCCCATGCCTACATTTCTTTCTTCTTAATTTTAAATATTCTACTTTTGCGCAAATTATACGGTGTAATAAAAAGCAAACAAACAAAAATACTGTAATCTTATGTGGTATTTAACATCTGACGATAATAACATTGAATCATCTTCTGTATTGATCTCTTATGTCAATACATTATTATTTATACAGATAATTGGCGGGGTGTCTGACTTTTTGTTTCCTACTGAGGAAAATCATGTTGCCCGAGCCGTAAGGCGAGGGCTACATGTTTTTTCCTCAGCAGGGAATAAACTTTTAAATTGAAGGAGGAGTTTGCAACACTAACTACCCATGTTTCATGCCAAAATGTTCAAAATACCCAGACTTCAAGGGGAGATAATTCTGCAATGGCCAGTGCTAAACACATGAATAGTCCGTCTTGCACATCTACTATTCATGGTTGTTATGTATACTAATATATTATATACATGTACTGAATAACTTTAAACTGAAGGACGGGTTTGCCACACCAACTACCCATGTTTCATGCCAGAATTACAAAAAAAAACTAAGTTCAAGGGGAGATTATTCTGCAATGTGCAGCTCTAAACACATGCAAATTAAGTATTGCACATGCACTATTCATGGTTATTATGTATACCAAATATAAAACAGAATAACTTTCAAATTGAAGAGGAGTTCGCGACACCAACTTCCCATGTTTCATGCCGAAATGACAAAAATACTCAACGTTCAAGGGGGATAATTCTGCAATGCGCAGCTCTAAACGTATGATTACATATTGCGCATCTACTATTCATGGTTATTATATGTATACCAAATATAAACTGATTAACTTTAAAATTGAGGGGGGGGGGGGGGGGGTCGCGACACCAACTTCCCATGTTCCATGCCAAAATGGCCAAAAGATATTCAAAGTTCAAGGGGAGATAATTCTGCAATGCCCTGCGATAAACACATGAAAACTGCGTATGGCACATCTACCATTCGTGGTTATTATGTATACCAAATCTAAATTCAATAACTTTAAAACTGAAGGAGGAGTTCGTGACATCTACTACCCATGTTCAAATGCGGACGGACGGACGGACGAACGGACGGACGGACCGACCGACCGACCGACCGACCGACCGACCGACCGACCGACCGACCGACCGACCGACCGACCGACCGACAGACAGACCGCCCGACCGACCGACCGACCGACCGACAGGTTGATTCCAGTATACCTCCTCAAAAAAAGTTTGCGGGAGTATAAAAAATATAATCCGAGTATCAAAAATTTACCATAGCAAACAATGAGGAGACATTGCTATGGTAATCGGGAATTCATATGTAACATGCTCAAGTTGAATATTCATATAAGACAAAAGGAAGATAATTTAATATCAGTTGGATTATATTTCATAAAATGGCATATGAACACTGGACATTTTGGCTCTGACAGATCTATATTCTACCATAAGAAAACAGAGCAGAGTGGGACCCTGATCAGACGGCTACTAAAGGAGCCATCTTATCTGGGTCTCACTCTGCTCTGTTTGCAAAGGTGCGAAAAGGCGTTTATATGAAGGAAAGGGTTAACCCTTTACCGGACGAATAATCATGGTTAAATAATGAAATCATGAATATTAATAGTGGCATTTTAAACACGGGAAGTTTTGGCCATTGAAGTCTTCAAGAAACCACATGATCATATATATAATTATGTATAGTTTCATAAGCACACAGAACAGACCCTGATCATACTGCTCCTGCAGGGGCGTAAAAAAAGTGTGTGTATGGGGTAAAGGATTAATTAAATAGTGGAAATATGTAAACTAGCGACGACGTTAAGCAGTGTTGATACACTGAGACTATGGAGCCTGCTCTGTGCCAAAAATCTAGACAGTCATGTAAACGTGCACTCGTGGACACGGAAATGTTTTTGACACAGATTAGGTTCCATGAGACGCCCTGAAATACTCAATACAACGTTTCATCTGGATATAAACTGCATTAATTAACACCAGTTCACCGACAGCATACACGGAGTTAACCGTTTACTCCAGGGACCATAGATATACCTTTCCCCTGTTCAATATTCATTAAGAAACAATCAAATTGTGAATATTTATTAGATGTGTTTTATAATGGCAAACACTGATCAGACGTCTCCGAAAGGAGCAGACCGATCTGGGTCTACTTTGTTTGTAAAGGCGTGAAAACCCTTTCATATAAGGGAAAGGGTTAACCCATCACTCCAGGAACCATGGGTATACGTTTAATTCTTTACTCAATGAATATGGTTGTATTTAACCCCTTTCCCTGATGAATATTCATGTAGGAAATAATGACGTCATGAATATTAATAAGATTATTTTATAATGGCTTATGTACACATGACATTTTGGCTCAGGAAGAAGCTGTAAAATCGGACCTATATTACACCATAAGCAAACAGAGCAGACCCTGATCAGACGGCTCCTATGGGAGCCGTCTGATCTGGGTCTACTCTGTTTGCAGATACGCGAAATTTATACGCTTACATAAGGGCGAGGGTTAACCAAGACGGAAAGTGTAGAATTAGATCTATGTTATGCCGTAAGCAAACATGAGGCGTCTGATCTTGGTCTACTCTGTAAACAAAAGCCTAGTGAAACGTAAACATTATGGAGCAAAGTATTAATGCCTTTGCAAAGAGAGAAGACCCAGATCCTGTAAGAGTTGTCTGATCAGGGTCTGTACTGTTTCCTTGTGGAATTTCAAAGATCTGATTCTACTTCTACCATGTCCAACACTTCTTGTGTTTATATCATAAGAAATGAATCTAATAAATATTCGGCATGATGTCGTTAATTTATTACATGAATATTCATGAGATAAATTGTTAACGCCCTTTTTACACCTTGCAAATAGGGCATGTCCAGATCAGGCGGCTTTCATAGGAGCTGTCTGATCAGGGTACGTTCTCTCGGTTTGCTTATAGTATATAATATAGATCTGATTCTACAGTTTTCTGTCTAAACGAAATGTCTTGTGTACATAATTATACCTTTACAAAACAAAATCTAATTAACCATTCGCTTGCTATTCGCGTCAATATACCTACCTGTAAATAGTGAAGACCCAGATGAGACAGCTCCTGCAGGAGCTGTCTCATCAGGGTCTACACTATTTACAAATTGATTGTGCAACCAGCGCACTAAGCAGCAGTGATTGCACGTCATGAATATTACTTTAGATTAATTGTAATAACAGCACGTGAACAGAGGAATTTTAGATCATGGTGGAAACTACGAGTATAAGATATATATCTATATAATAACAAAAGCAAACAGAGCAGACCCTAGTCAGACGCCTCCTATTTGAACCATCTGATCTGTGTCTATTCTGTTCGCAAAGGCAAAGAAAAGTGGCGTATCTAAAGAGTAAAGGGTTTAACGCTTTCCTTCATATAAACGCATTTTCACGCATTTGCAAACAGATCCAGATAGGACGGCTCTTAAAGGAACCGTCTGATCAGGGCCAGCTCTGTTTGCTTTCAACAGTATATAGAACCGACTGTACAGTTTTTCCCAAGCAAAACATTCATTGAATGGTTTACATTATAAAACTTCAGTTAATAAATATTCATGATACCTCATTTAAACCTTTGCTAAGTTAAATCGCAATTAAATGGCGAAGTTTTGTACATAAAAATGGACCAAAGTAAGATGCCGATCGAGTAACTATATATGCGTCCCAATCAGTATCCAAACTGTTTGTTTTTATGTTTCTGGAGTACTGTAAAACTGTTAATCATGGAAATTGGTGCAGACGGCAAAATTTGCAGACGACAAATAACATGCAGAACGGCTATTCGTCATTGAAATTTACCCAGAATAGATCTATATATTTTGGAATAGTCTTCACGACCTAACTGGCTTTAAAACACAGATACACACGAATTATATTGATGATGCAAACGGAATACCTATTACAGATCCATCAATTTCAGCCAATGTTTTAAATGATCATTTTTGCTCGGTGTTTCAAACAGTACAAAGAAATAGTCAGATCCATGATATCAATAACACAACCAGAATTCTTTCAGATAGTATCGAGGAGAAACTTAAGAATACACCCTATTTCGTCATTCCCAAAGTTAGTGTATCTTTTGTTGAAAAGCAATTAAAATTACTTGATACTAGTAAGGCTACAGGCTCTGATGGCCTGAGTGCCAGATTTCTTAAGATGTCTGCATCCGTTATTGCTCCTGTGCTTACAAAAATTTATAACAACAGCTTACAAACCGGCATTTATCCACAAAAATTCAAAAATGCAAAAGTCGTAGCTATTCACAAAAAGGGGAAAAAGACTGATAAAGCAAATTACAGGCCAATCTCTATTTTACCAATTATTTCTTTAATTTTTGAACGACATGTAAGTGTTCATTTAAAAGAATATTTTGAAACTAATAATTTGTTTTACTCTAGGCAGTCCGGTTTTAGAAAGAACCACTCTTGTCAAACTGCTCTAATCAAACTATTAGACGACTGGATTGCTGCCATTGACAAAAATGAAATTGTAGGTACAATATTTCTTGATCTTTCGAAAGCGTTTGATTTGGTTGATCATGGTATACTATTAAAAAAGTTAAAGCAATATAAAGTAGACCGGGGTGCTCATTCTTGGTTTTCTTCTTATTTGGAAAATAGACTCCAACAAACTCAAGTATCTGGGGTGAGCTCAGACCAAAAACCAGTTGTATCAGGAGTTCCTCAAGGCTCAATTCTAGGGCCATTGTTATTTTTGATCTTCATAAATGATCTACCACTTACAACCACTCATTCTACACCTGATATCTTTGCTGATGACACCACACTTTCTTTTCATAGTTCATCTGTTAATCAAGTTGTTGAATCTCTAACTCAAGATCTATTTAATGTTAACTCCTGGTGTGTTTCAAATCGCATGTCTATCAATGTAGCAAAAACCAAAACGATGATAATTGCATCTAAACCCACTGCTAAACGCATTCAAAACTGGTTGCCTTGTATAGAACTTAGCAATGAAATAATAAATTATAGTTCCGAGGAAAGGTTGTTAGGAATTGTAATTGACAAAACTCTTACTTGGGACAAACAAGTCGACGTTGTTCTGAAAAAATGCAATTCGTTGTTACATTTGTTATCTAGAATTAAATCATTCATTTCTATTCCAATACGAAAATTATTTTTCAACATATATATTTTACCCCATCTTGATTACTGTTGTGTTATATGGGGAAACTGTAACAATTCACAAGTGGATAAACTCATAAGATTTCAAAAAAGAGCCGCACGACTTATACTTGACAAAGATTTTTCCACCCCATCTAAAGACCTATTCAATGAACTTAACTGGTTAACGTTTCCTGAAAGAGTAAAATTTCAAAAAGCTGTTTTATTATATAAAATATTCAATGACCTTTCTCCAGATTACCTGAGAAATATGTTCACTCATACTTCTAACATCCATGATAGAACGCTGAGATCATCTTCTAACTTTCAACTCTACTCACCTAGACCTAAAACTGAATTGTTTAGAAAATCGTTTATTTATTCCGGATCATCTATTTGGAACAGCCTGCCTTATCATGTGAAAAATGCCAGTTCGGTTATTCAATTCAAAAAATTGTATTTACAGTCGACAAAGCTAAACGATTAATACATCTTCAGTATTATAGTTATTTCACAAAACAGACATGTGTTTCAATTTCACCCCTATTCTTGACATTTATTCACAAGTTAACTGTTATTTAGAAGTTCCTCTGAAGGCTCTTCACTGTTTGTCTTTGTTCTTATTCTGCAAAAGGTGTGGATCCTGATTTATGGAGAAGTGATTGCCAAATCTTTATAGTCAGGGTCTTTACTGTTTGTGGCACATCTTCTGGTTTTTAAATAGCCTCCCTTGATGTGATTTATAATAGATTGCCTGTTTTGTGTGAGATATGACATATTGTAGCAAACCGGGTGGTCTCTGACCGGAGGACTCCAATCTGGGTCCTATTAACAGGGCCTACAATGTTTGCTGTATTCTACTGTTGTTAATGGTCTTGTTGCCAGTGTTTTATGTTAAGACACAGATCTATTATACCGTTATAATATCTCTTCAATCGTACTATGAGTTTGGTGTTGATTTCATTTATGTATATCTATATGATTTTGCTAATGTACCAATCTTGCACTCTTTTATTATCGCAAAATTCTATAAAAAAATCTCTTAATTCGTAAACTCGGCAAAGTAGTTCGGGACATAAGTTTATATTGCTTCTCCTCCGATGAATATTTACTAGCCAAATTCTTGTATATACAGAGGATGAGAAACAAACTAGTTTTAGTGCAACATTCGACCTGTATTTGGATATTACTTGTCTTACATATCCGTGTATCTGTAATTCTGTGCAGCATTCTACGCATGGATCTGGTATTTAAGGTATTTCGTCCATGATTGCTTTTTGGATTTCCGCCGACTTCCGTGGGTGTACGGGGACGGTGTTTGGGACGTGCTCGGTTGTTTTCGTGGAATTTTCGCGGCCGCGAGAATGCCCGAGGACGTCCGGGGTCGGCCCGGGCACTTGCTCATGGCGAAATCAGTTATGGTTGTTAAGCATCTTTTGACGGCGTCTGATTTGCGTCATCTGATTACGTAATTTATTCACGTCATGGATGACGTTTACATTCGCGTCATAAGCACTAAGCCTTGGCAATGGTATACTATTAATAAAATTAATGGAATTCCCAGAGTTTAAAATAGTCCTGAAAATTCATGACGTCATTTATCCATGTCATTTTTTGCTGACACAGTCTATGTACATGGTGCAGTTTGTCACTGATATCGTGAGTTCTAATCGATCTAAATCGTCTACTCGGTGAAATGGGGTTGCATTTACCTATGAATTCCACATGCAGCCTTTTAGCACCAGAGCCAACGATTTTTGAATTTCAATTTCTCTTTCCCATTGCAAGCAATGCAGATCCTGATGAGAGGGATCCTACAGGAACTCACTCATCCGGGTCTACACTGTGTGTGGTAAAAATTGTGCTTAGCAAATATTGGATTACACTCAGATCTGTTTATCACCAGTGCAAGGTTGGTGCCTATGCAAAATTATTATGAAAGCATTACAAATTGTATATATGTAATTGTATATATGTTTTCTCTCTGTTTGAGGGCCTCATGGAAGATTGGTCATAACCAAATGAGTACTCTCGTTAAATAAAGTCTTTATTATTATTATTATTATTATTATTATTATTATATATAAACTTTATATTCGATTCTAACACACCTCGCGCACACATCTACATAAACAAAGAAGGGACGTATCTATGTTTGAATTCTCAATAAAACACCGCACGCGCTGTAACGGCGTAACGTGACGTAATATGGCTACGAAAATTCGTACGACAAGAAACGTAGTGCCGTTGTGGCGGTGCAAATTATAGTTAAATTGAAGTGTTAGAATCGAAATAATAAATTTATACCAGTGTTTTATCGTGCAATCGAACACGGGTGGTCGTTGAGATGCTTATAATTAAATCACTCGGCCTATCGGCCTCGTAATTTAATTACTACGCATCTCAACTCCTACCAGTGTTCGATTGCACGATAAAACACTGGTATGAATTTATTATTTCTTAATTAACCTTAAGGTCTCATTATGGGATCTGCACGGTGATCATATTGGCAAATGTGTATTGCAGAAACACTCCTTCAACACTCATTCATTTAAACTTCATATTTTGACAAGTTTTCTACGAAAAATCCTGGTAAAATTGGGTCTATATATGTACATGTGTGAGAATAGCTTACATGCAAATAAAACCAAATTTTATATTTCATTCTATCCCGTTAAGCGACCACGTGATTATTGAAGGGAAACATAAACCCTGTCCGGAATACGGGCTGTTAAATATTTCGTTTAATATGTTATGTGACGATCCGATAATTTATCTAGCCAATTAACGCTCAGTGAATTCGGGAGAATTCTTTAAACTTGATATTGTCCTGTGTGTGTTGTTATGTATTTTAAGGATTAAAATATTAAATCCCCGTCACATATAATTTTTATATAATTTTAAAGTGTAATTTAATATTTTGTACCTTATTTTTACAACAGTAATATATTATCATCTTACGGCATCCAGCGTCTTAATTATCGAGGACTGATCCCTTTGTTTATTTCTGGTAGCTGTCAGTCTGTGAGAACTGGAAACGGAATTAAAGACCACGGAAGCAGAAGTTGACAGATACTGCAGACTTGACAAGCAATGCAGATTTAAGAAAATGAGCAAAGAATGAGGTGAGCATGTCTGTCTTGTCCTATATTTATTATAATTTTGTGGAAAGTTGGCGTTTCTAAGATAAATAAACACATGTATCGCTGTATTTCGAAATTCACTCGTTTAATTTGCGGCCCCATTTACGGTCCCATAACCGACTCCTTATGAACCAGCTTACATTTGAATATTTTGATATACGTTGCAATGCTTGATCATGTTTAATGGTAAAGATAAGTCAAGTAATATTTGATAAAGTCAGATATACAAACATCTGGCACAAAGTGCACAGTTTAAAAAACAAGAGGCTCTGAAGAGTTTTTAAAGCCGACATACTTACATGCGTGGAGATAAAACACACAAAGTTCATAATACTGATTAACATTGGTACAGCATCTAGCGTTAACCTTTCTGATGTTGATTGGTGTAGACCAGGAGGCTGCTAGAGGAGCCGTCTGATTACGTTCAGGACAGTTTGCCCATAGTACATGGCTGAGCATATTATGAATATTTTAATTAAAATACACAGTCAATGATATTAATTATTATATGTAACATGGTGAAAAAGTTGTGACTCGACTGGGACTCGAACCCAGGACCTCTGGCTTACCATGCCAACACTCTACCGACTGAGCTATCAAGCCACACAGTAAAGCCTATCAACTTATTTCACCATAATCTCTACCCGGCTACACACACCCCCTCTACACAAGAATTCGTCCAGAATTCTTACTCAAAGAACACTCCACAAGTTACTTATTATTACAAATTATCTTCATATAATCTTCATATAAATCACCCTGTGGGTTACTTACGTTGGGCGCCAAATATAACATATTGAATAAGTTGTGACTCGACTGGGACTCGAACCCAGGGCCTCTGGCTTACCATGCCAACACTCTACCGACTGAGCTACCAAGCCACACAGTAAAGCCTATCAATTTATTTCACCATAATCTTTACCCGGCTACATAATATATATAATACTTTTAACCCATTTCCTCGTATTGAAGCCTTTTTGATGCCTCTGTAAAAGTCACTTTTTAAACCATTGTGATAAATAGAGCATTTGCTCCACATGAGCAAATTCATGCTCTATTTATCATAATGGTTTCAGAAGTACACAAATCTAAAATTTTCCATTTCTCTAGTAAATGCTCCTTTTTAGTAGATTCATTCAAAGATCGAGGTTGTGTCTTAGAATAACCTATCAGGGAATTGGATAAAGAAACGAAACAGTCTGTTTATTGACAATGCTCTGAAAAAGAAAGAAAATAATCAAACTGTACAAAAACAACTAATGAAGCTCTAAAGCTGTAAAGTTACATGTATTGTCTTGCCCATGTTCTGGACAATATTTTTATATGGGCTGGTTTACTCTGTTGGCAAATGCGTGAAAACATGTTTATATGAACAAAAGGGTTAATGCAAAGAAAAAGCAGTGTATTACCTTTGTCCGATATTAACCTTTTCCTTCGTACAAACGCCTTTACAAACTGAGTAAGAGCCCTCTGATCAAGGTCTGTTCTGTTTGTATAATAGATGTGGCTACAATTTCAACCACTATCATACATTTGGTGTACATTATAAAAATTCAGCTACCAATACCAAACAGTATCTTATATGAATTTTCATCAGGGAAAGGGTTAAGTGAGATATTTTAACCCTTTCCCTGTTCTATGTTTATTCAAATTTCAATACCTACTGAATTCTCATGGACCAAATACATAGTTGTAATGAAACATTGAAGGTGGAACATTGTAGCCATTTTAGAAAGTAAAGACACAGATCTATCAAATTCCATTTGCAAACAGAGCAGACCCTGATCAGACGGCTCCTGTAGGAGCTGTCTGATCTGGGTCTACTCTGTTTGCAAATGCGTGAAAACATGTTTATGTGAAGAAAAGGGTTAAGTGTGAACATGTATAGGGTTATAGATAAGAAATATCTTTCATATTTTTTGGCTAAACCATATCTTGCTGGAACTCATTAGAATCACCTCTTTAACCCATTACCTCATTGGCTATTTTTGGACCCAACCAGAACATCTTTGCATAAATCTACTGAAAAGGAGCATTAATTAGAGAAAAGGACAATTTTAAAATTGTGTAGCTTTGAAACCATTGTGAGAAATAGAGCATTTCGAGGGCTTGGTGGAAAACTATTCTAACTCCTTCACTTTAGTGAAGGAGTTAGAATAGTTTTGCACCAAGCCCTCGATTTGCTCTATTTATCACAATAGTTTCACAAAGTAACTTTTACAGAGTCGTCAAAAGTGGAAATGCGGAAATGGGTTAAGGATGAGCAAAAAGAAATTTTGCAAGACCCTGCATGTGATAGCAGCTTTCCTTCATATAAACGCCTTTTTCACGCATTCTCAAACACAGAAGACCATGATCAGACGGCTCCTGTAGGAGCTGTCTAGTCAGGGTCTGTAGAAGCTGTCTTGTCAGGGTCTGTAGGAGCTGTCTAGTCAGGGTCTGTAGAAGCTGTCTTGTCAGGGTCTGTAGAAGCTGTCTAGTCAGGGTCTGTAGGAGCTGTCTTGTCAGGGTCTGTAGGAGCGGTCTAGTCAGGGTTTGTAGGAGCTGTCTAGTCAGGGTCTGTAGGAGCTGTCTAGTCAGGGTCTGTAGGGACTGTCTAGTCAGGGTCTGTAGGAGCTGTCTTGTCAGGGTCTGTAGGAGCTGTCTAGTCAGGGTCTGTAAGAGCTGTCTAGTCGGGTCTGTAGGAGCTGTCTAGTTAGGGTCAGTAGGAGCTGTCTAGTCAGGGTCTGCTCTGTTTGCTTAGGGAATAATAAAGAATGCTTAATTCCACAGTTTCTGACAAGGTAAAAAAAAATGTGGTGTTCATGCACCATTATAAATAGCTAATAAATAGTCATAATTTGATTATATTTTACTTGAATAATTAACAGGTAAAGGGGTAAAGAAAAGCCTACCATGTCTGGGAACAAAGTCAGTCCCTCACCCTCTGCTGAAGGTCAAATGGAGTCTCATCCAATGCATCTGATGGAGAGTGAAACAAAGAGTCCACCTCCACCCCCAAGCTACAGTGTACTGTCAGCAGATGATCATGTCAAGTCTGGAGACACTAAAGGTAAGTTGTAACCCTATATGTAGCATCCACTTATAAACCCTTTTCCTATTGAATGATCTTGTTAGAAACAATAAATAAAGTTTAGCTCTTTATTTTCAATAAACCCCTTTCTACGCCTTTGCAATCAGAATAGACCCAGGTCAGACTGCTCTTATAGGATCTGCTCTGTTTGCTTATGGAATACGGTAATAATAGATTTGATTTTACAGTTTCTGCTTTATCAAAAACTTCATGTGTTAATCCAGTTTAAAAAATAATCTATTTGATATTCATGATGTCATCATTTCTTATATGAATATTTATGGAGTAAATGGTTAATTAGCTGAGTATATATACTGACCTTATGCCTTATGAGCCTTTGCTCCATATATACAGTAAAACCTCTCTATAACGGCCACTAAATTATATCAAGTGTTTTGTGTTAAAGGCAGGTGGTTGCTTAAAGCAAGATGAAAGTAAAACAGAAAGCTCCTATAGGTGCATTCTGTTTTACTTTCACCTTGCTTTAAGCAGACTCCTGCCCTAAATACCATCTAATTAGCACAATTTAGTGTCCGTTATAGAATGGTTTTACTGTACACATTTGTATCCCTTGCAAACAAAATAGACTTAGATCAGAATGCCCCAGCAGGAGCCATCTGATCAGAGTCTGCTCTGTAGGAGCAAATGCTCTATTTATTACATTGGTTTAAAAAAGTGACTTTAACAGAGGCGTCAGAAGGCATCAATATGATGGTATGGGTTAAACCCCTCTAAACTGGAATTCTAGTAGGCAAGAAATTAGACTTTTAAACAGATGGCTTTTTAATGCAGGATGGAAGTCATGCAGAAAGCGACATTTACAAAACTGATACATGTGTAATTTTCTTTTTGGTTTCTTGTTTGTAGAAGTTGAAACTGAGTGATAAACAGTTTGGATCTTAGACTGGGCTCCATGTTTTGTGGGGTTCCAATCTGATTGCATAGATATCAAAACCAGCCATTAGCGTTCAAAGAGCTAACTCCTCGTACGCTAGCAGCAAAAGTGTGATTTCCAATGCAAACAGCTTGTATCGAGATGATAATCTGCATAATCTGAGGTCCAGATGTTATTAAACAAATAATAGAAATTTAAACAATTTCAAGAATATTTCTTTTATTTCTTCAACATGCCCTATACTGTGACCACTCTTTAGAATCGTCTCTTTGAGACGATTCTAAAGAGTGGTTACAGTATAGGGTTTGGTTGAGAAAATGGCGATTTTAGTATTTGGGTACACACCTTTACCCGTAGCTCTGCTGAAATCATTATTTCTCCATTATAACCTATATTGTGATCACTCTTTATCTGTAGCTCTGATAATGATATTTAACATCCTGACCATGTTTTCGCAAAGACATGAGAGAGATTTTATTCTAAGAATTGAAACAGATAGCAAATTTTGCAGACAAAATATAACTTATCCTTCAAAGATTTAATTGACAAAACATGATAAAAAGAGAGTGTTCTTCAGCAGGGCCATACCCAGATTTTTTTGTCTGGGGGGGCCGAGTTGGGGAGGGTACGGGATGGGTGTCCCCTCCCGGTAGCCGATTTTTTTTTAGTATGCCGCATTGAATGGTGCAATTTCCTGCTATCTGGATCACTCTATCAATATATAATTTTATGTTATAATATAGGAAATCGGCTCCTTTTACACCTGGGTTTAGGTGCAGAGACTTAATACATGATGAATGATCACCAATGTTTCAATGTATGGACTTCGTACAAATCACCCTAACACAAAAGTTGTGATCAAGGCTAAATTATTTTGCCATTGACAGACAGACAGACGGACATGTGCTCATGCCGTTTTTCCATTGGCAGACGTGATCTTGGTTAAAGTGTTTTGCCATTGACAGACAGACATGTGATCTTGGTTAAAGTGTTTTGCCATTGACAGACAGACATGTGATCATGACTAAAGACTTTTGCCATTGACAGACAGGCAGACAGACATATGATTAAAGTTTTGCCTTTAACAAACAGACAGACATTTGATTATTGTTTTTTTAAAAAAAAATGCTATGGACAGACTCGGCATTATTAATCTCAGAACTAACATCTGCTTATGCCTTTATTTAAGGACATGCATGTTGATCTACCAAGATTGGCAAGAACACAATTAAAAGTAATAAAGAAAAATTTTTTTTGAAAATCATCTCCATTTATTTATTAAAATAAGAAAACATAAGTATATCAGTTGTCTATATAAATATATTTACTTTTAAAAGAAAATGACCATTCTTTTATTCATTGATCATAATGAAAATCCTTTTGAATTTTCAAAATTAATTGATTTTATGCAATATGGCTAAAAACTATTATTTTCAAGATTGGGTAAAGGAAAAAAAAGATTTTCTGTAAGTATAAATAAGTGAAATGTAAATACATAGATTATTTTGTGGGTTTTTTTTCTGAACATTACCAAATTATATAAAAAAGCAAAATATCCAAGTAAATATAAACTCAACTAACTATAGCATCACACTAGTTCTTTCTTCTAAATGTGAAAACAACCCTGATCAAAACTACAAACATTAAATGTAACAGTTTAACACGAGGGTCATGATGGCCCTTAATCGCTCACCTGGTTATAACAAAAATATGTATACATGTACAATGAAAAAGATATTTCATTTTTATCTTATTTTACAATAAAAGTTTCAGGGGTTTTTATTTGGCTATATTCCCAATGGCAAAAGGTGTGTTTTTCACCTATTTTTTAGGACAATCTCAATTTACAAAAAAAAATCCAAGAAAAACGTCAACAAACCTCGATTGATTCAGTACATTCAGTATGGGGACGAATCATTCATACTTTTTTATCATTCAGAATGTTCGGAGTTATTCTTTCATTACTAGTTATTGATCAATACAGTAAAACGTTTATCGGTCGAAGTGCATACTGCTTAGCGTCTTGATATTTCACCCTCGTCCCCTCGTTTTGCGACATTGTCTCCACGCTTGAGTAATTTACGTGCCACATGTAGTACAGTAAAACCTCTCTATAACGGACACTAAATTACATCAAGTATTTTGTGTTAAAGGCAGGTGGTTGCTTAAAGCAAGGTGAAAGTAAAACAGAACGCTCCTATAGAGCGTTCTGTTTTACTTTCACCTTGCCTTAAGCAGCCACCTGTCCTAAATACCAACTAATAAACACACTTTAGTGGCCATTATAGAGAGGTTTTACTGTATTTGTGGACAACGTAACAATTTGCATTTTGTCACGACTGGTTCCTGAACAATTTATTTGCTAAACAGAAGTATAGCGAAAACCGGAACCAACTCGTGATTACGTAATTCGGGTGTTCTCCGCTGGGGATTACCCTGATTGGTCCATACCAAAATAGGCCAAGCGTGTATCACAGCATGGTCCAGCGTGCTAAAGGTGGTCTGTCTGTGTAGAGAACTAACAGATAATCTCCCACAGGGAGGAAAATATCGGTCAATAAAAAAATTGCCATGGTAAAATTTCAAAACGGTAGGGAAAACTAAAAAGGGCCCATTCATAAAAATGGTATCTTGGCAGCCAGCTGGGGGGGCCCGGGCCCCGAGCCCCCCACCTGGGTACGTGCCTGTTCAGATAAATTGCCAACCAGAAATCTCAGTGTAGCTTAACCCTTTCCTCTATTGGCTATTTTTAGACCCAGCCTCTTTGAATAAATCTACCGAAAAGGAGCATTTACTAGAGAAAAGGAAAATGTTAGAATTGTGTAGTATTGAAATCATTATGATAAACAGAGCATTTGTTCCTATGGAACAAAATGCTCTATTTATCACAATCATTTCAAGAAGTGACTATTACAGGCATAGAAAGGCATCAGTATGAGGGAATGGGTTAATACATGTATTGCAATTGAGACAATTATCCTGTCTTATTGCATGTTTTTGTTTCATTTCTTTCTAAGTTTCATGTATTCTGTTGAGATTGCTCAGGGCTCAAGCTGGAGCTCTCCATCAGGGAGAAGTTTAGTGATATTGAGGGAGAAGTTTTGGTTCTGATTTTGTATCTCCCTATATGTTCTATATATTAAAATTTCTCCCTCAGCTCAAACCAAGGAGAAGTCAGTAGGGTTAGGGAGACTTTTACTCCCAAATGGCCCTCTTGCTTGAGCCCTGTAATGCTGGGTTTGTTGTTTTCTTAAGAAATTTTGTTTTCATTTTGACTGTTTGCTCTGTTTTATTTTATTTATTTAACCCTTTACTCCATGAATATTGATATAAGAAATAATGACATCATGAATATTAATTAGTTTATTTTTTATAATGAACACATGAAGTTTTGGCCATGGCAAAAAAATGTAGAATCACATCTATATTATTTCATAAACAAACCTATAGGAGCCATCTGATCTGGGTCTACTATGTTTGCAAATATGTATTTAGGGAGTAAAGGGTTAAAGATTTAATTTCTTTTGCATTTTGTGCTTGTTTTTCTTCTGTTTTTTTCATGATTTCCTTCTTTTTGTTTTGTTTGACATGCTTTCTTTTGTGTTTAACCTCCCTTTAGTGCATGACAATACTGAACCTGTGTGGGATGAGGCAAAGGATGACAATAACCAAGCAGGACAAAAGGAAACAGGCAATGAAGATTTTAGTCTTCCAGGGTCTGTGACACACTCCAGAGAGTCTTTGGACCTTTCTAAAACATCTGGCTCTTATTCAAGACAATCTGGCACACATTCTAGACAATCTGGCACACATTCTAAAGATTCAGTTCAACATTCTCGAGAGAGTATACAACAGCAAGAGGCTGTTCAGACTCAGGGGTATGGCACCTTACCGGAATCTCCCGATCATAATCTTCCACCTATGCCTGATGATGATGATGTTCTTTCAGAAAATGAACCACCAGATTATCGAAATGTTTACACTCCTGCGCTTCCACGGGAAACCAGCAATATTGAACATGCCAGGTACAAATCTCCTTCCCCTCCCCCATACGAGAACTCTGCCACTGGTTCCCAGGCTGAACTTTTACCATCTGAAAAGAAGGTTCCACTTTCTCCAATTGGGAACAATAGAGTAGGCCCATCGAATGAACATCCAGCTCCAGTATACCCCGGGGGATCCTCAGACTATCCCACTACCACAAGGACAAGACAGTTGTCAGAGTTGTCAGAAAGAGCCTTAATACATGAAGACATACGAGGTAAGTGGCTTGAGTCACCTTAATCCTTCTCTTGCTGAATTTTAAACTACATTTCTCCTTCTGCCCTGTTGTATAATTACATAATTATGTCTTCAGTGTTCATTGTCTACAAAGATTTCTCTGTGCAATCACTGCTGTGGAGCACACTGGTTGCACATTCAACTTGTAAATAGTGCAGACCCTGATGAGACAGCTCCTGCACCAGGGTCTTCACTATTTACAGGTACTATTGACATGAACAGAGAGAGAAGGGTTAATTTTTGTGTTGCTATTGAAATGAAGTTATACTAATAACCCTAAAGTTTTGGACTGACACACTTTGGCAAATAGTATAGACCCTTATCAAACTGCTCCTTAAGGAGCAGTTTGACAAGGGTCTATATGCCACTACTTGCATTGGCGTCAGTCAAATTTAATTTATCAAAATGGTGCCAAAATTGGCTTATTCAGCATTACTGACCAGTGGAGAGTGAATATTAGTGTCCAAATATCAGGTGCGGATCCAGGATTTCAAATTAGGAAGAACATGGATTTTTAGGGGAGCATAGATTTTTAAAAGTTGGATGACATCACCAGTGTCTTTGTAATGCATGTTGAGAAAGAGCGTAATTGAGTGAGGGAAATAAAAACAAACTCAGATTTAATCATTGTTGTTATTGTTTAATATTAGATCTAGATCTAATAAAATGAGTCAAAAATGTTTGTTTGGACAATTTTAGTGGAGGGCGTACACTGGCTCCGCTTCTCTCTAAATCCGCACCTGAATATGTAGCCTACTAGGGTCATTCCAGATTGTTGAGCATCTCTTATATATACGCAGTATGGTCACTTACTTTCTGTACTTAGTCCCAAATAATGCCAGACTCTAATAAACACCCCCTTACTGTGTGGGAGGGGGGTATTAATGATCAATAAAACAACTAAAATCATATATAATAAACATTTAAAAAGAAATATAGGTTTTTAAAGCTACAGGTGGTAGCTTAATGCAAACTTAATGCAACCACTCATGTACAAGAAGCTCCTTTTAAAGTATGTAATGCCCCCAGGAGGGTTTATTAGAATTAATATGGTATTGTTTGTGAACCCATGGAAATAGTATCTGCTTTTAATTTAATTTTTTTAGAAACATTATTGTTAGACAGTTTAAACCTTGTAACATTCATGATTACATTATTTCTTACATGAATATTCATGGAGTAAAGGGTTAATTGTTTTCATAGAATATTATTAGTTACACAGTGTTTCAGCAGGATGTACGAGTTGGTATGATGGTTTTGGATTCTGTATTTCCTTTACGCAAAGTCCATTACAAGAAAGAATACGTGCATAAACTAGCAAAAGTTTGTAGATTTACTGGTAATCCCTCAAGAAGCATGTTTACTTACAGCGTGTGCGATTTGGCACAACTGTCAATAAAGTACTTACTTATTATTGATGTCACTCAAACTCAAGCACTGATTTGCTGGTTAGGCCAGACACAAAAACAGATTCTCTGAAAATGCTGTACAAATGCATTTAATAACAACATTTCCATGTGTTTAGATGCTAGACAGTTTTTCTGAATTAATGCCGTTTATTTGATAGGAAATAAACGCCTTATAAACACAGAAATTGAATTTGTTTACGCGAATCGATAATGAAACAAAACATATCAGTCACATGACAAACTTGATTCCCGTACACATTGGATCAAACAGGATGTACGGTTTCTTACAACCAGATCAGACGGCTCCTATCAGGGTCTGCTCTGTTTGCTTATGGTATAATATAGATCTGATTCTACAGTTTGTTCCTGTGCCATGGCCAAAAGATCATATTTACATAATCATGCCATCATAGAAATTAAGTTAAAAAAATTAATATTCATGAAGTCAATATACCTTACATGAATATTAAACAGGGAAAGATTTACTAAAATGCTTACAAATGTTTTCAGGTTGCTATTCAACTCAATGATTTAAATATAGTTTGTCGAAGTCCTATATTTTAATAACCCAAGTTTGTGTTTGTCATAGATTGTACACTCTGATAGTCCTTGAGCATGATCTTTATAAACATACATCTTATATTAATAGCCCATCAGTGTTTAGTTATAGAATCTAGTCGGTATGAAAAGCTTATACAGTAAAAACCTTTGTAAACCGGAATTCTAGTAGACAAGAATTTAATTATTTTTAGGCAGGTGGCTGCTAAATGCAAGATAAAGTCATTCAGAAAGCTCCTAGAGGAGCTTTCTGAATAACTTTCACCTTGCATTAAGCTGCCACCTGTCTGCTAGACTGATATTTATACTAAATTCAAAGTCCGGTTTAGAGGGGTTTTACTATACTTGAATGACAAACAGAGCAGACCCTGATCAGAGTTCTCCCCTATGAGCTCTCTGATCTGGGTCTTCATTGGTTGCAATGACTCTGTACTGCATACAAGGGGTTAATAACTCTTGGAATCTCATCTGGATCTAAACTGTTGGTATAGGTTATTATGAATTTGATGTTAGGATGCACCAAGTTAACCCTTCTTTTGCCAGAGGTCCTGATAAGACGTGTAAATTAAAACATTTTTAAGAATAATTCCTTTATTTCTCCACCAAACCCTATGTTGTGACCACTCTTTGGAATCGTCTCAAAGAGACGATTCTAAAGAGTGGACACAACATAGGGTTTGGTTGAGAAATGACGATTTTAGTATTTTAATATGCACATTTATCTGTCACCCTGTATTACTCAGCACTACCTGACTGGCATTTGTACACAGCTCGGATCTAGATGGACTCTGAATATATTGATCTCTTGAATTGAAATGAAGCAGAAAATAAGGTTGAAGATCCTTTGAATAATGCATTTTCAAAATTGACTGGTCTATCTTTGTTTAACCCTTTCCCTGTTCTATATTGATTCCAAGTTTCAATACCTGAATATTCATGGACAAAATAGTTGTAATGAATTATGGAAAGTGGACCATTGTAGTAATTTTAGAAAGTAAAGAAAGAGATATTTTCAAATTCCACTAGCAAACAGAGCAGACCCTGATCAGACGGCTCCTACAGGAGCCGTCTGATCTGGGTCTTCTCTGTTTGCAATGCATACAAACATGTTTATAGGAATGAAAGCATTGACCTGCCATTACTCTATTCTGTTGCATTTTTGACTTATATCTGATTTGTACAAGTGTTTGAGATATGGTTGGCTGAGTATCAAAGTTACTCATCTGGATCCAAGCTGCCTGCAAATGCGAGTCAGGTTAGGGTAAAAAGTAGAGTCCGTACAGTCTGTGAGAATGACAGTGAATAGTGGAGACCCTGATCAGAAGGCTCCTCTACACTGTTTGCAAAATACCAGTTCACTCATTTGCGATGTCTCCAAAATGTTAACGAGTAATTGCAAACTGTGTAGACCTCTGACTTCTGGTGTACACGGTTTTCTGTTGCTCATCTATCCCTTTACTCCATGAATATTCATGTTAGAAATACTGGTCATCATACTGGTCATCATTATATTATAATGACACATGAATATAGAAATGTTTGGCCATAGCAGCCAATATCTGTATTATTTTAAAGCAAACAGAGTAGACCCTGATCAGATGGTTCCTATAGGAGCCATCTGATCTGGGTCTACTCTGTTTGCAAAGGCCTACTCTGTTTGCATAGGAAGGTGTATTTATTGAGTAAAGGGTCATAGTGCCAATAGAAATAGTACATAACTGGATTCACTTGTAAACACTGTAGACCCACTGCCAGATCAGAGGGAACCTCTCTTTATCATTCAAAATCCTCTTGTAGCCTTGGATATTTGCAAAATGTCATTGAAGGGATTCAAAAATATGTATAATGAGTACTAAACATAATTATAAGCAATTTTTAGCAAAAAATGGAACAGTTAACCCTTTCCTACATATAAATGCTTTTTCACACATTTGCAAACAGGGTAGACCCAGATCAGACAGCTCCTATAGGAGTCATCTGATCAGGGTCTGCTCTGTTTGCTTAAGAAATTACAATGTTTCTGAATTCTCCAGCTCCTGCCAATTAAAAAAAAAGCTCATGAACATAATTATGTCTTTATAAAAAGTCAGCTAATAGGTGTTTGTGACGTCATTATTTCTTACATGTCAATGTTCAATAGGGAAAGGGTTAATGGGACAAATCATAAGTATAGTGGCACACAAGGTCTTTGAATATAGATCATATTACAGTGTATTCTAGTCTTTACAATACGTTCTATATATAATCCTGTAATTTACGTACGGTAGAGTCTTAAATGGCCATTAAAAAAGAAGTCTACATCTGGATTTCTAAAACAGGTGGTTGCTTAATGCAGGACAAAAGTGATATAGAAAACTCCTATAGGAGCTTTCTGTATTACTTTTGCCCTGCATTAAGCAACCACCTGCTTTTTAAGATTTCTATGTTAAATAAATAAATGACTGCTTAACTCTTTGCACGCTAGTAGCGAACCTGTGATTACCCATGTAAATACATTGTAGTTTGGATCCAGATGAGACGCCGCATGCAGCGTCTCATCAGGATCCAAACTGTTTGCTGTTTGTCGTCTTGACCATATTTTTGCAAAGAAATAAGAGAAAGTTTATTTTAAGAATTGAAGCAGAAGACAATTGTTAAGACAGATTCTACTGTAGTGTGAAAAGGACACATTGATCACAGGACAGTCTTTTCCCTGTACCTCACTGTGAGAAAAATACTGCCTGTTCAGTTTTTGATCTAGTGCGATTTTTGACAACTTCCAATATGATCAAGCTCTTGAAAAACTGTTGATTGAATCCTGCTGAGACACAGAGTTATCTCATCTGGATACAGTCTGAAATTCCAAGACAAGTTGTGGAGTAGTGGGATAAAGGTTATCATAGGATCTCAATTATCATGATTTAACATATGATGACGTATACATTATTAAAAAATCTTACATATGTACATTATAATTAATGGTGGTGGGGGTGGGGTAGGGGTTGTCAATTTTTTTTTTGAATTCTCATAATTGTATATATGTAATTCTTTTGTATGTTGAAATTATTCAATTCTGAACTCATGAATTCCTTAAACCTTTCCTTTATATAAACATGTTTTCACACATTTGCAAACAGAGTAGACCCACATCTGATGGCTCCTATGGGACCGTCTGATCAGGGTCTGCTTTGTTTGCTAATGGAACTTAATAGATATGTTTCTTTAGTCTCAAAAATGGCTACAATGTTCCACCTTTGATATTTCTTTGCAACTATTTTTTCCATGAATATTCAGTAGGTATTTAAATTTTGAAAATTTTAGAACAAGGAAAGGGTCATTAGCAAACAAAGCAGACCCTGATCAGACGGCGCCTGTAGGAGACGTCTGATCTGGGTCTACTCTGTTTGCAAAGGCGGTTTTAAATCTTATGACCAATCAGTGTTAAACAACAGAGTTCATTCAGTATGATAGGCTGAAAGTTGCTAGAGAAGCTTGAATATCAAACAATGCAGACCCTGATCAGAGAGCTGCAGCTACACTGTTTGTAAATGACAGTACACTCCTTCTCCAGCATTGAATAAAGAATATACTTTTAATGGACCATAGATCCTTCATTATGAGGGACCGCTGTACAGGTGATTTTAATTACAAGGCTCTTTGATTGTCTAGACAATGCTTTTCCCAAGATGATAACTTTGATTTTTTCCATACTTCTAGTGGAATATGTGATTACCTCCACAAGAAGTTTGGATCCAGATGAGATACCAAGTCACTTAGGTTCTTGTAAGGATTCATATGGTTTAACACTGTGACACTGTAATCTTTATTTATTTTTTTTTAAAAAAAAAGTACAAAAACTGAAGCAGCCGGCATTTTATTCAGATAAAAGTTGTGTAGTGTTCAAAGCATTTATCATTTACCATTGATATACCAATTAACCCTTTCCTTCATATAAACACATTATCATGCATTTGCAAACAGAGAAGACCCAGATCAGATGGCTCCTACAGGAACCATCTGATCAGAGTTTGCTCTGTTTGCTAATGGAATTTGATATATCTGTTTATTTAGTTTCTAAAAGGGTTACAATATTCCACCTTTCATATTTCATTACATGTATAACTATTTTGGTAGTGGATATTCAATAGGTATTGAATAAATATAGAACAGGGAAAGGGTTAAAGCTGTAAGCAATTGAGATTGAATGTACGTAAGCAATGACATTTTGACCTAGCTTATAGTCAAAAAATTTCATACTTTGCAATGATATAATAATTATGTAAAATACACACACATATCAACTTATGTTCATTTTAACCCTTCTCTTGCTGAATTTTAAAATACATTTCTCCTTCTTTACCCATGCCCTGTTGTATAATTACATATATATTCACTGTGTACAAGTAGTTCACTGTGCAATCACTGCTGTGGGGTGCACTGGTTGCACAATCAACTTGTAAATAGTGCAGACCCTGATGAGACAGCTCCTGCAGGAGCTGTCTCATCTGGGTCTTCACTATTTACAGGTACGTATATTGACGTGAATAGCAAGGGAAGGGTTAAAGTTATAGCAGATGTAATACATGTAACCTTATAATTGCAGGCATCAATCCTTTCAGCACTGCATTTTCAAACGGACCATTCCAAAATTCAAACAGGTCAATTAAGCTTACGTGAATATTTAGGGATTTTTCTAAAGAGATATTATTGTAATAATACAAACAGTGCAGACCCTGATGAGAAGGCTCCTCTAGTAACCTTCTTATCTGGATCTGCACTGTTTGCAATAGGACATTCTTTCCCACACTGAAAGGGTGAACCCTTTGAAAGTAAGAAATGAGTGTGCTGGTATTTTCAAACTGTTTAGACCCAGATCAGATGATTCAGGGTCTGTAATGGTTGTAATTCAAAATACTCTGTTTAACCTTTTATACTGACTTTGTAGTTAAATTTTGATAAGCCATTCCATTTTGAATATTTAGCCTTGAAAAGGATTAAGGATAGATTCCTGCATTATAGATGAGCTCCATTGAATCTGACTATTAGTTCATCACGGGTGGATTGGGAGTTATTGATCTCTATCTCTGTTACATATCCCTATACGATTTTAATTATTTACTTTTATTCCGTATCTTGCCAAATACACCTTGGCCATATTTGTAAACAGCTTGGATCCTGATTAGACTCAGGATCTGATCAGGATCCAAGCTGTTTGTCACTCTGACAATCACTTCCTAACTGCATTAACCCTTTCCCCTGTTCTATATTTATTCCCAAATATCAGTACCTACTCAATATTCATGGGCAAAATAGTTATAATGAAATATGGAAGGTGGAATTCAAACATGGTAGCTGTTTTATAAAAAATTCTATGAGCTTCCATTAGCAAGTAAAGCAGGCCTTGATAAGACATCTCCTGCATGATCTGGCTCTACTCTGTTTGCAAATGTGTGAAAAGGTGTTTATGAAGGAAAAGGTCCAGGAGTTGATGTTGTGGGATTTTCGTAATCTATATAATATATTATGTCATAAGCAAACAGAGCAGACCCTGATCAGACGGGTCCTATAGGAGCCGTCTGATCTGGGTCTACTCTGTTTGCAAAGGCGTAGAAATGTGTATTTATGGAGTAAAGGGTTAAACACAGTGCAGACCCTGATGAGAGCCAGGAGCCCTCACATTTGGGTCCACACTGTGTCCAGCACTGAGAGTGTTAACTCTAAACATTATTGGTAATTTTGTTCAGTGACTCATCAGGATGCAATCTGTCTGACACTGTGATTATGTATATGAAAAGAAAAGGAAGAAAACGTACTGTGAGAATTAACCTATTCCCTCATATAAGCGCCTTTACATGCATTTCAGTTTTGCAAACATAGTAGACCAAGATCAGACGGCTCCTATAAGAGTCTGCTGTGTTTGCTTATGAAATAATATACATATATGATTCCAAGAAATCCTGTGTCCATGTGCAATTATAGCAAATTAAACCAATTAACATTCATGACACCATTATTTCTTACATGAATATTCATGAAGGAAAGGGTTAAAGCAGACAACTATTTTATGCAGGGGAAAGTTACTTAGCGTTCAATAGGTTAAGTACGTCAATACTAATTATAGTCACATGCCAAGTACCTCCAATTACTGTAAGTATTTAACCACCCAGTCTTCCCTTCTCTACATGTTTGTACAGCTGAATAAGATAATTCAGTAAAACCTCTCTATAACGGCCAAAAGATTGTGTTAATTATTTAGTATTTAGGACAGGTGGCAGCTTAAAGCAAGGTGAACGTAAAACAGAACGCTCCTATAGGAGCGTTCTGTTTTACATTCACCTTGCTTTAAGCAGCCACCTGCCTTTAACACAAAATACTTAATGTAATTTAGTGGCCGTTATAGAGAGGTTTTACTGTATTTGGACCATTTTAGCCACTGATCAGGCTGATATAGTAACAGATAGTGAAGACCTACATGTAGATCCTTCAGGAGCAGTTTGATCTGGGTCTGCACTATGTGCCTATACAGTTTGCCTGTCAGAGTACTTAGGGTAATTAGGTACCGCTATTTTTGACGGTCAGCCAAGGTAAATGCCGTACAGGTGTGTGAGTACATTAGTACCTAAAGCACCAACTTGACATTGATTTTGAACGCTTTCTACATTATAGGTCCAGACAAAACACCAATTAACCCTTTACCTGTTCTATCTTTACTCCAAATTTCAACACCTACTGAATATTATGGACAAAATAGTTATAATGAAATATGGAAGGTGAAATGTTGTAGCCATTTTAGAAAGTAAAGAAACAGATCTGAGCAGTTTCATGCATACATTATTTCTTACATGAATATTCATGGTTAAGAATCTACAACAATTTACATCAAGATGAGACTAGGAGTTATACCTTTCCTTCATATAAACGCTTTTTTACGTATCTGCAAACAGAGTAGACCCAGTAAGACGGCTCCTATCAGGGGCTGTCTGATCCGGGTTTACATTTATATGATGGTTAATGCTGTTTTGAAAAGAAACCTAAAACAAATTGAAGGCTCCGACAGAAACTGTAAAATATTATCTATATTGTACCATTAGCATTTCCTCCAGGTTTAACTATTTCGTTGAATAGACTTGTGACAACCTTCGCAAACAGTTTAGATCCAGATGAGATGCTGAGTATATTGCTTTCGGTTGGATTTAGAGGGGCACTCCAATCAGGGTCTGCTCTGTTTGTCATTCAAAGTTCTCTAGGCTTAAATATTCTCTAGCTAGTTCAAGCCTTTCATATTAAGTGGGTTTTATAGTTAACCCTTTCCCTCATATGAACATGTCTTCATGCATTTGCAAACAGAGTAGACCCAGATCAGATCATGATGGCTCCTATAAGAGCCGTCTGATCAGGGTCTACTCTGTATGCTAATGGAATTAGATAGATCTGTTTCTTTACTTTCTAAAATGGCTACAATGTTCTATCTTCCATATTTCATTATAACTTTATTGCCCATGAATATTCAGTATTGAAACTTGGCATAAACATAGAACTGGGAAATCGTTAATTTGGCAATGTATGTAACAGACGAGTATGTACAGGGTAATTGTTAATATTCCTATTGTCAATATTTGCTGATCATTGAAGTAAAATGTAGATTTTGCCTATACTCACGATGGTGGAATTTAGGTTTGTATTCCAGATTCGACAAGAGTAGGTAAAGTCTTGTAGATATCATATGTGTCATTGATTGTAAACCCTTTCCCTGTTCTGTGTTTATTACAAATTTCAATACCTACTGAATATTCATGGACAAAAAGGTTATAATGAAATATGGAAGGTGGAGCATTGTAGCCATTTTAGAAAGAAAAGACACAGATCTTTGAAATTCTATTAGCAAACAGAGTAGACCCTGATCAGACAGCTTCTTTAGGAGCCGTCTGATCTGGGTCTACTCTGTTTGCAAAAGCGTGAAAACACGTTTATATGAGGGAAAGGGTTAATTCCTGCAAGGAGTATTAAGGAGGCATTTATTAAAGTGGGGGCATTTATTAGGGAGAATACTTATGATAATTACAGTACTACATGTTACCTGTGTTAGGAATACATCTGAGATATGTTCATGTCAATCTCCACATTGAATACAGTTGAATCTTTTATTCTGAAAGAATATATACAGTAAAACCCCTCTAAACTGGATGTTAAATTTAGTATACCGGTAAATATTGGTCTTGGGGACAGGTGGGAGCACAATGCAGAGGAGATTTCTGCATGACTTAAATTCACCCTGCAATTAGCAGCCATCTGCCTAAAAGTATCTAAATTCTTCTCTACTAGAATTCCAGTTAAGAGGGATTTTACCATAGCAGCAGGCAATGTAGATATTGATTTTAATTGTGTGATCTGGCTTAACACTGTTTGAAACAGCCTTTCTGAGATTTTCCCAGTTTCTTTTGATCAATATACCACCACTAAAGGGAACTCATTCTCTGCTTGACTGATAATGCTCTGTAAGCCATTGTTGTCTCCCTTTAGTCACATTACACAACTTCAGGTCACTTTGTATCGATACACTGTTGAATATTCATGTAAAAAATAATGACATCATGAATATCTATTAGCTGAATTTTCATAATTGCATAATTATATATATACACAGGATTGTTTGTAACCTGCAGAAACTGTAGAGTCAGATCTAATACAGTAAAACCTCTCTATAACGGCTGCTAAATTGTGTTAATTAGTTGGTTATTAGGGCAGGTGGATGCTTAAAGCAATGTGAAAGTAAAACAGAATGCTCCTATAGGATCTTCGATTTTACTTTCACCTTGCTTTAAGCAGTCACCTGACTTTAACACAAAATACTTGATGTAATTTAGTGGCCGTTATAGAGAGGTTTTACTGTATCATTTCAATAGCAAACAGAGCAGACCCTGATCAGGAGCCATCTGATTTTGATCTACTCTGTTTGCAAAGGCATGAAAAAGCTTTTTTATGAGGGAAAGTGTTAACTGCAAGTGTTTTCATTTGTAAAAATATAATTTATTATGAAGAGAATTTACCCTCTTGATCTCAGATAGTCCATATTAAAGCAATTATAACTAAAATTGTGCCAACCTGCTATTTCCTAAATTAACCCTTTACTCCATAAATATGCCTTTCTACACCTTTACAAACAGAGAAGACGGAGATCAGACGGCTCCTGTAGGAGTGTAGGAGCTGTCTGATCAGGGTCTGCTCTGTTTGCTTATATGATATAGATATGAGTATGCAGTTTGTCATTTTAAAAACTTCCTGCGTCTATGTACTACTTTAACAATTAATCTAATTCAGATATTCATGATGTCATTATTTTTTACATGAATATTTATGGATTAATGGGTTAATGATGGTATAATATTATAATACAAGTGTTTAAAGGGAATGTATTGTAAATGAAAATAATGTGCATGGAAGTCTGTTACCATAGCAACAATGTAGTTCCTGATCAGTCTAGATATTTTCATTTTGTACATTTTTCTTGCATTTCTTTTAACCCTTTACTCCATTATGAGATACACCTTTTAACGACTTTGCAAATAAAGTAGACCGAGATCCTGTATGCGCCATCTGATCAGGGTCTACTCTGTTTGCTTTGCTGTAATGCACATGTTCCTGTTTATTCCAACCTTACCAATGTTCCAACATTGTCCACCTTACAAATATTCCATGTGCATCTACCATGCAACAGTTCCCTTTACAGTTCACCTTACAAAATTTCGTTCTACAGTTCACTTTACAAAAGTTTCCTCTACAATTCACTTTACAAAAGTTTCCTCTACAGTTCACCTTACAAAAGTTCCCTCAACAGTTCACCATACATTGAGAGTTCCCTCTACAGTTCGCCATACATTGAGAGTTCCCTCTACAGTTCACCTTACATTGAGAGTTCCCTCTACAGTTCACCTTACAAATGTTCCCTCTACAGTTCACCATACATTGAGAGTTCCCTCTACAGTTCACCATACATTGAGAGTTCCCTCAACAGTTCACCATACATTGAGAGTTCCCTCTACAGTTCACCTTACATTGAGAGTTCCCTCAACAGTTCACCATACATTGAGAGTTCCCTCTACAGTTCACCTTACATTGAGAGTTCCCTCTACAGTTCACCTTACATTGAAAGTTCCCTCTACAGTTCACCTTACAAATGTTCCCTCTACAGTTCACCTTACAAATGTTCTCTCTTCAGTTCACCTTACAAAAGTTCCCTCTACAGTTTACTTTACAGACATTTAATCTACAGTTCACCTTACAATGGAACTTCCTCTACAGTTCACCTCACAAAAATTCCCTACACAGTTCACCTTACAAAAGTTCCCTCTACAATTCACCATGCATTGAGAGTTCCCTCTACAGTTCATCTTACATTGATAGTTCCCTCTACAGTTCACCTTACATTGATAGTTCCCTCTACAGTTCACCTTACAAAAGTTCCCTCTACAGTTCACCTTACATTGAGAGTTCCCTCTACAGTTAACCTTACAAATGTTCCCTCTACATTTCACCTTACAAAAGTACCCTCTATAGTTCACCTTACAAAGGAACATCCTCTACAGTTCACTTTATGAAAATTCCCTCTACAGTTAAACTTACAAAAGTTCCCTCTACAGTTCACCTTACAAAAGTTCCATCTACAGTTCACCTTACAGAAGTTCCTGCTACAGTTCATCTTACAAAGGTTCCTACTACAGTTCACCTTACAAAAGTTTCCTCAACAGTTCACCTTACAAAAGTTCACGCTACATACCACCTTACAAAAGTTTCCTTACAGTTCACCTGAAGTATTCCCTCTTTACCTACCTTGCAAACATTTCCGCTTTACCATTCCCCTCTTCATCACAGTTGTTTCCTCGTTGCCCATCTTGATGTTGTGTTTGTCATTAACCAACACTCACGGTGTTTTATCTTTGCTCATCTCATAATGTGTCAATTTGTCTTTTCACATCTCATATGTATAAATTTATCTTTGCTCATTTCATATGTGTCAATCTACATGTATCTTTGCTCATCTTGCAAATCTTTTATCTTTGCTTTCCATGCAAATGTTTCTCTCTGCGTCTTGCATTGTTTTATTGTCTATTTCAATAGTTACACTCTCTATAAATATTTTTAGTCTCCACTGAGATAAGATTGATGAGTGTTTTTTCTCTTAAAGTGCCTTTTTGTCTGTGTCCTGTTTATGTATTGTGCTGATATGTCACGCTAACAAATTAGTTATTGTCTGTAAATCTCAGACTTATTTGTATGATACAGTAAAACCTCTCTGTAACGACCACTAAATTGTGTTAATTAGTTGGTATTTAGGGCAGGTGGCTGCTTAAAGCAAGGTGAAAGTAAAACAGAACGCTCCTATAGGAGCGTTCTGTTTTACTTTCACCTTGCTTTAAGCATCCACCTGCCTTTAACACAAAATACTTGGTGTAATTTAGTGGTCATTATAGAGAGGTTTTACTGTAATTGTCCTTTGAATCACTGTTGCTGATCAAACCCTTCTGAAAAAAATGTGTCATGTGATTCTTGAAATTTGCAATAAGACTTGAATTTCGGAAGAAAATGAACAAATCTGTATGTCAGATGGATCAGAGACAAATAGGATGTAGTGATATCTTTTAGTCTGGATTTCAAGCAGTTTAGATACTACAGCCAGTTGTTGTTGATGTTTTGTGAAGGAGAGAGACTACTGGTATAAGATTTATTACCATGACATATTGGATGATGATACAGTGAATCTGATTTCGGGGTTTGGTTTTGGCTCAGAGGGCCTATTATTTGGTTAGGAAAAGTAGGTCATGTAGATTCCTGTAACTGATATATTGGTTGAATGGAAGATTATTTATTGCATTATTTAACTCTTTCCTTATATAAACACTTTTTCACACCTTTTGTAAACAGAGTAGACTCCTACAGAAGCTGTCTGATCAAGATCTGCACTGTTTGCTTATGAAGTTATAATAGATCTGACTCTACAGTTTCCCCCAATACCAAGAGAACTGCACATAATAGTGCCATTATGAAAAAGCATGTACAGTAAAACCTCTCTATAATGACCACTAAATTACATAAATTATTTTGTGTTAAAGGCAGGTGGCTGCTTAAAGCAAAGTGGAAGTAAAACAGAACGCTCCTATAGGAGCATTCTGTTTTACTTTCACCTTGCTTTAAGCAGCCACCTGCTCTAAATACCAAATAATTAACACAATTTAGTGGTCGTTATAGAGAGGTTTTACTGTAATAAATGTTCATGGTATCATTATTTTTTGCATGAATATTCAACATGGAAAGGGTTAACCTTTATAAAATATTTATAATAAAGTTTTGTTTTTTTTAATTTCTATTGAATACTGGAAAACAAGTGCACTGGCATTTGCAAACAGTGTAGACCCAGATCAGGGGTCTACTAGAGGAGCCCTCTTGTCAGGGTCTGCACTCCTCTCACAGATTATACCGTCATACTGAATGTACTCTTATGTTTAACCCTCTCCCTCATATAAAAGTCTTTTCAGGCCTTTGCGAACAGAGTAGACCAAGATCAGACAACTCTTTTGAGAGTCTACTCTGTTTGCTTATGAAATTATAATGGATCTCATTGTACAGAATCTACCAGTGCCAAAACATCCTGTGAACATATGCCCTTATCAAAATTCAGTCGATAAATATTCATGATGTCATTATTTCTGACATGGATATTTGACAGGGAAATTAGGTTAACCCTTTACTCCATAAATAAGCCTTTCCATGCCTTTGCAAACAGAGTAGACACAGATCAGATGGCTCCTATAGGAATCGTCTGACCAGGGTCTACACTGTTTGCTTATGATATGATATAGATATGATTCTACAGTTTCTGCCATGGCTAAAATTTCCTATGTTCATGTGCTATTATAACAAATTTATCTTATTAATATTCATGATGTCATTATTTCTTATATGAATATTCATGAGGTAAAGGGTTAAACAATGATCACCCATTCAGCAAACAAAGAGTTAATACTTCTGACCTTTGACTCTTTGCATGCTAAGCGACAACACCATGATTGCAAACAGTTTTGATCCAGATGAGATGCCGCAAAATACAACAATTCTCATCAGGATTCAAGCTGTTTGACACTTTCACAATAGTTTTGCTAAAAAATTGAGAAAAATTGTATTTTAAGAACTGAAGCAGACGATAATTGTTGCAGATGAAAATTTGCTTTTTGTGCAAAGGAGTTAATGTTTGTATGATCAATGCTGCTGTGCTCTCGATGGAATAGTTTGGTGACACTCAATACATTGACATTATCTCCTGGCAGTGACAACATACTTAAGCAATCACCATCTAAAATGGTATTGTTTGTTTTTTGTGGTACTTCCACATAACCCTTCTGCTGCTTAACTTGTCGTCTGCTCAATTTTCATCTTCAACATTTTCAAAAACATTAATTTTCTTTATGATTTGTTCTTTCTAAATATTCAATAAGGAAAGCGTATGGACACAGAAATCTTTGGCCATGGCAAAAACATTAGAATCATATCTATATTATATGATAAACAAACAGAGCAGACCCTGGTCAGATGGCTCCTATAGGAGCCGTCTGATCTGGGTCTGCTCTGTTTGCAAAGGCATAGAATATTTAAAGAGTAAAGTGTCAAGAGAGGGAGATTGATGGCCCAGTATTTGGAATAAATACAGTAGCAATTTGTTTGAATCGAAAAGCCAAATTCTCTGGCGTCTGTCTCGTAAGGGTTTAAACTGTTTGCAGATGTAACGCATATTTTCATCTCTGCCTTAAATAAACATACCACTCAAATTTGTTGCTTTGAACTTTGTTTTCCAGTGGAATGCTTTATCATCGTTTAACCCTTTCCTCCATGAATACGTCTTTCTACGCCTCTGTAAAAATCACCTATTGAAACCATTGTGATAAATAGAGCAGGAGCAAATGCTCTATTTATCACAATGGTTTCAAACTACAGAATTATTCTAAAAAAAATCCTTTTCTCTAGTTAATGCTCCGTTTCGGTACAGTTATTCTAAAAATAGCCTATGAGAGAATTGGTTAACCCTTTACCTAATGAATATTTATAAGAAAACATTACGTCAAAATAATGGTACATGTATCAATATATTTTGTTATAATAGCACATGAACACAGGACATTTTCATTCTGGCAGAAACTGTAGAATCATTTCTATTATTATATCAAAAGAAAACAGAGCAAACCCTAATCTGATGACTCCTATAGCAGCTATCTGATCTTCCCGGTCTGCTCTGTTTTGAAAGGCATAGAAAGGTGTATTTATGGAGGAAAGGGTTAATGAAAAAATATGGGTGTCTTTATAAGCATGTGGCTGCTTAATGTTACTAAGGTTTATTATTGACAAGTACAAATGTAATCTCAAGGCACTCCTGCGACATGGTATTTCACATCCTGAATTTTATGGTGATGTGATTTACAAACTTCGTAAGATTATTGGACATACTTTGTTCATCAAATATGTTAAAATTCATTAAAAAGGAATATGCTCCAGATCCTATAGTACTACAACATACTGCATATCTGGTTGTCAAACCCTTTTACAGTTGGCAATCATGCTGCCCCCTTTGCATGTACACCGACAAGAAAGGTTTAGTACTCTATGAAAGCGACCTCTTAAATCCGGAAAGGGAAGGAGGACTTCGGATATCTGTACTATTTCGTTTTTGTCGTACCCTTTATTACTTTTCTACAGTTACTCTGTTTGCAGCTCAGTCATTGAGTACACTAAGTCTAGTGATAGGTGGATACAGTTTATTTCACTTCAATGTTTTCGTTTTACATGCACTTGACCACTGTATTTGCCATCGGGTTGTTGTAGGCTTATTTACACTAGCTCTTTGTCTTTTAGGGTGGGGATGGAATAAGTGTGAGGTTGGGCGCCCCATATCCGGTTTAAACCTCCCAGTGACTTTTGTCACTGACCATTCCAAGGTGGTACTTCCATCTTCCCCCTATTGTATGTTTGTTTTGTCTTTGTGTGTCTCTTTATGTTTTTGATAGTTATGTACAGTTGCTGTGTTTTCTTGTGTTGCTGTTTGGGCGGCTGTTTGTTCTGTATGTGGCGTTTCCTGCATGACTCATATTTGTACCTTAAAGTAACGCAGAAAGCTCCTGTATAAGCTTTCTGCATAACTTAATCCTGCATTAATCTTCCACCTGCCTCTAATACACAGAATCTTTTTAGTGGTCACATAAGAGGGATTTGACCCTTTACTCCATGAATATTCTTTTAACAAATAATGATGTCATGAATATTTATTAGATTAATTGTTGCAATAGCATCTGGATACATGAACTTTTGGCCACGGCAGAAATTGTAGAATCCTATCTACATGTATATCATATTAACCCTTCCCCTGTTCTAAGTTTAGTCCTAATTTCAATACCTACTGAATATTCATTAACAAAATAGTTTTTATAAAGAAATATGGAACTTGGAACATTGCAGACATTTTAGAAAGCAAAGAAACAGATTTATCAAATTCTATTAGCAAACAGAGCAGACCCTGATCAGACGGCTCCTCTAGGAGCCGTCTGATCTGGGTCTACTCTTTTTGCAGATGCGTGAAAACACGTTTATATAAGGGTTAACCCTTTCCTCCATAAATACGCCTTTCTACGCCTCTGTAATAGTCACTTCTTGAAACCATTGTATAGATGGGATACAGCCTATAGGAGCAAACTACAAAATTCTAAAATTTTCCTTTTCTCTAATTAATGCTCCTTGGATTTATTCAAAGAGATTGGATCTAAAAATAGCCTATGAGGGAATGGGTTAAAGCAAACAGGGCAAACACTGACCAGACGGCTCCTATAAGGGCCATCTGATCTGGGTCTACTCTGTTTGCAAAGGCTATTTATGGAGTAAATGGTTAATGTTTATATGGGTGCAATATAAGACCAGCATTTACTAACAGAAGGATTCATTACTTTCATTGTTTAGTTTTCCTCTTATTGAGCTATGTGCATGCTCATGATAATCTTTACAAACACATTGGATCCAGATATGAGGCTGAATAAATTGGTAATTTGTCAGCATTAAAACTGTTAGATAATTTAATTATTGTATTGAAAAGGCATTTAAGAAAAGAAAAATCTAGTGGGAAAACTTAAGCAGTCTCAAATTTTGCCACTCAATATAAGGCAAGCATTGAGGTTTGCCGACTCACAGAGACTGGCCTGCAAGTCAATTAGCAAATTCAATAATCCAGAGCCTCCCCGGGCTTTTTATTTCTCCTTTCCACCACTTTTGCTAAATGAGAAAATATTTTGCCAATTTGGATCCTTTGAAGCCAAAGTAAGAGCCAATTTTTTCATTCAATTTCCATGTGATGAAACATTTCATGACATGTTTGTTCATTTTGGGAGTATGAAGTTTGCATTTATGAAATATACCACTCAAAGAATTATATGAAAATAATTATTTTAAGAATAAGAGAGCTAACAAAAATCTTAATATCATTAATGTAAATGACTTCAATACATGTGTGCATCACCAATAAATACAGTAATTATAATCAAGTCTTTCATTACATTTCAGTTGTTGTTCTAAAATGAGTCAATATGTACTACCGTATAATATATTCTTATAACCCCTTACTTCATATATAAACTTTTCTAAGCCTTTGCAAACAGAGAAGATCAAGATTAGATGGCTCCTGTAGGAGCCATCTAATCAAGGTCTGCTCTGTTTGTTTATGATATAATATAGATATGTTTCTACAGTTTCTGCAATGAACAAAACTTCCTGTGTCCATTTGCTATTACATGTATAGTACACGTAATTAATCTTATTAATATTCATGATGTCATTATTTCTTACATGAATGTCATTATTTCTTACATGAAGAAACATTAGATTACAATCCATTGTATGTAGTTAGTGGTGAATCCAAAATCTGGAAACATTGTAGATTACATCCACTGAGTGTAGCAGCACTATTGCATCTGAAATCTGATGCATTAGATAACATTCTATTGAATGTAGCAGCATTAAATCCAAAATCTGGAAACATTATAGATTACATCCACTGAGTGTAGCAGCATTGCATCTGAAATCTGATACATTAGATTACACATTCTGTTGAATGTATCAGCATAAAATCCAAAATCTGGAAACATTATAGAGTACATCCATTGAGTGTAGCAGCATTGCATCTGAAATCTGATACAGATGATAACAGATGATAACATCTATTGAATGTAGCAGCGTTAAATCAAAAATCTAGAAACATTTCTCATTACAATGGGCATCCATTGAGTGTTGTAGCATTATACAGTAAAACCTCTCTATAACGACCACTAAATTACATCAAGTATTTTGTGTAAAAGGCAGGTGGCTGCTTAAAGTGGCCACCTGCAATAAATACCAAATAATTAACACAATTTAGTGGCCGTTATAGAGAGGTTTTACTGTACCTGCATCTGAAATCTGATACATTAGATATTATCTGTTGAATGAAGCAGCATTGTATCTAAAATCTAGAGACATTACGTTATATCCATTGCATGTAGCAGGATTAAATACTAAATCTGGAACCATTATACAATCTTTGAAAGCAGCAGTGTTAACCCTTTCCTTCATATAAACGACTTTTCACGCATTTGCAAAATGGTTTGCGTATGGTATAATATAGATCTGATTCAGCAGTTTCTGTCTGAGCCAATATGTCCTGCGTTTATATGCCACTAAAAAATATAATCTAATTATATTCATGATATCATAATTTCATCCATGAATATTGAACAGGAAAATGGTTAAATCTGGAAACATTAGATTACATCAATTAAATGTAGTAGCTTTACTTCTGAAATCTGTAACAGTGCCTTCTTTCGCACCAGATTTGACCCCGATTGATCTTGAAAGTAGCTCAAGGCATCACTTACAAGCCATTATGAAAAACTATCAGGCTGTTCTCTATATCAAGCTTTGCACAAAAAATGTAGGATTCCTTAATCCAATCAGCACCAATTAACCCATTACCTCATAGGCTATTTTTAGATACAACCTCTTTGTATAAATCTTCCGAAAAGGAGCATTAACTAGAGAAAAGGAAAATGTTAGATTTTTGTTGTTTTGAAACCATTATGATAAATAGAGCAAATGCTCTATTTATCACAATGGTTTCACAAAGTGACTTTTACAGCGTTGTCAAAGTCGTCAATATGAGGGAATGGGTTAACCACACATGTTTTCTCAAACAGACAGGTGAAATATTTTGCCTAGGATAGTAACCTGAACACCATGCTTATGCAGTTAACTTCTGGTCAATTACATCATCATGTTTGGCCGGTCAGATCTAATTCTTCAATTTCTGCCATGGCCAAAAATATTCTAGTTCGTATGCCAATATAAAGCCTAAAAGAAATGAATATTCATAAAGTCACTACAGTAGAACCTGTCTTAACCCTTTCCTCCGTGAATATTCATGTAAGAAATAATGATGTCATAAATATTGATTAGATTAATTTGTTATAATAACACAGTCATGGGCACATGAATTTTTGGCAATGGCAGTCAAACAGTAGAATCATATCTATATGATATCATAAGCAAACAGAGCAGACCCTGATCAGACGGCTCCTATAGGAGCCATCTTATCTGGGTCTACAGTGTTTGCAGATGCATGAAAAGGCATTTACATGAAGGAACTTGAGGGTTAAGCAGCCATCCAAAAGAGGTACCGTATTATTCCTAATAGACGCTCCTGCCCTAATAAACGCCCCCGGCTATTTTTGTAGGAAAAATCTACTGACCAGGCTAAACTCAAAGGAAAATCCAATTTCAAATCCATCCAAATCCAGTATATCTTAATAAATCCAGTCAATGCAAAAGTTTAAATCATTTTAATGAACACTGAAATGTAACATTAACACAAAATTCCGAACATTGGATTTAGGAAAAAGCTTGTACCTTAATAATGGCCCCCCTTTTGGAAAATGTTAAGCCCCCGGGGGCGTTTATTAGGAATTATACGGTATAATTGTGGATCTGTAAGGCAGGGTGGAAACTTAATGCAGGTCAAAAGTAATGCAGAAAGATCCTATAGGAGCTTTCTGCATTACTTTTGCCCTGCATTAAACAACCATCTGCTTTTTAAGACTTCTATGTTTGAGAAATGAATGGCTGCTTAGGACAGGTTCTACTGTATTTTTTTAAATGAGTATTTATCTGGTAAAGGGTTAAAACCAAGTCATACAATATCATGGTAGAGAAAATCAATGGTCCCTGTTGAGTTAAATGTAATCGGTGAGTAAACGTTCTGTCCATTATAATTTTTGTCACTTGTAATTACAAATCCATTAAACTTCCTATTGATGCATGTAGCTGGTGTTAGGTGAGAATTGCGTAAAAATACTTGATGCCAACATTTCAGAAATGTATACAATCTTATTGGTAATGCTGGAAACATGAGAATTGATTGTTAGGCTTTGTAGATCTGATTTGAAAATTTGAATTTATGAGGTTTTGATCCTGATCCAGTGTGAACTGAATATTGGTGTGATCAATTTTTGCATGGATTAAGGTTTAAACCTTTGAATGTAGGACATGCATTCACTGTAATATGCAAACAATGTAGACCCAGATCAGAGAGCTCCTAGAGGAGCCCTCTGATCCGGGTCTGCATTGTTTGTCATTGAATTAAATCCTCAAGCAAGTTTAAACCTTTCATACAGAGTGGACTCTATAGTTAAACACTGATGGGCTATTCTATTCTGAAAATTCAGCATTGAAAGGGATAAAAGGTTTGGTCAACATCAGGCCCTATTGTTAATGACACATCCATACTGATGGCGCCATGGTTACTGCCGAAACGGAGCTTTTATTTTACTCGTAGTCTGCTTCCAGGGAATTTTAATCAGATTTTAGAACAATTTGGATTCAGATAGAATGCAGAATAACTTGGCATCTTATCAGAATCCAAACTGTTTGACATTCTAAATATTGTTTTGTAAAAGTGGATGGAAAAATACTTTTGTTTACCCTTTTTTAATTCAAACAAATGAAACATTTCGCTGGCAAGTCCTGTTTTGTGTTGGTGTTTAATGGAATCAATAATACAGAACAAACTTTAGAATCATCTATTAAATGTTCAGATTTTCAACAAATCTATCAAAATGTCATTCGACAAGAATAATATTTAAGTCCCTTTCCTTCATAAATACACCTTTCTACGCTTCCGTAAAAGTAACTTCTTGAAACCATTTTGATAAATAGAGCATTTGCTCTCTTTATCACAATGGTTTCAAAACTAAACAATTCCAACATTTTCCTTTTCTCTAGTAAATGCTCCTTTTCGGTAGATTTATTCAAAGAGGTTGGGTTAAATGTGGGAAACATGTTGACTGTGATTTGCAAACAATGTTGACCCAGATTAAAGGGTTCCTACAGAAACCTTCTTATCAGGGTCTGCACTGTTTGTTATTCACAATCATCTTGCAAATCATTTCCTTTCATACTGAATAACCCTTTCCTCCATAAATACGCCTTTCTACGCCTCTGTAATAACCACTTCTTGAAACCATTGTGAGAAATAGAGCATTTGCTCCTATAGGAGCAAATGCTCTATTTATCACAATGGTTTCAAACTACAAAATTCTAAAATTTTACTTTTCTCTAGTAAATGCTCATTTTGGGTAGATTCATTCAAAGAGATTGTGTCTAAAAATAGCCTATGGAGGAAAGGGTTAACACTTTACAGCATAAAAATATGTTTGAAAGTCTTTGCAAACAGAGTAGACACAGATAATTATGATCTGCTCCTGTAGGAGGTGCTGGATCAGAGTCTGCTCTGTTTGCCTATTCAATAGTATAGATCTGATTCAACAGTTTCTGCCATGGTTAAAAATTCCAATGTTCATAAGCCAACATGAAAATTCAATTGATTAATATTCATGATGTCATTATTTTTTACATGAATATTCATGAGATAATAGGTTTTAAGCAATGATGGACCATTTCACTTTTGAACTTCGGCATTCAAAGGGTTTTTTCATGCAATGGCAAATAGAGTAGACCCAGATCAGATGGCTCCTATAGGAGCCATCTGATCAGGGCCTGCTCTGTTTGTTTATAAAATAATATGGATCTGATTCTACAGTTTCTGCTAAAGTTAAAAAAGATAATATATACCATTATTAAAATCCAGCTAATAAATATTCATCATGTCATTTGTTTGTTTTTTCTTACATAGACATTAAAGAGGTAAAGAGTTGAAGAGAATTTTTGATGGATCAGTTCTGGATGACATTTTACTGACATGAACAATTTATTTTCCCTTGAGTCAACAAACTTAGAGCATGTTGAGAAATCTGTTACATGGTCCATTACACTGATTGCCTCAAGTACAGTAAAACGTCTCTATAACGACCACTAAATTGTGTTAATTAGTTAGTATTTTAGGCAGGTGGCTGCTTAAAGCAAGGTGAAAGTTAAACAGAACGCTCCTATAGGAGCGTTCTGTTTTACTTTCACCTTGCTTTAAGCATCTACGTGCCTTTAACACAAAATACTTGATGTAATTTAGTGGTCGTTATAGAGAGGTTTTAATAGAGCTACAGATAATGATGCATACCCAAATACTAAAATCATCATTTCTCCACCAAACCTTATTGTCTGTGAGACGTTTCTAAAGAGTAGTCACGAGTATAGGGTTTGTTGGAGAAATAAAGGAGCTATGCTTTAAAATGTTTAAATTTACGCATCTTATCTGGAGCTCTGGCATTCAGACACCCAATCTCCTATTTCCATGAGGTTGTAAAGCTGATTCACTTCATGAATACTCATGTAAGAAATAGTGATGTCATGAATATTAATTAGATTAGTGGTTATAGTAGCACATGGACACGGGAAGTTTTGGTCATGGCAGAAAGTGTAGAACGATATCTATATTACATCATATTAAGCAAACAGAGCAGACCCTGATTAGATGGCTCACCTAGAAGCTATTATAACAATTATGCTATTGTAACAATTAACCCTTCGCTTGCTGAATTTCAAAATACATTTCTCCTTCTTTACCCATGCCCTGTTGTATAATTACATATATATTCACTGTGTACAAGTATTTCGCTGTGCAATCACTGCTGTAGAGTGCACTGGTTGCACAATTCAACTTGTACATAGTGCAGACCCTGATGAGACAGCCCCTGCAGGAGCTGTCTCATCTGGGTCTTCACTATGTACAGGTACGTATATTGACGTGAATAGCAAGCGAAGGGTTAACAAGCGAACAGATCTAGAGCAGACTCTGATCTGGGTCTATTCTGTTTGCAAAGTAACAATAAATCATGCATATGAGGGAAAGGGTTAATCCTTTCCCTTATGTAATCACATTTTAACGCATCTGCAAACAGAGTAGACCCAGATCAGACGGCTCCTATAGGAACCATCTGATCAGGGTCTGCTCTGTTTGCTTATGGTGTAATATAGATCTGATTCTACAGCTTCTGCCTGAGCCAAAAAGACCTGTGTTCATAATATTATACCATTATAAAAAATAATCTTATTAATATTCATGACATCATTATTTCCTACATTAATATTCATGAGGGAAAGGGTTTAACTTCGATCTATTGCAATGTTTACTTCCAGTTGCCTTTGCAATGTCAGGTCTGTTTAGAAGCTAGCTGGGGAAAAAGTCACTTACTCTTATAGGCTATGCCGCTTGGATCTCTGTGACAGCTCAATGAATTGAGAGACCAAGGATGACATGGGATTAATTCAAGCTTCTGAGAAACTGTTTATCAAGTGTCACAGCAGCTTCTATTCTGATGCATAGTTGTTTGGTATTGCCTTTGGATCCATTCTGTTTGCAAATGTATGGAAAGGCATTTACAGTAAAACCTCTCTAATGCTACCACCTAAAAGAGGTATAATTCTGAATGGTAGAGGCAGGTGGTAGCTTAATGCAGGAAAAAAGTAATGCAAAAAGCTCCTGTAGGAGCTTTCTGCATTACTTTTGTCCTGCATTAAGCAACCACCTGCTTATAAAAACACTCATGTTTATTCATTAAGTGGTCGCATTAGAGGGGTTCTACTAGTATATGAGGGAAAGGGTTAAGTAGAATGATGAAAAATGTTTACCTATTTTTCTTCTCATGGTGCTAGAGTGAAAGGAGAATAGAACCCAGGAGGATAAAGCTTCTGAAAATTAATTCTGTTAGTACTCTGATCAATGCTTAACCCTTTCCCTCATATAAACGTGTTTTCACGCATTTTCAAACAGAGTAGACCCAGATCAGACGGCTCCTAGAGGAGCCGTCTGATCAGGGTCTACTCTGTTTACTAATAGAATTTGATAGATATGCTTCTTTGCTTTCTAAAATATCCACAATGTTCTACCTTCCATATTTCGTTATAACTATTTTGGCCATGAATATTCATTAGGTACTGAAAAATGAAATAAACATAGAACAGGGAAAGGGTTACTGGAGGACTAAGTATATTCTAGTAAACTATTACTGAGACAACAAGAGATGCTGTACTTCCATTTTAACCCTGTCCCTGATATTATCACCTTTCCATGCATTGGCAAACACTGTAGACCCAGATCAGATGGCTCCTACAGGAGCCTTCTGATCAGGGTCTGCTCTGTTTGATAATGTGTAATATAGATATGATTCTACAGTTTTCTGCCATTGGTCGAGTCAGAAACGATAGAATCATATCCATATTATATCATCATCATGAGCAAACAGAACAGTTTGCAATGGCATAGAAAGGCATATTTATGGAGTAGAGAGTTAATTAGTCCCCCACTGGTTACCGGTTGGGGGACTATAGGTTTGCTCGATTCCGTCCGTCTGTCCGTCCGTCTGTCACGCTTGGTGTCCGGGCCATATCTCCTACAAAGTTAGGCCAAATTCATTATAACTTCACACATTGAAGAAGCATGATCAGGAGTAGTGTCATGCACAAGGGCCATAACTCTAGCATCAATATTTTTGGAGTTATTCCCCTTTTTTCATATTTTTTGTCCGGACAATAACTCTTTATCTACTGGTTCAATTGATTTGAAACTTCTCATATGGAACAAGCATGATGAGGTGTAGTGTCATGCACAAGGGCAATAACTCTAGCATCAATATTTTTAAAGTTACTCCCCTCTTTCATATTTTCTTGTCGGGACAATAACTTTTTATTTACTGATTCAATGTATGAAAGTAGGTACTAATACCATTCAGGTGGTCATGTATATACATGTACCATGGTCAACCACACCATGGGTGGATGGGGTGGGGAGAGTGGAGGTTTTTTTTAGTCCGGTGGGGGACTCATGTCTTGCATAGCAATACAACATATGCCCTTGTTTCCTTTCCCTTGCATAAATGCCTTTTCATGTATTTGCAAACAGAGTAGGCCCAGATCAGGGTCTGCTCTGTTTGCTCATGGAATTTGATAGATCTGTTTCTTTAGTCTCTGAAATGGCTACAATGTCCCACCTTACATATTTCATTATAACTATTTTGTCCATGAATATTCAGTAGGTAATGAAATTTGGAATAAATACAGAATAGAGAAAGGGTTAACCCATTACCTCATAGGCTATTATTAGATCCAAGCTCTTCGAATAAATTTACCGAAAAGCAGCATTTACTAAAGAAAAGGAAAACTTTAGAATTATGTAGTTCAGATCTGAAACCATTGTGATAAATTGAGCATTTGCATTTGACTTTTACAGAAGTGTCAAAAGGCGTCGTCAATATGAGGTAATGGGTTAACCCTTCGCTTGCTATTCACGCCAATATACCTACCTGTAAATAGTAGCTGTCTCATCAGGGTCTGCACTATTTACAAGTTGATCGTGCAACCAGTGCACTCCACAGCAGTGATTGCACAGCGAAATACTTGTACACTGTGAAGATATATGTAATTATACAACAGGGCATAGGTAAAGAAGGGAGAAATGTATTTTAAAATTCAGCAAGAGAAGGGTTAAGTTAGAGGACCTAGTCTCCTAGTCCCATGTTTATTTGTTATATGGTGGGTATAATTTTTATGCAGGTTCTACTGTAACCTTTGTTCATTAACCCTTTAACACTTAATTACAATGCTGAATTTTCAAATGGACTATTCTAAAATTCCAACTGGTCAAGCTTATGGTGAATATTTAGGGATTTTTCTAAAGAAAAGTGTAACATGACAAACAGTGCAGACCCTGATGAGAGGGCTCCTCTAGGAGCCCTCTCATCTGGGTCTACACTGTTTGCAAAGGACATTAGTGGCTCGTGTCCCGCACTGTAAGGGTTAAATGTAAAAAAATTAATATGAAATTATTCATCATTGGCTAATGGTAATGTTCAATCGGTATGAAAGGTTATATCTTGAGAGTAGATTTTGAATGACGGACAGTAAAAACCTTGATCAGAAGGCTTTTGTATGAGGGATCTGATTTGGGTCTTCACTACTACAATGCCATTGCAGTTGTTATCCCCACTCCCATTCAAAATACTTAATTGCAAACACAGCCCACTGCCATACCTGTCTTCCCATCAGCCCCAATGCCTTCACCTGTCAATTATTCCATCAGCATCAGCTGGCCTCTACATCATCCGGGCCACAATTATGACAAGACATTTCCATGAGATTACATGCATAACTCTTCACGGGCTAGTGATACAATATCACCTCTACAAAGCACTACCGGTACTTAGAAGAAAGATAATTGTTAGTCAATTAACCCTTTCCCTGTTCCATGTTTATTCCAACTTTCAGTACCTACTGAATTTTCATATACAAAATAGCTATAATGAAGTAATGTAGCTATTTTTTGAAAGTAAAGAAACAGATTGATCAAATACCATTAGCAAACAGAGCAGACCCTTATCAGACAGCTCCTATAGGAGCCATTCGATCTGGGTCTACTTTGTTTGCAAATGCGTGAAAACACGTTGATATGAAGGAAAGAGTTAACTCCATAAATACACCTTTCTTTGCCTTTACAAACAGAGTAGACCCAGATCAGAGAGCTCAGGATCTGCTCTGTTTGCTTAAGATATAATAATATAGGTATGATTCTAAAATTTCTGCCTTGGCCAAACTTCCTGTGTCCATGTGCTACTATAACAATGAATCAAATTAATATTCATGATGTCATTATTTCTTATATGAATATTCATGGGGTACATGTATTGAAAAGGGTTAAAATTATAAAAAAAAAATCAACTTTTGAGAATTTAGCAGAATACCATTTTTTCACATAAAATTACAGTCAAAATGCTTGTCTTCAGTATGAGTAGGTGTATACTGGTATTGGTAAAATGTTCAATATTGAATGTAGCTAGTAGCATCCAGTTGTCTCACAGAGTTTAGGAAATAGGCGAGGAGTGCTTCTATTTTTCCAGCATAATCGTGGTCCTGGAACATTAGTCTGGTGGATAATACTTAGACTAATTTCTGTGGAAGATAGGATTTTTCATCAGTGGTACTGTCACACCGCATACAAATATTTCAATCTGCAGTAGATTGGATGATAATTTTAGTATACATATCGGTCTTGCAGACAGGTGGCAGCTTAAAGCAGGGTGAAAGTCATGCAGAAAGCTCCTCTAGGAGCTTTCTGCATGACTTTCACCCTGCATTAAGCAGCCACCTGCCTAAAAGTATCTAAATTCTGATCTAGTAGAATTCTGGTTTAGAGAGGTTTACTGTACTCTATTGACATAACAGTAATCTTTACAAGAAAGTAAATATTTCTACTGCAGTTGCCAGAATCACTAACGGAGGGACTTTTCACTGTTACTCTCTGGAGAAAAAGCGAATAACAGCTTTGCGTTAGGATCTAGGATAATTTGATTTGAACTAGAGTGTGTATAGGACTTATTAGAATTGGTACGTGTGTTGGATTTGGAGGTAATGGATACTAATCACAGTTCAAGGCCAGGCACGGGGTTGTATCCCATGCAGCAGATACACAGCGATGGAGAAAGAGATCTTGTCATAGGGGGTAAATAATGTGTTGTCACAGTAAATTTTAACCCTTTACTCCATGAATATTCATGTAAGAAATTATGACAGCATGAATATTAATTAGATATTTATTTTATTTATTTACACATAATTTTTTTGCCAAAGCAGAAACTGTAGAATCAGAGTTATATAATTCCAGAAACAAACAGAGCAGACCCTGATCAGATGGCTCCTATAGGAGCCGTCTGATCTGGGTCTACTCTGTTTGCAAAGGTGTAGAAAGGCATATTTATGGAGTAAAGGGTTAAATAGAATTCTGAGGTTTTCTAAGGGTAGATCTATGATTTACTCTTTGAGCACTGAGTTTTCAAAGTGGAATGGTCCATCATGGTTTAACCATTTCCTTCATATAAATATGTTTTCATGCATTTGCAACACAGAGAAAGTAGATCCAGATCAGATGGCTCCTATAGTCTTAGCCAAACCTGCATATTCTTCTATCCAAATACCTCATTCTTTAACCAAATCTTGCATATTTTCTTCTATCCAAATATCTCCTGTCATAGCCAAATACTGAGTATTATTCTATCCAAATATCTCCTGTCCTAGCCAAATGCTGAATATCCTTCTATCCAAATATCTCCTGTCCTAGCCAAATCCTGAATATTCTTCTATCCAAATATCTCCTGTCCTAGGCAAATCCTGAATATTCTTCTATCCAAATATCTCCTGTCCTAGGCAAATCCTGAATATTCTTCTATCCAAATATCTCCTGTCCTAGCCAAATCCTGAATATTCTTCTATCCAAATATCTCCTGTCCTAGCCAAATCCTGAATATTCTTCTATCCAAATATCTCCTGTCCTAGCCAAATCCTGAATATTCTTCTATCCAAATATCTCCTGTCCTAGCCAAATCCTGAGTATTCTCCTATCCAAATATCTCCGGTCATAGCCAAATCCTAAGTATTCTCCTATCCAAATATCTCCTTTCTCAGTCAAACCCAGTGTTTTTATATTATGTGTAGTAACCCATTCCCACATAGGCTATTTTTAGACCTAACCTCTTTGAAAAAGTCTACCCAAAAGGAGCATTTACTAAAGAAAAGAAAATATTTAGAATTGTGTAGTATTGAAACCATTCTGATAAATAAGAGCATTTGCTCCTATGGATCAAATATGCGGGAATAGGATAATATCTCATTTCTCAGCCAAGGCCTGTCTTGCTGCAAACAAAATCATAGAATATTAGAAAATATTTATAATAGATTTTCTAAATGAGCTTATCTGGAGCTTTTGTTTATATTTTAACTCTTTACTTCATAAATACACCTGTTAAAATATGCCTTTGCAAACAGAGTAGACCCAGATCATATGGCTCCTACTAAGGAGCTGTCTGATCAGGGTTTGCTCTGTTTGCTTATGAAATAATTTAGATATGTTTCTACAGTTTCTGCCATGGGCAAACATTCCTGTGGTCATGTGTCATTATATAAAAGTTAAACTACATGTACCAGTAATTATTAATATTCATGATGTTATTTGAATTCGTATATGCATATTCATGGAGTAAATAATTAAACCGTTTGAATGCTTAATTTTTAAAGTGGCTCGATCCATCAGTTTGCTGTAACTACCCAATCTCCATTCTCAACCATTTTGTAAATTTAGCTCAACCCTTTCTCTGTTCTATGTTTATTTCAAATTTCAATACCTGAATATTCATGGAAACAAGAGTGTGTTTGTGAAACACTTATGCCCCCGACCTTTGACCCATGGACCAGGGACTTTTGTGTGGTGAACATTTGTGCCAGGTTATTTTGAAATCCATTCACAGATAAAATAAGTTACAGAAGGGACACAAAATTTAGGATGGACGGACAGATGGAAAAACAGTCGGACGGATGGACAGACGGAAGGACAGACAATGCGATTACTATCTGCCCGCCGTTTGGGGGCATAAAAATAGTTAAAACGAAATATAGGTGAAACATTGTAGCCATTTTAGAAAAAAACAGTAATGAAACAGAACTTTCAAGTTCTATTAGCAAACAGAGCAGACCCTGATAAGACGGCTCCTATAGGAGACGTCTGATCTGGGTCTACTCTGTTTGCAAATGCATGAAAAAACATGTTTATATGAATGAAAGGGTTTAAATCATTCGATGTTGAACCATTTTGATATCATTGAATTAGACAATTAGTAGCACATAATATAGATGGATGAAAGAGCTACTTCAGGACAGCTTTTTCTCCTAAATCACTGATTAGAATATCATAAAACGTTACAGTAATGATCTTTAGGTGATTTCCTTTCAAAAAAATTTCATGCTGCTGTAAAAAGTAGGTCACAGTAGCTAAACCAATTGAAAATCGTTTGCAAAAACCTGCAGGTTCTGTTTTTCAAGGGCCTGGATAATTATACCCCCGCAAACGAAGTTTGAGAGGGGGTATACATGTAGGAGTCAGTGTGTTGGTCGGTCAGTCGGTTGGTTTGTCTGTCTGTCTGTCTGTCTGTCCGTGGCACTTTTTTGTCCTGGTCTATCTCCTGTTCTGCAGATACCATTGAATTCATACTTCACGTATGGAAAGGCATGGTGAGAGGAAGTGTCATGAACAAGGTCCATAACTCTAACATCAGTATTTTTTAGTTATTCCCCTTTTCATCATAATGGGGTCGGAGCTAAAACCAATGGAACCTATTTGCTCAAAAAGGACATTAGTCACTTTTTGTATAGACATAATTATGCATTTGAAAGTTGTAGGGATGGAACCAAAGATTATTTTGGCCTTGGAAATTTTTTGGTTCTCCATAGCCTGGGGCACTTATGGGCTGGACCAAACCATAGAAAAGCAATATAATCCCCATTTCCTCAAAAACCGTAGACTTTTTATACCCCCGCAAACGAAGTTTGATAGGGTGTATATAGGAGTCAGTGTGTCGGTCGGTCGGTTGGTCTGTCTGTCTGTCTGTCTGTCCGTGGCACAAATCCTGGTCAAGGCACCAAAATATTTTTAATCCTGGTCATGGCACCAAAATGTTTGATTTGCGATCAAAGCAGCTGAGAGGGGGTATGCCATCATGCTAAGTGATAGTTCTAGTTTTGGTAAATGCACATAAAAGATCAGGCAGCCTATTGACCAGGTGAGCAATACAGGCTTTGAGTCTCATCAGGACCCTCTTGTCTTAACATGATTCCCTGTTCTACATTTAGTCCAAATTTCAATACCTACTGAATATTCATGGACCAAATAGATATAATGAAATATGGAAGGTGAAACATTGTAGCCATGTTAGAAACTAAAGAAACAGATCTATCAAATTCCATTAGCAAACAGAGCAGACCCTGATCAGACAGCTCCTCTAGGAGCCAATCTGATCTGGGTCTTCTCTGTTTGCAAATGTGTGAAAACAAGTTTATATGAAAGAAAGTGTCTCATTAGGATTTAAGCTATTTGACATTGAAGATATGTAGTTTTAGAAGTATCACAGATGGCAATATTTTGCAGGTGAAAGTCAATTACCACAGTTAACCCTTTACTCCATTTATATACACCATTTATATACACCTTTCTACGTCTTTGCAAACAGAGTAGATGCTGATCAAACAGCTCCTATAGGAGCCATCAGATCAGAGTCTGATCTGTTTTCTTATGAAATTATAACAGACCTGAATCTACAGTTAATACCTAAACTAAACAATCCTATATATACATAATGTATGCCATTATAAAAATAGCAAATAAATATGGCATGATGTCAATTATCTTACATGAAAATCCAACAGGGAAAGGGTTTAATAAATTAATATACAAATTGTATTCATATACAAGTAACAGTGAACTATTCAAACTTAAACCTTTCCTTCATATAAATGCTTATTCACGCAAACAGAATAGGAGCTATCTGACTAGGGTCTGTTCTGTTTGCATAATGGTATAGTATAGATCTGCTTCTATAGTTTCTATCTCAGCCAAACTTTCCTGTGTTCATAATTATGCTGTTTTTGAAAACTAATCTAATTTATATCCATTATGCCATTATTTCTTTCATGAATATTGAACAGGTAGAAAGTGCAGGATAACAAAATTTAGAGGGCAGACTCTAGAGGTTCTGGAAGAACTCTTCCCCCGTAGGACCATAAAAGTAATAAAAGACAGCCATCCGTCATAATTAGGGCTATGCTACTGTCAGCAACAGTCTGTCTAAGGGATGACTACTTATGTAATCTTCTGTTTATGTCTCTGGGGCCGACTTTATAAAGATTGCAGGGCCAAAATTATCGCAAGTCCTAATTCATGACAATCACTATACTACTCAAAGAGCCGAAACTATCACACGTCCTTAGTGTGCAATCGACCCTTTTAACATTTAACCCTTTCCCTGTTTAATATTCATGTAAAAATTAATTACATCATGAATAATTAGATTAAATTTTATAATGGCACATTGATGCAAGAAATTTTGGCCGTAGTAAAAAAAACTGTAGAATCATATCTATATTATTTTATAAGCAAACAGAGCAGACCCTGATCAGACGGCTCCTATAGGAGCCATCTGATCTGGGTCTACTCTGTTTGCAAATGTGCGAAAAGGCGATTATATGAAGGAAAGGGTTAATATACAGAATGGAATAGTCCACTGTTTAACCCTTTATTCCATGAATATTCATGTAAGAAATAATAATATCATGAATATTCATTAGTTTAAGTTAGTATTTAAGGACAAATGAGTTAGTGAGTTGGGTTTTACGGCACTGGGACACTAAATTAGTATTTAAGGACAAATGAGTTAGTGAGCGAGTTGGGTTTTATGGCACTGCAACACTAAATAGGTCATATAGCGCCAGGACAAAATGAACACAGGAAGTTTTTGCCAAGCAGAAGCTGTAGAATCAGAATTACTTCATAAGCAAACAGAGCATACTGTGATCAGAGTGTACTCTGTTTGCAAAGGCATAAGAAGGCAAAAAATATTGTAAAAGCTTGAAAAACTGAATTCTGTTGGACAAGTACACAGAGTTTTATAGTACATGTACCTCATCCAATGAAGCATCACACTTGTCCTATAGAATTCCATATTGACCTCAACGTCATAGTATGCTGAATGGTAAATTTGTGGATAACCCTTTCCTCCATAAATACACCTTTATCCTGTCACGTGCCTATTTTACTGACGGATAACAAGGTGACTGATAAACTTTTTGTTATTATGTCAGTTGGTCACATGACCTGTAGCCGAAACTACTTTTTTACCGAGACGCTTATTTCGTCAATACACAAATTAACGTCTACCGAGTACTGAATAAAAAAGTTAAACGAAGCGAATTTGTTGATTTCAATCGATACCCATTAAACTAAATAGATCTAGATCCAATTCTTTCACTTCATTCTCCCAAACTTATATTCTTAGGCCTAGACTAGATCTAGTAGATCTAGATCTAGACTAGATCTAGTTGTTTGTCGCGAAATTACCGTGTTTAGATAAATCCACATCAAGAATCATACATCGTCTAGAAACCGGGCCAACGGTTTTGTTTTGAGCATTTTTAAAGCAATGTGACTTTTTGGAATTCCAGTGACGTACGTAATAACGCCTTTTATAGTGACGTCATCAACAGTCTAGAGCCAGTAGAGTCGGGTATACGTTGCGGTGCATTTTGTGGTACATTCGGTACAAAATAATAATAATTATATTTTGCTGTCGTGACAAGGATAAATAGAATATTTGGCTCCTAGCTTTGAATGAGAAATGTTATCTGGCTCGGCTTCTGAATATATCAGGTTCGCCTTCGGCTCACCTGATATATTCATCCGCCTTGCCAGATAACATTTCTCATTCAAAGCTAGGAACCAAATATTCTCTATTTCTACGCCTCTGTAAAAGTCACTTTATGAAACCATTGTGATAAATATTTATCACAATGGTTTCAAAACTACACAATTCTAAACTGTTCCTTTTCTTTAGTAAGTGCTCCTTTTTGGTAGATTTATTCAAAGAGGTTGGGTCTAAAAATAGCCTATGAGGTAATGGGATAACTGATCAGTTTGGATCCATGTGAGATGCCAATTAACTCTGAATTTCATCAGGATCTATTTACTGTTTCATACATTCCCTCATAGGCTATTTTTAGACCCAACCTCTTTAAATAAATCTACCAAAAAGGAGCATTTACTACTATACTAGAGAAAAGGTTTCACAATGGTTTCAAGAAGTGACTATTACAGAGGTGCAGAAAGGCGTATACTATTTATGGATGAAAGAATTAACACTCTTACTGCATTTTTTAACAGAAGAAAAATAATCTGTGAGAATTGCAGCAAAATGTAATTTTGGCAGTACTTTAGTAGAGTTCAGGTATAAAACAGATTGTATTGTTGAGTACATCCTATACCTGCTCCCCCATGGAAAAAAAGTTGTACTAGACCATCAATATTGTATCTATAGATAAAACTCCCAGGTGGAACATGAAATTAAAGGAAATCATTAACCCTATCAAAGCTTAATTTTCAGAGTGGAATAACTCGTCAGTGTTAACCCTTTCCTTGTTCAATATTCATGCTAGAAATAATGACATCATGAATACACATGTATTTATTAGCTGATTTTTTAGAATATAAAATTTTCAAGGGAATATTTTGCTTTGAAAGAAACTGGGTCTACTCTGTTTGCAAATGCATATGCATGAAAATGCATTTACATGAGGGAAAAGTTGAACTATATATATCCCTTTCCTCCATAGGCTATTTTTAGACCCAACCTCATTGAATAAATCTACCGAAAAGGATCTCGAGCATTTACTAAAGAAAAGGAAAAGTTTAGAATTGTGAAGCTTTGAAACCATTGTGATAAATAGAGCATTTGCTCCTACAGGAACAAATGCTCTATTTATCACAATGGTTTCATAAAGTAAAATTGCTAGAGGATTTTGAATGACAAACAGTGCAGATCCTAATCAATCCTTTAGAAGCCCTTGGATCTGGGCCTACACTGTTTGCAAATGACAGTGCATGGCTGACCCACAGTCAAAGGGTAAATGTTATTGAACATGAAACCAAAGAAAATCATTAATACAGTTATGATTATCTTATCTCTCAGAGGAATTGAATTGTTTTGTAATTTCTTAATGGGAAGCCAGATACTGCAATACTTCCCAACCAACCAACTTTCTGTATACCACATAAATGTTCAAACCATCAGTTACTAATTAGTACTTGGCACAAGGTCATATAATGACAAGGAAATAGGTACTGCGAGATTCACTATCTTGTAATAATCACACCAGTCATCAGGTGATTCCTGTCCTGCCTGATCTAACTGTTTATGCTAATCACCTGTTATTTGCTATTGGGCCCAGATTGAGGAGAGCATGGTGTCAAGCTTGATGTTTCTGTTCATTAACCCATTCCCTCCTTGGCTATTTATAGATCCAACCACTTTGAATTAATCTTAAAAGGAGCATTTACTAGAGAAAAGGAAAATTATACAATTGTGTAGTTTTGAAACAATTGTGATTAATTAGAGTATTTGCTGCTTGCTCTATTTATCCCAATGGTTTCAAAAATGACTTTTACAGAGGCGTCAAAACTCAAAAGGCATCAATATGAGGGAATAGGTTAATGTTTACACAATAAAGATGCCTTGTCATGCCTTTGCAAACAGAGTAGACCCGGATCAGATGGCTCCTGTAGGAGCAATCTGATCAGCCTCACCCGGTCTGCTCTGTTTGTCACATATATAATGTCTGAGATCTGATTCATTTCTATTTGGCATATTTTTTATTTTATAAAATGGCATGCAATGATTCTGCATATTTTGGAATACCATAATTATGTACAGTGGTTGGTGCTCAATGCAGATTGAAAGCAATACAGAAAGCTCCTAGGGGAGTTTTCTACATTGCTTTCAATTTTCATTAAGCTACCACTTGTATTTTGAAAAACCTTTATATTTACAGTTATCATCTCTTCAGTCGTTCTTTATCAGATTATCATTATTGTTAAGCCATCATGATTTATGGGAAAGCATGGCCAACGTGGATAGGGTTTTCTTCCTTGTATGGCTGATCAGAACATTTCCAGAATGATCAGGGTCTGGTCTTGAAGGTTATGGAATAATTAGATCTGATTCTACAGTTTCTGAAAAGGCCAAAACACCCTGTGTTCTTTTGCCATTACAGTAGAAACCCTCTAAACTGGACATTAAATTTAGTATAAATATTGTTCTTGGAGATAGTGGCAGCTTAATGTAGGGTGAAAGTCATGCAGAAAACTCCTAGAGGAGCTTTCTGCATGACTTTCACCCTGCAATAAGCAGCCACCTGCCTAAAAATATCTAAATTCATCTCTACTAGAATTAGGATTGAGGGGGGTTTCACTGTATCAAAAATTCAGGTAATTAACCCTTCGCTTGCTCAATTTTAAAACACATTTCCCCTTCTTTACCCATGCCCTGTTGTATAATTACATATATCTTCACTGTGTACAAGTATTTCGCTGTGCAATCACTGCTATGGAGTGCACTGGTTGCACATTCAACTTGTAAATAGTGCAGACCCTGATGAGACAGCTCCTGCAGGAGCTGTCTCATCTAGGTCTTCACTATTTACAGGTACGTATATTGACGTGAATAGCAAGCGAAGGGTTAATATTCATTCTGTCATTATTTCTTACATTAAAATCCATGGAGTAAACCCTTTACATATATAATAGTTATGTAAGAAATAATGAAACCATGAATAGTTATTAGTTGATTTTTTATAATGGCATATGAACACATTTTGAAAATGGAATCAGATCAATATATTTTCATAAGCAAACTGAGCAGACCCTGATCAGATGACTTCTACGGGATCAATCTGATCTAGATCTACTCTGTTTGCAAAGGCATGGAAAAGCATTTGTATGAGCGGAACTGTCAGTACAGTACAACCTATCCTATGCGGTCATTCATTTATTGAAAATACAGGTCTTAAAAAGCAGGTGGTTGCTTAACCCTTTCCTCCATGAATATTTATGCAAGTAATAATGACATAATGAATAATTATTAATTATATTAATTTATCATGATAGCACATGAACACAGACATTTTTTACCATGGCAGAAACTGCAGAAACATAACATAACATCTCGTTTAATCGGCATAAAATACATACATATTTATAACCTTAACAAACAGAGTAGTAAACACACAAGTTCATAATTATATCATAGCAAACAAAGCAGACCCTGATCAGACAGCTCCTATAGGAGCCGTCTGATCTGGGTCTACTCTGTTTGCAAAGATGTACAAGGGCATATTTGTGGAGTAAAGGGTTAATGCAGGACAAAAGTAATTCAGAATGCTTGAATAGGAGAGCTTTCTGTATTACTTTTGACCTGCATTAAGCTACCACCTACCTTACATTCCCATAATAAGACCTTTTTCACGGCTTCTTTAACCCATTCCATGACTTATTGACGACTTTTGATGACTCTGTAAAAGTCACTTTGTGAAACCATTGTGATCAATAGAGCATTTGCTCCTATAGGAGCAAATGCTCTATTTATCACAATGGTTTCAAACTACAAATTTCTAAAAATTTCCTTTTCTCTAATTAATGCTCCTTTTTGGTAGATTAATTCAAAGAGGTCGTATCTAAAAATAGCCTATGAGGGAATGGGTTAACACAGGTTCTACTGTATGCAATTCAATGGATTGGTGCATCATCTTGAGACCATGATAAGCTATTTATTATTCATGGAGCATGACTTGTCACAACTAATACAGTCTACAATATGAATTCTTCCCTATAGGAAGACATTCCATGTCGGTCGTTGTATGGTGATTGTCTTCTCTTAAAATAGAAGGTATTACACAAATCTATTATTTCTCAGCCTAACTCGATCTTGCTATGTACATCTCATTTGAATCATCTCTCCGATGCGATTCTAATGAGCTAGGGTTTGGTGGAGAATAGACTTAGATCAGTATGATACGGCTCCTTATAGAAGCTATCTGATCATCGTCTGCTCTGTTTGCCAATGGAATTTGATAGATCTGTTTCTTAAAAACTTTCTTTACTTTCTAAAATGGCTACAATGTTCCACTTTTTATTGCCTTTGCAAACAGAGTAGACCTAGATCAGGTGGCTCTTGTATGAGCTGTATAATCTTGGTCTGCACTGTTTACTTATGACACAATATAGGCCTGATTTTACAGGTTTTGTCAAAGCAAAAAAAAAAAAAATCCCCTGAAATTTTTACATTAAAAAAATCAGCTGTTAGATATTCAAGATGTTAGTATTTCTTACATGAATATTTGAATAGAGAAATGCTTTTAGGAAGTGATTGTCTGAGAGACAAACAGCTTGGTTCCTCATCTGTTTGCAAATGTGACAAAGACCCATTTCACAGGATAAGTGTTAACCCATTACCCCATTGGCTATTTTTAGATACAACCTCTTTGAATTAATCTACCGAAAAGGAGTATTAATTAGAGAAAAGGAAAATTTTAGAATTTCGTAGTTTGAAACCATTGTGATAAATAGAGCATTTGCTTCTATAGGAGCAAATGCTCTATTTATCACAATGGTTTCACAAAGTGACTTTTACAGAGTCATCAAAAGTCGTCAATACATTATGAGGGAATGGGTTAAGTGAAAACTTAAAAACTCCTTTCCTCTGAAATCTGCAGACTGGATTTTTACCTTTTCATCCCAGAATTATCAGAGTGGCATAGCCCATCAGTGTTTAAATATAGAGTCCACTCAGTGTGAAAGGCTTAAACTCGCTAGAGGAGTTTGAATGACAAACAGTGCAGACCCTGACTAGGGGACTCCTCTCCTCTAGGAACCCTCTGATCTGGGTCTACACTGTTTGCAAATGACAGTGCATGCATGTGACTGGTTGTATGGGTTAATATCATTTTGCAGGAACATGCCTAAGGTGACTGTTCAAGCTGCTGTCATTTATAAAAGCATAATGGTCACTGAGGGGCCTTGGAGAACTTTCTTTGTGTAGCTATTGTGAGAAAATTATAAATTCTTATCTCTTTACTGCATGAATATTCATGAGAAAATAATGACATAATGAATATTAATTAGAATAATAGTTATACATGTAATAGCACATGGACGCAGGATTTTTTGGCCATTGCAGAAACTGTAGAATCATGTCTATATTATGTCACATGTGAACAGAGGAGACCCTGATCAGACGTCTTTTCAGAGTGTGTGGAAAGGTGTGGTTTAAAGGTGTATTTATGGAGTTAACTGAAACTACTGGCCAGGGTTGAATATATTTCTGTCAGAATGTTCAGAAGGTGATACTTTATCAAAATTGTTAACTGATGAAAATATATGGCATCAGGGGTGCAGGTTAGTGTTTTACTCTTAACTTCATGAATTATTCATGGAAGAAAGAATGACATCATAAATATCAATTAGATTAATTGTTATAATTATTAATAGCACAGGAACACACACATTTTTGGCCATGGCAGAAACTGTAGAATATTTATATTAAGCAAACAGCAGACCCTGATTAGAATTGGCTTCTATATATCTGAGTCTGCTCTGTTTGCAATGGTGTAGAAAGGCATATTTATTAACCTTTTCCCCCATAAATACGCTTTTCTACGCCTTTGCAAACAGAATAGACCCAGATCAGACGGGTCCTATAGGAGCAGTCTGATCAGGTTCTGCTCTGTTTGCTTATCGAATAATATAAATCTGATTGTACAGTTTCTGCTCGGCAAACTTTTCATGTATCAGTGTGCTATTTAACAACTTAATCTGCTTAATATTCATGACGTCATAATTTCTTACATGATTATTGATGGAGGAAAGAGTTAAGCAAAAGGTTAATTTCATGAATTTTCATGCAAGAAATAATGACATCATGAATTAATGTTAATTAGCTGAATCTTTATAATTATTAGATGGTTTGTACAGGAGCCCTGTGATCTTGGTTTACTCTGTTTGCAAAGGTTACTGGTAATGAAAGGCTTATCTACGAGGTAAAATTAGGGCTGAACAGTTTGTGTCTACATAATAACTCACATGGCATATTGACTCAGGTGAGCGATATAGTACCAAAATAGTCCTCCTGTTTTCTTATTAATGCCCTATAAATAATTGTATTTTTCTTTACTCCATAGATATGGCATTGCAAGCCTTTGCAACAGAGTAGACCCAGATCAGATGGCTCATGCTAGAGCCATATGATCAAGGTCTACTCTGTTTGCTTATGGAGTTAAACAGATGTGATTCCACAGGTTCTGCCATGGCAAAATTTCGTGCATCCATGTGCTGTTTTTAAGATTTAACTGATAGATACTCATAATGTCATTATTTCTTGCATGAATGAGTTAAGAAAACAGTAACATAATCATATTGTCAGATGCACATACAGACAAGCCCTGGATATAGATTTTATATTCCAGGGAATTAATGTAATTTTCATAGCGTAGAACCGGGAATCATCTGAATTCATCAGAAAGATGTAATTGATAAAAGTTAATTGGTTATGATGATCCCAATTAGAGACGATCAAGGGCATTACTCTATTCAGCCATGAGAATCTTTCATGTACACAAGTCATTGCCTTAAAATATTATGCCCCCACAAGGTTGGAAGAATATAGCCTGGCTCTTGTCAATCTGTATGTCCATCCATCTGTATGTTTATATATACGTTCACAGATGAACAATATTTATATGAAAATGTATGTAAAGAACAGAAATTTTGCTACAACCATTTTTACTAGAGTTATGGGACTTTGCATTTTTTTTCACTATATACAGTCCAACTTTCGTTATCTCATACTCATTAACGAATTTTTCAGTACGATGACGTATATTTCTTCCATTTTACAAGTCTTATCATCATCTTTGGTAAAATACGTCTGTCGATTTGACATCAAAGATTTACATGCTGATGCTTTTCACAGGTTTTGTCATTATTTGTTATGAAGAAAATATTCCAGAAAGGGAATTAATATGATACATAAATACTTGAATAGCTCTGATCTAATATTTTCAAAGATTATCATGTCAAAATACACGTCACATTTTTGTTACATGCATTCAGTCGTAAAATCAAAGAGTAACAAAAATGTGACGTGTATTTTGACATGATAATCTTTGAAAAAGGCCCTTAGTGGTCGAAATATTAGATCAGAGCTATTCAATAAATTTGTTAGTAAAGTCGCCAGAAATCACACCTTGCACAAACAGTTGTTGTAGGCTGACCTATTTACATGTCGTCAGCTTACAACATCTTGGTTTTGAACAGGCTTTCGGGAAATTTCGGAGGTAAGAAAATTTTGGTATGGTCTTCCAAATCTGATCTCGAACCTCGTGTATCTTGAAGTATAAATCAAAGTCCCTCTGACTTCAAGGTAACGAAGTTGGACTGTATAACATATAGTGAAAATTGCAGAAAAAAAACTGAAAAAACTGTATCCCCAGTGGGGGGCATCCATGTCTTATGGGCACAATTTTCTAGTTATATCTAGAAGGCATGATTTTGTCAATGTCAGTTATTCCTTTAGTTCACATAAATTTCTTTTCACACATTTGCAAACAGAGTTGACCCAGATCAGACTCCTGTAATGATATAGATTGCTGCTTTTTAATGACTAATAATTCCTATGTTCATATATGCCATTTTAAGAAATAATCTAATAAATATTCATGATGTCATTATTTCTTACGTTAATGTTCATCAGAGAAAGGTTCGGGAGTAGAAAATGAAGTTTCAGAAGTTGCAAGTTCATCCTCAGCTGACGGAGATGTAGTTAATTCTGGATATGTACCAATCTCACAATGATTGGCAGCTGCCAATAGATTTCAAGCTACTTTAGACAAAACATAGAGTACAGTAGAATCCTCCAAATGCAACCACTAATAAATCAACATGTATGATTTTCCTTTACTCCATAAATATGCCTCTTTGCAAACAGAGAAGACCCAGATCAGACGGCTCCTGTAGGAGCCGTCTGGTCAGGGTCAGCTCTGTTTGCTTATGAAATATTATAGATATGATTCTACAGTTTCTGCCATGGCCAAAATTCCTTTGTCCATGTGCTAATATAACAATTAATCTAATTAATATTCATAATGTTATTATTTCTTAACCCTTTTCCTTATGTAAGTGCATTTTCGCGCATCTGCAAACAGAGTAGACCAAGATCAGACGGCTCCTATAGGAGCCGTCTGATCAGGGTCTTCTCTGTTTGCATATGGTGTAATAGAGATCTGATTCTGCAGCTTCTGCCTGAGCCTAAAATGTCCTGTGTTCATTTGCCATTATGATAAATAATCTAATTAATGAATATTCGTGGAGTAAAGTGATAAGAGAAGGTAGTTTCTTACGCTATCATAGGGAGCTCTTTGCATCACTTTCATGCTGTATGGATCCTTTCCCTGTTGAATATTCATGAAAGGAATAATGACACCATGAATATTGATTGGCTGTAGTTTTATAATGGCACATGTACACAGGGTGTTTTTGGTATTGGTAGAAACTGTACAGTAAGATCTGTTATAATTTTATAAGCAAAGAGAGCAGACTCTGTCCGATATCAATCTGCAGTAAAATGTCTCTATAATGGCCACTAAATTACATCAAGTATTTTATGTTAAAGGCAGGTGTTTGCTTAAAGCAAGGTGAAAGTAAAACAGAACACTCCTATAGGAGCGTTCTGTTTTACTTTCACCATGCTTTAAGCGGCCACTTGTCCTAGATACCAAATAATTAACACAATTAAGTGGCCATTATAGAGAGCTTTTACTGTACTCTTTTTGCAAAGGTGTGAAAAGCGTTTGTAAGAAGGAAAGGGTTAACCCTTTCCCTATTCTATGTTTATTCCAAATTTCAATACCTACTGAATATTCATGGACAAAATAGTTATAATGAAATATGGAAAGAGGAACATTGTAGCCATTTTAGAAACTAAAGAAACAGATCTATCAAATTCCATTAGAAAACAGAGCAGACTGTACATGTAGGTGGTATAATCTGGGTCTACTCTGTTTGCAAAGGCTTAAGAAAGCATATTTATTGAACAAAAATAAAACTGCCAGTCAGGTCAAATAATGTTGTTTATACAATTAACTCTTTTGGTGCTAAATTTCTAATAAAAAATTTGAGATAAATTCATTTTAGTCATATCATGATATCCAGCTAAGCTGGTCCTAAGGAAGACTCCACATGTTTTTCAGTGCACGGAACAAATTGCATTGTTTTGTGCACAGAAGATCACCTGTACAGCTGGTGTATTATAAGAACCATGGACCTACCGCAGGCCAGCTGGAAAGTGTTGAAAAGGTTAAAGAGACACACATTGAATATTTCCGTTTCTGCACTTTAGATTTTGATAGACACATGCAATCAGTAACTGTTTTTGGCACTAAATAACTTTCATTTGCAAACATTGATGTCTGCTTTATATTTAACCCGTTCCCTCATAAATACGCCTTTTCATGCATTTGCAAACAGAGAAGACCCAGATCAGACGGCTCCTGCAGAAGCCGTCTGATCTGGGTCTGCTTTTGGTGTAATGTAGATTTTATTCTACAGTTTCTGCCTGAGCTAAAATGTTCTGTAAATAATAATCTTATGAATATTCATGATGTCATTATTTCTTGCATGAATATGCATGACTATCCAACAGGGCTAACCCATTGCAGTAATAGGCCCTTTGAGTTATTTTCTTGTGACTTTGACGGTGAAGAGTTAACGCACTCCCTCATATAAATGCTTTTTCAAGCTTTGGAAACAGAGTGGACCCAGATCAGACGATTCCTGTTACAGGAATCACTGATCAGAGGGTGTGCTCTTTTTGGCTTATGACATTAACCCATTCCCGCACATTGACGCCTTTTGATGCCTCTGTAAAAGTCACTTTATGAAACCATTGTGATAAATAGAGCATTTGCTCCTATAGGAGCAAATGCTCTATTTATCACAATGGTTTCAAACTACACAATTCTAAAATATTCTTTTTCTCTAGTTAATGCTCCTTTTCGGTAGATTCATTCAAAGTGGTTGAATCTAAAAATAGCCTAAGTTGGAATGGGTTAAACAAATCAGGTTTTACCAACACCAAAACATTCTGAGAACATTATGCCATTATCAAAATTAAGCCAATAAATTTTCATTTCTTTCTTACATGAATATGCAACAGGGAAAGGGTTTATAACATAAATAAAGGATTTATAAGAACTATAAACATTTTAATGTTGGAATCTGAGAAATAGACAAACTAATTGGGGATCTAATAAATCTAAACCCACCCAGAGCTACAATTACTGTTGCTTTGAAGTATGTTACCATCGTTACCCAAATTATTCTTCCTTCCCCGTTAGTTTGTAAAGCTAACTAAATCAATTTGGCACTATTTGCTAACTTTAACCCATTTCTCCATGAAGGATTCATGTAAGAAATAGTGACTTCATGAATATTAATTAGATAAATTTGTTGTAATAGCATATGGACACTGGAATTTTTGGCACTGGAAGAAATTGTAGAATCATATCTATATTATTACATAAGAAAACAGAGCAGACTCTGATCAGACAGTAACATCATATTGGAGCCATCTGATCTGGGTCTACTCTGTTAGCAAAGGCATAGAAAGGAGTATTTATGGAGTAAAGGCTTTAATTAGACTGACATAGTAGCAAATAGTGTCAAGACCCTGATCAAACTGCACCCTGATCTGGGTCTGCACTATTTGCTTTTGTGTTTTAATGTACCATTTAGAGAACTTTAAGAGTTCATGGAGCAGTTTGATCTGGGTCTGCACGTTTTGCTTAAGATTGTCTGTGTTACTTCATGAATATTTGTGTAAGAAATAATGATTTCATGAATATTAATTAGATGATATTTTAATGGTATGAAATTATGTACACACAAAAAATAGCCCTGCCAGAAACTGTAGAATCAGATCTATTTAATTTTGTAGCAAACAGAGTAGAACTAGATCAGGGTCTACTCTGTTTTCAAACGGGCTAAAAGAGGAGTAAGGTGTTAAGTTACCCAGTCTCCTTGGTGTACCTGGAGTTTGTTCAACCAAAAAAATATGTAAATAAAACTAATGGACTGACATAGTATAGACACAGTGAGATATCAAATGGTTCCTTCAGGAGCAGATACGTCTTGGCTAACACTATTTGCTTGGTTTTGTCTGGCTAAATATTTAGGGAAATTGCCATTTTATATAAATGAATTAAGAGCAAGAACCATCCATCATAATTACAGTCTTATATTAACCCTTTGAGTGATAGAGATGCATCTTGATACATTTACAAACAGAGAAGACGCAGATCCTGTAGGAGCTGTCTAACCAGGGTCTACTCTGTTTGAATATGAAATAATAAAGATATGTTTTTACTATGGTAAAAAACGATCCTGTGAGATCACTGTCATTTACAACATTCAGCTACTCAGCCCTTTTCCTGTTTAACCCTTTCCCTCATATTGACGACTTTTGACGATTCTGTAACAGTCACTTTGTGAAACCATAGTGATAAATAGAGCAAATGCTCTATTTATCACAATGGTTTCAAACTACAAAATTCTAAAGTTTTCCTTTTCCATAGTTAATGCTCCTTTTCGGTAGATTTATTCAAAGAGGTTGTATCTTAAAATAGCCTATGAGGGAATGGGTTAATATTCATGTAACAAATAATTACATTATTAATAGGATTATATATTTTTTATAATGGCATAAATTATGAACTTATGGCATTTTTGCCCAAGCAGAAGCTGAAGAATCAGATCTATATTACCTGGTGTACCAAAAGCAATCAGATTAGACCCAGATCAGACAGCTCCTATAGGAGCTGTCTGATCTGGGCCTTCTCTGTTTGCAAAGATGCGAAAAGGCGTTTATATGTGGGAAAAGGTTAACTCCCATAGAGCTATTATTTCTAACATAAATGTCTTTCAGGAAAAGGGTTTAGCCTAATGGTATGTTTTATTTATGGTTATAATATACTGACTCCGAAACCAGATTATAAAGAATTACTGGAAGCCATAGAATTACTGTAATGTCTCCCCCTAACCTTTTGAATGCTGAATATAGTAAAACCTCTCTAAACAGCCGGGTGTTCAAGTATTAATGTTAGTCTTGGAGACAGGTGACTGTGAGGCTGAGCTTAATGCAGGGTAAAAGTAATGCAGAAAGCTCCTAGAGGAGCTTTCTGCATGACTTTCAACCTGCATTAAGCAGTCACCTGCCTAAGAGTATCTTAATTCTTCTCTACTAGAAATCCAGGTTAAGAGAGATTTTACTGTATTAAAAGTGGAATTGCCCATCCCCCAAAAGGCCACTCAGTATGAAAATCTTAAATTTATTAGAGGATCTTGAGTGTCAAACAGTACAGACCCTGATCAGTGGGTTTCTCTAAGAGTCCTTTAATCTGGGTCTACATTGTTTGCAAATATCAGTGCACTCCTTTCTGACATTCAAAGGGTTAACTTGGCATCCTGTCAGTTTCCAAATTTTGACATTCTGATCATTTATTTATTTAAAGAGTTATGGACAAAAAATATTACGATATTCTCTCTAATAAATAATGTTTCTACTTTCTAATAACACTCCTTGCTTCTTGGGGGGTGTTAACCCTTTCCTTCGTGTAAACCTGTTTTCACGCATTTGCAAACAGAGTAGACCCAGATCAGAAGGCTCCTAGAGGAGCCGTCTGATAAGGGTCTGCTCTGTTTGCTGATGGAATTTTATAGAACTGTTTCTTTACTTTCTAAAATGGCTACAATGTCCCACCTTCCATATTTTATTTTAAGAGTTTGTCCACAAATGTTCAGTAGGTATTGAAATTTGGAATAAAAAGGGTTAACCCTTTCCCTGTTCTATTTATTAGGAGCCGTCTGATCAGGGTCTGCTCTGTTTACTAATTAAATTTGAAATATCTATTTATAATGGAGTAAACGGTTATAAGACATTAAGTGACTCAGATTCTAATCTGGATCCATACTATTTACATAGATTATCTCAAAGTTTGACCATTGTCAGGCTTGGAAAGTTTATGATAATATGGTCCTGAGAGGCTGCACAGTGGTCAGGATTGACTATATTTTTGTTATTGATTATTGCCGGATGCTAAATTACCAATGCTCTTCTTTTATTCCCATATTTCCAGGCATAAATTGGATTTGTGGCAATATAGAAATCCTGAGAAAGCTGAAATAAATGTGGTATATATATATAGCGTGGTACCTTAATGTGGATTCAGCAGATTTTGGCTGGCAGAATGTATGATTCGACTTCATGCATAGAATAATCCATTTAACCCTTTGAATGCGGTGACTGGATAATCTGGCATTTGCGAACAGTGTAGACCCAGATCAGAGGACTTCTAGAGAAACCATCTGATCAGGGTCTGCACTGTTTGTCATTCAAAAGTCATGATCACAAATTATACCCTTTTGTACTGTATTAATTATCAATTGAATTTATTTTTAACCCTTTACTCCATAAATGTGCCTTTCTATGCCTTTGCAAACAGAGTAGACCCAGATCAGTTGGCTCCTATAGGAGCCGTCTGATCAGGGTCTGCTCTGTTTGCCTATGGTATAATATAGGTCTAATTTTATAGTTTTGACCACAGTCAAAACTTTTCTTGTTCTTATGCTATAATAAATAATAATCTAATTAATATTCATACATTCATTATATCTTACATAAATATTCATTGAATAATTAAGGGTAAGCAGTGATGGGCAATTCTGTTTTGAAAATTCAACATGCAAAGGGTTAACTTTAACTCTTTTCCTATTCTATGTTTATTTCAATACCTACTGAATATTCATGGACAAAACAGTTATAATGAAATAATTATGGGAGGTAAAACATCGTAGCCATTTTAGATAGTAAAGAAACAAATCTTTCAAATTCCGTTAGAAAACAGAGCAGACCCTGATCAGACGGCTCCTTTAGGAGCCGTCTGAACTGGGTCTACTCTGTTTGCAAATGCGTGAAAATGCGTGCATATGAAGGAAAGGCTTAACTCGCTGAAGTTGCAAATTCTTAAGATTGACAGTAGAAAATTTAGTAGTAAAAAGACTGGATTTTAAAGAACATTGGCAGTGTAAAAGATCTGAAATATTGACAGTGTAAAATGAGGTCAAACAATGGCAGTGTAAAATTAGGTAAAATAATGGCAGTGTAAAATGAGGTCAAACAATGGCAGTGCACAATCATGTCAAACAATGGCATGTCAAACAATAGCAGTGTTAAATTAGATCAAACAATGGCAGTGTAATATGAGGTCAGCCAATGGCAATGTAAAATTAGGTCAAACAATGGCAATGTATAATTAGGTCAAATAAGGGCAGTGTAAAATGAGGTCAGCAATGGTATGTAAACTTAACCCATTACCTCATAGGCTATTTTTACATCCAATCTCTTTGAATAAATCTAATGAAAAGTAGCATTTACTACAGAAATGGAAATTTTTAAAATTTTCAAGTTTTGAAGCCATTGTGATAAATAGAGCATTTGCTCCTATGGAGCGAAATTGTTCTATTTATCACAATGGCTTCAAAAAGTGACTTACAGAGGTGTCAAAAGGCTTCAATATGAGGTCAAACGATGACATGTAAAATTGGGTCAAACAATGGTAATATACAATGAGGTCAAATAATGGCAAAGAGGTCATTTAAAAAACTGGAAAGTGAGATTTTTTAATAATTGACTGTGTAACTTTAAATCTTTAATTGAGATTTGTAGTAAAGTATGTTCTTATTATATTTTTGGCAGTGCAAAATGAGAGATTGTTTCGTAATGCAAATTTGGAGAAAATTGCCAGTGACAAAAGAGCTTTGAGATATTTGCAGGTTTGAGAAATGTACCAGTATAAATTGAGACTTTTTAGAAAATGTGTTGGTGGAAATGAAACCCTTAAGGAATATGCCAGTGTAAAGTAAAACACTTTAGAAATTTTCCAACATAAACAGTTTACTGATCCTTTGAGAAAACTGGCAGTTGAAATAGGGTCTTTTTGAAACTGGCCTTATATAAAATCTGCAGTTGACATAACGTCTTTCAGAAAACAGCAGAATTATAAGAGACTGTTTAAATGGCTGCATAAAATGGGGCCTTTGAGTATTGTTCAATAGGCAGTATATAGAAACATTTGAGATAATCTGCAGACTTTAAAGAGATGTTTAAACCTTTACTCTAAACCTTTTTAATCCTTTACTCCATAGATACGCCTTTCTATGCCTTTACAAACAGAGTAGACCCTGATCAGACGGCTCCAATAGGAGCTGTCTGATTAGGATCTTCTCTTATAATTTAATATAGATATGATATAATATGATATAATATAATATAGATATGATTTTACAGTTTCAACCATTGCCAAAAATTCCTGCATCCATAATAATAGCTATTATAACAATTAATCTAATTAATATTCATAATGTCATTATTTCTTGCATGGATATTCATGGAGTAAAGGGTTAAAAAGTGTGAAATGTGTTTCTGTGAGTGAATTGGTTAAGCCTTTACTCCATGAATATTCATGTAAGAAATTATGATGTCATGAATATTAATTAGATTAATTTTTATAATGGTTTATTAACACATCAAATTTTTGTCAAAGCAGAAACTATAGAATCAAATCTTTATTATTCCATAAGCAAACAGAGCAGCTCCTGATCAGGGGGGCTCCTATAGGAGCCGTCTGATCTGGGTCTTCTCTATTTGCAAAGGCATAGAAAGGCATATTTATGCTGAATGGAATGCTGAATTTTCAAAGTTGAAATGTTCTATGAGCGTTAACCCATTCCGTCATAGGCTATTTTTAGATCCAACCATTTTGAATCATTCTACCAAAAAGGAGCATGTACTAGAGAAAACGAAAATTTTAGGATTGTGTAGTTTTGTAACCATTGTGATAAATAGAGCATTAATTTTGCTTCTATGGAGCAAATGCTCTATTTATCACAATTGTTTCACAAAATGACTTTAACCCTTCGCTTGCTAATCGCGTCAATATACCTACCTGTAAATAGTGAAGACCCAGATGAGACAGCTCCTGCAGGAGCTGTCTCATCAGGGTTTGCACTATTTACAAATTGATTATGCAACCAGTGCACTCCACAGCAGTGATTGCACAGCGAAATACTTGTACACAGTGAAGATATATGTAATTATACAACAGAGATGGGTAAAGAAGGAGAAATGTATTTTAAAATTCAGCAAGCGAAGGGTTAACATATGTGGGAGCGGGTTAAACCATAGAGTCTATTCAGTAGGAAAGGCATAAAATGGCTAGAAGCTTGTCGCTGACATTAGCAGTACAGACCCTGATCTAAAGAATCCTCTAGAAACTGTCTGATCTTGGTCTACACGGTTTGCAAATGACAGTGTACTCATTTCTTATAATTATTAAAATTGGCTAGTAAAAAACATAAAACAATTTGTAAAATCTTTGAAGAATACCAGATGTAACAACAAAACCAGATCAAGTGCTTATAGCTTAACAATGGTCCCATGGCAACAGTAATATTAGTAAATACAGAGCTATCTTGTTTGGGACAAATTTGTATTGATGTACTGGTGCTTATAACCCGTTCAACCCTGAATTTTCAAATGGACAGTTCCAAAATTCAAAAAGGTCAAGCTTACTGTGAATATTCAGGGATATTTTTTCAGGAAAATTGTAATATAACAAACAGTGCAGACCCTGATGAGGAGCCCTCTCATCTGGGTCTACGCTGTTTTCCCGCAGTGAAAGGGTAAGAAAATACAACGCAGGGACTTTTTGTATAGTCTGCTGTTTATCAGAAGGTAGACAGTACAGTAATATATATCCATAAATATTTCACCAGACAAATTTAGGCAAATTATAGTGCAGACTAAGATCAGACTGCTCCTACCAGAGCAGTTTGATAGGGGTCTGTATTATTTGATAATAAATCAGTTTCATTTAAAGTTTTCAAATCAGTACCAATTTAACTAATACATGTACTATTCAATTTTACAAGCCAATCATAGAGATGGAAAATTGGACAACCGTATACAGTAGAACCTATCTAAGCGACCATCAAAAAGAGGTCTAATTAAAGCTCTGTAGGAGCTTTCTGCATTACTGTTGCCCTGCATTAAGCAACCACCTGCTGTTTAAGACTCCTATGTTCAATAAATGAATGATTAACCCATTCCCGCATAGACTATTTTTAGATCCAACCTCTTTGAATAAATCTACCGAAAAGGAGCATTTACTACAGAAAAGAAAAATTTCAGAATTGTGTAGTATTGAAACCATTGTGAAATATCACAGGCGTTAGGTTCATGAAATATGTCTAAAATAAGTTAAAATGTCCCTAAATTGACTTTTTGTATCATTTGGGGCCGGAAAAATAAAGCTTGGGGCGTTTTTAGACAAAGCTGAAATTTCGTATATTCTATATAAGAGAAAGGCAAATAACTCTCGGGCCATCCGATCCTCGGGTGCTCCGCTTCAACTGCAATTATTTTTGACCGGAGGTGAATTTTCCCACAAAACAAAGATTATATAGGAAAGAAAAATGTTTTATCTACACGCTGGTACCAAATATCCCACACTTTGTCTCCGTTTTAGCGAGTACGAGGGGCAAATACCTTCAGAAAACCGTGTTTTTTATTTAGTCGGAAACAATATAGTTGGCGAACAAGTGCTCGATTTCACTAAAATCTCTATTCGGGAGCGAAGCTGACACTTCTTTCTGGTAGATACTAATGAGAAATGATGAAATATTTTCAAAGGGAATCTTACATACCGGTGACATCGCATTTTATTGCCACAGATATCCGATTAAATCTTTTCAGACAATTCCGAGGACCAGAAACGGCTACTTTCATTTTTAACATGTCAAGCGCTCAGAAGAATACACACTGGTTCCCCACTTCGCCGTGCACCATCACGAAGAAAGCTGGGTTCCATAATTTGAATGTTTACATAATTGACAAGTCGGTTACCTAAATCAATTCGAATAGACGCTTGCTGGGCAAAATGGTGTAGTCTGTTAGCGTTGAAGTGTTGGAAAAGATATAATCGGATCTGTGGCAGTAGAATGCATTGTCACCGGTATGTGAAATTCTTTTTGAACGTGTTTCATAATTTTTCATCAGGATCTACCAAAAATAGGTAGTGAAATATTTTAGTGAAATCGAGCACTTGTTCGCCAACTATATCGTTTCCGAGTAAATAAAAAACACGGTTTTCTGAAGGTATATGCCCCTCGTACTTGCTAAAACGGAGACAAAGTATGGGATATTTGGTACCAGCGTGTAGATAAAACATTTTTCTTTCTATATAATCTTTGTTTTGTTGGGAAATTCCCCTCCGGTCGAAAATAATTGCAGTTGAAGCGGAGCAACCGAGGATCGGATGGCCCAAGAGTTATTTGCCTTTCTCTTATATAGAATATACGAAATTTCAGCTTTGTCTCAAAACGCCCCAAGCTTTATTTTTTCGGCTCCAAATGTTACAAAACGTCAATTTAGGGACTTTTTAACTTATTTTAGACATATTTCATGAGCCTATGGCCTGTGTGAAATATAGAGCATTTGCTAACAATGGTTTCAGATAGTGACTTTTATGGAGGCATCAAAAGGCGTGAAAATTAGAGAATGGGTTAACCCTTCTCTTGCTAAATTTTAAAACACATTTCTCCTTCTTTACCCATTCCCTGTTGTATAATTACATATATCTTCACTGTGTACCAGTATATTTCGCTGTGCAATCACTGCTGTGGAATGCACTGGTAGCACAATCAACTTGTAAATAGTGCAGACCCTGATGAGACAGCTCCTGCATGAGCTGTCTCATCTGGGTCTTCACTATTTACAGGTAGGTATATTGACATGAATAGCAAGCGAAGGGTTCAGACAGGTTGTACTGTATTTCAGATAAATATCTACCGGTAAACTGATGTAAATGAATGTCAAACTTCATCTTCAGAAACTGCAGGAAACAGACATATCACTCCCATGAGTGTAGGAATAAATAAGTACACACAGAGCTGTTAAGAACAAAACATTCCTACCTTGTTAAGCTTAGTCAAAGATAATCATCCTATTGACAAGACATGTCAGATTCATTTTATCACTTAGTCATGATGCATCTCAATGATAATACACATTTGCATATAGGGTTTTCCATAAATGGGACTATATTTTGAAGTTGTATGCACTTACCAACATGTAGCTGTGTTATTAGCTAATTCAAAGTAAAATAGCCCTTTGCTATTTAACCCTATCCCTGTTCAATATTCATGTAAGAAATATGACGTCATGAATATATATGAGCTGAAGTTATAATGTAAACTTTTAAAGGAAATGGTTTGCTCTGACAAAAACTGCAGAATCAGATCTATATCATGTCAACAGCCAACAGAACAGGCCCTGATCTGACGGCTCCTCTAGGAACCGTTGATCTGGGTCTGTTCTGTTTGCAAATGCGTGAAAATGCTTTTATATGAAGGAAGGGTTAACTATAGAGTCCACTCAGTATCAAAGGCTTAAATTAGCTAGAGGATTCTGAATGACAAAACAATGCAGACCCTGATCAGAGGGCTTCTTTCGCGGAGTCCTTTGATATGGATCTACACTGTTTGCAAATGTCAGAGCAGTTGTGTCCTGCATTCAAAGGGTGAGTATGTTCTTGGATCGGAAATAGTTCTGACAAACTTCCTGAAAGGATAACAAATATTTGTTCAACAAAATATCAATAGCTTGGAATTCATGTTTAATTCCCCTAATGGAGCCATCACTGTGTCACTGTATTAATGTGACATGTCCTCACTATAGCACAGTCTGCATCTACTCAATATGCCCCCACTATAACACTGCATTTACTCCACATGTCCCCACTATAACACTGCATTTACTCCACATGTCCCCACTATAACACTGCATCTACTCAACATGTCCCCCACTATAGCACTGCATTTACTCCACATGTCCCCACTATAACACTGCATCTACTCCACATGTCCCCCACTATAACACTGCATCTACTCCACATGTCCCCCACTATAACACTGCATTTACTCCACATGTCCCCCACTATAACACTGCATTTACTCAATATGCCCCCACTATAACACTGCATCTACTCCACATGTCCCCACTATAACACTGCATCTACTCAACATGTCCCCCACTATAACACTGCATTTACTCCACATGTCCCCCACTATAACACTGCATTTACTCAATATGCCCCCACTATAACACTGCATTTACTCAACATGTCCCCACTATAACACTGCATTTACTCAATATGCCCCCACTATAACACTGCATTTACTCAATATGCCCCCACTATAACACTGCATTTACTCAACATGTCCCCACTATAACACTGCATCTACTCAACATGTCCCCCACTATAACACTGCATTTACTCAACATGTCCCCCACTATAACACTGCATTTACTCAACATGTCCCCACTATAACACTGCATCTACTCAACATGTCCCCCACTATAACACTGCATTTACTCCACATGTCCCCCACTATAACACTGCATTTACTCAATATGCCCCCACTATAACACTGCATTCACTCCACACTGTCTCCCACTATAACACTGCATTTACTCCACATGTCCCCCACTATAACACTGCATTTACTCAATATGCCCCCACTATAACACTGCATTCACTCCACACTGTCTCCCACTATAGCACTGCATCTACTCAACATGTCCCCCACTATAACACTGCATTCACTCCACACTGTCTCCCACTATAACACTGCATCTACTCAACATGTCCCCCACTATAACACTGCATCTACTCCACATGTCCCCACTATAACACTGCATCTACTCAACATGTCCCCACTATACCACTGCATTCACTCCACACTGTCTCCCACTATAACACTGCATCTACTCAACATGTCCCCCACTATAACACTGCATCTACTCAACATGTCCCCACTATAACACTGCATCTACTCCACATGTCCCCCACTATAACACTGCATTTACTCCACACTGTCCCCCACTATAACACTGCATTCACTCCACACTGTCTCCCACTATAACACTGCATCTACTCAACATGTCCCCCACTATAACACTGCATCTACTCCACATGTCCCCACTATAACACTGCATCTACTCAACATGTCCCCACTATACCACTGCATTCACTCCACACTGTCTCCCACTATAACACTGCATCTACTCAACATGTCCCCCACTATAACACTGCATCTACTCAACATGTCCCCCACTATAACACTGCATCTACTCAACATGTCCCCCACTATAACACTGCATCTACTCAATATGTCCCCCACTATAACACTGCATCTACTCAACATGTCCCCCACTATAACACTGCATCTACTCAACATGTCCCCCACTATAACACTGCATCTACTCAACATGTCCCCCACTATAACACTGCATTTACTCCACACTGTCTCCCACTATAACACTGCATCTACTCAACATGTCCCCCACTATAACACTGCATCTACTCAATATGTCCCCCACTATAACACTGCATCTACTCAACATGTCCCCCACTATAACACTGCATCTACTCAACATGTCCCCCACTATAACACTGCATCTACTCAACATGTCCCCCACTATAACACTGCATCTACTCAATATGTCCCCCACTATAACACTGCATCTACTCAACATGTCCCCACTATAACACTGCATCTACTCCACATGTCCCCCACTATAACACTGCATCTACTCAACATGTCCCCACTATAACACTGCATCTACTCAACATGTCCCCACTATAACACTGCATTTACTCAACATGTCCCCACTATAACACTGCATCTACTCAACATGTCCCCCACTATAACACTGCATTTACTCCACACTGTCTCCCACTATAACACTGCATCTACTCAACATGTCCCCCACTATAACACTGCATCTACTCAACATGTCCCCACTATAACACTGCATTTACTCAACATGTCCCCACTATAACACTGCATCTACTCCACATGTCCCCCACTATAACACTGCATCTACTCCACATGTCCCCCACTATAACACTGCATTTACTCCACATGTCCCCCACTATAACACTGCATTTACTCAACATGTCCCCACTATAGCACTGCATCTACTCCACATGTCCCCCACTATAACACTGTATCTACTCAACATGTCCCCCACTATAACACTGCATCTACTCAACATGTCCCCACTATAACACTGCATTTACTCCACATGTCCCCCACTATAACACTGCATTTACTCAACATGTCCCCCACTATAACACTGCATCTACTCCACATGTCCCCCACTATAACACTGCATTTACTCAACATGTCCCCCACTATAACACTGCATTTACTCAACATGTCCCCCACTATAACACTGCATCTACTCCACATGTCCCCCACTATAACACTGCATCTACTCAACATGTCCCCCACTATAACACTGCATTTACTCCACATGTCCCCCACTATAACACTGCATTTACTCAACATGTCCCCACTATAGCACTGCATCTACTCCACATGTCCCCACTATAACACTGCATCTACTCAACATGTCCCCACTATAACACTGCATTTACTCAACATGTCCCCCACTATAACACTGCATTTACTCCACATGTCCCCCACTATAACACTGCATTTACTCAACATGTCCCCCACTATAACACTGCATCTACTCAACATGTCCCCACTATAACACTGCATTTACTCAACATGTCCCCACTGTAATAAAACTGCATTTACTCAATATCTACTCACTCGATATCACAGCATTAAATCAACTATGTCACTGCATTCAATCAACATCTACTGATTACAGTAGAACCCCTTTAATGCGACCACTTAATGAACAAACATGGATGTCTTTATAAACAGTTGTTTGCTTAATGCAGGACAAAAATAGTGCTGAAAGCTCCTCTAGGAGCTTTCTGCATTACTTTTGTCCTGCATTAAGCTACAACCTGCATCTAGTACACAGAATTATACATATTTTAGGTGGTCGCATTAGCGAGGTTTTACTGTATACAAAGTGCATTTACACAACATCTCCACACTTTTTCACTGTATTTACTCAACAACTCCACACTATGTCACTGCATTCAATCAATATCTCACTATATCACTGCATTTAATCAACATCTCCTCACTATATCACTGCATTCAATCATCATCTCCTCACTATATCACTGTATTTAATCAACATCTCACTATATCTCAGCATTTAATCATCATCTCATCACTGTATCACTGTATTTAATCAACATCTCCTCACTATATCACTGTATTTAATCAACATCTCCTCACTATATCACTGTATTTAATCAACATCTCATCACTGTATCACTGTATTTAATCAACATCTCACTATATCACTGTATTTAATCAACATCTCCTCACTATATCACTATTTAATCAACATCTCACTATATCTCTGCATTTAATCAACATCTCCTCACTATAATTATCACTGCATTTACTCAATATCTCCTCACAGAATCAGTGCAATTTACTCAACATTTCCTCACTATCTCACTGCATTTAGTCAACATCTCCTCACTATGTCACAGCATTTACTCTTCACTGCCAATGGATAATTTAATTACCCTAAACATTGACAAGACAACCATAACCAAATACAGTTGAATTTAGATATCTGCAACTTAAAGGACTATTTAAATTACTTCCAGATAATAGAGCTTCGAGAAATCCCATTTCTAATCAGAACAATTTCTCAAGTTCACAGCTTAATGCAGATCTAAAGTAATGCTGAAAACTCCTGTAGGAGCTTTCAGAATTACTTTTGACCTGCATTAAGCTGTTACATGTGTTTCTAGATATGCATAGTGATACATTTTAGAACAATTCTGTATTGTAAATTTTAGAAAGACTGGAAATTTACTTCAAGTTATGCCAAAGTTTATTTATTCAAGTTCGAGATATCTGAATTGAACTGTACTGCAGACCCTGGATATCAAACTGTTCCAATGTAACTATCATACTAACTGTTCCAATTATACAAACTGTTCCATTATGTAACTATCATACTAACTGTTCCAATTATACAAACTGTTCCAATGTAACTATCATACTACATGTAACTGTTCCAATTATACAAACTGTTCCAATGTAACTATCATACTACATGTAACTGTTCCAATTATACAAACTGTTCCAATGTAACTATCATCCAAACTGTTCCAATATAACTATCATACAAACTGCTCCAATGTAACTATCATACAAACTGTTCCAATGTATCTATCATACAAACTGTTCTAATGTAACTATCATACAAAATCTTCAAATATAACTATCATACAAACTGTTCCAATGTAACTATCATAAATTATAACTATCATACAAACTGTTACAATGTAACTATCATACAAACTGTTCCAATTTAACTATCATATAACTATCATACAAATTGTTCCAATGTAACTATCATATAACTATCATACAAATTGTTCCAATGTAACTATCATACAAAGTGTTCTAATGTAACTATTATACTAAGTGTTCCAATCATACAAACTGTTCTAATGTAACTGCCATACAAATTGTTCCAATGTAACTATCATACAAATTGTTCCAATGTATCTATCATACAAACTGTTCCAATACAACTACCATATAACTATCATACAAACTATTCCAATATAACTATCTTAAAACTATAATACAAACTGTTCCAATATAACTATCATATAACTATCATACAAACTGTTCCAATATAACTATCTTAAAACTATCATACAAACTGTTCCAATGTAACTATCATACAAACTGTTCCAATGTAACTATCATATAAACTGTTCCAATGTAACTATCATATAAACTGTTCCAATGTAACTATCATACAAACTGTTCCAGTGGAACTATCATACAAACTGTTCCAATGTAACTGTCATATAACTATCATACAAACTGTTCCAATGTAACTATCATACAAACTGTTCCAATGGAACTCATATAACTATCATACAAACTGTTCCAGTGGAACTATCATACAAACTGTTCCAATGTAACTATCATATAACTATCATACAAACTGTTCCAATGTAACTATCATATAACTATCATACAAACTGTTCCAATGTAACTATCATATAACTATCATACAAACTATTCCAATGGAACTATCATATAACTATCATACAAACTGTTCCAATGTAACTATCATATAACTATCCAGTGTAACTATCATACAAACTGTTCCAATGTAACTATCATACAAACTATTCCAATGGAACTATCATATAAACTGTTCCAATGTAACTATCATACAAACTGTTCAATGTAACTGTCATATAACTATCATACAAACTGTTCCAATGTAACTATCATACAAACTGTTCCAATGGAACTCATATAACTATCATATAAACTGTTCCAGTGGAACTATCATACAAACTGTTCCAATGTAACTATCATATAACTATCATACAAACTGTTCCAATGTAACTATCATATAACTATCATACAAACTGTTCCAATGTAACTATCATATAACTATCATACAAACTATTCCAATGGAACTATCATATAACTATCATACAAACTGTTCCAATGTAACTATCATATAACTATCCAGTGTAACTATCATACAAACTGTTCCAATGTAACTATCATACAAACTATTCCAATGGAACTATCATATAACTATCATACAAACTGTTCCAATGTAACTATCATACAAACTGTTCCAATGGAACTATCATACAAACTGTTCCAATGTAGCTATCATACAAACTGTTCCAATGTAACTATCATACAAACTGTTCCAATGGAACTATCATATACTTTTACAGTTACCCAAAATATTGACTACTTCAGCTTTACAAACTGGTGGAGACAGGAGATTTAACCCTTTCCTTTATGTTAACACTTTTTCACGCATTTGCAAACATAGTAAACCCAGATCAGACGGCTCGTCTTGACTCCATCTGATCAGGGTCTGCTCTGTTTGCATATGGTATAATATATGGCCTGGTTCTACAGTTTCTGTTTGAACCAAAAATGTCATGTGTATGCCATTCTAAAAATTAATCTAATTAATATTCATGATGTCATTATTTCTGGCATGAATATTGAACAGGGAAAGGGTTAATATTTAGGGTCAATACGGTATCACCCTTAACCACATCAGCTTTAACCCATTACCTCATAGGCTATTTTTAGATCCTACTTCCATGAATATGGGGCATTTACTAGAGAAATGGAAAATTTTAGAAATTGTGTAGTTTTGAAACCATTGTGATAAATAAAGCATTTGCTCCTATCTATCACAATGGTTTCATAAAGTGACTTTTACAAAGGCATCCATGCAATGTTCGGTGTCAATATGAGGGAATGGGTTAACTGTATTATTCACTACATCAGGCTTGTTGCCATAAACATAAGGAATATACCGGTAATATCGTAGGACTCCCTGAAGATTTACAATTTAGCCATCAATATATATCGGCCATATTAACCCATATTCCCCATAGGCTATTTTTAGAGCCAACCTCTTTGAAGAAAGCTACTGAAAAGGAGCATTTACATGTGCATGAAAAAAGGAAACATTCAGACTTGTGTAGTTTTGAAACCATTGTGATAAATAGAGTATTTGCTCCAATTGAGCAAAAATTATGCTCTATTTATCACTCATTCAAAAAGTGACTTTTACAAGGGCATCAAACGGCATCAATATGAGGGAATGGGTTAAAGCAATATGCCATCTAAATTATCTCTATTTCACACGTATATAATGGACCAAATAGCCTTCAAGAATTCACAGTGCCATAGAAAACCAATATCAGATCTATATTGTACCAAAGTCTTCCAACAGAGTCCTTGCGGAATAACTCTTCTGTCATCATTTACAAAATTACACAAATCGCTTCCTTTATTTCATTCCCCCATAGGCTATTTTTAGACCAATTACTTCATAGGCTATTTTTAGATCCTACGTCTGATTAAATCTACTGAAAAGGAGCATTTACTAGAAAAGAGGAACTTTTGTAATTGTGTAGTTTTGAAACCACTGTAATAAATAAGAATGCTCTATTTATCACAAAGGTTTCAAAAAGTGACATTGTCGTTCGGAAACTTTAGCGTTTGCTATTGTAACTTCTTACTTTTCATGTAAATCTTATGAGCTTCACACACTTGTTCAGGGTCACAAGGGCTACAATGGAACAGACAAACATTTGCACCTGCATGGGGTGCTCCTGATTACAGATGGCAGTACTTGGCTACAAAGGACATAAAACATGTACTTTAAGCAAGCTAAACAGTTGTTCTTGTCAATTTATTGCCTTTAGCTTCAGTGTTACCATTTGAATGTGGGACATGCATGCACTGACATTTGCAAACAGTGTCAACCCAGATAAGAATGCTCCTAGATGAAGAGCACTCCAGATTATATGCGTAAATTTAAACATTTTTGATAATAACTCCTTTATTTCTCCTCCAAACCCTATACTGTAACCACTCTTTAGAATTGTCTCTTTGAGACAATTCTAAAGAGTGGTCACAGTATAGGGTTTGGTGGAGAAATGACGATTTTAGTATTTGGGTACGCACAGGTATCTGTAGCTCTGGATCAGGGTCTGCACTGTTGGTTATTCTAGCAAGTTTGAGTCTTTCATACTGAGTGGACTGTATCACTGATAGGGTATTCCACTCTAAGAAGTCAGTAAAAGGGTGAACCAGATTTTTATTACATTTCTTTTCAAAACCTTAACCCTTTCCCTATTCTATGTTTATTTCAATGTTCAATACCTACTGAATACTGATTGACAAAATAGTTATACTGAAATGTGGAAGGCGGAACACTCACAGTAGCCCTTTTAGAAAATAAATAGATCTGTCAAATTCCATTAGCAAACAGAGCAGACCCTGATCAAATGCCTCCTATAGGAGCCATCTGATCTTAGTCTACTCTGTTTGCAAATGTGTGAAAAGGGTTAACTACAGTTAAAACATTTACTCCATACATAATCGAGGGCTTGGTGCAAAACTATTGTAACTCCTTCACTTTGTGAAAGAGTTACAATAGTTTTGCACCAAGCCCTCGAATTAGGCCTTTGCAAACAGTAGACCCAGATCAAACGGCTCTTGTAGGAACCACCTCATCAAGGTCTGCTCTGTTTGCTTATGAAATTATAATAGATTTGACTCTACAGTTTCTACCAATACGAAAATGTCCTTTGTTCATGCACTTTTATAAAAATGCAGCTAATAAATATTCATGATGTTATTATTTCTAACATGAATATGCTACTTAGAAGGAGTTAATCATGATATCATGTCAAGCTGACTAACATCTCTTTCAGATTTACAGTAGAACCTGTCTTAAGCAACCCTCAAAAAGAGGTATAATTATGAATCTATAAGTCAGGTGGTAGCTTAATACAGGGCAAAAGTAATGCAGAAAGCTCCTATAGGAGCTTTCTGCATTACTTTTGTCCTGCATTAAGCAACCACCTGCTTTTTAAAACTCCTGTGTTCATTAAATTAATGGCCGCTTAATACAGGGTCTCCTGTATTCACATCAAAGGTTCACTGCCATGTATGCATATAGCATATGTCATTGGCCTTGAATATTTGTTGTAATTTAGAAGCAATTGGTTGGCAGCACTTGAATAATTGATGGAAGCAGACTTTCTTTTTTAACCATTTCAAGCACTGAATTATCAGGGTGATAGTCCATCGGTGTTTAAATTATAGAGTCTACGCAGTATGAAAAGCTCAAACATGCTAGAGAATTTTGAATGACAAATTGTGCAGACCTTGATCAGAGGGCCGCTGTTGGAGCCCTTTGTTTTGGTCTATGCTGTTTGCAAATATCTATGCATGTTTATCCCACGCTCAAATGGTTGAAATACAGTAAAACTCAGTTCTTTGAAATTTAAGTGTAATAAAGAATTGGTGCCTTTTTAGGCAGGTGGCTGCTTAATGCAGGGTGAAAGTCATGCAGAAAGCTCCTCTAGGAGCTTTCTGCAAGAGTTTCACCCTGCATTAAGCTGCCAGTCCTGTCTTAAAGATCGATAAATGATACTTGTTTTATAGTGTTCGAACTACAAGGATTTTGCTGTATAAAGACTGAAATGGAATGTGTTCTAGTGTCTAAAAGCCTTAGCTGAATATGATCCAAAGCTTGAAGGCATCCATAAGACATATTTGCCTCAACTGCAGTATTTCTGAAAATGATTATCCTTTGACATGCATGCAAGGACACCTTAATTGTTTGAATTATGAGGCTGTATGTTTGCTAGTATCTTTATTCAACTCTTAATTTCTTTCATATAGATGTGTTTTCACGCATTTGCAAACAGAGTAAACCCAGATCAGATGACACTCCTATTAGAAAGTAAAGAAAGATCTATCAAATTCCATTAGCAAGCAGAGCAGACCCTGATATAACGGCTCTTATAGGAGCCATCTGATCTGGGTCTTCTCTGTTTTTATATGCATGAAAACATCTTTATATGAAGGAAAGGGTTAACCCATTCTCTCCTAGACTATTTTTTTCAGACCCAGCCTCTTTCAATAAATCTACCGAAAGGATTAAGCAATGAACACTTATAGGAGCCATCTGATCTGGGTCGTCTCTGTTTTTATATGAATGAAAACATCTTTATATGAAGGAAAGGGTTAACCCATTCTCCCTTAGACTATTTTTTTAGACCCAGCCTCTTTGAATAAATCTACCGAAAGGATTAAGCAATGAACACTTATAGGAGCCATCTGATCTGGGTCGTCTCTGTTTTTATATGCATGAAAACATGTTTATATGAAGGAAAGGGTTAACCCATTCTCTCCTAGACTATTTTTTTAGACCCAGCCTCGTTGAATAAATCTACCGAAAGGATTAAGCCTTTCCCTTATATAAGCGTGTTTTCACGCATTTGCAAACAGAGTAGACCCAGATCAGACGGCTCCTAGAGGAGCCGTCTGATCAGGGTCTGCTCTGTTTGCTAATATAATTTTATAGATCAGTTTCTTTGCCTTCTCAAATGTCTACTATTTTGCACGTTCCATATTTCTTTATAACTATTTTGTTAATGAATATTCAGGAGGTAGTGAAATTTGAAATAAACACAGAACAGGGAAAGGGTTAAGCAATGAACACTATCATGGTAAAGATGCCAAGCAAGTTTATCTCAAAACACATTATCATACCATTCCTGTCATTTGTCATTACAATTTCCAACCATTATTAACTTGATCTTTTCAGTCATTTAATAATCTTTCCTGTCATTGAGAAGATGCAAGTTAACATTTTCTGGGACAGAAGTAGGTCATGTTGATCGTAAAGGCCATTTAGACTGAATATCTCTACTCTCTGGTGTCTTATTTGATAAAGCTGTTGTGGCTGGGATGGAGAATTTTAAATTTGAATATATTGCAGAAATATTCTTTTATGTAAATAGGTTTTATATGCAATAAGTTCAGCAATAGTGGTGAAAAAATGCAAGTACATGTATAGGTTGTTGTTGTTTTTAGCTAAGTTTGCTTAACCCTTTCCTCGTTCAATACGTGTATTTATGTAAAAAGTAATGACAACATGAATATTTTTAACTCAATTGTTATAATGAAAACTTTTCATGGGAGGTTTGTGCTTTGACAAAATCAGTAGAATCAGGGTCCATGCTTATAAAGCTTTTTAGTTGAGTCTGAGTTCGTTCTCAAGCTTTTGATTGGTCAGATTTGAGTTCTCAAGGTTTTGATTAGTCAGATTTGAGCCAAAATCAAAAACTTGAGAACGAACTCAGACTCAACTAAAAGTTTTATAAGCATGGACCCAGATCTATATCGTGTCAAAATCAAACTGAGCAGAGCTTGATCAGACGGCTCCTGTAGGAGCCGTCTGATCTCGGTCTACTCTTTTTGCAAAGGCGTGAAAAGGCATATTTATATGAGGGAAAGGGTTAATCATTGGAGAATCTCTGATTAGCAAACAGTTTGGATCCAGATCAGATTCGGACATTATCCAAACTGTTTGATGCTAAAATTGTTTATTGACATACAAATGAAGAAAATTTAAAAATGAAAGTTGTAGCAGACCACAGATTTTACAGACAAAAAATATGTGACAGCAAAGTAGCTTAATTACTGAAGAAAATTATTCTTACATCATTTATCTTCATATATCATTTCTTGTTTATTTTTAAAGAAATATTGATAAAGTTACTCTTTCAAAGTGTTTTGAAGACTTGAATTATCAGAACACATTTCCACTAGCTGTGGTGCCAATTTTTGCATGTAGGGTTTATTAAATGCCTGGCCATCGGGTGCTTAGACATACAGCCTTGCTCTTGTACATTAATAATAATAATAATAATAATAATAAAGACTTTATTTAACGAGAGTACTCATTTGGTTAAAACCAATCTTCCATGAGGCCCTCAACAGAGAGAAAACATATATACAATTTGTAATAAAGTAGCAATGCTATCATAACAATTTTGCATAAGCACCAACCTTGCACCGGATGATAGAAGATCTGAATTAACCCGTAAAGCACAATTGTTTGGGTGTTGTTGTTTTTTTTTTTTTTTTTTTTTTTTTTTTTTTTTTTCACACAGTGTAGACCCAGACGAGTGAGCTCCTGTAGGAACCCTCTTATCAGGGTCTGCACTGCTTGCAATGGGAAAATGAAAAAAATCGTTGGCACTGGTGCAAAAGGGCTGCATGTGGAATTCATAGGTACATGCAACCCCATTTCACCGAGTTAGATCGATTAGAACTAACGATATTAGTGACACACTGCATCATGTACATAGACTGTGTCAGCAAAAGATTAAAGTGAGTAAATGACGTCATGAATTTTCAGACGGTTGAGACCTAAATTAGGACTATTTTAAACACTGGGAAATCCATTAATTGATAGCCAAATACATGTCGAACGTTGCACTAAAATCAGTTCGTTTCTCATCCTCTGTATATTCTAGAATTTGGCATCGTTGGAGAAGCAATATAAACTTATGCCTCGAGCTACTTTGCCGAGTTTACGAATTAACACATCTTTATAGAACTTTGCGATAATAAAAGAGTGCAAGATGGGTCTACATTTGCAAAATCGTATAGATATACATACATGAAATCAACACTAAACTTATAGTACAATTGAACTGTTCTTATAACGGTATAGATCTAATAGACATGCTTCTCAACATAAAACACTGGCAACACTATAGGACCCAGATAGGAGTCCTTCGGTCAGAAACCACACATTTGGCTAAAATAACAAACGGTGACATATCTCACACGAAACAGGCAATCTGTTATAATTCACATAAGGGAGGCTATTTAAAAAACCAGAAGATGTGCAACAAACAGTAAAGACCCTGACTATAAAGATTTGGCAGGCAATCCTTTAATCAGGATCACACCTTTTGCAGAAATAGGACAAAGACAAACAATGCAGAGCCTGATCAAAGTAACTTCTGATCTGGGTCTACACTGTTTGTAAATAACTGTCAATAATAGGGGTGAAATTAAAACACATGTCTGTATCATGAAAGTACAGTAATACTGAAGATATATTAATCGCTTTGCTTTGTCAACTGTAAATACAATTTTTTGAATTGAATGACCGAACAGGCATTTTTCACATCATAAGGCAGGCTGTTCCAGATGGATGATCCGGAATAAATAAACGATTTTCTAAACAGTTCCGTTTTAGGTCTGGGTGAGTAGAGTTGAAAGTTAGAAGATGATCTCAGCGTTCTATCATGGATGTTAGAAGTATGAGTGAACATATTTCTCAGATAATCTGGAGAAAGATCATTGAATATTTTATATAATAAAACAGCTTTTTGAAATTTCACTCTTTCAGGAAATGTTAACCAGTTTAGTTCATTGAATAGATCTTTAGAGGGGGTGGAAAAATCTCTGTCAAGTATAAGTCGTGTGGCTCTTTTCTGAAATCTTATGAGTTTTTCCACTTGTGAATTGTTACAATTTCCCCATATAATACAACAGTAATCAAGATGGGGTAAAATATATGTGTTGAAAAATAATTTTCGTATTGGAATAGAAATGAATGATTTAATTCTAGATAGCAAATATAACAAGGAATTGCATTTTTTTAGAACAACATCAACTTGTTTGTCCCAAGAAAGAGTTTTGTCAATTACAATTCCTAACAACCTTTCATCGCAACTATAATTTATTATTTCATTGCTAAGTTCTATACAAGGCAACCAGTTTTGAATGCGTTTAGCATTGGGTTTAGATGCTATTATCATCGTTTTGGTTTTTGCTACATTGATAGACATGCGATTTGAAACACACCAGGAGTTAACATTAAGTAGATCTTGAGTTAGAGATTCAACAACTTGATTTACAGATGAACTATGAAAAGAAAGTGTGGTGTCATCGGCAAAGATATCAGGCGTAGAATGAGTGGTTGCAAGTGGTAGATCATTTATGAAGATCAAAAATAACAATGGCCCTAGAATTGAGCCTTGAGGCACTCCTGATACAACTGGTTTTTGGTTTGAGCTCACCCCAGATACTTGGGTTTGTTGGAGTCTATTTTCCAAGTAAGAAGAAAACCAAGAATAAGCATCCCGGCCTACTTTATATTGCTTTAACTTTTTTAATAGTATACCATGATCAACCATGTCAAACGCTTTTGAAAGATCAAGAAATATTGTACCTACAATTTCATTTTTGTCAATGGCAGCAATCCAGTCGTCTAATAGTTTGACTAGAGCAGTTTGACATGAGTGGTTTGTTCTAAAACCGGACTGCCTAGAGTAAAACAAACTATTAGTTTCAAAATAGTCTTTTAAATGAACACTCACATGTCGTTCAAAAATCAAAGAAATTATTGGTAAAATAGAGATTGGCCTGTAATTTGCTTTATCAGTCTTTTTCCCTTCTTGTGAATTGCTACGACTTTTGCATTTTTAAATTTTTGTGGATAAGTACCGGTTTTTAAGCTGTTGTTATAAATTTTTGTAAGCACAGGAGCAATAATGGATGCATACATCTTGAGAAATCTGGCACTCAGGCCATCAGAGCCTGTAGACTTACTAGTATCAAGTGATTTTAATTGCTTTTCAACAAAGGATACACTAACTTTGGGAATGACGAAATAGGGTGTATTCTTAAGTTTCTCCTCGATACTATCTGAAATAATTCTGGTTTTGTTATTGATATCATGGATCTGATTATTTCTTTGTATTGTTTGAAACACCGAGCAAAAATGATCATTTAAAACATTAGCTGAAATTGATGGATCTGTAATAGGTATTCCGTTTTCATCATCAATATAATTCGTGTGCATCTGTGTTTTAAAGCCAGTTAGGTCGTGAAGACTATTCCAAAGATCTTTTGTATTACGGTTGTTCAATGAAATCCTGCTGTTGTAAAATTGCCGCTTTGATTCAGTTATTAGATTTTTAACATTTTGTCGCCAAATTTTGTAATTAACACTGTCCTTCTTCTTATGAAAGTGATCTCTTATTTTTATTGCTTGTAATATGTCGGGGTTTATCCAGCTTGGTTGGTTAATTCTTTTTACTCGTCTTTTTCTTTGTGGAGTATGTTTATCTAAAATTGATTTAAAAATATCTAAGAATAATTCAGTTGATTCGTCAGGATCATCGTATGTGTCTACGAGAAACCAAGGTTGGTCTGATAGATCTTCTAGAAATTCATTTTCATTAAAATGCTTCATAGATCTGTATGTAATTGTCTTATGTACAGGACCTTTCATATGATTTGACGATATTTTGCGAGTAATACAAACAGGATAGTGATCACTTATTGCATAAGACGGTACTATGATATCAGAAATATTAAGAGGACTGTTAGAAAAAACATGATCTATCAATGTAGCAGAATGCAATGTTACTCTTGTGGGATCATGAACTAACTGAATAAAATTCATAGATTCCATCCGTTCAAGCCAGGATTTAGAATTGTAATCTGTTTTCAGCAAGTCAAAATTAAAGTCACCAATGACTATACATTCCTTTTCATCTGATAGTGCTTTTTTCCGTTATAAAGGTAAAGTCTTTGACCCATTGAGCTTTGGACGAGGGTGGCCCGTAAAGGTACGATAGTATAAATGGTTTTGAATTAGACTGCTTAACTTCAATACATAGAGATTCAACAAATTTTGTTTCGAGGTCGTATCTTTGGTCACATGGAATTTCATCACTAATGTAAATAACCAGTCCCCCTCCTACAGTATTTCTATCTTTACGAAATATTTTGTAGTTGTTGATATTTAACTCATTATTTGAAAAAGTGTCGTTTAAAAAGGTTTCACATACACAAAGAATATCAATATCCTGTTTAGATAAAAGTAGTTTGATTTCATCTAATTTTGGATACAAGTAGTGAATATTCAAATGAACTATTTTCAATCCTTTGTTTCTAAACCATGGCTTGGAACTGTTTTGGCTATCTGTTACACATTCATTATAAGTACATGAAGAATTATCAACTGTACTATGATTATGTATAGAGCATTCATCAGAATTTTCAGAAATCAAGTGGGCCTCATGGTTTAAACAAGTTATATCAACATCAGTAACATCAGAATTTGAAAAGTCACATGAATATTGATGGTAGTTTTGTTGAATTCTTGAATGAAAGGAAAGTTCTTGAGTATCCATACAGGCCGAGTTACAATTAGAGGTTACCCGAGCAGGCGACGAAGTAGTACATATTTTTGAATTTTCTAGTTCCAGTAAAGATTTGGAACAAACCAGGGATTCTGGTTGTTCAGCAAGTACTGAGGTACTGGCATAAACACCGTGTTCCTGTTGTTGTTGTTGTTGAATTTCCTCCTCCCGGGGTACCTCCCATTGTGAAAACTCGGACTAGTTTCGGCCGACATCGGCGATTGTTTAATACCAAGCACTTTGTTCAAAGCCACACGCATACTAGTGCCAAGTGTTTTTCCTCCTTTAGTATTTAAATGAATATTGTCTCGATAAAATGAATCGTCGACTGATCCTTGAGGAATAAATGTTGTAGAATTGTTGAGAAAGTAGTGACCATTCTCTTCACACATTGTTTGTAGAGACGTGTTAGTTTTCTGGATCTTGTCATTCATCAGCCTGTCTTTCTTTCGTGGCAAAACAGATGACACAATGATTTTCACATTTGAATTAGCTGATTTGATAGTGTGAATAGTATCTCTGAACTCCTCCGTTATGCTCTCGCTACTGGCTGCATCGGAAATGTTATTGGTTCCTACATGGAGTATAATTGCATCTAATTTGTTGAAGTTGGCTGGGTCTGCATTTATCATGGATTCTATAGTGTTCTCTATAGTCCTTATCCTTCCGCCTGGGTGACTCTTGATTTTGACGTTAACTTCATTGTCTGACATTTTAGCCGAACTCAGGATTTTCGTGATAGAATCACCTGCTATGAATGCAGAGTTGTGTTCACCCATACATGCGTACATACGTACATATATCTGTACGCACGTACATATACATCCCATAAATTTGAGGTATCCAATTCTTCATACACCAATGGGAGGATAATAACTTTAAACTTTAAAAGATCAACAATACTGATGTGAAGAGGCCTGTAACAAATGAAATGTTTGCCGCGACTAATTTTACCAGAGTAATGGGATATTTCTTCATTATAACCCTTTACTCCATGAATATTCATTGAAGAAATAATGATATCATGAATATTAATAAGTTTAATTGTTATAAGTGCCCATAGACACAGGAACTGTTGGCCATGACAGAAACTATAGAATCATATCTACAGTAAAACCTCTCTATAACGGCCATGACAGAAACTATAGAATCATATCTACAGTAAAACCTCTCTATAACGGCCACTAAATTACATCAAGTATTTTGTGTTAAATGCATGTGACTGCTTAAAGCAAGGTGAAAGTAAAACAGAATGCTCCTATAGGAGTGTTCTGTTTTACTTTCACCTTGTTTTAAGCAGCCACCTGTCCTAAATACCAATCAATTAACAAAATTTAGTGGCCGTTATAGAGAGGTTTTACTGTATATTTTATCATAAGCATACCCTGATCTGTCAGTGTACTCTGTTTGCAAAGGCATATTTATTACATAGCTGACATACAAGACTGTCTATTTATTTTGTATTTCACATTTCTATTTCCAGCAAGTGACAACACAGATGGCGCAGGTTGTTGCGGGTGGCTGCTCTACATTTTCTCTATTCTCCTCATTGGCGTCACGTTACCATTCTCCCTAATGTTCACAATAAAGGTAATAAAGGACTTAAAACCATTCTCTCATGAATATTTATATAAGAATTCATGATGTCATGAATATTCATTAACCCTTTCCTCCTATGCTTCTGTAAAAGTCACTTTTTGAAACCATTTTGATAAATAGGGCATTTGCTCCTAAGGAACAAATGCTCTATTTATCACAATGGTTTCAGAGCTACAAAATCCTGATTTTTTCCTTTTCTCTAATTAATGCTCCTTTGCAGTAGATTAATTCAAAGATTGGGTCTTAAAATAGCCTATGAGGGAATGGGTTAACCCTTTACTCCATGGATATTCATGTAAGAAATAATGACGGTCATGAATATCAATTGGATTAACTGTTATAATAGCACACGAGAACATAACATTTTGGCCATAGCAGATACCATAGAATCTTATTACCAGTCAGAGTAAATCCTTGGAATTTGATTGGTCAGTTTGCCAAAAACTGCCGGGGTGTACAGTACCGTATTCAGCAGCTTCCACGGATAATACAGAATTATTCAAATTTGACGCGTGACGTCATTCGTTTTATTTTTATTTTTAGCGTCGATTCGAAATTTCATATCGTCCTTACTCCAATAATTCTGGATGGATTACGACCAAATAATCGATAATAAACGTAAAAAACTGTACCTCATACGTTCCTCAATTTAACACTATCAACTTGTCTGTACAATGTGTTGCCGTTAATGTTTACAAGTGAAGTTTCAATTCCTCTTTCGAAATTGCTCTGAGACGACGTCATATTTGCTCTGTGATGACGTCATGTTTTCTTTGTCATGTCGTCATACAATTAGAGATCTAATGTCAGCAAAATAAGAGTTGTTCGTTTCTTAATTAGGTAAATCGGATCTCTGACTGGTAATAAATTCGTTACACGGTAATTTGGCAGGGTGTACGGGCTGGTATGACCGGGTTAGACCACGTTTTCCTTCGGCTAACGCCTCAGGAAATACGGGATCTAACCCGGTCATACCAGCCCGTACACCCTTCCAAATAACCGTGTAACTAATAATATCTATATTACATCATAAGCAAACAGAGCAGACCCTGATCAGATGGCTCCTACAGGATAGAAAGGTATATTTATGGAATTAAGGGTTGACTGAAATTTAGTTATAGCCATTAATTGACCTAAGGAAAGTTTGATAATAGCAGAAACTTAAGAATCAGATCTATATACATGTAGTTCCATTAACCCTTTCCTCCATAAATACACCTTTCTACGCCTCTGTAATAACCACTTCTTGAAACCATTGTGATAAATAGAGCATTTGCTCCTATAGGAGCAAATGCTCTATTTATCACAATAGTTTCAAACTACAAAATTCTAAAATTTTACTTTTCTCTAGTAAATGCTCCTTTTGGGTATATTCATTCAAAGAGGTTGGGTCTAGAAATAGCCTATGGATGAAAGGGTTAATAAGCAATTAGAACAGACCCTGATCAGACGGCTCCAGCAGGAGTCATCTGATCTGGCTCTGCTCTGTTTACAGAAACATTAAAAGGTGCTCCCATCAGAGAAGGGCTTAACACTTTGAAGCTGAATTTTCAAAGAGAATTAGTTCATCATTGTTTAGACCTTTTCCTGATGAATATTCATGTAAGACAAATGACTGTATAGATATTGATTTAAGGGTTATGTCATTATTTCTAGCATGAAAATTCATAAAGTAAAGGGTTAAAGAATTTAGAATCTTATATTGAATATGGAGCCGAGTTACTTGGTTTATCAAGATTCTTATTTTAAGTGGTCATATATTTCAGGTTGTTCAGGAATATGAAAGAGCTGTGATATTTCGCCTGGGGCGTCTTCCGTCAGGTGGGGCCAAGGGGCCAGGTAGGTCATCACCCCGAAGTTCTGTTTAATTTTCTTACTTCAGTAACTCTTCGACAATTAGAAAATATAGATCTGCTTCAATTATTTCATTTTTCAGTTTTTAATGTTTAACCCTTTCCTTCATTAAATGCCTTTTCATACATTTGCAAACAGAGTAGACCCAGATCAGATGGCTCCTATAGGACCAGGGTCTGCTCTGTTTGCTAATGGAATTTGAAAGATCTGTTGCTTTACTTTCTAAAGTGACTACAATGTTACACCTCCCATATTTCATTATAACTAATTTGTCTATGAATATCCAGTAGGTAATGAATCTTGGACTAAATATAGAACAGGGAAAAGGTTAAAAACATTAAGAGTTTGAATCGGATGAGATGTCAAATTGTTCAGCTTTTTGTCTGGATTGGAACTGTTTGTCAAGTTCAACAAGAATCCAAGGAGTGGAGTATTGCTTAACCCTTTCATTCATATACATATTGTAAATGCTTTTTAACACATTTGCAAACAGAGTAGACTCAGATCAGACAGCTCCTGTAGGAGTCGTCTGATCAGGATATTCTCTGTTTGCTAATGGAATTTCTTTACTTTCTGAAATGGCTACAATATTTCAATTTTAGTATTTCATTTACATGTATAAGTATTTTGTCAATGAATATTCAGTAGGTATTGAAATCTGGAATAAATATAGAAAATGGAAAGGGGGTCAATAAGGAAAGTGTTAAAAAGTATAGTGACTATTTAACCAATATCCGCATAGGCTATTTTTAGATCCAACCTCTTCGAATAAATCTACCGAAAAGGAGCATTTACTAGAGAAAAGGAAAATTTTAGAATTGTGCAGTATTGAAACCATTGTGATAAATGGAGCATTTTGCTCCATAGCAAATACTCTATTTATCACAATGGTTTCACAAAGTGACTTTTAAAGAAGCGTCAAAAGGCGTCAATATGCGGGAATGGGTTAACAGCAGAAGAATCGAAAATCCCACTTTTATTTGCCCCACCCTTCCAGACAGCACTGTATAAGATTTTATCTGTATTTTCAGGCATATTTTTCATCATCCCCTGTATTGAGAGCTACAGCAAGGTGGATCTGAGGACAGTGTCCTTTGATGTTCCCCCACAGGAGGTGAGACTTGTTAAGCAATCCGTTAATCATTTACCTGTAGGAAATAGTGACCTTGTGATTATTTATTACAGGTAAACACCCATCTTGAGCAACCATTCTTTTACTGAATACAGGAGTCTTAAAAAGTGGATGGTTGTTTAATGCAGGGCAAATGTAATGCAGAAAGCTCCAATAGGAGCTTTTATGTATTACTTTTGACCTGCATTAATCCTCTTTTTGACCTGCATTAACCTCTTTTTAATGGTCACTTTAACCCTTTCCCTCATATTGACGACTTTTGACGACTCTTTAAAAGTCACTATGTGAAACCATTGTGATAAAAAGAGCATTTGCTCCTCAAGGAGCAAATGCTCTATTTGTCACAATGGTTTCAAACAACACAATCCTAAAATTTTCCTTTTCTCTAGTTAGTGCTCCTTTTCGGTAGAATTATTCAAAGAGTTTGTATCTAAAAATAGCCTATGAGGTAATGGGTTAAGACAGATTCTGCTGCATCTGAATTTATTCTGACATGAACACATGAGTTTTGGCCATGGCAGAAATAGTAGGCTGTGATCTGTATTATTTCATAAGCAGAGCAAACCCTGATCAGGCAACTTCTACAGGAACGGTCTGATCTGGATCTACTCTACGATTATCTTTGCCAGCAGAACCAACAGAAAAGGGTTTCGATTGAAAATAAGAGATTTAGATCCATACTTGTCTAATCAATGTTTCTGGCCCATTAACCCTTCGCTTGCTTAATTTTAAAATACATTTCTCCTTCATTACCCATGCCCTGTTGTATAATTACATATATCTTCACTGTGTACAAGTATTTCGCTGTGCTATCACTGCTGTGGAGTGCACTGGTTGCACAATCAACTTGTAAATAGTGCAGACCCTGATGAGACAGCTCCTGCAGGAGCTGTCTTATCTGGGTCTTCACTATTTACAGGTAGGTATATTGATGTGAATAGCAAGCGAAGGGTTAAAAGTATTGTGACTATTCAATGTCATTATGTTCAATGTATTAGGCAGTTTGTTAGGATTTTATATTTTATTATTATACCCCCACAAACAGAGTTTGAGGGGGGTATACTGGAATCAGCCTGTCGGTTGGTCAGTCGTTGGACGTCGGTCTGTCCGCAAAATCTTGTACTTTCAACTCTTCCTTCAGTTTCAACCTGATTCATTTGATACTTGGCATAAATGTTACTCAGGTGTAGTAGATGTGCAAGACACAAATTTCAGGTCTCTGTGACCTTGACCTTGACCTTTGGCCTTGAAATTGGTCTTGAAATTGGCAGGCAAAATCTTGTACTTTGAACTCCTCCTTCACTTTCAACCTGATTCACTTGATACCTGGCATAAATGTTACTCAGGAGTAGTAGATGTGCAAGACACAAATTTCAAATCTCTGTGACCTTGACCTTTGGCCTTGAAATTGGTCTTAAAATTGGCAGGAAAAATCTTGTACGGCGAACTCCTCCTTCACTTTCAACCTGATTTACTTGATACTTGGCATAAATGTTACTCAGGAGTAGTAGATGTGCAAGACACAAATTTCAGGCCTCTGTAACCTTGACCTTGACCTTTGGCCTTGAAAGTGGCAGGCAAAATCTTGTACTTTGAACTCCTCCTTCAATTTCAACCTTATTCACTTGATACTTGGCATAAATATTACTCAGGAGTAGTATATGTGCAAGACACAAATTTCAGGTCTCTGTGACCTTGACCTTTGTCCTTGAAATTGGTCTTGAAATTGGCAGGCAAAATCCTGTACTTTGAACTCCTCCTTCACTTTCAACCTGATTCACTTGATACTTGTTTTTGCTTGTAATATGGGGAGTTGGTGTCGCAAACTCCTCCTTCAGTTTTAAAGTTACTGAATTTATATTTGGGATACGTAATGGTCACAAATAGCAGATGCGTAAGACACAATTTTCATGTGTTTACGGTTAGCCATTGTAGAATTATAACCCCCCTGAACTTTGAATATTTTTTGTCATTTTTGCATGAAACATGGGGAGTTGGTGTCACAAACTCCTCCTTCATTTTGAAACTTATTAAATTGATACTTGCCATACATACTAAACACGAATAGTACATGTGCAAGACACAATTTTCCTGTGTTTAGTGTTAGCCATTACAGAATTTTCTCTATTTGAACTTTGGGTATTTTTGTTATTTGGTCCTGTTACATGTTCAAAACTTGGATTTGCAATCAAAGCTGCCGTGTGGGGGTATTCATCACCTTTAGTGATAGTTCTAGTTTATACCTCTTTTGTACTGTCATCCATCTTAAATACATAAAGGGGTCATACTTCATTCGTTTATCATGCATCACTTTACTTTTGTATAAGCAGCCAACTGCTTTCAGAGACCAGCATTTTAACCCTTTACCTGATAGAGACCCCCTTTTAAAAGCTTAGCAAACAGAGTAGACCCAGATCAGATGTCTCCTACAGGAGCCGTCTGATCAAGGCCAGGTCTATTGCATATTAACATAGATCTGATTCTACAGTTTCTGCAATTAACCACTGATATTCATATGGTTACGTGCCATTGTAAAACTTCATCCATTTGATATCCCCCATATAGATGCCTTTTTATGCCTTTGCAAACAGAGTAGACCCAGGTCAGATGGCTCCTGTAGAAGTTGTCTTGATCAGGCTCTGCTTTGGTTGTGTATGGACTTCTACAGTGTCTGCCATGGCCAAATATTCGTATACAGATGTATTCAATTGATAATTTTATATTCATACGTATACCGGTTTATCACATAATCAGTTGTATGGGAGTGCCGAAACAGAATACCGTAAATCGCGTGAATGCACTTTAGTGCATTTTTTTTTATACAAATGATCAGTTTGAATCCAGCTGTACTATACTGTGAACAATGGCCAAAACAGCTGTCTCACTCAGCTGTACTATACTGTGAACAATGGTCAAAACAGCTGCCTCACTCAGCTGTACTATACTGTGAACAATGGTCAAAACAGCTGTCTCACTCAGCTGTACTATACTGTGAACAATGGTCAAAACAGCTGCCTCACTCAGCTGTACTATACTGTGAACAATGGTCATGCCTCACTCAGCTGTACTATACTGTGAACAATGGTCAAAACAGCTGTCTCACTCAGCTGTACTATACTGTGAACAATGGTCAAAACAGCTGTCTCACTCAGCTGTACTATACTGTAAACAATGGTCAAAACAGCTGTCTCACTCAGCTGTACTATACTGTAAACAATGGTCAAAACAGCTGCCTCACTCAGCTGTACTATACTGTAAACAATGGTCAAAACAGCTGTCTCACTCAGCTGTACTATACTGTAAACAATGGTCAAAACAAGCTGTCTCGCTCAGCTGTACTATACTGTGAACAATGGTCAAAACAGCTGCCTCACTCAGCTGTACTATACTGTAAACAATGGTCAAAACAGCTGTCTCACTCAGCTGTACTATACTGTAAACAATGGTCAAAACAGCTGCCTCACTCAGCTGTACTATACTGTGAACAATGGTCAAAACAGCTGCCTCACTCAGCTGTACTATACTGTAAACAATGGTCAAAACAGCTGCCTCACTCAGCTGTACTATACTGTAAACAATGGTCAAAACAGCTGCCTCACTCAGCTGTACTATACTGTAAACAATGGTCAAAACAGCTGCCTCACTCAGCTGTACTATACTGTGAACAATGGTCAAAACAGCTGCCTCACTCAGCTGTACTATACTGTGAACAATGGTCAAAACAGCTGCCTCACTCAGCTGTACTATACTGTGAACAATGGTCAAAACAGCTGTCTCACTCAGCTGTACTATACTGTAAACAATGGTCAAAACAGCTGTCTCACTCAGCTGTACTATACTGTAAACAATGGTCAAAACAGCTGTCTCACTCAGCTGTACTATACTGTAAACAATGGTCAAAACAGCTGTCTCACTCAGCTGTACTATACAGTAAACAATGGTCAAAACAGCTGTCTCACTCAGCTGTACTATACTGTAAACAATGGTCAAAACAGCTGTCTCACTCAGCTGTACTATACTGTAAACAATGGTCTCACTTTCTATGGCACTTTTAAGGATTATGTGATAAAAAGAATTACTTACATAATTACATTTGTGTTATTACAAATTGTTTTCATGAAACTCGTTTACTATAATGAATACAATAAAGATCGTGTCATATTATTTATAGTAAACTCGTTTCATAAAAAACAATTTGTAATGAGCACTGATGTAAGATCCTCTATAATTATATTCAATTCTTACATGAATAATCATGGAGCAAAGGTTAAATGTGAAATCTGATATCTCATTAATCATTTTGTTCAGGGCTTAATTCAATCATCAAACTTTCTTGAAATATCAATATTGTATAATGTTTTTGTAGTTGATGAACTAATGCCTTTAATCTTGCTAAAATTATTGCTATGGCAACAGACTTTGATTTCAAAAGTTGTATGAAGTTAATGAGAAGTTGACACAAAATGAAGCAATTTGTTGCCAGTTGTTTTCATTTTCAATCATGCCCTTGCATGTTTAGACATCTTCCAGAGATCAACTGATTTAGACATTACACTGATACAGTACAACCTCTCTATAACGGCCACTAAATTGTGTTAATTAGTTGGTATTTAGGACAGGTGGCTGCTTAAAGCAAGGTGAATGTAAAACAGAACGCTCTTATAGGAGCTCTTTAAGCAGTCACCTGCCTTTCACACAAAATACTTTATGTAATTTAGTGGCCGTTATAGAGAGGTTTTACTGTATATTCCTTTCTTTCATATAAAAGCATTTTCACGCATTTGCAAACAGAGTACACCCAGATCAGACGGCTCCTATAGGAGCTGTCTGATCAGGGTCTGCTCTGTTTGCTTATGGACTTTGATAGATCTGTTTCTTTACTTTCTAAAATGGCTAGAACACCTTCCATAGTTCATTATTACTGTTTTCTCTATGAAAATTCAGTAGGTATTGAAATTTCGAAATAAACATAGAACAGGGAAAGGGATACTGGTATCAGTGCAATTTGTTGCTAGTTGTTTTCATTTTCAATTATGGCCTTGCATGTTTTGACATCTTCCAGAAAACAACTGATTTAGACATGGCTTTGATATCAGTGATATGCCCTATTTACCCAAAATATTAGGAAAACCAATATTTTAACTCTGCCGGATTTTAACCCTTTACTTCATGAATATTCATGTAAGAAATAATGACGCCATGAATATTAAACATTAATTAGATGAGGTAAAGTGTTTATTATAGTTACAACAGTGTAGAACTTAGCCCTTAGTTTATATCAAACATTTGTTCATATGCAGTAAAACCCCTCTAATTCGACCAGTAAAAAGGGGCATAGTTCACAGTGGCAAAGGCAGGTGGTAGCTTAATGCAGGATGAAAGTTATGCAGAAAGCTCCTATAGGAGCTTTCTGCATAACTTTTGTCCTGCATTAAACAACCACCTGCTTTTAAAGACATCGATGTTTATTCATTAAGTGGTCGCATTAGAGGGGTTTTACTGTATTTAACCTGTGAAAACTTGTGTGAAGCCTTACACATTAAAAGCTCTCAATAGGATCATTTTTTAGCTCGTCTGTTTTTATAAAAAAAATAACACAAAAAACAGCTATCGTCATAGCTCCGGCATCAACATTGTCATCTTCATTGTCATCGTTGTCATATGGAAGCTTAAAAGTTTGCTATTACATGAACTTTTTTACTATTCATGCTATTAAAATGATGTCTGCTTAAAAACCAATCTGTTATAATTTTTAGGTTCTTCAGATCTGTTCAAGCATTTGAGAAACTATTGATCAAGTGTCAAACAGTTTGGATCCTGATGCGACATTGAGTTACTCGATTTCTCATCTGTAGTTAAGCTGTTTGCAAATGTCAGCTAGATTGTAAGAAAATTCGCTTAACCTTTTCCTCCATAAATACGCCTTTCTACGCCTCTGTAAAAGTCACCTGTTGAAACCATTGTGATAAATAGAGCATTTGCTCCTATAGGAGCAAATGCTCTATTTATCACAATAGTTTCAAACTACAAAATTCTAAAATTTCCTTTTCTCTAGTTAATGCTCCTTTTCGGTAGATTTATTCAAAGAGGTTGGATCTAAAAATAGCCTATGAGGGAATGGGTTAAAGAATTTCTAGCAGACGGCAAATTTTACAGAGAACAATTACTTAGCGTTCAAAGATTTAAATCTTAATAAATGACTGCAGGAAAGACAGGAAATTATGTCTTGAAATGCTTCTTGTGCCAGTTTTACAGTTTGTGAGAGTTAACTCATTTCTTGATGAATTAATTGTTGTTTGCCAAAAATGGCATCAGCTGCAATTCCCAAAATAAAACATTTCTACCATTTCCCATAGATGACCAGTCAGAGTTATTAACTATTAAGCCTTTACGTCTTTTTAAGCCTTTGCAAACAGAGTAGATGTCAGTCTAATATAAAGTTGGTGCCAAATTGACTTATTCAGTTTTATAAATCCATTAAAGGGGAGATGGAGGGTGCAAATATTTAGGGTACTGTATTATCTCTAATAAATGCCCCAGGGGTAACATTTTTGAAAAGGAGCTTCTTACATTTGGTAGCTTAATGCAGACTGAAAGGAATGCAGAAAGTCCCCTATGAGCTATCTGCATTGCTTTCAGCCTGCATAAAGCTACCACTTGTATTTTGAAAAACCTATATTTCTTCATTTAACCCTGTCCTCCGTAGGCTATTTTTAGACCCAACCTCTTTGAATGAATCTACCCAAAAGGAGCATTTACTAGAGAAAAGGAAAATGTTAGAATTGTGTAGTATTGAAACCATTGTTCTATTTATCACAATGGTTTCAAGAAGTGACTATTACAGAGGCGCAGAAAGGCGTATTTATGGAGGAAAGGGTTAATGAATATAATGTAGAGTTTTAGTTGTTATTGGCCGGATTGCTCGCAATCCAGGCTTATAGATTGGCGAATGCCGTCCGTCCGTCCGTCCGTCCGTCTGTCCGTCCGTCCGCACTCACCAAAGGGTAGTTGTGTGACTTTTTCTAACTAGTCCCACAAGTAAAATCATTAACCTGGCCATCTCTTGTGACATTAACCTGGCCATTTCTTGTGACATTAACCTGGCCAGTTGTGGGACATAGGGTTAGGGTTAGGGTTAGCTTCCAGATCATTCTTTTCCAAAGTTAGAGCCAAAAATAGTTTTTCTTGTGGGACTAGTCACACAAGAAAAGATCAAAGGAAAAAGTCACACAACTACCCATTTGTTAGCATGTCCGGCCATCCGTCCGGTTGACCTTTTTGTTTGAGTTAGTTATAGCCAAAGTATAATACCTACAGTAACCAAACTTGGCATGTGGGTTCATAATGAGGGTCACATTACATGTCATAGGTTAGTAGGTTATTATGACCCCTTTTTGACCTAGTTTTTACGCTTCATTGACTTAGAGAATTTCCAGGTTGACCTTTTTGTTTCTGATCGATAACTAATAAAAGACTTGGCCTAGAATCTTCAAACTTGCTGTGGTGGTTGGTCATGACAACTAGATGACCCCTATTGTTTTTGAGGTCACTAGGTCAAAGGTCAGGGTCACAATGACCTTAACTGGTGAAATAGTTTCCAATCAATAACTTCTCAAGGGTTTGGCTTGGGATCTTCAAACTTGCTGTGATGGTTCGTCATGACCACTGGATGATCCCTAATGTTTTTGAGGTCAAAGGTCAAGGTCACCATGACCTTAACTAGTAAAAAGGTTTCCGATCAATAACTGCTCAAGGGTTTGGCTTAGAATCTTCATACTTGCTGTGATAGTTGGTGATGACCACTGGATGACGCCTATTTTTTTTAGGTCACTAGGTCTAAGGTCAAGGTCACCATGACCTTAACTGGTGAAATGGTTTCCAGTCAATAACTGCTCAAGGGTTTGGCTTAGGATCTTCAAACTTGCTGTGGTGGTTGGTGATGACCACTAGATGACCCCTAATGTTTTTGAGGTCAGAGGTCAAAGTCACCATGACCTTAACTAGTAAAATGGTTTTTGATCAATAACTGCTCAAGGGTTTGGCTACAACTAGATGAACCCTCTTGTTTTGGAGGTCACTAGGTCAAAGGTCAAGGTCATCATGACCTTAACTAGTGAAATGGTTTCGGATCAATAACTGCTCAAGGGTTTGGCTTAGGATCTTCAAACTTGCTGTGGTGGTTGGTGATGACCACTAGATGACCCCTAATGTTTTGAGGTCACTAGGTCAAAGGCCAAGGTCACCATGACCTTAACTGGTGAAATGGTTTCCGATCAATAACTGCTCAAGGGTTTGGCTTAGAATCTTCATACTTGCTGTGGTAGTTGGTCATGACCACTGGATGACCCCTATTGTTTTTGAGGTCACTAGGTCAAAGGTCAAAGTCACCATGACCGTAACTGGTAAAATTGTTTCTGATCAATAACTACTCAAGGGTTTGGCTTAGGATCTTCAAATTTGCTGTGGTGGTTGGTCATGACAACTAGATGAGCCCTCTTGTTTTTGAGGTCACTAGGTCTAAGGTCAAGGTCACCATGACCTTAACTGGTGAAATGGTTTCCAGTCAATAACTGCTCAAGGGTTTGGCTTAGGATCTTCAAACTTATTGTGGTGGTTTGTCATGACCACTAGATGACCCCTAATGTTATTTAGGTCACTAGGTCAAAGGTCAAGGTCATTATGACATTTAACAGGTGAAATGGTTTCCAATCAATAACTGCTCAAGGGTTTGGCTTAGAATCTTCAAACTTACTGTGGTGGTTGGTCATGACAACAAGATGACCCCTATTGTTTTTGAGGTCACTAGATCAAAGATTAAGGTCACCATGACCTTAACTGATGAAATGGTTTCCGATTAATAACTGCTCAAGGGTTTGGTTGGGGATCTTCAAACTTGCTGTGGTGGTTGGTCGTAACCACTAGATTTCCCCTATAGTTGTTGTGGTCACTAGGTCAAAGGTCAAGGTCACCATTACCTTAACTTGTGAAATGTTTTCAGATCAATAAATGATTAGTGGTTTGGCTTAGGATCGTCAAAGTTGCTGTGGTGATTAGTCATGACCAGTAGATGACCACTATAGCTTAGGTCACTAGATCAAAGGTCAGGGGGTCTGGGGGTATACATGCTTTACAAACATCTCTTTTTTTATGCTTCAATGAATTTTCTAGAAATGTATAATGATTGACTGTTCATCTATATCACTTTAATCGGCAATCCGGCCATACCGACATTGGCGGTTTCTTGTATTTAGAAATAAAGGGGTGTTTATTAGAATGGGGGCATTTATTAGATTGAGGGCATTTATTATGGGAGAATACAGTAATTAGGGTAAGCTTGAGAATGACCTTATAGAACTAAGCAGATTTGATTCCAAAATATAATTTTTGAAAACATAATTAGGAAGGGCTTGTTAATTGAGAAGTTCAAGAAATCATTCTGATTACTGTCTAAATTAAAGTCTGGAATCAGTGAAAATAATTTTTCCCTCATGCAGAGTGAAGTTGATTGCAACACAATATTTGCTCTGCCTACAAATTGATCTTATTAGCCACTACCGGTATCTGACATGGGCAATCTACTGAATATTTATGGTGTGGGTTTTGAAGTTTAAATTTCTTTGGAATTCAAAACTATTTTTCAAAAATCTTATAACATGTTTAACCCTTTCCTCCATAAATACGCCTCTTTCTACGCCTCTGTGAAAGTCACTTTTTGAAACCATTGTGATAAATAGAGAATTTGCTCCTTAGGAGCAAATCGAGGGCTTGGTGCAAAACTATTCTAACTCCTTCACTTTTGTGAAGGAGTTAGAATAGTTTTGCACCAAGCCCTCGAAATGCTCTATTTACCACAGTGGTTTCAGCACTACAAAATTCTAAAAAAAAATCCTTTTCTCTAGTTAATGCTCCTTCTCCATAGATTTATTCAAAGAGGTAGGATCTAAAAATAGCCTATGAGGGAATGGGTTAATATTAGGTAATGGATGGATTATGAAACTCTTGTAACTTGTTACTGGTCAGTACAGATACCAGTATACACTGTATATCAGATAAGATGCGTTAATAGTAATATTTTCAAGAATAACTCCTTTATTTCTCCACCAAACCCTATACTGTGACCACTCTTTAGAATTGTCTCGAAGAGAAGATTCTAAAGAGTGGTCACAGTATAGGGTTTGGTGGAGTAATGACAATTTTAGTATTTGGGTACACACCTTTATCTGTAGCACTGGTTAATATACCAACAAACTTGTTTGTCGGGGGATGGTTTGATGGTTTCATGTTATTACCAATATTCCATTTTTTTCCTCCCAGCAAACAATGTAATATAATTTTCAACCGAACAAATATTCCTTACATGAGCAAATATGACCCACTGAAAGATTTGAATAAATTCTGAACATGGCTTACCAAAATTTGTACTTACACAAATCTAATTTTCTTGTGCAAGGGTCTTCCTCCAAAAAGTATAACCGTTCCTGATCTTGTACAGATTTGAAAATTCTGTTAACCTTCTACTTGATGAACATTCAATAAAGATGTATTTATTGGCTGAATTTTGATAATCGTACATGAACACGTTTTATAACCTTAGCAGAAACTGTAGAATAAGATCTATATAGCTACAAAAGCAAACAGAGCAGACCCTGACATCTGATCTTGGCCTACTCTATTTGGAAAGGCATTATTAAAAGGCAGTAAAAAGCTTAGAGGACATCTGAACTGGGTTTACACTATTTGTGTATGCTGCTATTTATGCCGCTATTGGGTATCGCTATGCTGCTATTATGCTGCTATTGGGTAGTTTCATTTTGCTCCTAGAGCTACAGATAAACATGTGTACCCAGATACTGAAATCATCATTCCTCCACCAAACCCTATACTGTGACCATTCTTTAGAATCATCTCTTAACCATTCCCTCATAAGCTATTTTTAGATCCAACCTCTTTGAATAAATCTACCGAAAAGGAGCATTTACTAGAGAAATGGAAAATTTTAGAATTGTGTAGTTTTAAAACCATTGTGATAAATAGAGCATTTGCTCCTATGGAGCAAATGCTCTATTTATCACAATGGTTTCATAAAGTGACTTCAACAGAGGCGTAGATAAGCGTATTTATGGAGGAAAGGGTTAAAGACAATTCCAAAGAGTGGTCACAGTATAGGGATTGATGGAGAAATAAAGAATCTATTCTTGAAAAAATTTAAATTCACAAATCTTATCTGGACCTGTGACTCCATCGAGGTGTACCATTGTGTTCTTCAGGTATTGACCAAGGACAGTGTGACGGTATCTGTGGACGCTGTTGTGTACTATCGAGTGTCGAACCCCACGGTGTCTGTAGCTAACGTAGAGAACGCACACCATTCTACAAGGCTTCTGGCCCAGACCACACTCAGGAATATCCTAGGCACCAAGGACATGTCGGAGATCCTGTCAGACAGAGAGGCTATCAGTCATGGCATGCAGGTCTGCAGCATTTACCATTACTCTGTTCTGTGTTTATTAGAAATTTCAATACTTTCTGAATATCCATGGACAAAATAATTATAATGATATAAGGAAGGTGGAAAATAAAGAAACAGATCTATCAAAATCCATTAGCAAACAGAGCAGACCCTGATCAGATGGCTCCTATAGGAGCCATCTGATCTGGATCTACTCTGTTTGCAAATGTGTGAAAAGGTGTTTATATGAAGGAAAGGGTTAAAGAGGAAGTCTCTACAATGAACACATATTTTCAATAATATCATAAAACTTTGTATTTGTTATGTTCAATTATTTTTCGGACCCATATACGGAACCAAAGCTGCTGAAGTCATGGTCTTCTTTGTGGTCGAAGGACAAACATATATTTTAATGAAGATTGTCACTTTGAACTTATATCGAAAAATGCCCCTTTGATGCCAAATAAATCAATTTCATTAATGCAATAATTTTTGTTCTACAACAAAGAATTATCGGCCATTTCCGTTTCAAGTTTTCCACATTTTGCTGATGATCACTCGATCCCCCCAGTGTTTACGTAACAACTTTTCTCGGAAGTCGCCGGAGATGCGAAGTAGCCCGAACAGTTACGAAGAAGTAATGATGAATAAATTATGTTTGTGCCAATGCATGTACTTTGTTTCATTCCTTTTTAGTCATCTTTGGATGAGGCCACAGACAGATGGGGTATTAAAGTGGAGAGGGTAGAAATGTGAGTACACATTGCTAAGGATGATCATGTAATGCATTTAGCCGATTCTCTTATAGGCTATCATATTTTTAGACACAACCTCTTTGAAAAATTGTACTGAAAAGGAGCATTAAATTTTGGACTCTACCAGAGAAAAGGAAAATATTAGAATTGTGTAGTTTTGAAACCATTGTGATAAATAGAGCATAAATTTTGCTCCTTTGAATCAAATGCTATAATTACCACAGCAGTTTCAAAAATTACTTATACAGACATTAAAAGGTGTCAATATTAGGTAGTTGTGTTTTAACACATTATCCCCCTAGTGACTCATATTTGCGTATCTATAAAAGTCACTTTATGAAACCATTGTGACAAATAGAGCATTTGCTCCTATAGGAGCAAATGCTATATTTATCACAATGGTTTCAAACTACGAAATTCTAATCTTTTCCTTTCCTCTAGTTAATGCTCCTTTTTGGTAGAAACATTCAAAGAGGTTGGGTCTAAAAATAACCTAGGAAAGAATGAGTTAATTACCCTTTACCTGATAGAGATGCCTATTCACTCCTTTGCAAACAGAGTAGAGCCAGATCTACAGGAGCCGTGGGATGTCCTGCTTGCTGATTCGACAGTTTCTGCTATGGCCAAAAGGTCATGTGTTCATATACCATTATAAAAGTTAAACTCATTCACATTTTTGGTGTCATTATTTCTTACATGAATATTCATGAAATAAACAGTTTAATCCTTTCCTCCATAAGCTATTTTTAGACACAACATCTTTGAATCAATCTACCGAAAAGGAGAATTTATTTGGGAAAAGGAACAGTTTAGAATTTTGTAGTTTTGAAACCATTGTGATAAATAGAGCATTTGCTCCTATAGGAGCAAATACTCTATTTATCACACTGGTTTCATAAAGTGACTTTTACAGAGGCGTAGAAAGGCATATTTATGGAGGAAAGGGTTCAAACAGTACTCTCAGCAATATCACTGTGGCTGGGTAGGGAGGAACTTTTGTTCTGATACTTACAATGTCTGTGCTGTCTGTGTTTTACAGTAAGGATGTCCGCCTACCTGTACAGTTACAGAGAGCCATGGCTGCAGAGGCCGAGGCGGCACGAGAGGCTCGAGCCAAGGTAAGGTCCACTTTCAACACTGTTAATATAATTTAGACCCACTCTTGTTCCCATTGAAACTGACCATAACCCATTCCCTCATAGGCTATTTTTAGACGGTTGACCCAACCTCTTGACCAAAAGGAACATTTACTAGAGAAAAGGAAAATGTTAGAATTGTGTAGTATTGAAGCCATTGTGATAAATAGAGCATTTGTTCCTATGGAGCAAAATGCTCTATTTATCACAATGGTTTCAAGAAGTGACTATTACAGAGGCATAGAAAGGGGTATATGTGGAGAAAAGGGATAATTGGTTGTTTTCAATGTTTAGTTTTCCAAGGAACAATGGGAAATAATAACCAGACATAGCAGTTTTTCCTAACTTGAATAATGATATTATTCAAAAGACATCACTTTCCTTAAGACTATTTATGCAAATTAAACTGAAATCTCCCTACGGGTGACTTAATAAGCTCTAACTAGAATTAAATTTGTTACATGGAAGTTTGGTAGTTTGTACAGACTGATAGGGCCAGTTTAGTAGATGCTGTATTTCCTTTGGCTAACACCTCAGGAAAAATGGCATCTACTCCAGCTCATACAACCTGCCAAATTTCTGTATAAAATTGTGTTTTCATTTAACGCTTAAACACATTTTCATGCCTTTACAGACAGAATAGACCAACATCAAATGGCTCCAGTAGGAGCCATCTGATCAGGTTTGTTCTGTTTGCTGAATCTTTTATAAATATGCTTTTCTACCCCTTTGCAGACAAAAGTAGACCCAGATCAGATGGCTCCTAAAGGTCTGCTCTCTTTGCTTATGTTATATTATAGATATGATTCTACTGTTTCTGCCATGGCTAAACTTTCATGTGTCCATTTGCTATTACAGTGAACCCTCATTACAACGGAGGTGTTTGTTTCCAGACATTTTGCTGGAATAACAAGGTTGCCGTTATGACGAGTTTAAATATGAAAGGAACCATATGACCAGTTTTAAACTAGTAACAACAGGCGAATGCTTAATGCAGAACACAAGAAGTGCAAAAAGCTCCAAAAGGGAGCTTTTTGCACTTCTTGTGTTCTGCATTAAGCGATCGCCTGTCTTATTCGCATTTATTCAGCGGTTGCTTCAAAGACTTAACGGTAATTTTGTTCCAATGCATACTGCCGGTATAAAGAGGGTGCCATTGTAACGAATGCCGGTATAACGAGGGTTCACAGTATAACAAAATAATCTAATTGATATTCATGACATAATTATCTCTTACATGAATATTCATGGAGGATCTGTGTCTACTCTGTTTGTAAAAGACATAGGCCTATTTATGGAGTAAAATGTTAACATATTACCAATTTCAGGTGATAGCCGCAGAAGGAGAACAGAAAGCCTCTAAGGCCCTGAAGGAGGCTGCAGATGTCATGTGTCAATCCAGTGCAGCCCTTCAGTTGCGATACCTACAGACCTTGAACTCCATCTCTGCAGAAAAGAATTCCACGATCATATTTCCACTGCCTGTTGACATGATAAGTTCGTTCCTGAAACGTTGAAGTTATCAGTGTGGAGAAAGAGTCTTGTAAATAACTTTTGTAACAAGTCAATACTTGAATAATATTTATTCATTATGTGAGTCAGGATGGACAAGAGGCCTTGAGAGAGTAACTGTACTTTTACATTCACTGCAAAAGTATAATGATCTTAACCATTTCCTTAATATAAATGTCTTTTCACACTATTGTAAGAGCCATCTGATCAGGGTCTGCTCTGTTCGCTTATAAAATTATATAGATATGATCCTACAGTTTTTGTTTGTGGTATTTTTGTAACTATGTAAAAGAAAAATGCACATCTTTTACTAGTTCACTGGAGTGGCATAAACTTGTTTACACTGATGACCCTGTATGAGCCTTCTGATCTGGGTCTGCTCTGTTTGCTTATGAAATAATATAGATATGATCCTACAGCTTCTGCCATGGCCAAATTTCTAAAATAATCTAATCACTATTCACTTTTCTACACAATTGGAGAGTAGACCTAGGTCAGACAACTCTGTTTGCTTGTATTTTATGTCTAATCAAGGTCTAATCTGATTTGATTATATATTAAAGATCTTATCCCCAACTTTTTATCTTGGCAATAAATTCTTCGTTCTATTTTTTATGCAAGAGTTGAATTAAAGTAAAACCTCTCTAAACTGGATTTTCAATTTAGTATAAATATCGGTCTTGGAGAAAGATGGCATGACTTTCATCCTGTATTAAGCAGTCACCTGACTAAACATATCCAAATATTTCTCTTCTAGAGAGGTTTTACTGTATATTCATTAAGAGCTTGCATTGATATTAAAAATGCTTGGTATGTGAATAATGTTTTAGAATCTTTGGAAAATATCCCAAGAGGTCCTGTTTTGAGACAATTTTATAAGTTTACAATTTATAGATGTTTGTCTACCTATTTGGTATGTATTTTATCTTGTGGTTGTTATTTTTTTTTAATTAAAGTTGATAAACAATAAAAGCTAATTTTGTACAGAATTTGTAATTCATTATTGTATTTACATCATTTTGCTAATAATTAGTAACACTTTTGTCAAATAGTTAGGGGATTTTGAGTAATTCTGTGACTTGTCCTGATTGAAAATTTGTAGGGATTACTCCTAAGTCACAGCTTATGTGAAAAGAGTGAATTGTTTATTTTATCTGTAAAAAGTCCAGTGTTGTTTGTTTCTGACTGCTTATCAAAAGCCTACTACAAGTTCATATTCTAATAATATCCATGAACCACACTTCTGAATTTGCAAAGAGTTAGACTAATATCCCTTTAATCCCTTCCCTCATATTGACGCCTCTATAAAAGTCTCTTTTTTTTTAACCATTGTGATAAATAGAGCATTAAAATATTTCTCTATTGGAGCAACATTTAATGCTCTATTTATCATAATGGTTTCAAAACTACGCAATTCTAAAACATTCCTTTTTTCTAATAAATTCTCCTTTTTGGTAGATTTTTTCAAAGAGGTTGGGTCTAAAAATGACCTACGGTATGAGGGAATGGGTTAACCTTATACTGCATGAAAATTAGTGTTAGAAATTATGATATCATGAGTATTAAGTAGCTGAGTATTTATAGTGGCATATGAACACAGGCATATCAGACATGGCAGAAACTGTAGAAATAGTTCCATAGTAGTTCATAAGTTCATAAGCAAACAGAGCAGATCCTGGGTCCATGCTTATAAAGCTTTTTAGTTGAGTCTGAGTTTGTTCTCAAGCTTTTGATTGGTCAGATTTGAGCCAAAGCTCAAATCTGACCAATCAAAAGCTTGAGAACGAACTCAGGCTCAACTAAAAAGTTTTATAAGCATGGATACTGATCAGACAACTCCTACAGGAGTCATCTGATTTGAGTCTTCTCAGTTTGTCTGAGCACTGTCCTGTGTTCATATGCCATTATAACAATTAATCTAATGGGTATTGATACAGTCATTATTTCTTACTTGAATATTCAATAGGGAAGGGATTAACCCTTTCCCTGTTCTGTATTTAGTCCAAATTTCAATACCTACTGAATATTCATTAACAAAATAGTTATAAAGAAATATGGAAGGTGGAACATTGTAGACATTTTAAAAAGCAAAGAAACAGTTATATCAAATTTTATTAGCGAACAGAGCAGACACTGATCAAACAGCTCCTAGTGTGATCTGGGTCTACTCTGTTTGCAAAAGGATGAAAACACTTTTATATGAGGGAAAGGGTTAACTTTGAAAATGCAGCATTCAAACGGTTACCATTTGATTATTAAAACTATTTATCATGATCAAAGTAAGTTGTATCTGTGAATGTTGAGAGCTGGAGGGCATGTGAGTACACTGGCATGAGTAAATACACTTTGCTAGGCCTTGAAAATACATTTTCTTATGAAGTGCATCATGCATATTTTTTCACCTGTACACCTCTGTATACTTCTATTTATTTCACCATAACTTGTTTTGTTAGTATATTTATAATTTTTACAATATTATGTTATTGCACCTACTTACATATTTACATATAGTAGCATTTTGTACAGTTAATTGCATAGCTGTATGTATTGTCACTTACACGGCTTACATATCTATATGCATACTAGAAGTCATTGACCTGGCTTACATATCTATATGTATACCAGTAGTCACTGACCTGGCTTACATATCTATATGTATACTGGTAGACACTGACCTGGCTTACATATCTATATGTATACCGGTAGTCACTTACCTGACTTACAATCTATATGTATACTGGTAGTCACTGACCTGGCTTACATATCTATATGTATACCGGTAGTCACTTACCTGACTTACAATCTATATGTATACTGGTAGTCACTGACCTGGCTTGCATATCTATATGTATACTGGTAGTCACTTACCTGGCTTACATATCTATATGTATACTGGTAGTCACTTACCTGGCTTGCATATCTATGTGTATTCACTTACCTTATGTTGTTTATAGATGTAACACAACAAATACAGTGCCATATGTTCTTAGCATGCTGTGGTGATTATGCAATAATCTGTGCAAAAAGTTGGATCTAGATTAGTTTAAACATATTTTATTTGAAAAAGTATACATTAATCATGATATCAACAGAGTATCACTATAGGATTAGAACGAAAGCTAAAAGCTTATTGAGTTCTTCTCTTAGATTAGATGCTGAACATGTAACTTCTTGTCTGTCCTGTTTGACGCCAATTTATTTTACAAAAAAGGTGTTTGTAAAAATCATTACAGACAATAGCATGCTATGATTTTGAGCATTTAATAAGATCATTACTGGAGCAAATGGATCAGAATGGATCTTTTCCAGGTCATGATAAGACCCTTTAAAGGGGGGGGGGAATGAGTGTACAATAAAATCTCTCTAAACCGGAATTAGATAATTTAGATATTTTTAGGCAGGTGGCTGCTTAATACAGAAAGCTCTGCATGACTTTCACCCTGCATTAAGCTGCCACCTGTCTCCAAGACTGATATGTGTACTGAATTGAATGTCTAGTTTGGAGGGTTTTTACTGTACTGATATTTGCCAACAGTGTAGCCAGATCAGAGGGCTCCTAGCAACAGTGTAGCCAGATCATAGGGCTCCTAGAGGAGCATCGAGATCAGCATTTACAGTTTGCCATTCAAGATTCTCTAACAAATAAAAGATACCTTTGATGGTTTTGGAATTTGGCAAACAATGAAAACACAGACTAACTGGTCCTGTTTAGAGTCTACTCTGTCAAGATGTATAATAAAACCCTACAGGTGTGATGAATATTAGAGTATACAAGAGTATATCAAGTGGCTCGGCTGTGTCCACACTATTTGCAAAATCCTAAACTTAAACATACCCTTTCTCAAAACACTGCCCATATCTCGCTTTATGGGAATAAAGAGGTCCAGATAAGATGCATAAATTAAAACATTTAACCCATTCCCTCATAGGCTAATTTTAGATCCAACCACTTTGAATAAATCTGCCGAAAAGGAGCATTGACTAGAGAAAGGGAAATTTTAGAATTTTGTAGTTTGAAACCATTGTGATAAATGCTCTATTTATCACAATGGTTTCAATAGGTGATTTTTACAGAGGCGTAGAAAGGCGTATTTATGGAGGAAAGGGCTAAAGAATAACTTCATGATTTCTCCATCAACCCCTATGATGTGACCACTCCTTAGAATCATCTCTTCGAGACGATTCTAAAGAGTGGTAACAACATAGGGTTTGGTGTAGAAATGACGATTTTAGTAACTGAATACGCACTGTTATCTGATGTTCTGGGAATAGCTAAATGCTTTTTTATATATCAATGTTTCTTGACTGCTTTTGCTCATATTTTATACCCCTGACTAGTTGAAGGGTGTGTATATTGGAGTCATCTTGTCGGTCTGACGATCCATCTGTTGCTCAGTTGGTCTTTCTTGTTTGTGCTGTTTTTGAGCAACTATTGTCAGGATTGTAACGATTTTATAAAAAGCTTTAATATCAAATGAAGATACCATTATAATGCTCCGGATGAATGATTTTTAACAGAGTTATGGCCACTCACTTATTCAAAATTACACTTATGCCTTTTTCTCATTGATTTGTGGTTTCTCATCGATTCGTGGGTTGTGTAATCACGTAGTTTTCTCAGAACAGAGTTTAATTCCGTGACCCAGTTTTTGTCAATAACCTCTATGAAAAGTGCTCGTTAATATGTGGACCTTTCTGCAGACCCTTACATGGACCTTTTTGGGGCCATCTATCAAAACATTAAATTGGATTTTATTTATCCGCCATTTTGGAAAACGCCATTACATTATCGAGGGTTATGTTTATTTTTCTTCAATTGCGTTATATATAACCAATTTTAAAAAAAAAATCATTGTTACGATTTTTTATCAGACCGAATCGTCCCGCAAAAAATCCCGCAACATGAATTTAATTGCCCGGAAATGATATTTTAAAACTGACCAATTAGAGCCCGCGAATCAACAGGAAAATAGGTCAAGATCTCGTAGCAGCCGACTCGGTCTATTTAACAAGTAAAATTAACACTTTCGATGATTTGTGTCTGAAAAATTATTATTTCAAGATAAATAAATGTTTTAAAATATTACTATGCAACAAAAAAAACACTTGGAAGGCACACCTGTCATACTCATAAGATAATTTTCCATTTAAGACCCACGAATCCACAGGAAAACAGCATACTCTTACAAGCACTTTTCAGAGCTTGGAGTTGTGGGTTTTTAATCACATTCAGTAATAACTCTAGTTTTTGAAAGTGGTGGTGTTGGATGATATTATGAATCTGCTTCAATTTTTAAAGCCTGTATTTTATAATTTGACTCAATCTTAAGACATTAAATGGCCTGTATTTTCATTTTTGCTCAAAATATTTATTGACATTAAATATTAATTCCATTATAATCATTACTACTACTATACTAATATTATAGAATGTAAATCTTCAGTAGTACATGTGTATCTACTCAAGTTTCCTCCTGGAATGGCCTCCGTGAATTTAACCCTTTCCCTGTTCTGTATTCATGGAAGAAATAATGACATCATGAATATTTGTTAGCTGAAATTCTATAATATAAATTTTCAAAGATTTTTTTTTTGCTTTGATAAAAACTGTACAATCAGATCTATAGCATGTCAAAAGCAAACAGCGAAGACCCTGATCAGACGGCTCCTCTAGGAGCCGTCTGATCTGGGTCTACTCTGTTTGCATATGCGTGAAAACACGTTTCTATGATGGAAAGGGTCAAGTGTAAACAGCAATATTCATGCAAGAAATTATCACAGTGAATATTAATTTCATAATTTTTTATTAATATATCATGAACAATGGAATTTTTTATCAAGAACGAATCTATAGAAATCAGATTTATATTGTCATAAACAGAGCCGATCCAGATCAGACAGCTGCTACCTGAACTGTATAATCTGGATCTACTGTTTACAAATGCATAAAAATGTGTCTATCAGTTATACGGTTAAAATGACACATTCACTTGCATGTTTTATTCAGTGTTTTTGACTGGATGTACTTACCAAGTAATGAACAATAAATATGGCTGAAAGTATCTAGGCTGACAATATTATTTTGTTTACACTTGTAAACAGTTTTGTTTTAATATTTTACTTCATAAATACACCTTTCTATGCCTTTGCAAACAGAGAAGACCCAGACCAGACAGCTCCTGTAGAGTCTGATCAGACTCTGCTCCGTTTGCTTATACAGTTGAACCTCGATAACTCGAACTTCAAGAACTCTGATAACTCGAACTTCAAGGGACCATACAAATAAGATTTCTAATCTGAACAATATGTCGAGTTCACAGCTTAATACAGGTCTAAAGTAATGCTGAAAGCTCCTGTAGGAGCTTTCAGCATTACTTTAGACCTGTATTGAGCTGCAACATGTGTTTCTAGATATTTGTAGTGATACAGTTTAGAGCAATTCTGTATTGTAAGTTTAGGAAGGGCTGGACTTTTTGTTCGAGTTATCCCAAAGTTCGAGCTATCCGAGTTCGAGATATCGAAGTTCAACTATATTTATAAAATAGATACGATTGTAGTTACTGCCATGGCCAAAACTTCCTGTGTCCATGTGCTATTATAAAAATAATCTACCGTAATTAATATTCATGATGTCATTATTTCTTACATGAATATTCATGGAGTAAAGGGTTAATACATAATCATTGTTACGGTTGTTATGACTCACAAATTGTTTACATATATACATACAGTAAAACCTCTCTATAACGGCCACTAAATTACATCAAGTACTTTGTGTTAAATACAGGTGGCTGCTTAAAGCAAGGTGAAAGAAAAACAGAACGCTCCTATAGGAGCGTTCTGTTTTACTTATACATTGTACGTAGCTTTAAGCAGCCACCTGCCCCAAATACCAGCTAATTGACACAATTTAGTGGCCGTTATAGAGAAGTTTTACTGTATACATATAACCAACTTTACTTTTCGTTACCATGTTTATGCATATCAAGAGTTTCTGAGAAACGTGATTGCAAAGGGAAACTTATGGCATTTCACCAAAACAAAAAGCAGACCTTGATCTACTGTTTGCAAGGTTGTAAAAATGCATATATATGGAGTAAAGGCTTAGATAGTCTCTTGCTTTCTGAAAAAATATTCCAATTATGTACAGTAAAACCTCTCTATAACGGCCACAAAATTGTGTTAATTAGTTGGTATTTAGAGCAAGTGACTGCTTAAAGCAAGGTGAAAGTAAAACAGAACGCTCCTGTAGGAGCGTTCTGTTTTACATTCACCTTGCTTTAAGCAGTCACCTGCCTTTTACACAAAATACTTGATAAAAATTAGTGGCCGTTATAGAGAGGTTTCACTGTATTAGTACAAGAATACTAAGACACGGATTCCATGAATGAAGTACCTTTGAATTTATACATACAGTAAAACCTGTCTTAAGTGACCCTCAAAATTAGGTCTAATTATGGGTCTGTAAGGCAGGTAGGTGGTAGCTTGATGCAGGAGCTTTCTGTATTACTTTTGCCCTGCATTAACCCTTTCCCTCATATTGACGGCTTTTGACGACTCTGTAAAAGTAAATTCTTGAAATCAGTGATAAATAGAGCATTTGCTCCCATAGGAGCAAATGCTCTATTTATCACAATGGTTTCAAACTACAAAATTCTAAAGTTTTCCTTTTCTCTAGTTCATGCTCCTTTTCGGTAGATTTATTCAAAGAGATTGTATCTAAAAAATATCCTATGAGGTAATGGGTTAAGGAACCACTTGCTTTGTAAGACTCCTATGTTAAATAAATGAATGGTCGCTTAAGACAGGCTCATACTAACCTTCTGCACCTTCTGTGATTGTCGTCTGCAGATATCGTTGTCTGCTGTAATTCTAATAGTACATTTTTCTTGCATTTCAAGAAACAGTGTCAGAGAAACAAACAGTTTGGATCCAGATGAGACATCAATTTTATCTGGATCCAAACTGTTTGCAAAGGTTATCACAATATCGCCAGTAGACCACTGAAGGATAATGTATCTCATAGCATATTTCTACCTCCATTTCTGCATTTCCATTCCTACAGTTATTGTAGTGTTGTCTGTTTGTGTCTCATCTGTGATATAGAAGTTTGCTATCACCTTGTAGTTTTGTGCTTATTTTGATCCCTTGTCAAGTGTAGCCCCTGTGGTAAATGTTTATCTTCCCCTTGGCACATTTGCAGCATATTAATTTAACTTTTTGCCAGATGTACAGTAGAACCTGTCTTAACACATTACCCCCTAGTGATGCATTTTTGCGCATCTATAGAAGTCACTTTATGAAACCATTGTGATAAATAGAGCATTTGCTCCTATAGGGGCAAATGCACTATTTATCACAATGGTTTCAAACAACAAAATTCTAAATTTTTCCTTTCCTCTAGTTAATGCTCCTTTTCGGTAGATACATTCAAAGAGGTTGGGTCTAAAAATAGCCTAGGAGAGAATGATTTAAGCGACCATCCAAGACAGGTCATATTACGGGTCTGTAAGGCATGTGGTAGCTTAATGCAGGTCAAAAGTAATGCAGAAAGCTCCTAATGAAGCTTTCTACATTACTTTTGCCCTGCATTAAGCAACAACCTGCTTTTAAGACTACTATGTTCAATAATTGAATGACTGCTTATGACAGGTTCTACTGTATATTCATGTAAGAATTAATGATGTCATTGAATATAGTCAGAAACTATGGAATCAGATCTATATTATTTCATAAACAGACAGGAGCCCTCTGATCTGGGTTTATTCTGTGTTACAAACACATCAAAAGGCATATCTATCAGGTTAATGGTTAAATCTGCTCGACAACTTTGGTCTTTAACCCCTTTCCTTCACATAATCGTGTTTTCACGCATTTGCAAACAAAGTAGACACTGATCAGTTGGCTCCTATAGGAGCTGATTGATCAGGGTCTGCTCTGTTTGCTAATGGACTTTGAAAGATCCATTTCTTTATTTTCTAAAAAAGGCTGCAATGGTCCATCTTTCATTATAATTATTTGTGTTAACCATTTCCCTCATATTGACGACTTTTTACGACTCTCTAAAACTCACATTGTGAAACCATTGTGATAAATAGAGCATTTGCTCCAAAATGGTTTCAAACAACAAAATTCTAAAATGTCCCTTTTCTCTAATTAATGCTCCTTTTCGGTAGATTAATTCAGAGGTATCTAAAATAGCCTATGTGGTAATGGGTTAAGTGTGTAAAGTAGCAACTATGACAGCTAAATCTCACTAATATGACCACCCAAAAGAATATAATTCTTGATTTTCATACAGGTGGTAGCTTAACCCCACTTTCCTTCATACAAACACGTTTTCACGCATTTGCAAACAAAGTATACCCTGATCAATTGGCTCTTATAGGAGCTGTCTGATCAGGGTCTGCTCTGTTTGTGTATGGAATTATATACTACTGGAATACTGAATAAATAGAAAATGTTATGGTGAATACACATGAATGAAAATTGGATTTGTTGAACAAACAGAAATGTCATTTGCTACAAAGTCTTTGTGTGTATGATCTCCATGTTCTTCATAAACCATTATCATGTAGTCAAACTAGGTCTGATCCTGATGAGACACCAAGCTGCTCACCTGGATTCAAACTGCTTGCATAGTCCTTTCCTTCATATAAACGTGTTTTCACACATTTGCAAACAGAGTAGACCCGGATCAGACGGCTCCTGTAGGAGCCATCTGATCAGGGTCTGCTGTTTGCTAATTGGAATTTGAAAGATCTGTTTCTTTACTTTCTAAAATGGCTACAATGTTCTGCCTACCATATTTCATTATAACTATTTTGTCTGAATATTCAGTAGGTATTGAAATTTGAAATAAACATATAACAGGGAAAGGGATAGATAATGACAAATTCACCCACTAGCGTGCAAATGGGTAACATAGAACTGGTTCAGATTAAAGACAAACAATTTTCTTCCGAGAAATTTTATTTAATCTACTAAATGTATTGGTCATACCACATATTCTACACATTAAACTGCTAAACAAATGTACAAAAACACAAAGTTCTTGGTGCAAAACATTGCACCTTTGACAAATAAACAATCTTTGCAAACAGTTTTGATCCAGATGGGAAATCAAGTGACCAACCATCTCTACACTGATGATTTTGAAAAGAAAAGAAAGGAAAATCTAGATGGAACTTGGAAAAGACAAATTTGGAACTGCTTTAACCCTTTACTCCATGAATATTCATGTAAGAAATAATGACATCATGAATATTAATTAGATTATTTTTTTATAATGGCAAATGAACATAGGAATGTTTGGCCATGACAGAAACATATCTATATTATATCATAAGCAAACAGATGACCCTGATCAGACAGCTCCTACAGGAGCTGTCTGATAGGGGTCTACTCTGCAAGGGCATAGAAAGGCGTATTTATGGAATAAATGGTTAAAACTATTAACCCTTTACTCCACAACTACGTGTTGCGACTACTTTGCAAATGGAGTATATCAATATAATATTACTCATATAAGAGCCGTCTCATCAGGGTCTGCTCCAGTTGCTTACAGAATAATATAGATCTGATTCTGAAGTTTCTGCCACGGCAAAAGTTTCCTGTATTCATTCGCTATTTAAAAAATTACCTAATTAATATTCATGATGTCATTTTTTCCCAGCATGAATATTCATGAGGTAAATGGGGTAGAAAATGTTTAGAAAAACGGCATTTTTGCTCTTGGCTCTAAAGAGTGTAAATGAAATATCATTAGAACACATGCTGGCATTATCATATATGAAACTGATGTGTATGTGTATCTATATACATATAAAATGATCTGTACAAGGGTTGACACATGGATGATAAATGAAGAACTCTATAACATCACCAGCAAGTAGCTCGTTACAAAACTGTAGGTAAGAATCTAAAAACTCATTACTTTTTATATATCTAAAATGCCTCTCCAATGTGATTCTAATGTGTTGTAACAAGATGAGGTTTGGGCCAAGAAATAAGAATTTTTTAACCCTTTCCTCCATAAATACGCCTTTCTATGCCTCTGTAAAAGTCACTTTATGAAACCATTGAGATAAATAGAGCATTTGCTCCCATAGGAGCAAATGCTCTATTTATCACAATGGTTTCAAACTACAAAATTCTAAAAATTCCTTTTCTCTAGTTCATGCTCCTTTTTGGTAGATTTATTCAAAGTGGTAAAAATAGCCTATGGAGGAAAGGGTTAATAGATCAGTCTGCATCTTTTTTACAGCCCTCTTGTTAACGGTTTCCCTCATAAACGCTTTTTTCAAACAGGGTAGACCAGAATCAGACGGCTCCATTAGGTGCTGTATGATCAGGGTCTGCTCTTTTTGCTTATAAAATGAAATAAATCTGACTCTTCAGTGTCTATCAATACCAAAACATCATGTGTACATAATTATGGTTTAAAAATAAAAATTCAGCTAATGAAAATTCATGTGTACATATGCTTGTATAAAAATTCAGCTAATGAATATTCATGTGTACATATGCTATTATAAAAATTCAGCTAAAGCTCCTCTATTTCAACATTACTTTCTACCTGCATTAAGCTGTGAACATGAGAAATTGTTCATATTAGGTATTGGATGACTCAGACCTCTGTTATCTTAAAAGTAATTTATATGGTCCCTTGACGTTCAAGATATCAAAGATCAATTGTACATTGAATTCTTGATTGAAGATCTGTTGTATTAACCCATTCCCTCATATTGACCACTTTTGACGACTCCGTAAAAGTCACTTTGTGAAACCATTGTGATAAATAGAGGATTTGCTTCTATAGGAGCAAATGCTCTATTTATCACAATGGTTTCAAATTACAAAATTCTAAAAAAAATCTTTTCTCTAGTTAATGCTCCTTTTGGGTAGATTTATTTAGGTTGTATCTAAAAATAGCCTATGGGGTAATGGGTTAATGTCAATACAGTGATCATCTTCTAAACTCTTTATCTGATACAAAGGGCTTTTAGGAGTCATCTGATCAGGGTTTGTTCTGTTTGCTTATCCAAGTATACAGATCTGATTCTACAGTTGCTCTTTATTGGCCTCGTAAGCCTCGTAACGTTTGCCATGTTAAGATTTCGGACAACGACAACGACGTGGATGCCTAGTGATTTCTTCAAAACAGACAAGCTAATAAGGCATGTTTGCTCAGTGTTTTGCCCCAAAACTCAGCTAATAAATATTCATGATATCATTTCTCACATGAATATTTACGATTTAATAAAGAGTTAATCATGACCCAAAAGTTACTGCTATGATGAATGAGAACAAAATCAAATAATTCATATTGAACTTTCTTATTCAGTATCAAATCAACATTATTGTTTTGTCAATCTCACTTTAATTCAACGAAATGGTTCTTAATTGCCATAAAAATATATCTTTGTATTGTTTTATAACACACATTTTCTTGGCTTTTATTGACCAAATGTTTGTGGCCTAAATATGGCTCCAAACTGCCCTTTAAAACAACTGCAGTAAAACTAGTCCAGAGCAACCATCCAAAATAAGTCTTAAAGTCTGTTTTCTTTAACCCATTCCCTCATAGGCAATATTTAGAAAAGGAAAAATGGAGCAAATGCCCAGTTTATCACAGTGGTTTCATAATTACACAATTCTAAAATTATGATTATTATTATTATTTATCAAAATGGTTTCAAAAAGTGACTTTTACTGAGACGTCAAAAGACATCAATATGAGGGAATGGGTTAAGACTGGTGGTAACTTAACACATTATCCCCTAGTGACGCATTTTTGCGCATCTATAAAAGTCGCTCCTATAGGAGCAAATGCTCTATTTATCACAATGGTTTCAAACTACAATTTTTTTAATTTTTCCTTTCCTCTAGTTAATGCTCCTTTTCGGTAGATCCATTCAAAGAGGTTGTGTCTAAAAATAGCCTAGGAGGTAATGAGTTAATGCAGGGTGAAAGTAATGCAGAAAGCTCTTGGAGCTTTCTGCATTACTTTCAACCTGCATTAAGCAACCACTTGCTCTGACAGAGTCCCATGTTTATTCATTGCATGGTTGCTATAGACTGGTTCTACTGTGTGTCGGTCACAAAAGTTTTAAATCATCTACAGAGCTGTATTGCGTATGAAGATTAATTTCCCTTCGACTTTGGTCCTGTCAGATCGGCATGCTTAGGACACTCGCTTTTAGGAATCAGCTTATACTTCCCAGACTGCCGCTGCGACGCCAATTTCATTTTCTGCACAATTTGTGTCATATCTCTCTTATCTGAAATGACATCGTACGATTCTCCATCTTTCATTCTTAGCTCACATCTAAGGCTCTTGGTTTTTGCATATTCTCGAATGATTGTCCTTTCTTGCTGTTGGATGCCAGGTCCGAACAGCAGTTCTTCTTCATCATCCCTTGGGAAAAATTTATCAATGCGCTGACTAGCTGCTTGTACAAGGAACTTGTTAAGTGGGCGTTCTTGAAGCACATTAGCTTGAAGTTTTGGCTCCCCGGCCTTTTCTCTGAGGGTATCTGCCTCTGCTGATAATGTGCTGAACGGGATCCAGCGTTCCATGTCGTTCAGTCTGACAATCTGCAGAAAATACAGAGTACCGTGTTATCAGTGAGACATACCGGTAAGTTTAACTGTCACTATTTCATATTCAAACCTCTGTGTTAAGTGTGGAAAGTACCAACTATTACTGCTAAGTCTCGCTAATATGACAACCCAAAAGAATATCATTCTGGATTTTCAAAACAAGTGGTAGCTTAACCCTTTCCTTCATATAAACACGTTTTCACTCATTTGCAAACAGAGTAGACCCCTATAGGAGCCGTCTGATCAGGGTCTGCTCTGATTGCTAGTGGAATTCGAAAGATGTTTCTTTACTTTCTAATCTAAAATGGCTAAAATGTTCCACCTTCAACATTTCATTAAAACTACCAGTATTTTGTCCATGAATATTCAGTAGGTATTGAAATTTGAAATAAATATAGAACGGGGAAAGGGTTAATGCAGGTCAAAAGTCCTATAGGAGCTTTCTGTATAACTTTTGCCCTGCATTAAGCAAACCATCTGCATTTACAGACTCCTATGTCAACCCATTCCCTCATAGGCTATTTTTAGATCCAACCACTTTGAATAAATCTACCGAAAAGGAGCACTAACTAGAGAAAAGTAAAATTTTAGAATTTTGTAGTTTGAAACCATTGTGATAAATAGAGCATTTGCTCCTATAGGAGCAAATGCTCTATTTATCACAATGGTTTCAAGAAGTGGTTATTACAGAGGAGTAGAAAGGCGTATTTATGGAGGCAAAGGTTAATAAATTATAGTTGCATCAACCTTTACTGTATAAGCTTTTCACCTTTTTAACGCTAGTGGCAAAATAATGATAACTGTTTGGATTCAGATGAGACACCAGTATGTATGAGAGTACATCTGAAGAGTTGACCCAGATCAGACCACTCCTACACTGCTCCTGTAGGAGCCTTCTAATCTGGGTCTGCTCTGTTTGCTTATGAGACTATTGTAACAAGTGGTCAAAACATAAGGTTTAGTGGAGAAACAAAAACTATCACTAAAGGTGATGGAATACCCATGTACAGCAGCCTTGATCGCGAATCAAAATACCATGTTCAAGCCAAAATGACAAAAAAATACTCAAAATTCAAGGGGAGATAATTCTGCAATGCTCAGCGGTAAACACATGAAAATTGCGTCTTGCATGTCTACTATTCGTGGTCAATATGTATACCAAATATATTTTGTGAATAACTTTAAAATTGAAGGAGGAGTTCATGAGTTCAAATCACAGCAGAGGTCAGAGCATTCCCAGCTACCCATGTTCAAATGCGGACAGACTGACTGTCCAATTGCCCGCCCAACCAACTGGCCGCCGGACAGGGCTATTCCTGTATACCCCTTTAACAAGTTTGCAGGGGTATAATAAAGGAACTATTCTTCAAAATGTTTTAATTTATACATCTTATCAGGGCCTCTGATAACATGCTCACTTACCCTGAGGACATCGCAGTCTTCATAGAGTTTGTAGAGGATATCTGCAGCGGCAAAGTTCCTGATTTTGTTCTTTCCATACCCAGCAAACTCTGACACCTTTTTACCAGCGATGAAAATCTCACAGCTGGAAGCAAATGAAAACAGCTATGAAAGAAAACAACTATCTGCATACTAAACTAGAATTGTTTCTGATACAAATACTGATTTCTTCCACCCACCCACCCACTCATTGCCCCTGCGGACAAAATGTTCCATGTAAAAATTTCAAAGTTCCATAACTCTGCAAAAAATCATCACACCTGAACAGGAATAAATTATGCTCAATTAGACATGGTGCTGATCAATCCTATGAAGTTAAATGAAAATACTACCAACGGTTTTGGAGCAACCTCGCGGACAAAATTTTCCATGAAAAAAATTCAAAGTCCCATGAAGTTTCATGAAAATCTAAACAAAGGTTTTGGAAAAAATGTGCGGACAAAATTTTCTATGTAAAAATTCCCATAACTCTGCAGAAAATCATCGATCTGGAACAGGAATGCAGTATGCACAACTAGGCATGGTGCTGGTCAATCCTACGAAGTTTCATGAAAAACCAATAAAGGTTTAGTAGAAACCACATGGACAAATTAAAATCGGACAGACAGATGGACAGACATCGGACAGACAGATGCCATCCACACAACCAAACTGTCTCCCCAGTATACTACTGGGGGAGACATAATAATTGCTGTTACTACAATTACCCTTTCCCTGTTCTATGTTTAATACAAATTTCAATACAGTGAAGTCCTGATCTCTCGAACACCTTGGGGGCCGTAATGTTTGGTTCGAATAAAGGGTGGGTGGTTCGAGAGATCCGAGTCTCATATTCGTTCGGTAGCACATGCTACAGAAATTATCCGAACTATTCCTTGTGTTTTCCTAAGTGGATTCGCATATAGGACAATAACTCATTTGTTAAACATTCACGGATAAAAACAGAGGAGAACAAATATATTCGTTCCACTGTTATTTCTTCCATTGTGAATGATGAAGTTTGAAGGTTTCGATCATGTTATAGCCCTACGATATGACAGGCAATATTAGCTCAAAACAACCTTCACAAACACACACATTTTGATTTGAACACCTTGATAAAACATCACAGATTCACCCATAGTCTACAAATCACATAATTATCGGCGAGCTGAGATTGTCGCCGAGAGGTGTGAATCTCTGGTTCGACACACATCCATAAAGGTAAGACAACTGTTCGATTTATCAATGGTATTTTGCACCGTTTTATTAACCAGCCGACCGGGACATGAGATTGAGAGTTTGAGTTTCGAGGGTTCCATTTATCCGAAGTCCAACATATAGAATTAAAGAAGGAAAGAGTTGGGACCACAGAATCAGTTCGAATTAAGGGTTGCAAACGAGTTTTCCGGAGTTCGGGATTTCACTGTATCTACTGTCTATTCATGGACAAAATAGTTATAACCAAATATGAAAGGAGAAACATTGTAGCCATTTTAGAAAGTAAAGAAATAGATATTTCAAATTCCATTAGCAAACAGAGCAGACCCTGATCAGAGGGCTCCTATATGAGCCGTCTGATCTGGGTCTACTCTGTTTGCAAATGCATGAAAACATGTTACTATAAGGGAAAGGGTTAATCCCCTCTAAAGTCACCATAAAACAGGTCTAGTTCAGGATCATAAAGGCAAATAGAAGCTTTACACAGGATGAAATTTATGCAAAAAGCTTATATAGGAGCTTTTTACATTTAATACTTTCATCCTGCATTTGAGACGATTTTAAAGATTGGTCACAACAAGAGGTTTAGTGGATAAATGACAATCTTAGTACTAGATATCTATGGCACTGACTAATGAAAACACTGTTCTGAAATGTTAAGTTCACCCCTCTTAATCCTTTACCTGATGAATATTTATGTAAACTATGATGTCATGAATATCTTTTAACTCATTCCCTCCTAGACTATTGCTGGACCCATGACCTCTTTGAATTAATCTACCGAAAAGGTGCATTAACTATAGGAAAGGAGAATTTTAGAATTGTGTAGTTTTTAAATCATTGTGATAAATAGTGCATTTGCTCCTATGGAGCAAAAGCTTTATTTATTACAATGGTTTCAAAAAATAAGTTTTATAGAAGCGCAAAAAGGTGTCAGTAGGAGAGAATGGGTTAATCCTTTCCCTGTTGAATATTCATGCAAATAATAATGACATCATGACATGAATATTTACTGGCTGAATATTTAAAATGGCATATGTACACAGAAGTGTTTGGTATAAGAACAAACTGTGGGGTCAGATCTATAATAAATTCAGAAGCAAACCGAGCAAACCCTGATTAGATGGCTACTACAGGAGCTATCTGATCTTCGTCAACTCTGTTTGCAAAGGCCTGAAAAAAGCCTTTGTATGAGGGAAATTGTTTACACCTTTGCAAACCGAGTACTCAGATCAGATTGCTCCTATGGAGACATCTGACCAGGATCTGCTGTTTGCTTATGAAATTATATCTATGGATCTGCTGTTTGCTTATGAAATTATATAGATATGACTCTACAGTGTCTGTCAAAGCCAAAAAATTTCTGTGTGTCCATATGCCATTATAAAATGAATCTAATTAATATTCATGACGTCGTCATTGCTTACATGAATATTTTTTGAGTAAAGAGTTAACCCATTCCCTCATATTGACGCCTCTGCAAAAGTCATCTGTTGAAACCATTGTGATAGGAGCAAATGCTCTATTTATCACAATGGCATTACAGTAAAAAATTCTAAAAAAATTCCTTTTCTCTAGTTAATGCTCCTTTTCGGTAGATTTATTCAAAGAGGTTGGATCTATAAATAGGATATGAGGTAATGGGTTAAATACCAAGTATTTACTTACTTGATCTTATTGACAGCTCTGCTCTCGTGTTTGTAATGTTTTTTTACAACCTGCCTCACTGGGGAGAACAGCCACTCTAGGAGTATACCATTGCAGGTTGCACTGTGCTGCAGGATACAGAAAGCATAGCTTCGTCGGTCAGTGTGCCAGTTTGACGCCTCCACAAGCACCATTGTTTCACTGGTTCCATTGGACTCGCCTGGTCCAAACCCCCACCTGCGCATAGCAAGAATGTTGGACTCCCTGTTGACGCCTGCACCACCCTTGACAACACACTCAAGTACTGTTGAGCCTGGAATAAAACAATAGACAACACACTCAAGTACTGTTTGGCCTGGAATAAAACAATAGACAACACACTCAAGTACTGTTGGGCCTGGAATAAAACAATAGACAACACACTCAAGTACTGCCGGGCCTATAACGAACCAGAAAGTCACTGTATTGATATCCCCCACCAAACAAATGCTGTCCTCAGTATTTAGACGAGTTATTAGAATACAAGTATGGTAATGACTTTTTGTTTAACCCTTTCATTCATATAAACACCTTTCCACACATATGCATACAGGGTATGCATCCTGTAGGAGCCATCTGATCTGGGTCCGCCCTGCTTGCTAATGAAATTTGGTAGATCTGTTTCTTTAGATGGCTACAATGTCCCACGTTCCATATTTCATTATAACTATTTTGTCCACGAATATTCAGTAGGTATTGAAATTTGGACAAAATATAGAACAGGAAAAGGGTTAAACTGCACAGACGGACGATGCAAAAACTATAACCTCTGCCTATGACGGAGGATAACATTTCCATTTTAACCCTTCGCTTGCTATTCATGTCAATATACCTACCTGTAAATAGTGAAGACCCAGATGAGACAGCTCCTGCAGGAGCTGTCTCATCAGGGTCTGCACTATTTACAAGTTGATTGTGCAACCAGTGCACTCCACAGCAGTGATTGCACAGCGAAATACTTGTACACAGTGAAGATATATGTAATTATACAACAGGCTATGGGTAAAGAAGGAGAAATGTATTTTAAAATTCAACAAGAGAAGGGTTAAGCTATATCCTGTTCTATCCTGCAGATCAATTACATGAGAAAACGTACACAGGAAGCTTTGAACAGAGCAACAGATAAATGTGCGTACTCAAACTCAAGTACTGAAATCATCATTACTCCACCAAACCCTATGTTGTGACCACTCTTTAGAATCATCTTGAAGAGACGATTCTACAAGGGGTGATTGATAAGTCTGTGGCCTGAGGCAGGGAGCAGCAGTTTGACCTCAATATTTTCATTTATTTTTCAATGTAGTCACCTTGCAAGCTTACACACTTTGTCCAACAGTGTTGGAGCATTTGGATACCTTCCCTCTAGAAGGTGGCATCTTGGGCCTCAAGAAATGCTTCAACAGCTTGTTTGACGTCATCATCAGTGCAAAAATGGCGGCCGCTGAGTTCCTTTTTCATCTTGGGGAATAGGTAATAGTCAGAGGGTGCTAAATCAAGTGAATATGGTGGATGCTCAACCATTTGGAAACCACATTACTGAATGGCAGCCATGGCAACAGTGGAATTGTATGCTGGAGCATTGTCCTGATTGAAAAGCACACATAATAACAGCTTGCGACACCTTGACTCCTTGATTTTTTCACGAAGCTGCCTCATGAGGTCAGCATAATACCTTCCGGTAATAGTGTGACCTCTTTCAAGATAATCCACTAGCAGCACACTTTTCGCATCCCAGAAAACTGTGGCCATCACCTTCCCAGTGGATGTTGTCGACTTTGCTTTTTTCGGGGGTGGTGATCCTGGGTGTTTCCACTGTTTTGACTGTTGTTTTGCTTCAGGTTCGAAGTGGTGAACCCATGTTTCATCAACAGTTACAAACTGCTTGAGAAACTTCTGATCCCGCTCAAAAATGGTAAGGTTTTCCCTGGACATGTTGCCCCGAACTCGTTTCTGGTCGACCCATCTGGCAGAAACCTTTATCATTTGCAAATCATTATGGATAATTGCATGGACTCGTTCTTGTGATATACCCAGCTGTGTAGCAATGTACCGCTGTGTAATTTGCCGATCTGCCATAATCATATCATGGATTTTATTGATGGTGTCCTTTGAGGTGGCCTGCCAGGACGGGGATCATCTTCAAGACTCTCTCTACCACGTTTAAATTCAGCGGCCCATTTTTCCACCAAGCTATAACATGGGGCAAGCTCCTCTAATGTAGCTACCATGTCCTCATGCACCTCCTTATGCAAAGGTATTGAATAATCGCGTGATGGCCAACGTTGTCCATTTGCTTAGAAGTACTCATAGTAAGTAGCTTTGAGAATCAAATTCTGGCAAACAACAGAGAGAAAATAAGAGCACCGCAAGCGGTGCGAACGCTCGTCTGTTATCAATGTTAAGATTTCGGACGACAACGCACCGGAGTTATGACAATAGCTCGTGATTTCTTCAAAACAGATGAGCTAAAAATCCTTCTGTCTCTGCAGAGTGATTATAACACCTTTTCTACATGGACATCAAATGGTATGTTTATCAGTGGTCTGTTTCTACCCCAGGCCACGGACTTATCAATCACCTTTCGTAAAAAGTGGTCACAACATGGAGTTTGGTGGAGAAATAAAGAAGGTATTCCTGAAAATTCCTCAGGGTATAGGTTAACCCATTCCCTCATAGGCTATTTTTATACCCAACCTCTTTGAATAAATCTACCAAAAAGGAGCATTAACAAGAGAAAAGGATTTTTTATAGAATTTTCTAGTTTGAAACAATTGCTCTATTTATCACAATGGTTTCAACAGGTGACTTTTGCAGAGGCTTCAATATGAGGGAATGGGTTAAATTACATAGACTGAAGTGATGATGCTGATTGCAATTTTCATTTTTTTTTTACTAGAACAGTAAAACCCCTCTAAACAGGAATTCTAGTATAGAGAAATTTATATACTTTTAGGCAGGTGGCTGCTTAATGCAGGGTGAAAGTCATGCAGAAAGCTCCTAGAGAAGATTTCTGCATGACTTGCACTATGCATCAAGCTGCATAAACATTTAACCATATCCTCCATAAATACGCCTTTCTACGCCTCTGTAAAAGTCACTTTATGAAACCATTATGATAAATAGAGCATTTGCTCCTATAGGAGCAAATGCTCTATTTATCACAATGGTTTCAAACTACAAAATTCTAAAAGATTTCCTTTTCTCTAGTTAATGCTCCTTTAGATTCATTCAAAGAGGTTGGGTCTAAAAATAGCCTATGGAGGAATGGGTTAATTGAATGTCCGGTTTAGTGAGGTTATACTGTACTTACTAAAATACAAGAGAGTTTTACAAGGAACAAGTATGACACCCACTTCGAGAGTATGACAAAAAATCATGAAAAAAGGCCGGCAGATAGATGACAGAGACGTGATGGAAGGGTGTCATCATCAGGTGACATGCTTTTTGCTGATAATCACAACTGTTCAGCCTTCAGGTCTTACCAGATTCATCTTCCTTTTCAAGATGTTTATGATTCTTCATAAGATCCTCTGTGGTGTTGGAAATGAGGATCTCAAATGCAGTACTGTATGCATCATTAGCACACTCCAGCTTGGAACTGCCATAACCTGAAACAGACATAATCAAACCACAGTAAGTATAAGAGCAAATTGATCTATCTGTTAACCCATTCCCCCATAGGCTATATTTAGACCAAACCTCTTTTATCGAAAAGGAGCATTAACTAGAACTATCACTAAATGTGATAAATACCCCCGCATGGCACTTTTGTGACACTAACTATCCAAGTAACAGTACAAAAACACAAAAATACTTAATACTAAGTTCAAAGGGAGATAATTTTGCAATGCCCAGCGCTAAACACATGAAAATTGCGTCATGCACATCTGCTATCTGTGGTTATTATGTATGTAAAGTATCAATTGAATAACTTTGTAACCGGGTGTTCTTATAAAGAAACATACCCACTCAGACAGGGGATCTAACCCGAGTCGCCAGGTTCACAGCCATACATTCTACGTTCAAGGGGAGATAAATCTCCAATGCCCAGCACTAAACATATGAAAATTTGTGTCTTGCACATTTTTTGTGATTATTATGTATGGCAAGTATCAATTGAATAACTCCGATAATTCTGCAATGCCAAGCACTAAACAAATGAAAATTGAGTATTGCTCATCTACTCTTCATTGTTATTATGTATATCACTTATACATTGAATAACTTTCAAACTGAAGGAGGAGTTTGTGACACCAACTCCACATGTTCCATGCCAAAATGACAGAAAATACTCTAAGTTCAATGCCCAACAGTAAACAGTAAAATTATGTCATGCATATCTACCACTTGTGGTTATTATGTATACCAAATATAAATTCAAAAACTTTAAAAGTGAATGAGAAGTTTGCAACACAAACTACCCATGTTCAATTGCGGACGGACCGACCGACAGCATGACCGACCGACCAACCAACCAACCGCCGGACAGGCTGATTCCAGTATACCCCCTCAAGCAAGTTTGTGGGGGTATATCTAGAGAAAACGAAATTTTTTAGAATTGTGTAGTTCTGAAACCATTGTGATAAATAGAGCATTTGCTCATATGGAGCAAATGCTCCATTTATCACAATGTTTCACAAAGTGACTTTTACAGAGTCGTCAAAGTCATCACCATGAGGAAATGGGTTAAGCCTTACCATTATATAAACACCCTTGCATGTGTATGCGAACATAGAAGACCCAGATCAGATCCTATAGGTGCCGTCAAACCAGGGTCTGCTCTGGTTGCTAATGGAATAATTTGAAAGATCTGTTTCTTTACTTTCTAAAATGGCTACATATTGGAATGTAATAGTCACTTTTTGAAACCATTGTGATTATCACAATGGTTTCAAAACTACCTAAATTCCTTTTCTCTAATAAATGCTCATTTTCGGCAGATTTATTCAAAGAGGTTAGATCTAAAAATAGCCTTTGAGGGAATGGGTTAGCCCCTTTCCCTGATAGAGACACCTATTCACCCCTATGTCATTATTTGTTACATAAATATTCAACAGGGTACAGATTAAAATATAGAAATTGTATTTAACTCTTTACTCCCTTATTCATGTTAGAAATAATGATATCATTAATATTAACCCTTCGCTTGCTATTCACGTCAATATACCTACCTGTAAATAGTGAAGACCCAGATGAGACAGCTCCTGCAGGAGCTGTCTCATCAGGGTCTGCACTATTTACAAGTTGATTGTGCAACCAGTGCACTCTACAGCAGTGATTGCATAGCGAAATACTTGTACACAGTGGAGATATATGTAATTAAACAACAGGGCATGGGTAAAGAAGGAGAAATGTGTTTTAAAATTCAGCAAGCGAAGGGTTAATTAACTGAATTTCTAGAATTGCACTTTGAACAAAATAAATGTTTATAATGACTATAATATCAGATCTATGTCAATTCATAAGCATAATTTGCCTTTTGATGACTTTGCAAACAGTGCAGACCCTTATCAGAGAGCCATCTGATCTGGGTCTACTCTGTTTGCAAAGGTATCAAAAAGCAAAGGGTACAGAAGTTTTTTGAGATAAACTACCTTCCGCTATGAGGAGATTGTCAACGTAGAATTCACAGGCAATGCACTGCTCTGAGGTAAGATATGGCCGCCTGTAGATGCACATAGCCGTGAGGCCGCTGTTGGACACACAATTGTCTATTATGCCCAAGTTGTTCTCAGAAAAGGCTGAGTTTGAGATGATAGTTTGGAGATTTTTCAGTCTATCCTCAAGTGGAGCTAGTACCAGAGAAGGTTTGGTAATTGGTGGTGGACCCTCCTGAAAAAGACCATACAGGTATGTAATTCATATTTATAAACTGACAGCACATTAACATTTGATTTCCAATGGAGAGAGAAACTAGAAAACTGCACAACTTTTATATTTCTTCTAGTATTCAATATAACATGGCCGAGAGTTGAACAGGTACATAGCTTGATTTGCAGGCCACAGGCAGACTTCTAAACACCTTTCATGTACCTACCTAAATGTGCCGTACATGACCTTTGTTTCTACATGTACTGAAAGGTGGGAAAACAGCTTTTGTGAATGTGTATCTAACAGACTTGTCAAACAAGTAAATTAGTTCACATGCATGATCCTTTATGATAGACTGGTGATAGCTTCCTAACGAAATGAAAGAAAGTTAACATTTGGATAGAAACATCTTTACCTTTTCCTTGATGTAAATGCCTTTTCATGCCCTTACAAACAGAGTAAAACCTAATCAGACAGTTCCAGTAGGAGCTGCTGCCTGATCAGGGTCTGCTTTGTTTGCACAGTTCTGAAATTTTCCTTTTCTCTAGTAAACACTCCTTTTCGGTACATTTATTGAAATAGGCTGGATCTAAAAAATAGCCAATTAAGGAACTGTTCTGTCAATACTATATATAGATGCTTACACCAGCTGTCTGCTGTACTCCAGCTACAATGGCTTCGTTCTCCACATGCTCTTCCTCCTCTTCATCCTTGTCTTTCTCAATAGGGACCAGCAGGTCTGCCATGGACTTGGTCAGCAGGGCCTCCAGTGCTGCTGCGTATGTGTCAGTCTTACACTGCTTCTTCATTTGATTCACCGAACGAGCAATACAAGTGTCCTCTAGAAAACATCATTGACAGCAATTAAATTAACCCATTCCTTCATAGACACTTTTCACATCTTTGCAAACAGAGCAGACCCAGATCAGACGAATCCTATTAAAACACCTTTCTATGCCTTTGCGAACAGTATATTCAGATCAGACGGCTCTTAGAGGAGCCATCTGATCAGGGTCTGCTCTGTTTGCTTTTGATATAATGTAAATCTGATCCTTCAGTCTTCAGTCTCAATAAAAAAATATTGTGTTAATCATGCCATTCAAAAAATCAGTGAATTTATATTCATGATGTCCTTATTTTTTTGTCTGAATCTTCATGGTTAAGGCGTGGGTTAACGTTCTGAGATAAACATTGAAGGGTTAACGTCTCGCTCAAATATTGTGAAAAAAAGTATTTGTATGAGGGAATGGATTCAATTATTGTAGTAGATGTTTCCTTCATTTTACTTCACTTACATATTAATATCATTAACATTATTAGCTGAAGTTTCAAAATGGCATAATTTTTGAACACAGGTTGTTTTTAGCACAAACTTACAGAATCAGATCCAAATAGTTCAATAAACAAAGAGTACATCCTGAACCTGTAGGAGCTGTCTAATCTGGGTCTACTCTGTTTGCACAGGTTTCAAAAGGAGTATCTAGCCTCAATTAGCCCTTTCCCTTATATAAACACCTTTGAAAACAGTGTAGAACCTAGGAGTGGGAGGTATTATCGGTATACTGGTATATTGTGATATGCTTGAAAACAATATGCCGTATCGGTACGGCAAGAGAATACCGGTCCCCTCGAGAATTTCCATAAGAAGTTCGTACATTTCCGGTAACTTATAATTTTTACCGTTTCTCTCATTTTAAACGATCATTTTAGCTCTTTTTAGAACTTTGTCGCAGCCTCTGTAATAGTCTGTACAGTGCAGTGTTTGATTACTTTCCCTGACTGGTCCCCGGTGTATGTAAACGCAGACGCTTTCCCATAACATACAAAATGGCGGACAATTCGAAATCGTTAGAAATCCGAAAGGAAATGCGGTGGTGTTTCTGGTTATTTAAATCAAAGTAAGAAACGAAATTGTGGAAGATGTTGCTGGTTGTTCCGAGTGCAATACCAAAGTTAAATATTCAGGTACAATGTATTTCAACTCTTTTAACGACGCATTTGCGAAGACAACACACCGTTTTCAAGAGAAATCGATCGACGTACGAACTTCCACTGTCGATGTGGTCAATGACATTGAGCGAAAATCATTTGATCAGCAATTGACTTTAGTAACTTGACCTCGGCTTATAACGGGTATAAATAAATATATGCCGAACCCTGATAAAGCTTTGAAAATTTAAAAGTTGCCAAATTTATTGTGAAAGATATGAGGTCATATTCTTTAGTTGAGTCGAAGGAATTTAGAGGCACTGAGAATGTACTTTAGCTGTAGTGCATAAAGGTCTACAAGAGAGGTGTTTACAACTTTGCAATATAAAATACTTTTGTGACTGTCCATTTGCTTAACACATTTTGATAATCTTATGACAGTTGGTGGAAGTTATAAAACTTTTTTTTATCTTACAACATTTTGGGGAAATATCATCAGTTTATGAGACTTTTTACAATATTCAAGTCAACATAATAACTAGTCAACATGATGTCTAGTTAGTTCTGAACTTTTATTGATGATATTTCACTCCAGTGTGCTAATTTTTGTTTTGTAATGTACACAGTGGCTTCTTCAATGATGAACTAGAGGTTTTTGTCACAAAAACGGATGTCTCCTCTCTAATAAAAACAATATGTAAAGGGAAATCACTAAAAATGTTATGGTCTTGATGAATGATACTTCCCCTCATTATGCGTTTTCCACACTACATTTTTCAAGAAGAAAATGATAACAGCTAATAACTCCAAAAATACTGATACCAGATTTATGGCCCTTGTGCATGACACTTACTTTCATCATGCTCTTTCCAAAAATAAAATGTCATTCCAATAGCATCAGTCGAACAGGAGTTATTGATCGGCCAAAAAATGTAACAAAGGGCAATAACTCCAAAAGTATTGAAGCCAGAATTATGGCCCTTGTTCATGACACTTTCTCTCATCATGCTCTTTCCATGTATGAAGTTTCAATACGATGGCAAGAGCCATGTAGGAGTTATCGTCCGGACAAGAAAGAATTAAACAAATGTACAAGGGGCAATAACTCTAAATTTATTGAAGGATCTTATGCATGACACTTTCTCTTATCATGATCGTTCCATGTTTGAAGTTTCACTCCAATGGCATGTGTCACATAGGAGTAATCATCCGGACAAAAAATTGTGTTTTTTTACAAAGGGCAATAACTCCAATATTAGTGAAGCCAGAGTTATGCACCTTGTGCATGACACTTCCTCTCATTATGATCTTTCCATATATGAAGTTTCAATCCAATGGCATGAGCCATATAGAAGTTATCGTCTGGACAAAAAAGTGTGAATTTTTTTACAACGGGCAATAACTCCTATATTAGTGAAGCCAGAGTTATGTACCTTCTGCATGACACGTCCTCTCATTATGCTCTTTCCATATATGAAGTTTCAATCAACTGGCATCAGGCATATTGAAGTTATTGTCCGGACAAAAAATTATGATATTTTTTACAAAGGGCAATAACTCCAATATTAGTGAAGCCAGAGTTATGCACCTTGTGCATGACACTTCCTCTCGTCATGATCTTTCCATATATGAAGTTTCAATCCAATGGCATGAGCCATATAGGAGTTATCGTCCGGACAAAAAAGTGTGATTGTTTTTTACAAAGGGCAATAACTCCAATATTAGTGAAGCCAGAGTTATGGACCTTGTGCATGACACTTCCTCTCATTATGCTCTTTCCATATATGAAGTTTCAATCAACTGGCATCAGGCATATTGAAGTTATCGTCCGGACAAAAAGTGTGACGGACAGACGGACAGACAACTCTCACGAAAACAATATGTCTCCCCCCATACAAATATGGGGGGAGACATAAATAAGGGAAAAAGGTATATCGTGATATGTATCGTGATACGCCATACCCGTATCGTGATATATCGCGATACGCTTTCTCTGGCAATACCCATCCCTAGTAGAACCATATAGGAGCTGTCTGATCTGGATCTGCTTTGTTTGCATATGGTATACAGTAGAACTTTTCTTAAGCAGCAGCAATCAAAATGAGGTCTAATTATGGGTCAGTAAGGCAGGTGGCTGTTTAATGCAGGTCAAAAGTAATGCAGATAGCTCCCATATGAGCTCCAATACGAAATTATAATAGATCTGACTACAGTTTCTACAAATTCCAATCAATCCTGTGTACATATGCAATTAAAATTAAAAACAAACCAGTTAATAAATATTCTTGATGTCATTATCTCTTACATGAAAATTCAACTGGGAAATGGTTGAAGGGTTAACCCTTTCCCTCATATAAGCGTGTTTTCACGCATTTGCAAACAGAGTAGACCCAGATCAGACGGCTCCTAGAGGAGCCGTCTGATCAGGGTCTGCTCTGTTTGCTAAAAGAATCTGATAGATCTATTTATTTACTTTCTTAAATGTCTACAATGTTCCACCTACCATATATCTTTATAACTATTTTCTTAATTAATATTCAGTAGGTATTGAAATTTGGCCTAAATACAGAACAGGGAAAGGGTTAAGATAAAATCAGAGCTACTGATAATGGTGCATACTCAAATTCAAAAATCATCATTTCTCCACCAAACACTATGTTGTGACCACTCTTTAGAATCGTCTCAAAGAGACGATTCTAAACAGTGGTCATAACATCGGGTTTGGTGGAAAAATAAAGAAGTTATACTTGAAAATATTATAATTTACGCATCTTATCTGGAGCTCTGATAAAATTACAAACATTTCACTCACCCAATATCAGCTCCCCCTGGAACAGGTATTTGCCTTGTATTTCTTGATTCTCACAGGTGAAGATGTGCCTAAGACCACTGTTGGCTTTGATGAAGGCTTGTTCCAGTTTGGTAATAGGGTTGTCTGGCAGAATGGTATTTCCCTAAAACACAAGACAGCACAGTGAAACCTTAACCCATTCCCTGTTCTATATTCATGTAAGAAATAATGACATCATGAATATTATTAATAAGATTATTTTTATAATGGCATATGGACACGTGACATTTGGCTCAGGCAGAAGCTGTAGAATCAGATCTATATTACAACATAAGCAAACAGCAGACCCTGATCAGACGGCTCCTATAGGATGCAGATGTGTCAATATGCGCTTACAAAAGGGAAAGGGTTAACCCTTTCTCTGTTCTATGTTTATTCAAAATTTCAATATTCATGGATAAAATAGTTGCAACGAAATATGGAAGGTGGAACATTGTAGTCATTTTAGAAAGAAATCTTTGAATTCCACTAGCAAACAGAGCAGACCCTGATCAGACAACTCCTAGTCTACCCCGTTTGCAAATGTGTAAAAACACGTTTATACGAAGGAAAGGGTTATCCCTTTACTCCAGGAATATTCATGTAATAAATAACATGATGGATATTAATTAGATTAGTTATCAAAATAGCACATGGACACAGGAATTTTTGAATTTTTTTCATAAGCAAACAGAGCAGACCCTGATCAGATGGCTCCTACAGGAGACGTCTTATTTGGGTCTACTCTGTTTGCAAAGGCGTAGAAAGTCGTATTTATACAGTAAAGGGTCAATGAAAAATTTGCTGTAGATACATCTCTTTAAACTTTTACACCATGTATACCCATGTCGATAGCAGACCCTGATCCTATAGGAGTCATCAGATCTGGGTCTTACCATGTTTGCAAATGTGTGAAAATGCGTTTATATGAGGGAAAGGGTTCAATGAAAATGAAATGAAACATGAAATGCATCTTGTACATATACTATTTGTGGTTGATATGTATGTGAAATATAAATTCAATAAGTTTCAAATTGAAGGAGGAGTTTGTGACATCAACTACCCATGTTCAAATGTGGCCAGATGGAGCAACCGACTGACCGCCCTACAAACCAACAACCTGACTGACAGGAGTGATTCCAGCACATATACCCCCCTAAAACTTTGTTTGCGGGGGTATGGTAAAGTACTTTAAACATCTCCAACAATATTCTCTAAAGAAAACTAGTCCAAAATCCAGTGCATGTAAATTAATGCTATGTCTGCAAATGTATCTCACCTTGAGTATTGCTATTATTTTGCCCAGTCCAACCTGAAGTTGGTGGACACTGTCCAGATGCTTGCTGACCTCAGTGGCTATATCTGCCATGGTCTTGTAGATAGGCACCCCAACTCCTTCTGCATACTGACCTGGCCCGTTAGACTTGAGGTACTTCTCCACACTGGCTCTGTTAACAAGAGAGTACAGTAGAATCTCTCAAAAGTGTGTACAGAGGGCCAGATAAGATGCGTAAATTAGAACATTTTCACGAATAACCAAGGCAAAATACAGAACACCGTCTATATTTCAAATTTCCAGAAGACTTTGGGCAGACAGCACTGTACAGCTATAATACCACTTTAACCATGTTCAGTATTCATGTAAGAAATAATAACATCATCGATATTAATTAAATAAGCCATGGCAAAAACAGCAGAATCAGATCAATTCTATTTTATAAGCAAACAGGGCAGACCCCGATAAGACAGCTCCTACAAAGCCATAAAAGTAACCAGCTACTCCATAAATACGCCTTTCTACACCTTTGCAAACAGAGCAGACCCAAATCAGATAGCTCCTAGTCTGTTTGCTTATGTTGTACTATAGAACTGATTTTACAGTCTCTGGCATGAAAAAAATCATCTTGTTCATAGCGCACAACAAAAACTGATATCATTATTTCTTACATGAAAACTCATGAACCTGTCTTAACCCTTTACTCCAAGAATATTCATGTAAGAAATAATGACATCATGAATATCAATTAGTTTTTTTTATACTGGCACATAAATACAGGAAATATTGGCAATGGCGGAAACTGTAGAATCATATCTATGATATTGCATGAGCAAACAGAGCGGACCCTTATCAGATGGCTCCTATAGGAGCCACCTGATCTAGGTCTTCTTTGACGTCTTCTTTGTGTAGTTTGGAAACCATTGTGATAAATAGAGCATTTGCTCCACAGGAGCAAATTCTCTATTTATCACAATGATTTTAAAAAGTTACTTTTACAGGGGTGTTAAAAGGCATCAATATGTGGGAATGGGTACACAGATTACTCCACACAATGGGGGTTGGTCTATTATTTTCATGTTTTAAAAGAGTCTGCATAATTTTTGTAATTTCTGTCCAAATTACACACAGTTTTCGGCATATCAAAAAGCATTGTCTCAGTGAGGGATCTGTGTCAGTTGTTCAATATCTTGCTTTGATCGTCTAACATCAAAAGAAACCTATTAAAAACTAAAATACAGACTCAGTGAAGCTCACTTATAGCGAAATCCTGGGGACCTTAATACTTATTTCGCTATATCGATAAAACTTAATTTTGTTATAAATGCTTGGATATAGCGAATTTCGTTTAGTGTACCAGTCATGTAGATTCTGATCCTGATCAGATGCAACATTATAATGTAGCTGCTTACCAAAGTCTATATGCATACTGTTGGCTTTGTCTAAAGAGTGGTCACAACATAGGGTTTGGTGTAGAAATAAAGAAGTTATTCTTGAAAATGTTTTAATTTACGCATCTGTATGTTATTTTTCAGGCAAACAGAGCAGGCTCTGATCAGATGACTCCTACAGGAGCCGTCTAATCTCTGTCTTCTCTGTTTGCAAAGGTGCAAGAAAAGAAAAGCTGCCAAAAGGTGTCTCTATGAGAAAAAGGGTTAAAACGGCTTGGCTTACTTGACGAGGTCTATTCCTGGGTCCTTCAGCTCATTGATGTCTGCCAATGACTTGGAGGTGAGTACTTGTAGAGCTTTGTTGTAGACCTCGTGCTTCATCTCCTTCTTGTTACAGCCCACGCTCCGTGCCAGGTAGATCCCGTTGATACACAGTCGGCCCGTAAAAATTTGCCTGCAGTAAAATAGCTACAGCTGTAAAAAGGATATCGAACAGAGCTCCAGATAAGATGCGAAAATGAAAACATTTTCAAGAATAACTTCTTTATTTCTTCACCAAACCCTATACTGTAACCACTCTTTAGAATCGTCTCTTCGAGACGATTCAAAAAAGTGGTCACAATATAGGGTTTAGCGGAGAAATGACGATGTTGGTATTTGAGTACACTGGAGACCTGTTATAACGCCGACCGTTTTACCGCGATATCCGATATAACGCGGATGGTCTGTGTCGCTGATTTTTTTTTTTTTGGTAAATACCTTATTTATAATATGACTGAATATCGCAATGAAACATAAAATAAACTTAGGTAAACTTATCCGCCCGAAGCAGGCTAAAGGATAAAAACAAACACTGGTCCCTACATAAACAATTGAAGCCAATCTTACATGTGAAAAACTGACAACTATCAACTCGTATATATGCCGCCATGAATGTAATACACACAGCTGATTACCGGCTCGTATCATGCGCATGATGCCCCAATAGCACGGGAACCAGTAAAATCTTAACTGCATAACTTTCATTACAAATTAATTGTGTGTATAATTGAGATGCGCGTGTACTGAATTTTTTCACTGTCAAAGCCACCAAAGTTTGCACTTTAATTATGAAAAACAAACATCATTAGAAATCTAAACCCCCTCAGTGCGGGGTTGGAGGTTATATGCTAATGCAGAAAAGGGTGTGTACTCTTTGACCAATCAAATGAAATTTTAAACTCCAATAAATCACACGCGACATCACATGTGACCTTTCATTTTCTGAAAACAGTGACAGCCATATTTATTGTTTTACACAGCAAGTTTTAATCGGATTAGGGGTTTGACAGGCCCAGAGGCAATTAACATTTCTCCCTTACGCAATTAACATCCTGTCAACAGGCTTGTTTTATGAAATATACTTGGTTGTTTGAAATCCTGCTCCATTTAATTTGTAATTTTGTATAATTACCTTGAACCTTTCGAGTATTTGAGTGGGCGGGGAAACAAAGTAAACAAGTCAGTTTCGTTCGAAATTACTTTATTTTAGGATGATGGGCGATAAAAACCCGATATAACGCGGTTCCGTATTTACCCCGGGTTGAGTTTTGGAATTGTGTAGCTTTGAAATTATTGTAACCTTTTCACGCATTTGCAAACAGAGCAGACCCAGATCAGACGGCTCCAATCGTAGCCATCTGATCAGGGTCTCCTCCGTTTGCTTTTGACACCATATAGATCTGATTCTACACTATTTGTCAAAGCAAATAATTACATGTACCTTGAAAAGTTTACATTATAAAAATTGAGCATATAAATATTCATGTTATCCTAATCTCTTTCATGAATACTGGACAGGGAAAGGGTTAATATATTTTCTTACACACATATTCACCAGGTTAACCCATTCCCTCAAAGGCTATTTTTAGATCCAACCTCTTCAAATAAATCTACCAAAAAGGTGCAGTTATTAGAATTTTTTAGAATTGTGTAGTTTTGAAACCATTGTGATAAATACAGCATTTGCTCCATAGGAGCAAATGCTCTATTTATCACAATGGTTTCAGATAGTGACTTTTACAGAGGCCTCGAAAGGCGTCAATATGAGGGAATGGGTTAAAGGGTTAAATTTAATTTTAATTTCATTTCAATCGGTCAAAGACATTATTTTACCCACATAATATTGAATCAGTAGAATCAGGGGTAGCTCATACCTGTGGTATATTCTTGGTAGTTCCTCCACTTGGTATTCACATTTCAGATGCAGTCCCGTAGCTAGACATGCGTTCTCTACTGACTGTATGGCATTTATGCGCAATGTATCTCCCTTCAGGAACTTCATGTACTTCTCAAACTGAAACCAAGCACAGCAACTCTGTAGAAGCATTATTGGTTGTATGTGGACACCCAATCTTCCCTCTCCCTGGCTTAAGCCGGTGCGACTCAATAAAACTGAGTCTGCAATTTTCTCTTTTCGCATTGATGCTTTTGCTTTTGAAGGATCTCCCACTTTCAGAATATTTGTAAACCTGATTTGACTGACACAGTAGCAAATAGAGCAGACTCAGATCAAACTGCTCCTTCAGGAGCAGTTTGATCTGAGTCTGCACTATTTGCCCAAGTCTGTCGGTCCAAATACTTAATGTTACACGGTACACGGGTAATCAGCCATAATTCTCACAGTTAAATTTTCTTCCACTCTGTTGGTTAACCCTTTCCCTGTTCTAAATTTATTCCCCTACTGAATAGGCATGGCCAAAATAGTTACAATGCAATATGGAAGGTGGAACCATGTAGCCATTTCAGAAAGTAAAGAAACAGATCTTTCAAATTCCATTAGCAAACACAGCAGACCCTGATCAGACAGCTCCTATAGCAGCCATCTGATCTGGGTCTACTCTGTTTGAAAAATGTGTGAAAACACATATAACAAAAAGGGTTAAACAGGGACACCGAATGCTGGTGTGAAAACTCATCTGTTCTATTGTAGCCCTTGTGATGGTGAACAAGTGTGTGAAGTTTCATAAGATTTGCATGAATAGTACAGCCAATGTTAAAGTTTCCAGATGAAAACAACCACAACAACGCAGACTCCAGAGTTACGACAATAGCTTGTATATTTTTCTTTGAAAGACAGACAGGCTAAAAATACAATCAGAGAATCAAGCAGTTTTGATACTGATGAAATAATGGGTTAATTAGAATATTTTCTCTTCTTGTCGCTGGTATAGGTGTCAAACAGTTTGGATCCAGATTAGATAACGAGTTACATCTCATCTAGATCCAAACTTTTTGCAAAGGTTAGAATAGATTCAGGGTTAATGTGCAAAAAAGCTGAAAAGAAAAAAAATAATCTCAGATTTGTTGCAAATTTATTCTACTTCCATCTCATTTTGTTCAAGCTTTTAACTCTGCACTCCATAATTACGTCTTTCTACGCCTTTGCAAACAGAGTAGACACAGATCAGACGGCTCCTATAGGAGCTGTCTGATCAGAGTCTGCTCTGTTTGCTTATAATATGATATAGATATCATTCTACAGGTTCTGCCATGGCCGAAACTTTCTGCATTCATGTGCTATTATAACAAATTAATCTAATTAATATTCATGATGTCATTATTTATTGCATGAATATTCATGGAGTAAAGATTTAAATTACAACTGACCAAAGGACAAACAACTGGCAGATGTCGAGTGTCTACCCGGTTGTTCTTTTGTGCACGAAATGCAATTTGTTCCATGCATGGAAACACCTCACGGGTATTCCTCATCGTGAACATCAAGCTGTGACTAAAATACTGTTAACCTTTTACTCCATAAATATACCAGCAAGATATAATGATATGAATATTTATAAGCTAATTTTTTACAAAACAAACTTTTCAAGGTAATTGTTTGCTTTAACAGAAACTAAAGAATCAGATCTAAATCATATCAAGAGCAAGAGCAGGCCCCGATTCTTATTAAATATTTTAATAAAGACACTATGGAGAAGAAAAAAATCATCATGACAGAAACTATAGAATCAGATCTGTATAATACCATAGGCAAACAGAGCAGACCCTGATCAGACGGCTCCTATAGGAGCCGTCTGATCTGGGTCTACTCTGTTTGCAAAGGCACAGGAAGGCTTGAGTAAAGGGTTAAATAATGTTTACCTTTTCAACCACTCATACTACTAATTAGATTATTTTTTTACAATGGCACATGAACATAAGAATAGTTGGCCATGGCAGAAACAGTACAATCACATCCATGTTATTTCATAAGTAAACAGAGCAGACCTTGATCAAACTGCTCCTACAAGAGCCATCTGATCTGGATTTTCTGTTTGCAAAGGTGTAGAATAGCATATTCATTGAATAAAAGGTTAAATAAATTTTACCTTTTCAACTAGACTCATACTACCAGCATTTCTGTTGAATCCTTGAGTAAAAGCTCGGTTCGCACCTGCAATATTATAAGAGTTGGTACAAATAAACCATTTAACTCACAATTATCTATTCAAGAATTTAGGTAAATCAAAACATTTTCAATAATAACTTCTTTATTTCTCCACCAAACCCTATACTGTGACCACTTTGTAGAATCATCTCAAAGAGACGGTTCTAAAGAGTGGTTTCAACATAGGGTTTAGTGGAGAAATAATGAGTTTAGTATTTGAGTATGCACCTTTGTCTGTTGCTCTGATCATCTCTACAAGATAATTCCCTGAAGCCACAAGCATGGATTTGGTGAAGAGAATTTGTGGCAAAATATTTACCAGTAGTTTACCCCTTACTTGGAGCTTGGTGTTAACCCTCTCCCTCATATAAACGTGTTTTCACTCATTTGCAAACAGAGTAGACCCAGATCAGACGGCTCCTAGCGGAGCCATCTGATCAGGGTCTGCTCTGTTTGCCAATAGAATTTGATAGTTCTGTTTCTTTGCTTTCTAAAATGTCTACAATGTTCCACCTTCTAAATTTTGTGATAACCATTTTGTACATGAATATTCAGCAGGTATTGAAATTTTGAATAAACATAGAACAGGGAAATTTCTCTCATGATGCAGTGTCTCACCTTGCAAGGGTAGGGTCATGAGACTTAGTGATGTCTTAGTTCAAAGGGGCATAACTCCCAGGAAAATTGGAGAAGGAGAAATCCCCAACAATATGCACATCTATATATTGTGTCCTTGCTACATGCAAGGTTTTATGAAAATCTGTGAGCAGTTTCAGAGGAGTTGCTCTTACAAGATTGGCAGCCGCACGTCCGCCCACCATACATCACCATTTCAATAACCGGATTTTCCGTGGAAAACCCGGTTAAAAATCGGACACTCGAACTACACTCTCTACCAATATGTCAAGCTGGACAAATCAATGTGGTACCATTTTGATAACTTTAAATAAGGCTAACATAGTAGCAAATAGTGTAGACCCTAATCAAATGGATCTTTCAGGAGTGTTTGATTTGGGTCTGCAACACTTTCAGCAGTTTATCAGTCTGAAAACTTTAGGGTATTTAGGGAATTGCACAAGAAACAGAACGACCATGAAAAAAACCTCTAGCTTGCTCACCTCCTCGACCTTGACCCCTGCCTCCAAAGCCTTGCCCACCACGGCCTCTTCCTCCTCCGAATCCTCCCCCTCCTCCACCAAATCTTCCTTGGTTGTTTCCATATCGGTCGTTGTTGCCATAGGAACCCCCACCTCCCCCACCTCCCCACTTATTCCCACCCCTGTAATTATTGCCACCATACCCACCCTGGTTTCTTGACTCATTCCCACCTTGAAACTGTCCATTTTCATCATCAAAGCCGCCAGAGCTACTGCCACCACCATAACTTTTGTTCCCACCAAAACTTCTGTTACCACCAAAACCGCCTCCTCCTCCTCCCCTACCCCTTCCACCACCTCTGCCTCCTCCACCACCGCCTCTCCCCCCTCCCCTATTAGAAAAATCTTTTTTGCTCGACAGCTGGTCCCAGGATGTTAGTTCTGACATGTCATCCCAGGAAATCTGTTGATCATCTCCTGTATCATCTTGTTGGTAGCCCTGTGAATAAGTTTCAGAATAACCTCCCATTCCGTCGTCCCTCCTTCTCTTGTAGCCCTGGTCGCCGTCATCCTGCATCTGCCTCTTAGTGGAAACATCTCCTCCATACCCCCCATATAACATGCTACCTCCTGAGTTTCCTCCATATGAAGCTGTTCCGTATGACTTTTCCGTTGCTGAAGGACCATCTTCACCAAAGGAAAATCCACCGGAAGTATCAAACATATTGCCCCAACTCATCTTTGCTGCCTGATGACAATCGTTTGTTTAGTGATCTGCCAATGGGAGGATTTCTTAAGTACTTTGAAAGTTTTGTTGTTGTTTTTAATTTCAAAAATAAATGTAGAAAATTCGTATTTTTGTATGCTAAATCTGTGATAACAGATTGGATCCAGATAAGATGCAGAGTTACTCAACATTGCATCCAGATACAAACTGTTTAACCCATTCCCACTTAGGCTATTTTTAGACCTAATCTCTTTGAAAAAGTCTACCCAAAAGGAGCATTAACTAGAGAAAAGAACATATTTAGAATTGTATAGTATTGAAACCATTCTGATAAATAGAGCATTTGCTCCTATGGAGCAAATGCTCTATTTATCAGAATGGTTTCACAAAGTGACTTTTACAGAGGCGTCAAAAGGCGTCAATATGCGGGAATGGGTTAACCCTTTCCCTCATATTGAGACCTCTGTAAAAGTCACTTTTTGAAACCATTGTGATAAATAGAGCATTTTGCTCCATAGGAGCAAATGCTCCATCATTCATCACATTGGTTTAAAAAATGCACATTTCTAAAACTTCCCTCTTTCGTAGTAAATGCTCCTTTTCAGAAGACTTATTCATAGAGGTTAGTCTTAAAATAGCTTATGAGGAAAATGGGCTAACACTGTAACAGAAGTTTGGGGATAAAGAGAAGAATAGATTAACTTTGTGGATTGTAGCTGTTTACAATGTTTGTAGACAATTATTTGAAAAATTATGTAAGTTAGCATGCAGTGTGTATTTTTACGATACACCCTAACCTTTCACCTGTTCAATATTCATGAAAGAAATCATGACAACATGAATATTTATTAGCTGATTTTTTATAATGTAAAACTTCCAAGGAATATTTTGCTTTGACAAAACTGTAGAATCTGATTTATATCAAAAAGATCTATAAGCAAACAGAGCGACCCTAATCAAATGGCTCCAACAGGAGCCATCTGATCATGGTCTATTCTGTTTACAAGGAGTGAAAAGGGGTGTACCGGTATGTATATATATATATATATATAAGAAGGAAAATGTCAATCATATTCATCAGTAGGGATCAACAGGAGATGCCAAGACATTGACTCTTTTAATACCCCTTTCCCTCATATAAAAGTGTTTCCATGCATCTGCAAACAGAGTAGACCCAGATCAGATGGCTCCAAAAGGAGCCGTCTGATCAGGGTCTACTCTGTTTGATAATAGAATTTCAAATATCTGTGTCTTTACTTTCTAAAATGGCTACAATTCTCCACCTTCCATATTTCATAATAACCTTTTTGTCCATGAATATTCAGTAGGTATTGACATTTGTAATAAACACAGAACAGGGAAAGGGTTAACCCATGAATATTTAAACAAGAATTAATGACTTTGTGAATATTGATGAACTGCAAATGCTCTATTTATCACAATGGTTTCATAAAGTGACAGTTACAGAGGCGTAAAAAGGCGTATTTACAGGGTTGCCACAAACCAGAGGAAACAAATTTCCCTGACAATTCCCTGACATTTTCCTGACATAATTTCAAATTTCCCTGACACATTTCATCGCGAAATTTGGTCTATCTGTCATAATTTCTGTAATACGTAATGGATTTTTTAAAATATATAACATCCATTCTCATGTTTTCAAACTTCCCTGACAATTCCCTGACATTTGCCTATATTTTCAAAATTCCCTGACAGTTCTCAAAATTCCCTGACAATTCCCTGACCTTGAAAAAGATTAAATTTCCCTGACTTTTCCCTGACACGTGGCAACCCTGATTTATGGAGGAAAGGGTTAATTAAACCGTTCTTTCACATTGAGACCTTCCGACACCTCTGTAAAAGTCACTCTTTTAAACCTCTATTTATCACAATGGTTTCAAAACTGCACAATTCTATCTTTAGTAAAAATGCTCCTTTTCTGTGTATTTATTCAAAGAGGTTGGGTCTAAAAATAGCCTATGAGAGAATGGGTTAATATGTATGATGTCATTATTTCTTACATGAATATTCATGGAGTAAATGGTCAACAAAAACCCTCTAAAAGCAATCCAATCATCTGTCTACATGTAAGCCATCTCCAGTCTAAAGTAAATAGGTATTTCCATTCTAAATTTATTGACTCGAAACCATTTTGGCATTTGTTCATGAACTTTGATCGAAACTTGACTTTCCTGATGAAATCTGAGTTTGACACTAATCCATCTACCTATCTTTAATAAAATAACAATCAGCAATTTTATTTGAAAAATTTGGTTGACATGAATAGATTACATGTATATTATCAGAAACCTTGACTTTTAACTTTCACGGACTGATCAGACTGGATTTAAATCATAAATGTCACTTTAATCTGATTTAATTTCAATCTAAAATAATTTTATATTGAAATTATCCACATTTTCATATTATTGAGTTACTGTCACAGTCACTGAAATATCTCGGAGATATCAGATAAGATAGGCAAATTCAAAGACAATTTTAAAGAGTGGTCACAGTACAGGGTTTGGTGGAGAAATGATTTTAGTACTTGGGTACACATCGTTATCTGTAGCTCTGTATGTAATACTAGATATTTCTCCACCAGCTCTTTCATACTGAAGCTCATAAGAATCATCTCTCCAAGGTGATTCTAAAGGGTTGCATTAAGACAGGGTTTGGCCGAGAAATATGAGATTTTGACAGATCAGGACCCGTATTCATAAAAATACTTAAGTATTTTTATGAATACGGGTCCAGTACCATATGTATCTTATCTGGATCTGTATTTCAGTATTATAATATTCTAAGCGGAAGCCCAGAAAAGAGAGGTCCAGTTAAGATGCATAAATTTAAACATTTTCAAGAGTAGCTCCTTTATTTCTCCATCAAACCCTATACTTCGAGATGATTCTAAAGAGTGGTTACTGTATAAGGTTTAGTGGAGAAATGACAATTTTAGTATTTGGTTATGCTACTTCATCTATAACTCTGCATAAGATGAGTAAATAAAACATGTTCAAGAATAGCTCCTTTATTCCTCTACCAAACTCTATGTTGTAACCACTCTTTAGATTGTCTCTTCAGGAAGATTCTAAAAGAGTGGTAACAACATAGGGTTTGGTGGAGAAAGGACCATTTTAGTATTTGATTACACACCTTTATCTTAGCTCTGTACCACTGAAGACAATTCTTGTTTGTCCTCAGAAATACATGACAGATCACAACAATCAGAAAAAAACAAAGAAGTACCTGCTTCACTGTATTTTTCTTCAAGTTTTGCCACCTCTGGAACACACTGCTGGTAAACAACAAACATTTGCATGGCTTAGTGCAAAATTGTCGTAACTGCAAATTACTAGATAAACTCATGAAGAACTTTGCAAACAGTCTGGATCCAGATCAGTATCCATGCTTATAAAACTTTTAGTTGAGTCTGAGTTCGTTCTCAAGCTTTTGATTGGTCAAATCTGACCAATCAAAAGCTTGAGAACTCAAATCTGACCAATCAAAAGCTTGAGAACGAACTCAGACTCAGAATCCCGAGTAACTTTCTGCAGAGCTCCAAATAAGATGTGAAATTCAAACCATTTTCAGGAATAACTTCTTTATTTCTCCATTAAACCCTATACTGTGACCACTCTTTATATTTAGAATTGTCTCGAAGAGACTATTCTAAAGAATGGTTACAGTATAGGGTTTGGTGGAGAAATTATGATTTTAGTATTTGGATACACACCTTTATCTGTAGCTCTGTCAGTCTAATCAGGATCAAGAATGGTTGACAACCTATTCGAACTTTGTAATAGAAATTAATTCTGCATGCTAAGCAATTTTGTCATCTGCTCAATTGTCATCTGCAACATTTTCAAAACTATTAATTTTCTACATAAATACTTGAATAGCTCTGAAAAAGGCCCTTTGTGGTCGAAATATTAGATCAAAGATTATCATGTCAAAATACATGTCACATTTTTGTTACATGCATTCAGCCATAAAAATTTTGTTCTATTAATTTTCTGTTTTTGTTGTTTGTTTGTTTTTTGTTGGTTTTTTTTTGTTGTTGTTGTTGTTGTTGGGGTTTTTTTTTTTGGGGGGGGGGGGGGGGGGGGTTGCAGAAGTTGAGCTCAAGTGACAACCAGTTTGGATCTCAGATCAGGCCCTAAATGGCATGCAAGGAGTTAGAAGAAAAATCTGACAAATTTAAGAAATTTGTAACTACATGTACCAGTACCTATAAATTTTAAATAAAGTACCTACAACAGTTTTGAACTATTAAGCCCCTTCAATTTCTCTAATATGTAAAATTCTATTACAGTGTTTGACACTGTAAGAAAATTTTCACAGTATCACTATATCAGAGCTACAGACACAGTGTCATACATCATCAAATTGATGCAGTCCTTATAAACAGTGAAAGAATGTTCTTCATCATCAGCGATAACTGCCTGGTTTTCAAAGCACAATACAATGTTTCTAGTAGCAATATTAGAAACATAGTAGCCACATGTATATATGTAAATCATCTTCCACTGATTTTATTTCAAACAAATACGGTATGTAAATTTTGAAATTTTAAAGTAAGAACAAAAAAAAACACCCTCTTTTTTTTCTAAACAATGAATCTCTAACCCTTTCCCTGTTGAATACATGTATATGAATTTGACATATGTATACAGGATTTATCTGATTCATTATAATTTCATAAGCCAAAAGAGCAGGCCTTCATCAGACAGCTTCAGCAGGAGCCGTCTGACCTAGATTTAATCTTGTTTGCAAATACGTGAAAAGGCATTTATATGAGGAAAAGGATTAAAGAAACGAGATTTATCATTTAGATCTAATTTTGTTCATTTGAAAGCCATTGAATCTGGACATATTCAATGTACATTTAATTCTGTTTCATGGTTCACTTCTGTATTTTGAACTACTCTAGGTACAGATATATAGCTGTTAAGCCCTCACTCCATAAGTACATCCCTTAATACCTTTTGAAGAAAATGTATCACATGATACCAACATGTATTCCATGACTTAAAATTAATAATAAAGTATTTGCTGTTATTGCTGTTTGTCTCTCAACTTATAAATAAATACAACAGAACAGAACATTAATTAGCTTAATACATGTACATGTATTTACAATGTCATTTGAAGTTGAATTTGAAGGTAAAACATGTCGATTCAAATCTTTACAAAAACAAACAAAGCAGACTGATCAGACTGCTCCTATAAGAGATGTCTGATTGGGTCTACTCTGTTTGCAAAGGTGTTAAAAGGTGTATCTCTGAAGTTATAAATTGATAAAAATAAGAAATGAAAGCTGTTATAAGAAACTAAGATCTATATATTAATCGGTACCTCTTTTAAAACATTTACAATGTTATACATAACATGTACAAAAAAAACCTTGTTCAAAAGTAAATAAAAGCTACATTCAAGTAAAGTATATAAATATTATACTGGAATGTAGTTATATTAATATGGCCATGTTTGTCCATGAAAATTTAGTCTATTCAGCATAGTAATCAATATAATGATTACTTAGTGAAAAACACACTGGTATTTATTCTTTCACTGTTTATAAAGCCTTTATAAGCTAACAGCTGATATACCTGACTGACAAGATCGGACTCTTCAGTCTGACTTGTCTAATGTCTTTGGATATCTATAAGTCCCAGACTTCTCAGTGTTCAATTAAATCTGTTGTGCCTAAAAAATAAAAAAGAAAGGTTATTTTTTTATTTAATTTTAATGTATACATACAATTTTATACAATACAAATAAATAAATAATTCTAATGCATTTTTGACATTCTTTCTCTGGGAACTATCTATCTTCCAATAAGTCAAACCCCTGCTGGGGACCTAGACTTCTTCCAATCAAAATAGAAAATGAATCACTTGTCTCATCACAAACACTTAAGTCACCAAGTTATACAATTATCTACATGTATAATCCAAATGTGCTTGGTAGGTGAACACACTTAAGAAAGCCATGGGGGTGTGGCTATTCATGACTAATAATTTTTACAAAAAAATATTTTACATCGCAAAAAATGTATATAAAATTATAATATGTATTGCGAAAGTCTCTCTTGGCATACAGTGTTAACCCTTCCCCTGTTGTATAATCATGTAAGAAATAATGACATCATAAATATTAATAAGCCAATTTCTATTACATTGTTTTTAACCCTCCATAAATACACATTTCTACACCTCTGTAAGAATCACCTAGATTGAAACCATTGTAGTAAATAGAGCATTTGCTCCTATAGTAGCAAATTGCTCTATTTATCACAATGGTTTCAAACTACAAAATTCTAAAATTATCCTTTTCTCTAGTTAATGTTCCTTTTCGGTAGATTTATTCAAAGTGGTTGGATCTAAAAATAGCCTATGAAGGAATGGGTTAACAAAGCAATTGTTGACACTGGCAGAAACAGTAGAAGGTAAATAATCAGATGTTTTTCTTTATGTTTACAACTCTCTCTCTTAGTCTTAACATTGAGAATTATGTGATGGTGCCAATTAAGCAATAAAATACATAAAAATCCTATACATATATCTGGATGCTAAATGATGCAAGATCCTAATAAAAATAAAACTGTATAAAAAATAGTAAGGTATTTAGCTATCGAAAAGTTTCCAAAACTGATGTACAATACACAGTCAGCGATTTTTTTCCTGGGATTGTGAATGGGTCCGGTACCCCTTGAATTGTGAAAAATTAGCGTCGTTTTGACAAAATTGTGAAAACAGTATCGGTGTTGTTACAAAAATTGTGAATCACCTTTTGAAAGAATTTTCGTCCAAATATAAATTTGCGGACCGAGACGCATACCTTTTATTCATATTCTTGTAAAAGCGTCCGAGATGTGTAAAGAAAAGCGATACGAAATTTGAATACCTCGGACTTTATCCCAAGAAACCGTTTGAGATACATAACTTTGCAAAGGGGAATATAGCGATGTAAATACAATGTATTGGTAAAAAAATTGGTGTAAATACAAAGTAAAAGGCCGATTGTGAAATAATTGAACAGCTTTGTGAATGGGTCCGACGGACCCTGCTTGTAAATTGTGAAGGTCCGTTTCAAATTGTGACAGTCAGGGTCCGTTTTACGGTACCAGTTATATAGCGGAAAAAATCGCTGACAGTTCTAAACAAAAGCCTCTTATAATTTTATGTGTCAACTGTGCCATCTGATCAGGTTCTGTTGGCTTATGGAACAATATAGATCAGATTCTACAATACACAGCCTCTTATGTGTGTCGACTAATAGGCTCTGTTCTGTTTGCTTGAACATTACCGTAGAACCTCTCTATAATAAAGCAAGGTGAAAGTAAAACAGCACACTCCCATAGGAGCTTTAAGCAGCCACCTGTCTAAAACACAAAATACTTGATGTAATTTAGTGACCGTTATAGAGAGGTTTTACTGTAGATCAGATTCTGGTTTCTGCTAACAGTAGCTAATAAATCACGTGTTCATGTATAAATATTGATGCCATTAAATATTACAATAAGTTATTAAGAAAAGGGCTAACATATAAATTGTTCATGCAAGCTTGTTCTATTAGGCTGCCAAAAAAGTATAGCTAGATTCTACATGGTTAAACAAAGGACATTGAAACTGTATTTTTAATACGAAATCGGACGGATCACGCACCAAGCACCTTTGATCGATTCTTTGCTCAACTGAGAAAGTCTTAAACAAAAGAGTCTATACATAGGAGTCGATATCTGTGAACAAAGAAAATTGCACTATGTTCATGATGAATTATATTGTTAAAACTTGCAAGGTATTATTTCCTGAATTTCAACCGGCTCAACCTTATCCGGGTATTTGCCTTACGGTGCAACGAGAGAAATTATATGTCGTAAGAAAGACGCGAATAGAAGAGGCCCGGCATGGCGCCATAAAATAGTATATCATATATTTCTAACGAGTAAGTACAGTAATAAAAGTTTTCCAATACAATTAAACCAAAATATTCCAAGTATTTACACCAAGTGACAACTAAAACATAGATCTACTTGGTTATTTTTTTTTTTATTTTCCCTTGATTTTCCTAGCATCATTTCAAGCTGTCAATAGATCTACTATAATTGGGAAAGGCTTGAATTAAACTGACAACCTAATTTGAATCGTTTACAATGGGACTCATCCTGATCTGCTGCCTTATAAACTCCCGTTTGTCATTAAATATTAAATGCACATTTATTGTTCAAGGTAGGTTACTGTGTTGTCGGGAGGGTGTATTCACCATTGCAGATATCCCCCGTGCATGCAAGCGCAAATCCAGATTGACATATAATGTAAAACACTTTAATACCAGTCGATACCAGTATGTCTGTGTTATTTATTTTCTGTGCAGTTGTTTTTTGTTGTTGTTGGTGGTGGGTTTTTTTTTTGGTCGTTGGTTTGTTGTTTTTAAATTTTGTTGTTGTTTGTGTGTGTGTGTGTGGGGGGGGGGGGGTCATTTTATTTTATTTTATTTTATTTTATTTTTTTTATTTATTTTTTTTTGGGGGGGGGGGGGGGTTGCTTTTTTTGAAGGAGTTGCTATTTTCATGTTTTCATTAAACTATTTGCATGCTAAGTAAAATTCCGTTTGCTCAATTGTCGTCTGCAAGGTTTTCATTTTTCATATATATAACTATTTTTTTGTTATTATTATTTTTGCAGAAAATAACCCGAGTCACAAACAGTTTGTATCTTATGTCAAGCACACGTGTTTCCTAGACGTACATGTATTTCATTTTCCACCTAGTAGGCCCTATATAAGATAAATGGTGACATTTGCAAACAGAGAAGACCCAGGTTAGACCCAGTAGGATATAAATGCCTCTGACTGGAGTCTGCTCTGTGTGATTATATAATTATATAGATATGGCCAAAGGCTCAAATCTGACCAATCAAAAACTTGAGAACGAACTTAGACTCAACTAAAAAGTTTTATAAGCATGGATAATGATTCTACACTCTATCAGAGCCAAACCTGTTCTTGATCATGACATTATAAATATCAAGCTAATTGCTTTTCACATACATACATTATTTCTTACATGGTCATTTATGAAGTAAATGATTAACCCTTTCCCTGTTCTATATGTTAATTCCAAATTATAATACCTACTGAATGTTCAAAGACAAGATATAGAACTTATAATGAAAGATGGAAGGCAGAACATTGTATTCATTCTATAAAGTATAGAAACATATATTTTAAATCACATTAGCAAACAGAGCAGACCCTGGTCAGTTTAGGAGCCGCCTGATCTGGGTCTACTCTGTTTGTCAATGCGTGAAAATGCACATATGTGATGGAAAAAGTTAAACATAGAACCGCGCTGCACTCTGACATCTGCATCTATTTGACATTCATGCATTTGACTACCCATTCTATTTCGAGTTCTGGGTCAGAGGTTATAAAACGTCTGGGTCTGGGTTCATTCTCAAATAGCAAAATCTGACCAGGCCCCGAGGTTATAAAACGTTTTGCTTGTGTCTGAGATCATTCTCAAGCATCTGATTGGTCAGATTCTGAGCTTGCTCAGAATCTAACCAATCAGATACTTGAGAATGATCTCAGACACAGACTCAGAGGTTTTATAACCTTGGACCCAGTCATATCAGAGCCAGAAGTATTTTACTACCTAGTCTACTCGAGCGTACTGCAGGCTGTGAAGTATTTTAATTACTATCCAGTCTACTCGAGCGTTGTAATACTACACATATACTATGATCAAAGACCAGGTCTCTAACATGTCATTTGATCTGCATCTACACTGTTTGCAAGGTTTTACATATAGTTTTTCATGATGTGGCCATTATGATGCGGGTGATAAAATATATCGAAGTAAAATGCAAATATTTTATCACCTCTTTGCACGCTAAGTAATATTTATAAACTTTTTGCACACTAAAGTATTATATATTTCGTTAGATCTGCAAAAGTTGTCGTCAACTTCATTTCTTAAATACACATATCTCATTTCTTTGCAAAAATATGGTCAAAAGGTCGATCAGTTTTGTGATCCTGTTGAGAAGAAGCATTATGCGGCGTCTCATCTGGGTCCAAACTGTTTGCAGCATAGGTAATCACAGTTTGGCCGCTAGCGAACAAATAGTTAAGATTTAACCGACTGTTTCTGTAATGTGCCCTTCCGAAAGGGCCATGCTAGTTCTCTTCTTCACCAATTAACCCTCACACTAACCGGGAAAAAGCTTAAATGATACGCATGGTGATTCGCTATTACCTGGTTACCGTTGGCAACTAGACGCTATTCTGTCATCCATGTTAATTAGCATACTGTCACGTGATACAGGTAAACGTTTTTATTGGATTTGACAGTTCTCTAGTTGTGTGAAAGCCTTAATCGTGACGTACGTTGTTATTGTTAATACGATTTGAGTCACATAAACGTGTTTAAAGTTCGTGAAGTCGAAATTAGAAACTATACGGGTACAATACGTGGATTTTAGAAAGAAAGGTGGAATATTAAAATGTGTGGAGGAAGTCCGGTTGAAGATGAAGAAACGAGCAACTCGAGTCAGAAATATGGTAAGTGCATCGTCTTGGTCGCGTTATCTAGTCCCTGCATGTTGTATAAATATGGTAAGTGCATCGTCTTGGTCGCGTTATCTAGTCCCTGCATGTTGTATAAATATGGTAAGTGCATCGTCTTGGTCGTGTTATCTAGTCCCTGCATGTTGTATAAATATGGTAAGTGCATCGTCTTGGTCGTGTTATCTAGTCCCTGCATGTTGTAAACACATTGATATAAAAGAACTTTTCTGGTCGCATGGATTTAGTTCTGTTAATCTCTTCTTCAGAGATCGGAAACAAAGCTTAATCTTCAAATCTGCCTATATAATATTCAGATATCTCACAAGAGTACTACAATATGCATGCGAATGCATGCATTTTTCTTTTAACAGTGCAATGAAAGAAATGTCTGCTTATTCTCCGATATTACAATATTCACATGATTCCGATTTGTTCCGATTTTGAGAAACTATTTTCCGAGTGTCAAACATGCTTGGATTCTGATGAGACGCCGAGTAACTGGGATCCCATGTGTTTGCAAATACCTGTCAGCTCGTGCTTACCCAATTATAGTCGTCTGCAAACTCTGACTATCATCAGATATAATAGTCGTCTGCAAAATCTGATACATAGTCGTCTGCCATATCAGAGTCATGTGCATAAATGTATGTTTGTATGTCTGCTTTCTTTCTTTTTTAAATTTGTTGCAAAAAATAGCACCCAACATTTTGCAACCAGACAAGACCCCGAGTAACCCAGTGTCCAATCTGGATCCACACTGTTTTACTTTTATAAACACTATCAGAGACTCGCCATTGACAATGTAAGAGTTATTATAAACTTTTGAAATTCTGAAACTGAAATCTAATACTAATACTGATCTTATCTAATACTGTCAAATATAACACAATTTGTTTAAAATGATAAATAGGAGAATATAGATATCAGGTGTGTTTTTTTTTTTAACTTTTCAGATGGTTTTATGTCTTCTATATTAAAGAAAATACATAATTTTGTTAGGTTCTGCAAAAGTTTTAACCCTTTCCTTTATATAAACACGTTTTCACGCATTTGCAAACAGAGTAGTCCCAGATCAGTCGGCTCCTATAGGAGTCGTCTAATCAGGGTCTGCTCTGTTCGCTAATGGAATTTGATAAATCTGCTTCTTTACTTTCTTATAAATGGTTACAATATAAATATTCCACTTTTCAAATTTCATTATAACTATTTTGTCCATGAATATTCAGTAGGTACTGTAATTTGAAATAAACATGTAGAACAGGGGAAAGGGTTAACCTTTTCCTCCATGAATATTCATGTAAGAAATAATTATGTCATGAATATTAATTAGATGAATTTGTTACAATAGAAACATTGACACAGGAATTTTTGTCCATGGTAGAAACTGCAGAATCATATCTATATTATATCATAAGCAAACAGAGCAGACCCTGAGCAGATGGCTCCTATAATAGGAGCCATCTGATCTGGGTCTACTTTGTTTGCAAAGATGTAGAAAGGTGTATTTATGGAGGAAAGGGTTAAGGTAATAGGTGTAAAACTAAATGTAACATTTGCTCAGATTATTCAAAATATACAGCACATGACTTTGTTTATGGCAACTATATGTACATGTGTCAAATATTCTAAAACATACTGGTCAGATCTGGACAGTGTATACAGTATATTTTGATTTAGCATTCATCAATATTTAATACCTTGTGAAAAACACTGGACCAACTATTCAATCCTCCCATGTCTGACTGTTTGATTTTAATCATAGACTTTAACCCTTTCTCTCATATAAACGTGTTTTCCCGCATTTGCAAACAGAGTAGACCCAGATCAGACGGCTCCTGGAGGAGCCGTCTGATCAGGGTCTGCTCTGTTTGTTCATAGAATTTGATAGGTCTGTTTCTTTACTTTCTTAAAGGTTACAATATTCCACCTTCCATATTTCATTATAACTCTCTAGTCATGAATATCCAGTATGCACTGAAATTTGGACTAAAACATAGAACAGGGAAAGGGTTAAACCTTTAAACTCATACAATCACCTTTTCATATCTTTGCAAACAGAGGGGATGCAGAAGGCGCCATCTGATCATGGTCGCTTATAGGAGCTGTTTGATCAGGGTCTGCTCAGTTTGCAAAGGTGTATCAATAGAGTTACGGGTCAAAAGCAACTTGCACTAAAAATGTTAACATATCTTATACATTGTTTTTTTTGACAATGAACTGTAAATTTAAGTTCAAGTCCTTTCAATGAACAATCTTCTGTTCTGTTCCGTCTGTTAATGGTTTTAATCATTTAATCCATGAATATTCATGTAAGAAATAGACATCATGAATATCAAATGGCTGATGTTTCATGGTATATGAATACAGGAAATGTTTGCCATGGCAGAAACTGTAGAATCATATCTGTATTATTTCATAAACAAACAGAGCAGACCCCGATCAGACGGCTCCTATAGGAGCCGTCTGATCAGGGTCTACACTGGTTTCAAATGTGTGAAAAGGCGTATTTATGTAGTAAAGGGTCTACTCTGCTTGCTAACAGAATTTATTAGATCTGTTTCTTTAATTTCTAAAATGGCTAGAAATTTTATTGTCCCACTTTCCTTATTAAATTTTTTTCATGATAATTCATTTGTCCATGAATATTCAGTAGGTATTGAAATTTGTAATAAATATAGAACAGGGAAAGGGTTATACCATTTTCATTCAATATCTCATCTGGACCAAAGCTGTTTGCAAGTGTCACGGACACCCAAGTAGCAATTAGCCATTAAAATGGAAAGGAGGAAAAAGTGTCATCTAAAGGTTGCAAATGTATACAGAAAAAACCTCTCTATAATGGCCACATTAAGTATTTTGTGTTAAATGCAGGTGACTGCTTAAAGCAGGGTGAAAGTAAAACAGAACGCTCCTATAGGCTTTAAGCAGCCACCTGCCCTAAATACCAACTAATTAACACAATTAAGTGGCCTCTATAGAGAGGTTTTACTGTACAATAAGGCTGTACAATATAATTGGACCCTGATTACTCTGAGAATTTGGACAGACAAACTTAGGAAAATAGTTTAGATCCTGATCAAACTGCATTAGGGTCTACACTATTTGCTTCTATGCCAGTCAAAATTGGTCATCAAAATGGTGGCAAATTGTCTGATCCATGGAAAGGCGACACTGGATAATAAATGTATATATGTACATCTTAGTCAAGGAAAGGTCTTTATGTATGGTATGTACAAAGGCACTTGTAAAATGATTTACAATAGATATTATTTCAACCTTAAAATATTTTGCAATATCCTTTTCCCTTCTCTATTTTATGACACTCAATGTAGAAGACATATAAAATGTAGTTACACTGTTACAGTCTTGATCTTGTCCATCCATCCGTATGTCTGTATGTCCATACATACATCAGGCAAGAGTTCTTGTGTGGGAATTTTATTCAAACTTTCACAAATGAACAACCTTTTTCTTTCTTTCTTTCTTTCTTTCTTTCTTTCTTTCTTTCTTTCTTTCTTTCTTTCTTTCTTTCTTTCATATATAGGGAAAGGATCCTTACATCTGCCAAGCTATGACACTGAAAGTATTTTGAAATTCATTTGAATCCTATTCAAATCCTGTTAAATCTTAAACCTATTACTCTAACTATTCACATACCCAATCTTCCCTGTAGGGGCTGCTTAACTCATTCTCTCCTAGACTATTTTTAGACCCAACCTCTTTGAATGTACATGTATCTACCGAAAAGGAGCATTAACTAGAGGAAATGATCTTTTTATCACAATGGTTTCATAAAGTGACTTCTATAGATGCACAAAAATGCGTCACTAGGGGATAATGTGTTAATCTTGGTCTACCCTATTTGTTTTTCTGTCCGAATATTTAGAGTAAGTAAGGTACTGTAAGTGTATGTAATTTCACACAATAATAGATAACTGCAGAATTGGTTTGTTTCACACCAGTGATTGAAGAAACAAGGGGTTCAGGATTCAGAAGAATTTTGGGAGTGTACAGTACCGGTGAAACCCTGCTAAATGGGAAATATAGTAGAGAAATTTTTTAGATACATGTATTTTTAATGCAGTTTCTGCATTACTTTTACCCTGCATTAAGCTGCCACCTGTCTCCAAGACCGATATTTTAACTAAATTGAATGTCCAGTTTAGAGGGGTTTTCCTGTACCCTAATTATATTAAACTGTAATTATTGGGTAAAAAATTAGGTTATTTGTGGTAGAAAGCAATTTCTGCAGACAACAATTGCATGTTGGTGATTAAGCCTTTTCTTCATATAAATGTGTTTTCATGCATCTACAAACAGAGTAGATCCAGATCAGACAGCTCCTAGAGGAGCCATCTGATCAGGGTCTGCTCTGTTTGCTTGCTAATGGAATTTGATAGATCTGTTTCTTTAGTTTCTAAAATGGCTGCAATGTCCCACCTTCGGTATTTCATTATAACTATTCTGTCCATGAATATTTAGTAGGTATTGAAATTTTGAATAAACATAGAACAGGGAAAGGGTTAAACGTGAAGTAAGTGTGATAAGAAATATAGCGGCTTTGATTGGGCCGTGCCTGCCAATTTGTAACTGGAATTAATTACGTCCTATTTACAGCTACAGCCAATATTTACTGAAGCTTGTTCAGATTCATTATTTATTCATATTACCGTAATTGGTTCATTCTCAGTCCCATCAGTTATAGATATTTAGGTTTGTATTCATAGACAATGTACTTAACCCTTTGTTTACTCAATATTTCAATACCTACTGAATATTCATGGACATAATAGTTATAAAGAAATATGGAAAGTGAAACATTGTAAACATTTTAGAAAGCAAAGAAACTGATCTATCATATTCCATTAGCAAACAGAGCAGACCCTGATCAGACGGCTCCTCTAGGAGCCATCTGATCTGGGTCTTCTCTGTTTGCAAATGCGTGAAAACACGTTTACATGAGGGAAAGGGTTAAATTGTCTGTTCTGCCCCAAATCCTATGTTGTGACTACTCTTTGAGACAGTTCTAAAGAGTGGTAACAGCATGGGGTTTGTTGGGAAAACAAAAGAGCTTTTCTTAAAAATGTTTTAATATACACATCTTATCAGTACAAGTATTTCTTTGCCCTTTAACCCTGTACTCGATAATTCTGCCTTTAAGCATCTTTGTAAACATAGTAGACCCAGATCAGACAGGTCCTGTGTTTAGTTTTCATGGTTGGTTGTTTGTATTGGTGTTTGACATCACTTTAACCCATTACCTCATTGGCTATTTTTAGATACAACCTCTTTGAAAAATTCACCGAAAAGGAACAGTTACTATAAAAAAGGAAAAAATTAGAATTGTGTAGTTTTGAATCCATTGTAATGTTCTGGTATGTTCTGTAATGTTCTCATTTGTCATTTTTGCAAACAAATGGAATCCAGATGAGACACAAAGATCAGAACAGAACATACCTTTTATTTTCATCACAGTTTACATAAAGTTAATACAGCACCTCATCAGCCTCCAAAGTTTATTTTCAGTTCTAGAGAAGACGTACGCTTTGATATCTTGAAACTATTGGATACCCTAAAACTATAAGTTTGGTCCTTCCAACATTTACAATGCAAAATTGCTCTTAACCCTTTCCCTCATATAGCATTTGCAAACAGAGTAGACCCAGATCAGACGGCTCCTAGAGGAGCCATCTGATCAGGGTCTACTCTGTTTGCTAATAGAATTTGAAAGATTTGTGTCTTCACTTTCTAAAATGGCTATAATGTACCGCCTTCCACATTTCATTATGACTATTTTGTACATGAATATTCAGTAGGTATTGAAATTTGGAATAAGGGTTAACCCATTACCTCATGGGCTATTTTTAGATCCAACCACTTTGAATAAATCTACCAAAAAGGAGCATTAACTAGAGAAAAGGAAATTTTTAGAATTTTGTAGTTTGAAACCACAATGGTTTCAATAGGTCACTCTTGCAGAGACGTCAAAAGGCATCAATGTGAGGGAATGCGTTAAATTTAATGTATAACTATGCATATTTAGAAGCACATGTGACAGCTTAATCAGTGTCAAAAGTAATGCAGAAAGTTCCTACAGGAGCTTTCAGCATTATTTTAGACCTGCATTAAACTGTGAACTTGAAAAATTGTCTGGATTAAACTTCTGTTATCTGAACTTATCTCAAAGTAATTTGTATTAGGGTTCCTTGAAGTTTGAAATGTGTATTTGAATTCATTAGAAATGAAGTGGATGGCAATTCTTGCAAATGACGTATTCAGCTTACAAATATTTTATTTTCCTATAATTTACAGCATACATGTATGTACATTTAATATGAAGAAGTACCATGAAAGCTTATAGTATTGAATTCCTCTCTGTGACATACATGTACATCTAACACAACACAAAAGCAGGCACCCTATTTGACAAAAGTTTGAAAGAGAGTTATACAGCTTTGAAAAATTCATTCAATGGTAAAGATGAGTATACAAGCAGTTCAAACCTGCTGCTAAAAGATTAATACCATGATATTAACCCATTACCTCATAGGTTATTTTTAGATCCAGTCGCTTCGAATAAAATTAATCTGCCGAAAAGGAGCATTTAGTACAGAAAAGGGAAATTTTTAGAATTTTGTAATTTTGAAATAAAGCATTTGCTCATCTGGAGCGAAATTTAATGCTCTATTTATCACAATGGTTTCAAAAAGTTACTTTTACAGAGGTATCAAAAGGTGTCAGTATGAGGGAATGGGTTAAAAGTTTCTTGCTCCAGTACGGTACAATATCAACCCTAAATATTCAGACAGTCATAGTGTCAGCTGGCTTGTAAATCTGAATAATTTAATTTGGCATCAGTTTGATAAATTTAACCCTTTCCTCCATAAATATGCCTTTCTATGCCTCTGTAATAACCACTTCATGAAACCATTGTAATAAACAGAGAATTTGCTCCTATAGGAGCAAATGCTCTATTTATCACAATGGTTTCAAACTACAATTTTTAAAAAAAAAAATACATTTCTCTAGTAAATGCTCATTTGGGGGTAGATTCATTCAAAGAGGTTGGGTCTAAAAATAGCCTATGGAGGAATGGGTTAAATTAGACTTATAGAGTAGCAAATAGTATAATTCTTGACCAAACTGATCCAGCAGGAGCAGTGTAATCTGGGTCTGCTCTGTTTACTTATGAAATGATATAGACCTGAGTCTTAGTAACCGTTTCTGCCATTGTCAAAACTTCCCTTGTTCATAATAAAAGATTCAGTTAATTAATATTCATATATTGAGTAAAGCTTTAATCAAGACTTCAGTCTATTATTAACCCTTTCACCGCCGCAGTCGCATAAATGCACCACAAGGCGGCGTCTGATCAGGGACTTCACTATTTGTCTCAATCTCTATTTCTGCATATGTGCTTTATTCCTTTGAAATTTGAATTTATCTATCTCATTTCCTTATTTTACTGAATGATTTAACAAACTTGGATTGCAGACGACAATTAGAAATTTGGCGCCGAAAGGGTTAATGCAAACTATAATATAATGATGGTAACTAGTATTCATTACTTAACTATGACAAGAGAGATAACGACGTCAGAACAAAATACAATGAAATTCAACTCTTTGAATGCTGAATCAGAATGGCACAGCAGAATGGTCCATCATTGCTTGATGGTAGAGTCTAATCAGTATGAAAGATTACAGAGGTCCGGATAAGATGCATAAATTTAAACATTTTCAAGAATAACTCCTTTCTTTCTCCACCAAACCCTATACTGTGACCACTCTTCTCGAAGAGACGATTCTAAAGAGTGGTCACAGTATAGGGTTTGGTGGATAAATATTGATTTTAGTATTTGGGTACACACCTTTATCTTTAGCTCTGAGTTATAATCTGTGAATTTGAATGACAAACAGTGCAGACTCCTACACTGAGTCCTCTAATCTGGATCAACACTGTTTGCAAATGCTAGTACATTTGTTTCCTACATTCAAAGGGTTAATTTATGAAAAGTTCTAAATATAGACCAAAACATATGAATAATAGTAGGTAGAATTACCCATAGGAGAAGTACAAAGCGATGTCTTGGGTTTCTGCCTAACCCATTCCCTCATATTGACAACTTTTAACGACTCTGTAAAAGTCACTTTGTGAAACCATTGTGATAAATGGAGCTATAGGAGCAAATGCTCTATTTATCACAATGGTTTCAAACTACAAGTTCTAAAACATCTCCTTTTCTCTAGTTAATGCTCCTTTCCAGTAGATTCATTTAAAGAGGTTGTATCTAAACATAGCCTAAGAGGTAAAGGGTTAATCCTTTCCATGCTAAATGCTCAGAGTGGAATAGTCCATCAGTGTTTAACTGTTGAGTCCAGTCAGTATGAAAGACTTGCTAGATGATCATGATTTTGAACTGGAACAGCGCAGACCCTGATCAGAGGGATTCTTTAGGAACTCTCTGATCTGGGTCTAAACTGCTTTCAAATTTCGAGCATTTATGTCCCACACTTACAGTAATTGTCATCAGATACTTGTTTTCTAGTTTAAATTCTTGAAGTGGGTTTCTCCATTGTTTTCTAAAACCCCTGATCAGATTGTACAGTGGTTTGGATTCTGATGTGAGGCTAGGCAATCACAAATATTTCGCTAGCATGCATAGATTTTTACCCTTTCCCTCATATAAACACCTTTTCAGGTATTTGCAAACAGAGTAAACCCAGATCAGATGACTCCTATAGGAGCAATCTGATCAGGGTCTGCTCAGTTTGCTAATGGAATTTGATAGATCTGTTTCTTCACTTTCTAAAATGACTATCCAAATTTCGATACCTTCTGAATATTCATGGACAAAATAGTTATAACGAAATGTGGAAGGTGGAACATTGTACAGGGAAATGATTAAATAGATAATTACAAATTTGTTGTTAGCATGCAAAGCGTGCGCTAGCATGCAAAGCATGCGCTACCATGCAAAGATTTTAAGACAGACATCAGAGTTTAATTTTGCATAATTATGTACATGTATTAAGATATATGCACAAAACACTTTAAAATGCTATTATGTTACCCTGATGAAGACACTTGTAAGTGTCAAAACGTCGGTTTAAATAAAAAAACCCAGATAAAACCACATCTGCCTTGGTTGTTCACGTTCCGCCACCTACTTACTTCTGATTACTTTTATATAAAAATTACAGTAATTATTGAAATGAAACTAATTATCAAGTCTTACATTTTAAAATCAAAATCAAACTGATAATAGTAATGTTTTAGTATGCTAATGCATTTTGTGAATATAACCTTTTTCTTGTTCTATGTTTATTCCAAACTTCAACACCTAATGTCAGTATTCATAGACATAATAGTTATAATGAAATATGGAAGATGGAACATTGTAGCCATTTTAGAAAGTAAAGAAACAGATTTTTCAAAATTCATTAGCAAATAGAGCAGACCCTGATCAGACGGCTCCTATAGGAGCCGTCTGATCTAGGTCTTCTCTGTTTGCAAATGTATGAAAACACATTTATATGAGGGAAAGGGTTAAAACAAACACATATTCATGTGGTAAAGTGGATTACCCCACACAGATGCACTCTCAGTTGCAATGTGAAGTCCCAGATCAGAGGACACCTAGAGAAGCACTAGCTGTTTGCCATTCAAAATCCTCTAGCAAGTGCAAGCCTTTAACCCATTCCCTCATATTGACATCTTTTGACGTCTCTGTTAAAGTCACTTTCTGAAACCATTGTGATATATAGAGCATTTGCTCCTATGAAAACTACACAATTCTAAAAATATATTTTCTCTAATAATTATTCCTTTTTGATTAATTGTTCTTTTTTGATAGATTTAATTGAATATAAGAGCTTAGATCTAAAAATAGAATATGAGGTAATGGATGGACTCTATAATGGGCTATTCCACTTTGATAATTCAGCTCAGAAAGGGTTATTTAAGGGGATGTCCCTACATTCGACGCGTTTCAAAAATATCTAAAATATACAAAACTCATTTGTTTATATGCTGAAAAGAAGTATACCGCAAGAAAACCTATCAAATAAACGTGGAAAATGACAAAACATCCATGTGTTTGATATTGACGATCCCGATTTTATTCCCCGTTGTTTCAGTCTTATTCGGGTTGGGTTTTTAGTTTCGTAGCTGTTCGTGCTATTCGCGTCTCTCCAACTACCTCCGAGACAAGCTGTAACGTAAACAACGGAGGGCTCGGGTGATCATCGGTAAAACGCGGAAAATTTGAACAGAAGGGACGATAATATTTTGTTGTAGAACAAAAATTATAAGTATTGATGAAATCAATTTATTTTGTATCACAGGGGCATTTTTCGACATAAGTTCAAATTGACAATCTTCATAATAATGATTGAGCACAACAAATACCAAGTTCTATGATATTATTGAAAATATGCGTTTATTATAAGGAATTCCTCTTTAAGGTTTACCCTTTCATACTGAGTTGACTAGATAGTTAACCCTTTACTTCATGAATATTCATGTCAGAAATGATAACATCATGATTATCAATTACGTTGTAGATTAATTGTTTTAATAGCACATGGACCCAGGAATATTTGGCCATGGCAGGATCGACCTGCAGAATATTATTATTGTATTATTTAACCCTTTCCCTCATATTAACGTGTTTTCACGCATTTGCAAACAGAGTAGGCCCAGATCAGATGGCTCCTAGAGGAGCCATCTGATCAGGGTCTGCTCTGTTTGCTAATAGAATTTGATAGTTCTGTTTCTTTGCATTCTAAAATGTCTACAATGTTCCACCTTCTATATTTAGTTATAGCTATTTTGTCCATGAATATTCAGTAGGTATTGAAATTTGGATAAAACAGGGAAAGGGTTAAGTAAACAGAGCAGACCCTGATCAGATAGCTCCTACTCTGTTTGCAAAGGCGTAGAAAGGCATATTTATGGAATAAAGGGTAAACAAAAGAGACCATCAGTATGAAAGGGAATAATTTTCTAGAGGATTTTGAATTGCAAACAGTGCAGATCCTGATCAAAAGGCTCTATTAGCCCTCTGATCTGGATCTGCACTGTTGCAAATGTCAGTTCACTAGTTTCACTTATTGAAGGCTTAACCCTTAATTTCCATTCTATGTTTATTCCAAATTTCAATACCTACTGAATACTCATTAACACAATAGATATATGAAGTATGGAAGGTGGAACATTGTAGCTATTTCAGAAAGTAAAGAAACAGATTTATCAATTCCATAAGCAAACAGAGCAGACCCTGATCTGGGTTTACTCTGTTTGCAAATGCGTGAAAACACGTTTATATGAGGGAAAGGGTTAAAGCATACATACTTACAGCAAATTTAGAAAGCATCAATTATAGGTTGTCATAAATCATCAGCCATGATTTAAATGTTCATACTCTTTTATATAGTAGTACCAGTAATAGTCGAGAGAGGTTATCAATTCACCAGGATTTAGTCCACACCTTAACCTGCAGTTGTGGGCGAGTACTAGATAACCTAAATGCAAACAGAAGAATAATCTGACAAAATTTTGACTAGAATATGACTTGCAGAGGCATTTTCTGTTAATTGCTCCAAATGCTCTATTTATCACAATAGTTTCAAAAAGCGGCTTTTCTGGGAGTGTAGAAAGGTGTATTTATGGAGGAAAGGGTTAAACATTTCTCACAAATTATACCCATTCTTACTGAATAGACTCTGCTGTTATACAATGTTGGACCATTCCAATTTGAAAATTCAGCATTGGAAGGGATAATCAGATTGGATGTCTGAACATAGAAAATGTTTTATCTAGATTTCTTAACCCTTTAACCCTTTCCTCCATAGATACACCTTTCTACACCTTTGCAAACAGAGTAGATCCAGATCAGACAGCTCCTGTATATGAAGTTTTTCCACAGCAGAAACTGTAGAATCCTATCTATATCATACCATAAGCAAACAGAGCAGACCCTGATCAGTCAGACAGCTCCTGTAGGCAAAAGTTCAGACAGGCATATTTATGGAGTAAAGAGTTAACCTATTCCCGCATATAGACGGCAGTGAGTTTTGACGCCTCTGTAAAAGTCACTTTGTGAAACCATTGTGATAAATAGAGCATTTGCTCCTATAGGAGCAAATGCTCAATTTATCACAATGGTTTCAAACTACAAATTTCTAAAATTTTCCTTTTCTCTAATTAATGCTCCTTTTCGGTAGATTAATTCAAAGAGGTCGTATCTAAAAACAGCCTATACGGGAAAGGGTTCAATTGATGTAAAACAAACAATTGTCAAAATACCTAGAGTAAATACTGTACTGTACAACATGTAATTCATCCATAGCATAGAAAGTGTTGAAGTACATCATTAGATATCCAATAATCAATAGAACTAGAACTGTTCACAGAGAACTCAGGAGAAAAGGATGGTTTTGCAGGTGATAGTTGAATAACTGGAACATCTGTATGTCCTGTTCTCAGAACTGAAGACCAGTGGCTGGTTGTAGATCAATACCCAAGCCCTTCAGTACTAGTGTACCTGATAACCATTTACCTCATCTCATACATATTCATGTCAGAAATAATGACATAATGAATGGCATAAGTAGGAACACATCACATTTTGGCCATGGTAGAAAATGTAGAATCAGATCTATATTACAGTAAAAACTTGATACTACGGAATTTTAGTAATGAAAAATTTATGTCTTTGCAGGCAGGTGGCCTCTTAATGCAGGGTGAAAGTCATACAGAAAGCTCCTAGAGGAGCTTTCTGCATGACTTTCACCCTACATTAAGCTGCCACCTGTGTTAAAGATTGATAATGATACGTATTGGTGTGTTCGAATAATCAAGTTTTCACTGTATTTCATGTGCAAGCAGCGTAGACCATGATCGGAAGCCATTTGATCTGAGCCTATACTGTTTGCAAAGTCATGAAAAGGTGTCTCTGTCAGGTAAAGGGTTAATGGAATTTGAAAGATCTGCTTCTTTACTTTCTTAACCCATTACCTCATAGGCTATTTTTAGACCCAACCTCTCTTAATAAATCTACCAAAAAGGAGCATTAACTAGAGAAAATGAAAATTTGAGAATTGTATAGTTATGAAACCATTTTGATAAATGGAGCATTTGATGGAGCAAAATTAATGCTCTATTTATCACAATGGTTTCCAAAAGCTGCGTTTACAGTGGCGTCAAAAGGCATCAATATGAGGGAAATTGGGTTAAATGGCTACAATGTTCCACGTACCGTATTTCATTATAACTATTTTGTCCATGAATATTCAGTAGGCATTGAAATTTGTAATGAACATAGAAAAAGGGTTAAATATGATGTAGGGTCATATCCTGATTAGAGATCAACACTGTTTGCAAATGCCCGCACACTCATCTCACACAGCTAAAGGTTTGTTAATTCTGTTACTAGTTGATGAAAAGATAAACAGCAGAAGACTCTTCAAAATTTTGAAATACCTGCCACTCACTTCTAATTCTTATCTCAAGTTTGTGAATTTTTTACCAATTTTTAAGACAAAAATACTTAGCCCGTTACTCCATAAATACCCCTTTCTATGCCTTTGCAAACAGAGTAGACCCAGATCAGAAGGCTCCTTAAGGAGCCGTCTGATCAGGGTCTGCACTGTTTGCTTATGGTATAATGTTATAGATATTTCTACCATTATAACAGTAAATCTAATTAATATTCCTGTATCATTATTCCTTGAACAAAGATTCATGGAGTAAAGAGTAAACACTCTTATATTCCATTTAGCGTTTCAACAAACCTTTTCAGTCATAAAATACAACTGGGAAACCCTGGCATTTGACATTTTTGAGACAGAACAAGAAATCACTGTGCTTGGCTTTCACCTTTTCCACACTTCAGGAAAATCTGTGATGGCCTTTGTAAATGTTAACCCTTTGCTTGCTATTCACGTCAATATACCTACCTGTAAATAGTGAAGACCCAGATGAGACAGCTCCTTCAGGAGCTGTCTCATCAGGGTCTGCACTATTCATAAGTTGATTGTGCAACCATTGCACTCCACAGCAGTGATTGCACAGCGAAATAATTGTACACAGTAAAGATATATGTAATTATACAACAGGACATGGGTAAAGAAGGAGAAATGTATTTTAAAAATCAGCAAGAGAAGGGTTAACATGTAGAATCATCAATATCATGCCATAAGCAAACAGAGCAGACCCTGATCAGAAGTAAATGGAGCAGATTCTGATCAGACGGCTGCTAGAGGAACCAGCTGATCTGGGTCTACCCGGTACTCTGTTTGCAAAGGTATAGAAAGGCGTATTCATGGATTAAAGGGTGACCTCTTTATTTTATGAATATTCATGTATGTTATAGTAAGGGCATATAAACACAGGTTTGAGGAATTGTTGGGCACGACAGAAACTGTAGATTCAGATCTGTATTATTTGACAAACAAACAGAGTAGGCCCTGATCAGATGACTCCTACAGGACTCCTACAGGAGGCATCTGGTCTGAGTCTTTTACTATCTATGGAGTAAAGGGTTACTAGTAACACAGTGTATGCCAAGATCAGAGCCATCTAATCTGGGTCTGCTGTGTTTGCTTATGAAATGACATAGGTATGAATCAGAGGTCCAGATAAGATGCATAAATTTAAACATTTTTCAAGAGTAGCTCCTTTATTACTCCACCGAAACCTATACAGTGACCACTCTTTAGAATCGTCTCGAAGAGATGGTTCTAAAGAGTGGTCACAGTATAGGGTTTGGTGGATAAATGGCGATTTTAGTATTTGGGTACACAATCTAAATATTTTTCAAGAGCAGCTCCTTTATTTCTCCACCAACCCCTATACAGTGACCACTCTTTAGAATCGTCTCTTTGAGACGATTCTAAAGAGTGGTCACAGTATAGGGTTTGGTGGAGAAATGGCCATTTCAGTATTTGGGTACATACTTTTATCTGTTGTTCTGTGAATTTACAGTTCCTGTCATGGTTAAATAGTACATTTTCCATCAGTTTGATTAAACCTTTACTCCATGAATATCCATGTAAGAAATAATGACATCATGAATATTAATTAGATTCATTTTTATAATAGCATATGAACACAGATAATTTTGGCCAAGGCAGAAACTGTAGATTTATATCTACATGTATATATTTTCGTAAGCAAACAGAGCAGACCCTGACAGGAGCCGTCTGATATGGGTCTACTCTGTTTGCAAAAGCGTAGAAAGGTGTATTTATGGAGTAAAGGGTTAAAAAAAGTTGTCAGAAAGTTTGTCTCATGTTACTGTGTGCTGAATTGGCTGCAAAATCTGCTCAAAGGTCATCACAAAAATCACGTGTAACATGAAAAGACTAAAGTGTGCTTGCTTGGGGCGGGCTAAATATTTATAATGTAGCCAAGTAATAACAATAGCCTGACTGTTAGGAAGTTATACACCAGATCAATAAATAATCAATGAGGATCTCACAAACACCACAACATGTGAAATTTTAACACCCATGCATTGATATTGGGTGTATTCTAACCCTTTACTCCATGAATATTCATGTACAAAAATAATGACATCACGAATATTAACTTTTGATTAATGTATTCCCTCATACTAACGCATGTTGATGCCTCTGTAAAAGTCATACATGTAAAATATAATGAATATTAACTTTGGGTTAACGTATTCTCTCTTACTGACACATTTTGACGCCTCTGTAAAAGTCTGGCAGTGACATTTGGAACCATTGTGATAAATAGAGCATTTGCTCCACAGGAGCAAATGCTCTTTTTATCACAATGGTTTTGAAACTATAAAAAATTCTAAATATTTCCTTTTCTCTAGTAAATGCTCCTTTTCAGTAATTTGATTCAAAGAGGTGGGTCTAAAAGTAGTCTAGGAGGGAATGGGTTACTTGATATAAGGACACAGGAGGTTTTGACCATATCATAAACAAACCGAGGAGACCCTGATCAGACGGCTCCTACAGTTTCTCAGTTTGCAAAGGCATAGAAAGGTATACTTATGGAGTAAAGGGTTATCAAATTTTGAAATACATACAGTTGTGTGTTTTTCCTCATAGCAGCTTTAAGCCTTTATCTGATAGAGATACCTTTTAACCCTTTCCCTGTTGAATATTCATATAAGACATCATGCATCTGAATTAACTGAACTTTTATATTGCTAGCACACGTAATTTAGTTTATGTGCACAGGATTGTTTGGTATTGTTAGATACTGTAGAGTCAAATCTGTAATAATTTCATCAGCAAATAGAGCAGACATTGATCAGATAATTCCAAGAGGAGCCATCTGATCTGGGTCTACACTGTTTGCTAAAGACTGGAAAGGGTTAGAAAGTTTAAAAGTATGTTTAAAAGTACTGTATATATAAAAGTCACCCTGACATTTCTCGTCTCATTGAATTGCAAAAACGGTAATTTGATACATCATAAGCCCTGACTCTGCTGTGAAAACTAATATCCGCTCAAATTTGGATCTGGTGCAAGATCTGATTAAGCTTTTGTGAAACTATTGACTGAGTGTTACATGACTTGGATTCTGATGAGACACCGAGTGACGCGTTGTCTCATCTGGATCACAACTGTTTACAAATGCGAATAAGGTTGAGAATAGCAGAATACTCGTTAAGTACTTTGCTTTGAAACTTGCTTCAGCTTGTACTCGTGGCCCCAAGGTTATAAAACTGTTTGATTGAGTCTGAGATCATTCTCAAGCATCTGATTGGTCAGATTCTGAGCTTGCTCAGAATCTGACCGATCAGATACTTGAGAATGATCTCAGACTCAGAGGTTCTGTAACCTTGGACCCTGTTCAACTGTTAGCATGTAAAAGGCAAATGCATGATTCGTGCAAACAATTGCAAGCAGTTTTACACCATTGATCTTGTCTTAAAAAACATAGGCAAGAACCATCGAGTAATTATAGAGGACAACATATTTTGCTGACAAAAGTTTGCTTAGCAAATGCTTAACCCTTTACCTCATAGAAATGCATTAACCCTTTTCCTCATATAAACGCCTTTTTCACACATCTGCCAACAGAGTAGACCCAGATCTGATGGCTCCTATAGGAGCAGTCTGATCAGGGTCTGCTCTGTTTGTTAACGAAATTTGATACTGGTAGATCTGTTTCATTAATTTCTAAAATGTCTACAATTTTCCACCTTCCATGGAACATTGTAGCCATTTTAAAAAGTATAGAAACAGATCTATCAAATTCCATTAGCAAAGAGAGCAGACCCTGATTTGGGTCTACTCTGTTTGCAAACGCGTTAAATTGTGTTTATATTAGCGAAAGGGTTAATAGAAAGTTTGGATTGATCCGATATACAAATAGGCAAGTCTTTGTAGAATGGGTTATTGTCTCATTGTTAAAGTAGCTTAAAGGTAATCCTTTGGTGGATTAACTTTTGTCAAATTGCTTGTGTCCAGTACATTGTTAAATGTTTTCATAACTGAAAGCACGTATATACCGGTACATGTAAGAAATATTATGTTAAGTTATATGTAAGAAATGACATCATGAATATTAACCCTTTCCTTACTATAAACACATTTTCATGCTTTTGCAAACAGAGTAGACCCAGGAGCCATCTGATGAGGGTCTGCTCTGTTTGTTAATGGCATTTGATAGATCTGTTTCTTTACTTTTAAAATGGCTACAATGTTCCACCTTACATACTTCTTTATAACTATTTTGTCCATGAATAACCATGAATTTGTAATTAATGTAAAACAGGGAAAGGGTTAATAAATAAGTTTTCATTCTACACCTATTGACATCATGAATATGAATGCCTATGAAATCTATGATTTAGATGATTTTTTTATTCTTCACCTAATGACATCATGAACATGAATTGTGTCATTTTTAATTCTATACCTAATGACATCCTTAATATGAATTTTATGATTTTTTATTCTATACATGTACCTAACAATGATTTGCAGAGATTGTCCAGGAACATAAATTTCATATTGCCAACACTAATGATGATTATCATGCACTTCTGGTGACAATATCAGTCATTGTACATGTATATACGTATATGAGAAAGAGAATAATCAACTTCTTTAGCTTGATATTAACCCATTCCCTCATATTGATGCCATTTGACACCTCTGTAAAATTCACTTAATGAAACCATTGTGGTAAATAGAGTATTTGCTCCATAGGTTTTGATTTCAAAACTACATAATTCTAAAATATTTCTTTTCTCTAGTAAATGCTCCTTTTTGGTAGATTTATTCAAAGAGGTTGGGTCTAAAAATAGCCTATGAGGTAATGGGTTAACAACAACAACAAATGCGGTATAGGAGCCCTCTGATCTGTATTTATGGAGTATAGGTTTATGACTATAAACAACACCAAGTAAACAGACCCCACCTAGATAAAATATCCGGGTACTTTAGTAATTCTCTACCGGGATCGTGTCATAAAAAACTGGGTTGTAGAACTGTAACACAGCAGTGACACGTCTCTTAACCCATTCCCTCCTAGGCTATTTTTTAGACCAAACCTCTTTTAATAAACCTACTGAAAAGGAGCATTTACTAAAAAAAATGGAAATTTTATAATTGTATTGTTTTGAAAATATTGTGATAAATAGAGCTTTTAAATTGGCTTTTACAGAGGCATCAAAAGGTGTCAATATGAGGGAATGGGTAAACCCTTTTTTCTGTTCAATATTCATACTTCTCTATCAAAAACTTATTTCTCAGGTGAGCCCTGTCTTACTACAACACTTTTGAACCGCCTCTTAACCCATTTCCTCATAGACTATTTTTAGACCCAACCACTTTGAATAAATCTACATTTACTAGAGAAAAGGAAACGTTTAGAAATATGTAGTTTTGAAACCATTGTGATAAATAGAGCATTTGCTCCATAGGAGCAAATGCTCTATTTATCAAAATGGTTTAAAAAAAAAAGTAACTTTTACAGAGGCATCAAAAGGCATCATTATGCAGGAATGGGTTACCTGGAGATAGATTTAAGTCGTATTACATGTAAATATTGAGCAAATATTTAGGGGCTTTTAGGTACTTGAATGATATCTTTGCTGAGGCTCCTATCCCCTTTGCTACAGAAAAGTTTGTTTTCTTGTATTTGCTAACAAAGTAAACCAAGAGCAGTGGATCAAAGCTAGAGAGTTATGATCAGGGCCAGCATATATACAGTTGTAAAATCTTCCTGGCAAAGTTAATTTAAAAGATGTTATCTGATAAATGGTCTAAGCCATACAGTTAGTGTGAAGTCAATTTGAAACTTCAGCGGTGAAAGGATTGATTTACAAGGAAGTATTACAGGATATTTTAGGATTACATTTGTATCTTATCTATTTTTGGTTGGATTTTCCGCACCTTTAAAATTCTGAACAAATTGACGTATTAAACGGCTATCTGCTCCATGTTTAGACATATGCCTTTCTTTCTTTTCTCTGTGTAATAATAAAAACTGAGTTTGAAAATGTCCGGACCTTGATAGATCTTAGTTATGTTAATTCTCATCTCTTGTCCCTTTCAATGCTGAATATTCAAAGTGGAATAGCCCATCAGTATTTAACAGTAGAGTCCATTCATTATGATAGGTTTAACACATTACCCCCTAGTGATGCATTTCAGCGCCCGTATAAAATTCGCATTGTGAAACCATTGTGATAAATAGAGCATTTGCTCCTATAGGAGCAAATGCTCTATTTACATGTATCACAATGGTTTCAAACTACACAATTCTAAAGTTTTCCTTTTCTCTAGTTAATGCTCCATTTCGGTAGACTAATTAAATAATGTTGGGTCTAAAAATAGCCTAGGGGATAATGAGTTAAATTTGCTAGGAGTCCTCTGATCTGTGTCTACCCTGTTTGCAGATGCCAGTACACTTGTTTCTCACCTTAAAAGGAAGAATCACTTTTATGGGTACAAGTTCATCCATATTTCATAGGATGCTAAAGTTTAATTCTTCTTGCACTAGCAGTGAGTTATTAATAATCTTTGGCAAAATATTTAGATCAAAATGAGATGCCTACTAACTTCTAGAAGTTAAACCCATTCCCTCATATTTATGCCTTTTGACGCAGGCAGTCAGAGTCACTTCTTGAAACCATTGTCTATTTATGAGATAATGCTCTATTTAACACAATGGTTTTAACACTACACAATGCTAAAATTTTCCTTTTTTCTAATAAATGCTCCTTTTCAGTAGGTTTATTCAAAGAGATTGGGTCTAAATAGAGCCTATGAGGGAATGGGTTAACTTTAAATTCAAATCCTTTTGAATTTGGGACATTTGCAAACTGTGTAGAACCAGATCAGAGGGTTCCTAGAGGAGCCCTCTGATCAGGGTCTGCACTAATTGTTGTTCAACTGTAGCAAGTTTAACCCTTTCCTCCATAAATACGCCTTTCTACGCCTCTGTAAAAGTCACCTGTTGAAACCATTGTGATAAATAGAGCATTTGCTCCTATAGGAGCAAATGCTCTATTTACCGCAATGGTTTCAAATTACAAAATTCTAAAAAATTTCCTTTTCTCTAGTTAATGCTCCTTTTCGGTAGATTTATTCAAAGAAGTTGGATCTGAAAATAGCCTATGAGGGAAAGGGTTAAGCCTTTCATACTGAGTAGACACTATAATTATATTAATTAAAACTTTGATGGGCTATTCCACTCTAAGTTTAAAAAGAAGTAGAAGAAAGAGAATAACCCTTGAAATTGTAGCAGATGATAGTTGATATCTATGATTTCATCAGTTCTTGCAATATCTATGATGTCATCACTTCTCGCATAAATATTCATCAGGTAAGGGGTTAACTCTTGGCTATTTAGTACACAACTTCAGTTTAATGAATAGATACCAAATCAGAGCTACAGATAAAGGTGCATACTCAAATACTAAAATCGCCATTTCTCCACCAAACGCTATGTTGTGACCACTCTTTAGAATCGTCTCAAAGAGACGATTCTAAAGAGTTGTCACAATATAAGATTTGATGGAGAAATAAAGAAGTTATTCCTGAAAATGATTTAAATTATGAATCTTATCTAGACCTCTGGTACCAAATACATTGCATCTGATGTGGATCCAAACTATATATGGAGTTCTTAACCTTTTACTCCATGAATATTCATGTAAGATATAATGACATTATGAATATTAATCAGATAAATTGTTACAACAGCATAATTATGTACACAGGATTTTTTTTGCCATGCCAGAAACTGTAGAATCATATCTATATTATACCATAAACAAATAGAGCAGACCCTGATCACACAATTTCTGAGGGAGTTAATATAAGGTTATACTCTGTTTGCAAAGGCTTAGAAAGGCGGGTTTATGGAGAAAAGGGTTACAGTTTTTCTTGAAATGCCTTGGGGTTTCAGATATACAGTCACATTTAACCCTTTCCCCCATAGAAACGTGTTTTCTCGCATTTGCAAACAGAGTAGACCCAGATCAGATGGCTCCTAGAGGAGCCGTCTGATCAGGGTCTGCTCTGTTTGCTTATGGACTTTTGATAGATATGTTTTTTACTTTCTAAAATGGCTACAATGTTCTACCTTCCACATTCTAACTATTTTTGTCCATGAATATTCAGTAGGTATTAAAATTTGAAATAAACACAGAACAGGGAAAGGGTTAAACCTTTGAAAGTGTAATGATCCAACATTATGTAAAGCTAAAGTCTATTCAATATGAAAGCTTATAATTTGTTAAACAAATATAACCCTTTCCCTGTTCAATGTTTATTCCAGATTTCGATACCTACTGAATATTCATGGACAAAACAGTTATGATGAAATATTGAAGGTGGAACATTGTAGCCATTATAGAAAGTAAAGAAACAGATCTTTCAAATTCCATTAGCAAACATGGAGCAGACCCTGATCAGATGGCTCCTATAGGAGCCATCTGATCTGGGTCTACTCTGTTTGCAAATGCATGAAAACACGTTTATATGAAGGAAAGGGTTAAATGATGAACAATGCATACTGTGATCAGAGGGTGATCTTGATCTACACTGCTCACAAATAACGGTATACTGTATTACATGTACGCGTTTCCCACATTCCAAGGGTTATATTTGTATATACATATACGGTTTATATATTTGTGTGTGGTGCATATACAATAGGTATAATCATAGACAGGTTCAAGTTAAAATATTTATGCTTGATCCCTTTCTAGTATGACCTATACCATTAATTGAAAATCAATGTGTGAAGTCCGAGAACACCTATTAAATGGATTGTTAAAAGTCTGACCATAGTCCTTTGAATGCCGGAAACAAGTGTACTGGCATTTGCAAACAACGTAGACCCAGATCAGAGAGGAGCCCCCTGACCAGGGTCTGCACTGTTTGTAATACAAAAGCCTCTAATGAATTTAATCCTTTCCAATGGAATGGACTCTACACTTTAAACTCTGCTGGGTCATATTCCATATTGAATATTCAGCAGCAGCACTCAAAGGTTTGCTTTAACCAACACAATGCGGGACACAAGTCACTAATGGCTTTTGCAATCAGTGTAGACGCAGATGAGAGGGCTCCTACAGGAGCCCTGTCATCAAGGTCTGCACTGTTTTGACATGTTACACTTTTCTTTAGAAAAAATCCTAAACATTCACCATAAGCTTGACTAGTTTGAATTTCAGAATACAGTAAAACCTCTCTATAACGGCCACTAAATTGTGTTAAATAGTTGGTATTTACGGCAGGAGGCTGCTTAAAGCAAGGTGAAAGTTAACAGAACGCTCCTATGGGAGCGTTCTGTTTTACTTTCACCTTGCTTTAAGTAGCCACCTGCCTCTAGCACAATAATTTTTATGTAATTTAGTGGCCATTATAGAGAGGTTTTACTGTAGTCCATTTGAACCTTTAGCACTGTAAGGGTTAATCAATACAGGTTGTATTTGCACTTTCAGTACTATAATTACCCTAGATATATGACTGGACAAACTTAGGAAAATAGTGTAGACTCAGATCTGACTGCTCTTGAAGGTCTTCAAAGGTCTCCACTATCAGCTAGTCCTTTAATATCGTTCAAACTTTATCCGTAATGTACCAAAATGACTTATTCAGATGACCAAGTCAGGTGGTCAAATGTTTAGGGAGTTTATGGTTATTTTCAAAACAAATTAAAATCTCTTTGCGGGAGAGTGAGAATGGTAAATTTGCAAAAACCAATCAGGGTTTAACCCTTTACTTCATAAATAAGCCTTTGCATGCCTTTGTAAACAGAGTAGACCCAAATCTGATGGCTCCTATAGGAACTGTGTGATCAGGGTCTGCTCTGTTTGCTTATGATGTAACATATCGTATAATTCTACAGTTTCTGCTATGACCAAAAATTCCTGCATCAATATGCTGTTATAACAATTAATCTAAGCAATATTCATGATGTCATTGTTTCTTACATGATTATGTTTCTTTAGTTTATGAAATATCTGCACTGTACAACCTTCCATATTTCATTATAACTATTTATGAATATTCAGTAGGTATTGAAATTTGGAATAAACACACAACAGGGAAAGGGGTAATTACATACTGTCTTATTTAATGTGGTCTTGGTTTGGATCTTGATAAAACTCTAAATAATAATAAATAAATAAATAAAATTTCGGAATAATTCTTAACCCTTTAAATGTGGGAAATATGTGAACTAAAAATTGCAAACAGTGTAAACTCAGTTCATAGGACTCCTAAATAGTCTCTTAAATATAGCTTAATGCAGACTGAAAAAAATGCTCCCCAGAAGTATTCCACAATGCTTTCATTCTGCATTAAGCAACAACTGTACAAAATGCAAGAATCTCTTTATAAAAACTATAACACCCCTGAAAGAGTTTAATTATTACAGATAATAATTTTTATGTTAAATCTGATTTTAGAGTATAGGCCATAAAATCCTGTGTTTATATACCATTATAAAACATCGACTGATGTCATTATTTTTAACATGAATATTCATCAGGTAATTGATTAACCCATTCCCTCCTATTGATGCCTTTGAGGTCTCTGTAAAAGTCACTTTCTGAAACCATTGTGATAAATAGAGCATTTGCTCCATAGGATCAAATGCTCTATTTATCAAAATGGTTTCAAAACTGCACAATTCTAAAATTTTCCTTTTCTCTAGTAAATGCTCCTTTTTTGATAGATTTGGTCTAAAAATAGCATGTGAGGTACATGTATATGGTTAACCCTTTCCCTCATATAAACGTGTTTTCACGCATTTGCAAACAGAGTAGACCCAGATCAGACGGCTCCTAGAGGAGCCATCTGATCAGGGTCTGCTCTGTTTGCTAATAGAATTTGACAGATATGTTTCTTTGCTTTCTAAAATGTCTGCAATATTCCACCTTCCATATTTTGTCATAACTATTTTGTTAATGAATATTCAGTAGGTATTGAAATTTGGAATAAACACAGAACAGGGAAATGGTTAAAGTAATAAATGTTTCAAAGCACTTAGGAGGTCAAGTACACTGAAGTGCAAATCAAACATGTTGACTATCACAGTTTTAGAAAGTAATCAACTTTGTGGAAGAAACCAGCACTGACAATATTAAACCTTTAAACCAACACTGACAATATTAAACCTTTAAACCAGCACTGACAATATTAAACCTTTAAACCAGCACTGACAATATTAAACCTTTAAACCAGCACTGACAATATTAAACCTTTAAACCAGCACTGACAATATTAAACCTTTAAACCAGCACTGACAATATTAAACCTTTAAACCAACACTGACAATATTAAACCTTTAAACCAACACTGACAATATTAACCCTTTAAACCAGCACTGACAATATTAAACCTTTAAACCAGCACTGACAATATTAAACCTTTAAACCAACACTGACAATATTAAACCTTTAAACCAGCACTGACAATATTAAACCTTTAAACCAACACTGACAATATTAAACCTTTAAACCAGCACTGACAATATTAAACCTTTAAACCAACACTGACAATATTAAACCTTTAAACCAACACTGACAATATTAAACCTTTATTCTATAACCCTTTACCTGTTCAATGTTCATATAAGAAAATACATTTGTAATGACATCATGAATATTAATATTATTATTAACCCTTTCCTCCATGAATATTCATGTAAAGAATAATGATGTCATGAATATTAATTAGATTAATTTGTTATAATAGACTATAGAAAAAGGGATTTTCGGTCATTGCAGAAACTGTAGAATCATATCTTTATTATATCATATGCAAACAAAGCAGACCCTGATCAGATGGCTCATATAGGAGCCATCTGATCTGGGTCTACTCTGTTTGCAAAGGCATAGAAAGGTGTATTTATGGAGAAAAGGGTTAATTAGATTATTTTTATAATGGCACATGAACACAGGACATTTTGGCTCAGACAGAAACAGTAGAATATTATACCATTACCAAACAGAGCAGACCCTGATCTTGGTCTACTCTGTTTGCAAAATTGTGAAAAAGAAGCCATATGAACAGTCTGCTGTGTTCGCTTATGAAACTCCTTTCTTATTACCAAAAACTTTCTTGTTCAATGTTTGTCTTTTAACGTGAGTCCATTGCAAACAGTGTAGACCCAAATGAGGACACTTCTCAGATCCCATTAGACTACTTCTTCAACCAAATTAGATTCATTCCAAATCAGATTAGACATTTCTTAATCCAGTTAGACACTTTTCAATTCAAATTACCAGTACTGAGTAGATACTTCTCAAATTAAATCCAATTAGACTTTTCTCAAATCAAATTTGACCTTTTTAAATCAAATAAGACACGTTTCAAATCAAATTAGACACTTCTCAGATCAAATCAAACCGACAATTAATATATTTTTCGAAAAGACTGAACATGTCAGAAATATCCTAGTTCCAGGTTTAAATGCTGAATTTTCAATTTGCATGGTATATCTTTGATTTAACCCTTTGCCTCAAATAACACGTTTTCACGCCTTTGCAAACAGAGTACACCCAGCAGGGTCTATAAAATTATATTAGATCTGACTCCACAGTTTCTATCGATACCAAACTAGCATATGTACATTATGCCATTATAAAATATCAGCTAATAAATAGTAGGGAAGAAGGGAAAGGGTAAACAGGGAAAAGGTTAATGATGTCATTATTTCTTACATTATTCAATAGGGAAAGGGTTAACATTAGACATCATTCAGTATGAAAGTGTACAATCTGTGAGAGGATTTTGAATGACAAACAGTGCAGACACTCTGATCTGGGTCTACACTGTTTGCAAATGTCAGAAGTCTTGTCTCACACTTTGAAAAAGCTACAGTACATTTGTATCATAAATATTTACTCTAATTAGCTTTAAAACCTTAGAGTTAATTATTTTAACCCTTTACGCCATGAATATTCATGTAAGAAATAACATCATGAATATTAATTAGATTGATTGTTATAATAGCACATGGACACAGGAAGTTTTGCCCATGACTGAATCACATAGATCTATATTATATCATAAGCAAACAGAGCAGACCATGATCAGATGGCACCTGCAGGATCTGGGTCTACTCTGTTTGCAAATGAATGAAAAGGTGTTTATATAATGGAAAGGGTTAAAACCTTAGATTTATTTGGTTTAGCAAAGTTGAAATCTGGACTCAGTAAAACTTAATTCGGAGCAAAGACCTATGATAACAAAGATAAGATATTTAGACAAATCACGCAACATCTCACGGCCATGTACCAAATCATGCAAAGGCACGTTTGCAAATACATGTATCTCTGGTTATAAGAAAAACACAGGAAATATACCGGTAAGCATATCATTGTGTAGAGCAATTAATTATGGTACCTTGATTGTTAAAATTTGTTCACAAACTAAAACGTTTTATGCAAAGACCCAAACCACCTACCAGAATTAAGGTTTCCTAGCGTTATAAAATAGTTTCTTATCTTTGTGTGTATATATATATAGGTCTTTGCTCAGGGCCAAGTAATTTTTTTTTATTTTTTTTTAGAAAAATTCATTTCAGTCAACTGATGTGTTTAATAATCTGAAGCTATCTCTTCTATTTCAGGCAAACCCAGAGAACATGTAAAGAACTTCAAAGGGCCAATTAAAAACAGGTAAGATTATAACATTTTTTTCCCCCTTTATGTGGATACTAAGAGATGACATCACATTCATTTTGGGCATACCCTAATTACCCAATGTTTCAGATAGTCAGACTTAGGAAAATACATTAAAACCTCTCTACAATGGCCACTAAATTGTGTTAATTAGTTGGAATTTAGGGCAGGTGGTTGCTTAAAGCAAGGTGAAAGTAACACAGAACGCTCCTATAGGAACGTTCTGTTTTACTTTCACCTTGCTTTAAGCAGCCACCTGCCTTCAACTAAAAATAGTTGATATAATTAAGTGGCCGTTATAGAGAGGTTTTACTGTAGAACAGAACTAGATTAAATGCAGGGTCTACACTGTCCGCTACAGTGACAGTCTAATGAGAAAATAACTGAATCTGAAAAGTCAGGATTGATAGAGAAAACCCTTTTCTTTATATAAGCACTTTTTCACGCATTTGCAACAGAGTAGACCCAGATCAGACGGCTCCTACAGGATCTGTCTGTTCAGGGTCTGCTCTGTTTGCTAATATATTTGATTCTAAATGGCTACAATGTTCCACCTTCCATATTTTATTGGAACTATTTTGTCAATGGATTTTCTGCAAGTATTTAAATTTGGAATAAATATAGAACAGGGAAGTGGTTAAAACAATGTAGTGTGCCTGCAAGGCGGACAGACAAACGAGTATGATTATATATAAACCCATTATGCAGTAGATACTTTCTTTACTTCATAGCCTTTTTATGCCTATGGAAACAGAGTAAACCCAGATTTGACAGCTTGTACAGAAGTCCAAAGGATCTTCTCTAGTTACCTATTGAATAATGTAGATGCAAGTCTACAATTACTGCCATACCCAAAACTTCCTGTATTCAGCATTATTTCTTTAATATTAACCCTTTCCTTCAAAGGCTATTTTAATATCCAACCTCTTTGAATAAATCAACCAAAAAGGAGCTTTAACTAGAGAAAATCTACCGAAAAGGAGCATTAACTAGAGAAAAGGAAAATTTTAGAATATTGTAGTTTGAAATCATTGTGATAAATAGAGCATTTGCTCCTATAGGAGCAAATGCTCTATTTATCACAATGGTTTCACAAAGTGACTTTTACAGAGTCTGTTTGCTGATGAAATGATTAAGATAAGATTCTACAGTTTCTGACATAATAAAAAATTCCTTTGTTCAGTGACAGTGGCCATTATAAAAAATTAGTTAATGAATATTCATGAAGTCAGGAATTAAGGAATTAATGTATTAAAATTCATGAAGGAGAGGGGTAAACAGGCTTTACTCTATACTAATATTTTAATAATTTCTAGATCAGCTATCAACTAAAAGGTTGTTATTTGGTTTGGTTTATTTATTGACAGGTCTTGTACTGATGTGATATGCTGTCTACTGTTTCTGATCTGTGTTGCGTCCATGGTCATAGTGTCAGCAGTAGGTAAGTGTAATACATGTTTAGCCTTTTAACCCTTTCCCTATTCATTATACGCTCACCTAATGAAGGTGGTCGTATATTGGTGTGTCTCTGTCGGTCGGTCCGTGTCCGTTCATCCATTCGTTTGTTCGTCCGTCAACATTTTGTTTGTTCGCTGTTTTCTCAGAAAACTATTTGACAGATATTAATGAAACATCACACAAATAATTAATGCATCAAGATCTGAAGCTGAATTGATTCTGAGGTTCATTTGATTTGTTATTTTGGAGTTATGGCCCTTGCACTTAAACAAAATCATGCAAATATTTGCAACTATGAGGATGGCCGTAACTTTATTATTTTAAATGATATTTACTTTAAAAAAAATTATGATATTACCTTAATATGGATTTTCACAATGTCATGTATTGCGGGTTTTTTTTATTTGTCATTTTATTTTAAAGTTAAGGCCGTTGAACTTTGTGTCTTCATTGCTTTGTTTGTTGGTCAACTTTTAGTTTGTCTGTTGTTTTTCGGGAAAACTATTAAAAGGATAATGAAACTTCACAGAAATGTTTTATGCAACAAAATCTGAATCTGAGTCGATTTTGAGGTTCATTCAATATGTTGTTACAGAGTTATGGCCCATGCACTTTACGAAAATCTGCAAATATGAGGATGGCCATAACTTTTTGATTTAATAAGATATTCACTTCAATTTTTTTTATATGATATCACCTTTATATGGAGATCATGATCTGAAGCACAAATTAGAAAGTGTCAAAACTTTATAAGCCATATTGAATCAGAGAAAGTTTGCAAGTGGGCGTATCATGTAGGGGGGGTGTTATTGTTTTTGCTCTTTCTGCTGCTTTGTCTGTCACAAATGCAGTAACAGAGAAATAAGAGATTTTGATACAGCCGTTCACATCTGATCTACAGTCCTGTGAAAGAGTTCCAACATGTTTTGCAGGTTTTGGTTATGGAGACCCAAGAAAGCTGGTATACCCTACAGACTCTGACGGCCACATGTGTGGTGTGGGAGAGCGATCGTAAGTAGAAACATCTTGACCCTTCTCTTGCTGAATTTTAAAATACATTTCTCCTTCTTTACCCATGCCCTGTTGTATAATTACATATATCTTCACTGTGTTCACGTATTTCACTGTGCAATCACTGCTGTGGAGTGCACTGGTTGCACAATCAATTTGTAAATAGTGCAGACCCTGATGAGACAGCTCCTACAGGTTAAGACATATAATATTCCAGTGAATGGCAGACATTGTTTCTGTTGGTTCCTGTAGGCTAGCAGTCATATTTTCTCATTTTTTCCATATAACAATTTATTTTAACATGGCTCTTTAGCACCAAATTAGAATCAAGTCATATAGATTCTGATGCTGAAGTCATTTTGTTATAACCATTTCCTTGTTCTATATTTATGGACAACATTGTTATAATGAAATATGGAAGACGGAACATTGTAGCTAATTTTGAAAGTAAACAAACAGATCTATCAAATTCCATTAGCAAACACAGCAGACCCTGATCAGATGGCTCCTATAGGAGCGATCTGATCTGGGTCTGCTCTTGTTGCAAATGTGTGACAAAAGAGTGGCAGTAAGCTCTTGGAGCTTTCTGTAGTACTTTCATCCTTAACCCATTCCGTCATATTGATGCCTTTGGACACATCAGTAGAAGTCACTTTTTGAAACCATTATGATAGTAATAGCATTTTCTCAATAGGAGAATAGCCTATGAGGGAATGAATAAGCTACTACCTGACACAAAGATGACAATAAGCAGATTAATTAATTGGAATTTTGTAACTTTTTCTTCCTATTTCAGAGGCAAGCCATACCTGCACTACTTTGACATACTACAATGTACAAAAGTGGGCGTGGCTGCTATAGCTAGTGGATGCCCCACCCCAGCAGTAAGTACATGTATCTGCAGCATAGATAAGATCCATAAATTAACTCTTTCCCTGGTAACCCTTTCCCTGTTCTATGTTTATTCCAGATTTCAATACGTAATGAATATTGTTGGATAAATATAGTTATAATGAAGTATGGAAGATGGAACATTGTAGCCATTTTAGAAAGTAAAGAAATATATCCTTCAAATTCCACTAGTCTAGCAAACAGAGCAGACCCTGATCAGATGGCTCCTATAGGTTTTACCCTTGTCTGTTCCATATGTACGTACGTCCATACAAAAATTTCGTAAAGGATTTCTTGGCTTGTGTAAGGTGGAATGATTTGATATTTGGTCTGAAGCATTATCATAGTGAGTTGTAATGTGTCTCCCCTTTTAAGGTCTGTTGTCCGTCTACTTCTTGTTTGCTGACACTTTGATTAGATTTTGGTGATTGTTTAATGACAAAAATTTTCATCAAAGATTTCTTCGCCCGTGTAAGCTGCAATGATTTGATATTCTGTCTGAAGCATAATCATGGTGAGTTGTACTGTGTCTCCTCTTTTCAGGTCTGTCATTAACCCTTTCCCTGTTCTATATTTAGGCCAAATTTCAATACCTGCTGAATATTCATGGACAAAATAGTTATAATGAAATCTGGAAGATGGAAAATTGTAGCCATTTTAGAAAGTAAAGACACAGATCTTTGAAATTCTATTAGCAAACAGAGTAGACCCTGATCAGACGGCTCCTCTAGGAGCCATCTGATCTGGGTCTACTCTGTTTGCAAATGTGTGAAAACATGTTTATATGAGGGAAAGGATTAATCTGCTTGCTGTTTGCAGACACTTTGATTGAATTTTGGTGACTGTTTAATGACAAAAAAATATCATCAAAGATTTCTTTGCTTGTGTAAGCTGCAATGAATTGATATTTGGTCTGAAGCATAATCATAGTGAGTTGTACCGTGTCTCCCCTTTTCAGGTCTGTCATTCATCTACAATGTTTAGCCTTCCATATTACATTATAACTAATTCCAAATGTTTTTATTTTTTAATCAGGTATGTGTAGCATCTTGCCCAACTTCCTATTGGGTTTATCTAGAGTTGGAAGCCAACTCAGGGACCAGCAGTGAGTATGACAAACTTATCTGCAAGTCCAGCGTAACAGATCCCCAGACTACAGTTCTGGCTGCAGGTGGTGTCACGGTAAGTATCTCCTCTTAGCCAAAACATACTTATCCCTTTACTCCGTAAATATGTCCTTACTACGCCTTTGCCTATGACATAATATAGATATGATTCTACAGTTTCTGTCAGGGCCAAACATTCCTGTGTAAATTTGCTGTTATAACAATTAATCTAATTGATATTCATGATGTCATTATTTCTTATATGAATATTCATGGAGTAGAGGGTTAATTTTTACTCATGATCACCATAGACATTTCTCTAACAGGCAAAGGTCTGAAACGATTTATCTTTGTGTAACCCTTTCTGTGATATAAACACCTAATCATGCATTTGCAAACAGAGTAGACCCAGATCAGATGGTTCCTATAGGAGCCATCTGATCAGGGTCTATTCTGTTTGCTTATAGTATAGATCTGAGTCTATAGTTTCTACCTGGGCCAAAACGTCCTGTGTACATACATGTATGCCCATCATAAAATTTCAGTTGTTAAATATTCATGATGTCATTATTTCTTACTTGAATATTAAAAGGGAAAGAGTTAAATAGTATCACACTTTATCTTGTTTTAACCTTTTCCCTGTTCTATGTTTATTCTAAATTTCGATACCTACTGAATATTCATGGAAAAATAATCATAATGAAAACTGGCAGGTGGATAAATGTAGCTATTTTAGAAAGTAAAGGCATAGTTCTTTCAAATTCTACAAGCAAACAGAGCAGACTCTGATCAGACGGCTCCTCTAGGAGCCGTCTGATCTGGGTCTACTCTGTTTGCAAATGCGTGAAAACACGTTTATATGAGGGAAAGGGTTAAATGTATTCCTGCACATATCTAGAAACACATGTTTAATGCACCAGGTCTAAAGTAATGCTGACAGCTCCTACAGGAGCTATGAGCATTACTTTAGACGTGCAAGAAGCTGTTAACTTGAAAAATCAGATAACTCAAACTTCTGTGATCTCGAAGTAATGTGTATGGTCCCTTAATTTCGAGAAAGTTCAATTGTATTTTTTAATTTTTCACTCATTACGTTACAGCCTGTGTATGACAGCCTCATAGCGACAGATCTCTGTGCCGCATACTATGTTCCAACCACAGATTGTAAGTACAACCTTTCATTTTTATACGCCCGAAGGGACGTATTATGGTATGGCGCATGTCGTCCGTCCGTCCGTCTGTCCGTCCGTCCGTCTGTCCGTCTGTCCATCTGTCCGCACTCACCAATGGGTAGTCGCACAAGTAAAATCATTAACCTGGCCATCTCTTGTGACATTAACCTGGCCATTTCTTGTGACATTAACCTGGCCAGTTGTGGGACATAGGGTTAGGGTTAGCTTCCAGATCATTCTTTTCCAAAGTTAGAGCCAAAAATAGTTTTTCTTGTGGGACTAGTCCCACAAGAAAAGATCAAAGGAAAAAGTCACACAACTACCCATTTGTTAGCATCCGTCCGTCCGTCCGTTAGCAATAACTAACTCCTCCTTTATTTTTCAACATAATTTCTTCAAACTTTCAGGAATGATAGATACTGATGTGTAGTTGTGCATATCAGTGAGATAACTCTCATATCATTTTTCATTCTGGAGTTATTGCCCTTTGATAGTTTCGGGTAGCAATTTCTTGTGCAACTAACTCCTCCTTTATTTTTCAACATAATTTCTTCAAACTTTCAGGAATGATAGATACTGATGTGTAGTTGTGAATATCAGTGAGATAACTCTCATATCATTTTTCATTCTGGAGTTATTGCCCTTTGATAGTTTCGGGTATCAATTTCTTGTGCAACTCCTTTATTTTTCAACATAATTTCTTCAAACTTTCAGGAATGATAGATATTGATGTGTAGTTGTGCATATCAGTGAGATAACTCTCATATCATTTTTCATTCTGGAGTTATTGCCCTTTGATAGTTTCGGGTAGCAATTTCTTGTGCAACTAACTCCTCCTTTATTTTTCAACATAATTTTATAGAACAGCCTTCGGGCGTATATTGCCCCGTCTTGCGGTGCTCTTGTTTCATGATGCTATTTAGCATATTCAGTTCCACATTATTTCAGATCTTATTTTGGAACTGATCCATTTTTCATTTTAACCTTTCCTCCATAAATACACATTTCTACACCTCTGTAAAATTCACCTGTTGAAACCATTGTGATAAATGCTCTATTTGTCACAATGGTTTCAAACTAAAAAATTCTAAAATTTCCCTTTTCTCTAGTTAACGCTCCTTTTCGGTAGATTAATCCAAAGAGGTTGGATCTTTAAAATAGCCTATGAGGGAAAGGGTTAAGGAGGCACAGTAAACAGTATATTTGCTGGTATAAGTAATTGACATCAGTGGGTTCAACATACAGTGTAGACTCTGATCAGAGGACTCCTTCAGTTTGTCTTTGTCCTTTCTCCTGTGATTGTCTACTACACTGTACTTATATTTAACCTTTCACTTGTTCAATGTTTATATAAGAAAAATGACTGTACAAATATTAATTATCTGTACAGTAGAACCTGTCTTAAGCATCCTTATATTAATTGGAATCTTAAAAAATAGGTGGTTGTTTAATACAGGACAAAAGTAATGCAGAAATCTCCTATAGGAGCTTTCTGCATTACTTTTGACCTTCATTAAGCTTCCAACTGCCGTAAAGACCCATACTTAGACCTATTTTTGATATGGTCACTTAACCCTTCGCTTGCTATTCGCGTCAATATACCTAACTGTAAATAGTGAAGACCCAGATGAGACAGCTCCTGCAGGAGCTGTCTCATCAGGGTCTGCACTATTTACAAGTTGATTGTGCAACCAGTGCACTCCACAGCAGTGATTGCACAGCGAAATACTTGTACACAGTGAAGATATATATGTAATTATACAACAGGGCATCGGTAAAAAAGGAGAAATGTATTTTAAAATTCAGCAAGAGAAACAGGTTCTACTGTATTTGTGTAATGTTTTACCTTTGCAGAAACTGTATAATCATGTCAGATGCAAACAGAGCAGACCCTGATCAGGTGAGAGCCATCTGATCTGGCTCTATGTTTGCATGGGTGTGGAAAAGCATTTGTATGACGGAAAGGGTTATTAAAGTATACATATTCATATACAGAGATTGAACTATTTTCATATTTATTACAGTGATCGGTCGCTGCATCCCCTCCATCTTTACCGACAGTCTAAACTATGCAGCTTCCTTGTCATCAACATCCACGTCTACAACATTGGTTACTAAGGACAACACAACTTTGACAGGCGACCTTCTTAATGAGGCCAGCCAGTGAGTTAACATTTCATTTTATTTACTGCATGGAGACCACTTAATGAATAAACATATCTGTAACCCTTTCCCTGTTCTTTGTTTATTCCAAATTATAATACTTACTGAATATTCATGGACATAATAATTATAATGAAATATGGAAAGTGGAAAACTGTAGCCATTTTAGAAAGAAACAGATCTTCCAAATTCCATTAGCAAACAGAGCAGACCCTGATCAGACAGCTCCTATAGGAGCCATCTGATCTAGGTCTTCTCTGTTTGCAAATGCGTAAAAACATGTTTATATGAAGGAAAAGGTTACAAGCAGGTGATTTCTCACAGCAGAACAAAAAGCTTTCTGCACAACTTTCAACCTGCATTAACCCATTCAACCTCATAGGCTATTTTTAGCTCGTCTGTTTCGAAGAAATCACGAGCTATTGTCGTAACTCCGGCGTCTGCGTCATTGTCGTTGTCATATTTGGAATATTTCTTCTGAAAAGGAGCATTAAAATTTTCTTCAAAAAAGGACAATTTTTAAATTGAGTAATTTAGAAACTATTGTGATATATAGAGCATTTGTTTCTATGGAGAAAATTCTCTTTTTATCACAATTGTTTCAAAAGTGAATTTCACAGAGGCTTCAAAAGGCATCGGTATGAGGGAATGGATTCAGTTATCACCTACCTTTAAGACCCAGAACTTTGGTATAAAGGACACCTGTACATGTATTTGTTTCAGGTTTTGAAGTTTTATGCTATAAAGGATACACTGGAATATATATATCACTAGTGTACATTGTTATATGTTATGCTACCTGTATTTGTTCCAGGTACCTGCCAATTATATGTTACATGTACCTGTATTAATTTGTTCCAGGTACCTTGCCAAGTTTTATGCTATAAAGGATACACTGGAATATATATATCACTAGTGTACATTGTTATATGTTATGCTACCTGTATTTGTTCCAGGTACCTGCCAATTATATGTTACATGTACCTGTATTAATTTGTTCCAGGTACCTTGCCAAGTTTTATGCTATAAAAGATACCCTGGAGCTGGTGTTTAAAGACTTTGTCAACTCCTGGTGGCTCATTCTTGTGTAAGTACTTAAATATGTAAAAGAGAATGCTGTTTCGACCTTTTACTCCATAAATATGATTTTCTTACACCTTTGCAAACAGAATAGGCCCAGATCAGATAGCTCCTGTTATGTCCTGCAGGAGTCATCTGATTAGGGTCTGCTCTATTTGCTTGTGATATATTATAGATTTGATTCTCAAGATTCTGCCATGACCAAACACTCCTGTGTCTATATGCTATTATAATAATTAATCTATTAATATTCATGATGTCATTATTTTTATGCAAATATTCATGGAGTAATGGCTTAACCCATTTTGCCTTTTGACACCTTTGCAAACAGAGTAGACCCTAATGAGATGACTCCTGTACCCATTTACTCAACATACCATACAGTAAAACCTCTCTAAACCAGATGATAAATTGAATATAAATATCAGTCCTGGAAACAGGTTGCAGCTTAATGCGGGGTGAAAGTCATGCAGAAATAGAGGAGCTTTCTGCATGACTTTCACCCAGCATTAAGTCGCCACCCGTCTTTAAGTATCTAAATTCTTCTCTACTAGAATTCCGGTTTAGAGGGGTTTTACTGTATACACCATTTCACATCTTTGTAAATAAAGTAGACCCAGATCATCCTTCAGGATGCATCTGATCAGGGTCTGCTCTGTTTGCTTGGGGAATAATATACATGTACATCTGATTCAATAGTTTCTGCCATGGCCTTCGTGATATTTCTCTGTAAAATTTAAATTCATGAATATTCATGAGGTAAAGGGTTATTGATGTCTTTTTAATGTCTCTGTAGAGGTCACATTTTGAAACCATTGAGATAAAAAGAGCATTTGCTTCTATGGTGCAAATGCTCTATTTATCTCAATGATTTCAAAACTACACAATTCTAAAGGTTTCCATTTCTCTAGAAAATTCTCTTTTTTGGTAGATTTATTCAAAGAGACTAAAATAGCCTATGTGGGAATAGGTTAACCCTCTCCTTCATATAAACATGTTTTCACGCATTAAATTTTGCAAACAGAGTAGACCCAGATCAGACGGCTCCTATTGGAGGCATCTGATCAGGGCCTGCTTTATTTGCTTTTGACATGATATAGATCTGATCTGTCAAAGCAAAAAACTGCCTTGAAAAGTTTATATAAGAAGGTTAGTATGAGCCTGTCTTAAGCGACCATTCATTTATTTAACCCTTTCCCTCATATAAACGTGTTTTCATGCATTTGCAAACAGAGTAGACTATAGGAGCCGTCTGATCAGGGTCTGCTCTGTTTGATTTTGGCATGATACAGCTCTGATGCTATAGTTTTTGTCAAAGCAAAGGAATCCCATGAAAGGTTTACATTATAAAAAATGAGCTACTAGATGTTCATGTTGTCACTATTTCTTATGTGAATACAGAACAGGGAAAGGGTTAAGTTTGTGATAATCATTTCAGATTACTGGGCTGTGGCATGGTGTTCTGTTTTATTTGGATCATCCTACTGCGCTGGATCGCAGGCATCATGGTCTGGCTTACACTTGTCTTGTTCCTGGGCTGCTGGGCTTTTGGTAAGTCAGAATTAAAGTATTTTGCCTTGGGCTCATAATTAAAACATTGTAATATTTTAGAATTTGTCAATTGACTCTGTGACTGACAGACTGAATCAGATGATTGATACACCTTATTTTGTTCAGTGTTTATTACATTTCATTTTGTCTTTTAACTCGTTACTCCATAGATACGCCTTTTAACACCTTTGTAAACAAAGAAGACCCAGACCATTTGATCAGGGTCTGCTCTGTTTGCTTATGACATCATATTAATCTGATTCTACAGTTTCTGCCATGGGCAGTCATTCTAGAATTTGCATGCCTTTTTAAAAAATTATTTTACTAATATTTATGATGTCGCTATTTCTTACATGAATATTCATTGAGTAAAGGTTTACCCCTTCCCCAGTTGTATGTTAGTTCCAAAATTCAATACTTTCTGAATATTCATGGACAAAGTACATGTAGTCATAATGAAATATGGAAGGTGGAGCATTGTTGTTAATTTAGAAAGTATAGAAACAGATCTATCAAATTCCATTAGCAAATAGAGCAGACCCTGATCAGATGATTCGTATCTGATCCCCTGATCAGATGGTTTGTATCTGATCTGGGTCTACTCTGTTTGCAAATGCATCAAAAGGCGTTTAAATGAAGGAAATGGTTAAAGAATAAAATGAACTTATAACCCTCATATGCTGTGGTGGCAGTACACCAAATTTCAAAATTCTTTTACTAATGACATAAAAAATTTTTTTTAATGAACATAGGAATTTTTGGCCATGGCAGAAACTGTAGAATCAGATCTTATTACTTTATAAGCAATAAGACCAGACCCTGATCAGACAGCTCCTAGTGGAGCTGTATAATCTGTAAGTTTTAAAAGGTATAACATTTAATGATAACATGTAGTTTTAACCTATTCCCTCATTTTGATGCCTTTTGACACGTCTATAAAAGTCACTTTTTGAAACCATTGTAATAAATAGAGCATTTGCATTTGCTCTATTTATTACATTGGTTTCAAAGCTACACAATTCTAAACATTTCCTTTTTTCTTGTAAATGCTGCTTTTCAGTAGATTTATTCAAAGAGGTCGAGTCTAAAAATAGCCTATGAGGTAATTGGTAAAAAAATAGCCTATAAGGTAATGGGTCTAACAATAGCCTATGAGGTTGTGATATTTTGTGATGAACAGTGAAAACTTGTAACATTTTTTGTGTTATGATGCTATCTTTGCCTACAGGTACCTACATGTATTACTGTTTTCTTTTCTTACAGGCACCTATTACTGTTTCGATCGTTATTACTACCTGAAGAACAACGGATCCCCGGCTGAGAAGTATGATGTGTCACCGCTGTTTGCTGGAGAGTTCAACTACTACCTGGGATTGAAAAGAACTTGGCTTGCTTTTGGTACAAATCCATTTTCTCTCATTATACAGTAAAATCTTGATTATTCGAACACTGAATTACGTATTATTATCAATCTTTAAGACAGGTGGCAGGTTAATGCATGGTGAAAGTCATGCAGAAAGCTCCTCTAGGAACTTTCTGCATGACTTTCACCATGCATTAAGCAGTCACTTACCTAAAAGGGTCTAAATTCTTCTATACAGAAAATTCGAATGATCAAGATTTTACTGTATTTACAGCAATGTTCAGGACCAACATTTTTACTCCTCCTATAATATTTATTAATATCTTTACAGGCTAAGTATATTGTTGCAATGTTTATAGTCTTTCACAATTTTTTTACCCATTCCCTCATAATGATACATTTTGATGCCCCTGTAAAAGTCACTTTTTGAAACCGTTGAGATAAATAGAGCAAATGTCACAATGGTTTCAAAACTACACAATACAAACTTTACCTTTTTGCTAGTATATACTCCTTTTTGGTAGATTTATTCAAAGAAGCACTCAATAAAAAACATTCTGCAATTTTCTCTTTTCGCATTACTACTTTTGCTTTCGAAGGATCTCCCACTTTCAGATTATATGTACATGTATTTAAAAACAGTCTATAATGAAATGGGTTACGGCAGATATTGGAGTTTGTTATGGAAGATTACTCATTAATAAAATGAATAAGTATGCTGAAATATAACTATTAATACTTAATAATATCATATCAATATTTGTCTCTTCAATATTTGTCTTGGCCAAACTGTCATGGATGGGAAAATATGATGGAAAACTTGCTCATAGTTAACTCCCTGCAGTCATGCATTTACCCTTTCCGTCATCTTAATGTGTTTTCATGCATTTGTGTACAGAGTAGACCCAGATCAGATGGCTCCTACAGGAGCCGTCTGATCAGGGTTGGTGCTGTTTGCTAATGGAATTGATAGTTCTGTTTCTTTTTCTTTCTAAAATGGATACAATATTCCACCTTCTATATTTCATTATAAGTATTTTGTCCATTAATATTTAATAGGTATTGAAAATTAGACTACATATAGAATAGGGAAAGGGTTAAGCAACCACTTTTAAAGACACCTATGATTATCTAAAAAGTGGTCACATTAGAGAGGTGATACAGTACCATTATTGTTGTATTCCAGCATGTACGTGTGCGACTCTTTTGAGTATTTTTGTCCTCATTTTCCTGTTTCTGGTGAAGAGGATCAGACTGGCCATTGAACTCATCAAAGAGTCCAGCAGGTAAGACAATGACATTAGTTTTCAAGAATTTGCTTCCTCTTAACCTATTTAACAATTTATCCCATTCTGTCATAAGCTTTTTTTTAGACCCGACCTCTTTGAATAATCTACCAAATAGAAGCATTTACTACAGAAAAGGAAAATTTTAGAATTGGGTATTTTGAAACCATTGTGATAAAAAGAGCATTTGCTCCTGTGGAATTCGTTGTAATGACTTATCAACCTTGAGGTCCTCTAACAAAAGCAAAATTTCATATAAAATGCAAACAGTAACACATACATCTGTTTGCACAAATAAAACTGATCAAAACAAGACATCAAACCTTTTAACCCTTTCCCTGTTCTATGTTTATTCCAAATTTCAAAACCTAATTGAATATTGATGGACAAAATAGTTATAATGAAATAATTGGAAGGTGGACCATTGTAGCTGTTTTAGAAAATAAAGAAACAGTTCTATGAAATTCCATTGGCAAACAGAGCAAACCCAGATCAGATGGCTCCTGTAGGAGCCATCTGATCCGGGTCTACTCTGCTTGCAAATGTGTGCAAATGTGTTTATATGAAGGAAAGGGTTAACAAAAATTTATATGAGGGAAAGAGTTAATAATTTTCATATTATTCTATTTTTCAGAGCTATTGGCAACATGATCTTCACACTAATTTGGCCGGTTATTCCATTCTTTTTGCAACTTGCATTTTTCGCATATTATGTTGTGAGCGCCACCTATGTTGCCTCTATGGGTGCAGCACAATTCTACAACAATGCTACGAACACGTCAGATGATAACGGAGTCACCTATTATCTTAAGAGAGCCCCTTGCAGTACTAGTGTAAGTAGAGGTTTCTTTAACCCTTTACTCCATAAATACGCCTTTCTATGCCTTTGCAAACAGAGTAGACCCAGATCAGACGGCTCCTACAGGCGCCGTCTGATCAGGGTCTGCTCTGTTTAAGATATAATATAGATATGATTCTATACGTTCTGCCAAGGCCAAAAATCCATGTGCTTTTGTAACAAATTAATATACATTTGTAATTAATATTCATGACGTCATTAATTTTTACACAAATTTTCATGAAGGAAAGGGTTAAACCTTAGTAAATCGTCTGATTCTGAAAGGAAAAGATGCAATTTTTGTGATGTACTCTCATATTCACAATGAATTCCGCTTCGAGTAATCAGGGAATGCATCTATCTTAACCCTTTACTCCATGAATATTTATGTAAAAATATTAATATCAATATTAGATTAATTGTTATAATAACACTTGAACTTGAGGAATATATTGCAATGACTGAAACTGTAGATTCAAATCTTTTTTATATCAAATGCAAACAGGGCAGACCCTGATCAGACGACTTCTACAGGAGCCATATGGTCTGGGTCTACTGTGTTTGCAAAGGCATATTAAAGTGTTTTTATGGAGTAAAGGGTTAAGCAACACAATATAGATTCAGAAACAATTAATATTTATACAGAGTGTAAAAAAAAAACAATTGCAAGTACATGTACATCTAATGATATATTTTACCTTGCAGGATTCTAACACAGGGGAGGTGTGTGACTTCGTTAAATATGGTGGCGATGAGTAAGTATTGATTATATAGTATAATGTTAATCACACTTACAGTAGAAGCTACTTAGAGTGACCATTATACAGTAAAACCTCTCTAAACCGGACGTTAAATGTAGTATAGATATCGGTGTTGGGGACAGGTGGCAGTTTAATGCAGGGTGAAAGTCATGCAGAAAGCTCCTCTAGGAGCTTTCTGCATGACTTTCACCCTGCATTAAGCAGCCACCTGCCTGAAAGTATCTATATTCTTCTACTAGAATTCTGGTTTAGAAGTGTTTTACTGTAATGAATATAAACATGGTGGTCTGTAAGAACAGGTGGTAACTTAATGCAGGACAAAAGCAGAAAGCTCCTTGGGCTTTTTACCGTAGAATCAGATCTGTATTATTTCAGAAGCAAACAGAGCAGACCCTGATCAGACAGCTCCTACACAAGCCATCATATCTGGGTTTACTTTGTTTGTGAAGACATAAAGGGTTAATATCCCATGGATGTCAGTCATGTTTGTTTCTGATTCATCTGTTTTCAAAGCAACTTTGGCAAAACAAATACACTTGTCTGTATTTGAAATTCATCTGATGCTATGCAAATGCAACTTAACCTCATGCATTAATTAATAAAACAGAATCATTGTTTGTGGAGTGCTTTAATCAATATTTGCCTGATCGAATTACTGCGTGATTTATGACAATTTCCCAAAGCTTCTTGACTTGAACTTTATCTTTCAAGCTCATTGTAATAACAAGTGTCATACTAATCTATATTTTGTACAGAGCTCCAGATAAGATGCGTAAATCTAAACATTTTCAACAATAGCTCCGTTATTTCTTCACCAAACCCTATACTGAAGAAGAGACAATTCTAAAGATTGGTCACAGTATAGGGTTTGGTGGAGAAATGACGATTTAAGTATTTGGGTACGCAGCACCATTATCTGTAGCTCTGAATCAGTTTGAAGTAATTAGTTTGAAGATACGGAATTTCCTTTACTCTGCTCGATAGAGAAGCATCCTTTTCTTACATTACAAACAGAGTAGATTGAGAAGGATACGAGCTCTCAGATCAAGATCTGCTCTGTTTGTTTATGAAATAATATACATGTAGCTATGATTCAACAGGTTTCGCTACTGCCAAAAATTTCCATTTTCATATATCATTATAAAAACTGAGCTTATTATTATTCATAAAGTTCTTACATGACTATTCTTTACTCCTTGAATATTTACGTAAGAAATAATGTCATGAATATTTATTAGATTAATTTTTATAATGTCATATGAATACATGATATTTTGGCCTCGGCAGAAATTGTAGAATAGGATCTTTATTATATTATAAGCAAACAGGGCAGACCCTGATCAGACGGCTCCTCTAGGAGCCGTCTGATCTGGGTCTACTCTGTTTGCAAAAGCATAGAAAGGTGTATTTATGAAGAAAAGGGTTAAATAAAAGTTGAAGGACAGGCACATTGAATATTTGTGTCAGTAATACTCCTGGAGCACGTCTAAAGCTCAATATTGAGTTGTAGACAAATCGCAGGTGGAAGAGCAGTCCAATTTTTTCTGAAATCCTTTCACTCTGTTGTTGCAGTATACAGTACATAAATTATATTGATTTTTATATTGCCATGGTAATCATGTACTATGATGACCCATTATTTCTTCAAGAGCCTGGCAATGATTTTTATACTCATTATCCCAAAGGTTATACCTGTGCATCATTATTGTTTTTTCAAGTAACCATGGCAACTTGACAAGAGAAATAATTAATTAATACCCGATAAATATTATCCTCAGATTACTCTTTGTCAGGTGGTATATTTGATATAATTTTCATGGTAAACAAATATCTTTGTAATCAAAAAGGTGATATCTGTTACCTTGGCAACCATTTTTTGTATTTACAGGTTAGGTAGTGGCAGGTAAAATGATATAGTGTCACAAAACACAATGCCTGGTAAATTTAATATGACTGTGTAGATTGCCGGAAAGGCTGTATACAGAGCTACAGATAAAGATGCGTACCCAAATATTAAAATCCTCATTTCTTCACCAAACCCTATACTGTGACCACTCTTTAGAATCGTCTGGAAGAGACAATTCTAAAGAGTGGTCACAGTATAGGGTTTGGTGGAGAAATAATGGAATTATTCTTAAAAATGTTTGCATTTATGCATCTTATCTGGACCTCTGGACAAACTATTGAGACAGAACAAGTGCATCCACACTTCTTGGCATCATACATTACCCTTTACTCCATTAATACAACTTTCTAGTGACACCTTTGTAAACAGAGTAGACATAGATCAGACAGCTCCTATAGGAGCCGTCTGATAAATTAATGGTCTACTTTGTTTGCTTATGATACAATATAGATATGATTCTATAGTTTCTGCTATGGACAAAATATCCCTGTGTCCATGTGCTATTATAACAGTCTAATTAATATTCATGAGGTCATTACTTCTTACATGAATATTCATGGAGTAAAGGTTTAAGTACTTCAGGGTTGGTGCATAGTTATGATCTAGATCAGTATATAAACCTCCTTATTTTTATCAGCTTAGCCTATTTAACCCTTTCCTCCGTAAATACGCCTGTCTACATCTCTATAAAAGTCACTTTTTGAAATCATTGTGATAAATAGAGCATTTGCTCCATAGGAGCAAATGCTCTATTTACCACAATGGTTTCAATACTTCACAATTCTAAAATTTTCCTTTTCTCTACTAAATGCTCCTTTTTGGTAGATTTATTCAAAAAGGTTGGGTCTAAAAATAGCCTATGGAGGAATGGGTTAATTACAGCTATCATGACAAACCAAACAATGTGATGATATTGTAAGTAACACTGTCAGTACACAATGAGACAAACACATACATGTATTAACTTTCACAATGAAAAAAATGTCCAGCCAGCTATTTAGTTTAGATATGATTTTATTTTCCACCTGCTTTGTTGACATTGTAATTAGTTAGATCAATAAATCCCAATTATTGACTGAGTTTAATAGCGACAATAAATCCCATTTGTTGACTGATTTTAATATCGACAGTTTAGTTATACCATTGTTGTACAGAAAAATCCCTCTAAACTGGAAATGTAGTTGAGAAGAATTTAGATATATTTAGGCAGGTGGCTGCTTAATGCAGGGTGAAAGTCATGCAGAAAGCTTCTTTAGGAGCTTTCTGCATGACTTTCACCTTGCATTACGCTGCCACCTAGCTGTCTCCAAGACCTATATTTAAACTAGATTTAATTTCGGGTTTAGAGGGGTTATACTGTACACTGTTTATTGTAAGGTACCATATTGTCTGTAATAAATGTCCCCAAGGGCATAACATTTGTTTAAAGGCGCTTCTTGCGTTTTGTACACAGGTGGTTGCTTAATTCAGAATAAAAGCAATGCATTAAGCTCTTATGGGAGCATTCAGCCTGTTTTAATCTACCACCTGCAGAAGACAAAATTTGGCAGCGAAAGAGGTAACTCCCTGCACACAAAGTAATTGTTCTCTGCAAAACGTTTTGGTAATTGCAAAGTTAACATTTCCTCCACTTCTCTTAAATATCGAAGTAGCATGTCAAACCGGATGGATGCTGATGAGACGCCAAAGCTACTCATGGTCTCATCTGGATCTAAACTGTTTGCATTGATAATTATGAATTCAAAGCTAACATCCAAAAAAAGTTGAGTTGGATCTTGTTGATTTCATCAAAATTGAATCTTCTATTATACAAATTTAATCACATTCTTTGTGAACTTAACATTATAGACTAAGTTGCAATTATTTAGTTTTGATCCAGAAGCAGAGTAAGTCTGTGTCCCATCAGGATCCAAATGGTGTGGCATTCATACTAACATTGACCCAGTATATAGAGGATCAGACAAACTGTTTTAATGAAGCAAGTTTACTACAGTAATATGATACAAGCTTTAGCAAGCGTCAAATTCATTGTAGGAAAACAGTTTCATAAAAAACAATTTTTAAAGAACACAAATGTAAGATTCTTTTTATCACATAACCCTTAAAAATTCCCATAGAAAGTGAAACAGGCTATAGCTGGCAGCTGCTTTTACCATTGTAATACAGTAAAGTTCCGCTAATGCGACCACCTAAAAGAGGTATAATTCTGGGTGATAGATGCAGGTGGTAGCTTAATGCAGGACACAAGTAATGCAGAAAGCTCCTAGAGGAGCTTTCTGCATTACTTTTATCCTGCATTAAGCAACCACCTGCTTATAAAGGCACCCATGTTTATTCATTAAGTGGTCGCATTGGAGGGGTTTTACTGTACAACAAACAATACACATTGAGTGAATCGTCATGCAGTACAACAAAAATAAGGCTAATGATTAAATGACATCATGCATTGGTTCCACCTATTCTCTTTTACCTTATTGGCCAGATTCAAACTGCTTCACACCGCATATTATGTAAGAAAAAATGTAATGTATTTCTTTATCGCTTTCAGGTACACTATTCCACTGGAGGTGTTTTTGTTGTTCATGTTTTTCTGGGGAATGAACTTTATTGTTGCCCTTGGCCAGATGACCTTGGCGGGCTCTTTTGCATCATACTACTGGGCATTTGAGAAGCCCAAGGATATCCCAGCATTCCCTCTGTCAGGATCCCTATACAGATCCCTGAGGTATGTATCGCTTGTTATAACCCTTTGTTCCATAAATATTCATGTAAGAAATAATGACATCAAAAATATTGATTAGATTATTGTTTATAATGTCACATGAACAGTGTTCATGTGACATTATAAAAACAGAACACAGGAAGTTTTGTCAATGGCAGAAAATTTAGAATCATATCCATATTATTTCATAAGTAAACAGAGCAGACATAATCAGATGGCTCCTACAGGAGTCATCTTATCTGGGTCTACTCTGTTTGCAAAGGCATAGAAAGGTGTACAGTATTTATGGAGGAAAGGGTTATATTGGATGTATTTGTGCTTGTAATATAAATATGATGGGATCTCGGACATTTTAACCCTTTACTCAATTGGTAAGCATTTTAGTCCCAAACAGAGTGTTGCCATTTCGAGGGCTTGGTGCAAAACTATTCTAACTCCTTCACAAAGTGAAGGAGTTAGAATAGTTTTGCACCAAGCCCTCGATTTGCTTTCGGAATATTCTAGAACTGATTCTACAGTGTGTGCCATGACTTAAATATCTTGTGTTCACACATTATAATAAAAGTCATCTAATTAATGTTAATGATGTACATTCATGATAATTTCTTACATGAATATTAATGCAGTAAAGGGTTGACTCTTGACTTTTCATGTAAGAAATAAATTTCGAGGGCTTGGTGCAAAACTATTTGTGAAGGAGTTAGAATAGTTTTGCACCAAGCCCTCGTAATGACCTCATGAATATTAATTAGACTGATTGTTATAATAGCATATGGACACCTGTGGTCATGGTAGAAGCTATATAATCATATTTACAATATGTCATAAGCAAAGAGAACAAACCCTGATCAAATGGCTCCTTCAGGAGCTGTATGGTGTGCATCTACTCTGTTTACAAAGATGTAGAAGGCGTATTTATGGAGTAAAGGGTTAATCAGTCATTAAAATCTGAATGACTCCTGATAAAATGGCCTGTTGTTGTTGTTGTTGTCTGGTAACTTCCTCCGTTTTCTTCAGTCTCTTTTTTTTCATCTTTTGTAAATTGAGCAAGGCAGGTAACTGGTACTTGTAATTTTGACATTATATTGTAAGTTATCTCCCTTTACTGACACTGATCCAATGGATTTCCAATCTGATTTGCAAAACAGCATGTAGGAAATGGGACCATGGTGCCTCTCTGTGTCTAGAACAATGTAGTGAGACCGTTGAAATGGTAAACACGAATATTCATGAAGTAAAGGTTAAATGACTTAAAATGCTTAATATGGTAATCCATTTGACACAACTATGACACTAGTACTACATGGCTGTAGTACTAAAGTTCTGCTGTAGTGCACATAGTATAGACTTAATTTTCCTTTGTATTTTCAGGTACCATACAGGGTCATTGGCTTTCGGCTCGCTGATTATCGCTATTGTTCAGATGATACGTGTGTTCCTGGAGTATCTTGATCATAAGTTGAAGGACTCGACCAACATGGTGGCCAAGTTCTTGCTGAAGTATGTAAATGGATGTACAATAAAACCCCTCTAATGCAACCACTTAATGAACAAACATGGCTGTCTTCATAAGCAGGTTGTTGCTTGATGCAGGATGAAAGTTATGCAGAAAGCTCCTGTAGGAGCTTTCTGCATAACTTTCATCCTGCATTAAGCTACCACCTGCCTTTGCCACTGTGAATTATGCCCCTTTTTGGTGGTCGCATTAGAGGGGTTTTAATGTATTGTCTTATTTATTTTCAACCTTTAAATGCTGTTCGTTAATTATAATCTGCTTAATCGTTTCACCTAATTACTCACAGAGTTATTATTTCTTACATATATACAATAATACAACATCTTACAATATTCATCAATGACAGTGACAAGTAAACAAAGCAGACCCTTGATCAGATAGTTCTTACAGACGATATCGTGACCTGGGTCTACTCTGTTTGCATTAAAATCAAGTAAAGGATTAAAGCAAAACGGAGTAATGTAAAAAATACTAAGTCTTGTAATAATAAAAAACACCCTGTTTTCGAATTTTCATTTGAGCTTTATGAAGAAACAATTATATACATGGAAAAACAACTACTAGTAAGTGGCCTCCATCATGATGACAGGAAAAGAATATTTTACTCCAGAGAATAATCTTGGAGTAAAGCATTTAAGGTTCTCTAACTGAAATTGTCTGTTTGTTATTTCAGGTGTCTAAAGTGCTGCATGTGGTGCTTGGAAAAGTTCCTTAGATTCTTGAATAAGAATGCTTATATCGTAGTAAGTTGGTGACTCTTTGAAATTCTCTGAACATTAAGTAAATTTGGTCTGCAAATTTGTCTTCTGTTTCTTTTCTAATTACATGTATATGCCTTCTACATATCTTTTAAAAAGTCTTGTCAAAGCTTTAAATCTTTACTGTTTCAGAGTTGTTACTTGCTTTGAAGTTATGATATATAGCCTCATTTAGTTTTTCAATTTTAACCCTTTACCAACTATATGAAAAACTATTTGACCAGGTTTTGCACTGTTTGCCTTAACTTAAGTGTCCAAATAGGGTAATAAGGGTATTTGTTTTCCTTTTTACAGATTACCGTTCGGGTTCTATTACAGATTTCTATTTGCTATATTGCTATTTTTAACTCCACCCCCTCATTAGAGATGGCTATTTGTGTTCTTTATTACAGATTTCTACATCTGTTTTCATTTGTTACAGATTGCTGTTCGAGGAAAGAACTTCTGCTTTGCAGCAAAAGATGCATTTTTCCTGATATTGAGAAATGTTGTCAGGTAAATTACCTTTCAAACCTTTGTTTCCAGATTTAACTCCATAGATTTTACTCCATTTATTCAATGTGACTGCATTCAGATAAAACATGTACAGTAATACCCAGCTAAATAGGAGTTATATTAGAGAATAATTTAGATACTGTTAGGCAGGTGGATGCTTAATGCAGTGTGAAAGTCATGCAGAAAGTTAGAGAAGCTTTCTGCATGACTTTCACCCTGCCTTTAGCTGCCACCTGTCTCCAAGACCGATATTTATACCAAATTTAACAGTTGGTTTAGAGGGGTTTTACTGTGTATGGTTGCAAAGTGTTTGAATTTTCACTTAATGCCGACTCTCAATAAGGGATGCAGCAGGTAATTTCCACATATCAAAAACATGCATTTCTATATCATCAGCTTTTAAAACATTTACCCGATGTATCTTTGCAAGCACTTTTATCAATTTTTAACCATATCTGGGATTCTGGTGTCCTTCCACCTTCATGGAAGGAGGCTATTGTTGTCCCTGTTGCAAAGCCAGGTAAGGATGCATCTAATCCTACTAATTATCGCCCTATCACTCTTACTAGTTGTGTCTGTAAGACACTTGAAAGAATGATTAATGCACGTCTTGTTTGGTTTCTGGAATCCAACAATCTTATAACTAACTTTCAAAGTGGTTTTAGAAATCAACGCAGTACAAACGATCATCTTGTCCGTTTAGAATCATTTATTCGTGATGCTTTTATTAAAAAAGAACATCTTGTTGCTGTATTTTTTGATATGGAGAAAGCCTATGATACAACATGGAAGTATGGAATTATGAAAGACCTGAAAGATCTAGGTCTGAAAGGTAGACTACCTACTTTTATTGCGGATTTCCTTTCTGACAGAAATTTTAAAGTGCGAGTTGGGTCGACACTCTCCGACACGCAACAGCAGGAGGAGGGCGTCCCTCAAGGAAGCATTTTATCAGTAACTTTATTTGGTTTAAAAATTAATAATATTGTCAAATGTTTAAATTCAGGTGTTGACTGTTCTTTGTATGTCGATGATTTTTTAATATGTTATCGTTCCAAAAATATGCATACTATTGAAAGACAACTTCAACAATGTCTCAACAAACTTGAAACATGGAATAATGAGAATGGCTTTAAATTTTCAACGTCAAAAACGCAATGTGTTATATTTCTGTCAGTTAAGAAATTGTCACCAAGACCCCGTTTTAAATCTTAATAATATTCAAATCCCTGTGGTTGATCAAGCCAAATTTTTAGGACTTATATTTGACAAAAAGTTGACATTTATACCTCATATTAAGCATTTAAAAACAAAATGTCTTAAATCTCTTAATCTTCTTCGAGTTTTAGCTCACACTGACTGGGGAGCTGATCGGAAAGTGCTGCTGCGCCTTTACCGATCATTAATTCGTTCTAAACTGGACTATGGAAGCATTGTATATGGATCAGCTAGAAAGTCTTACCTGAAGATTCTTGATCCCATTCACCATCAAGGACTTCGGCTTTCCCTTGGTGCTTTTAAAACCTCACCAATCGAAAGTCTTTTAGTAGAAGCAAATGAACCATCTTTATACATTCGAAGAGAGCAATTAGCTCTTAATTATGTTACTAAAGTGAAGGCAAAAAACAAATCCTACCAATCCTGCTAATGAAATAATTTTTGAACCCAAATATGAAATGCTTTATGAAAGGAAACCTAATGCTATAAAGCCTATTGGTCTCCGTCTCAGATCGGCAATTGACGAGGCAGGTCTGAGAATGGATTCTGTCAGGCAACATAAAGTTTCAAACATTGCGCCATGGACTATCAAGCAACCTAATGTTTTCTTACATCTGGCTTCAAATAAAAAGTCTTCTACAAATGCACTAGAATATCAATCCGAATTTGAAGAACTTAAGTCACAGTATCCTGACCATATTCCCATATATACTGATGGTTCTAAAGATGAAAATAAAGTCGGTTGTGCATCTGTCAGTAAATTTCATACCTCTAAAGTAAGACTACCTGACAAATCTTCCATATTTACAGCTAAAGTCCAAGCAATTGACCTTGCCCTTCGATTCATATCGGTGCACAACATGAACAAATACATAATTTTTTCAGACTCGCTCTCTGTTCTTCAAGCGTTGAACAACAGAAATATGAATAACCCATTAGTTCAGCAAATTCTTCTTAAACACCATAAATTATCTCTGTCAAACAATATTGTTTTCTGTTGGCTACCTAGTCATGTTGGAATTCGGGGAAATGAAGAGGCAGATAAAACGGCCAAGTCATCCCTGAATCTGAATGAGGCAGTTTTCAAAATACCATATACTGATTTTAAACCATTGATTAAACAGCATACATGTTCCAAATGGCAGGTTTCTTGGGACAGCAATATTAACAATAAACTTCATGCCATCAAACCAACCATTGGTGATTCTCTCTTAAATTATAGAGCTGTACGAAGAGATGAGGTGGTCCTAGCTCGCTGTCGCATCGGACACTCTCATATTACTCATTCCTATTTACTAAAGCGCGAAATTCAACCAGAATGTGTCTTCTGTCAAGAGCCATACACAGTAAAACATTTTTTGATTGAATGTATTGACCTTTCTATAATAAGACATAAATACTTTTCTGTTGATTCTATGCAACAGTTATTTAATACAGTTCCGTACGAGAATATAATTTCGTTTTTGAAAGAGACTGGTCTTTATTCTAAAATATAAATCTGTTTAACCAGTTCTATTATTTTTATTTTTTTTCTGTATTCCTTTCTACATTTTCATCTTCGTATATTTTAATGATTTACAGACTCGTTGATCGATATTTTTTATTGATTTTCATCGTTTCATCATAATTTTCGTCATTGGCGCTATATGACCTACTTAGTGTCGCGGTGCCGTAAAACCCAACTCACTCACTCATTCACTCTATATCATCATTTTGAGAGCTTTATGCAAAACAATTGTAAATGCAGAAATACAGTAAAGTCTTGCAAATTGGACCAATCAAAAGATGTCCAATTCTGGATTTTCATTTCATCAAAGTTTATTCTTTTATGCTATATAGAGTATATACATGTAGCATAAAAGAATATAATTTGGTGAAATGATTTTGTCTGACAAACAGTTCTCCGATCAGAGTCTTTATTGTAGACTATATTATAGACTTTACTGTTTAACCCATTTCCTCATAGGCTATTTTTAGATCCTACCTCTTTGAATAAATCTACCGAAAAGGAACATTTCATTGAGAAAATGAATTGTTTAGAAATTTGTAGTTATGAAACCATTGTGATAAATAGAGCATTTGCTCTTATGGAGCAAATGCTTTATTTATCACAATGGTTTCAAAAAGTAAGTTTTATAGAAGCGTCAAAATATGAGGGAATTGGTTAATAATGACTGAAGATTTCACATTGAAAAATTCAGTATTAGAACACACAAAAGTTATATAAATGTCAACAGTTTTAGGTTATGTCCTCATTATTATCTTTCAGGGTCGTAGTGTTAGACAAGGTCACAGACTTCATCCTGTTCATCAGCAAATTGTTGTGTGTGTCGGCCGTCGGCGTCGGGTCTTTCTTCTTCTTCAATGGGGACATTGATTATGTGGCTGCATATGTCCCCAACCTCAACTACTTCTTCTCACCTGTGATTGTAAGTAAAGTTTTACTCTTATACAGCTATAAGTAGTGCTACTGGAGAAAAAGTTTGAACCAAAATGAGATGCTGAATAACCCTTTACTCCATTAATATTCATTACGAAAATAATGCATATATCACAAAAGAACTCAATTAGTATATAATTATATCATATAAACATTTATTGAGTTCTTGCTCTAAGGTTATGATATGAAGATTAATTAGCTGATTTTTTATACTGGCATTATGAACAAGTGGCAAAAACTGTAGAATCAGATATACTTTTTTTTCGTACCCAAGCAGAGATGACTCTGAGCAAACTGCTCCAACTGGAGCCATCTGATCTTGGTCTACTCAGTTTGCAAAGATATTAAAAAGGCGTATCTATGGAGTAAAGGGGTAAATCAGCATCTCACTGAAATCCTAACTTTAATATCCTCGGATTAATGATTTGGAAGGGGAAAGGGACAAAAGTGTGCTTTTAAAAACATTTATAGCAATGTTGTGTAACTAACACTCAACATACCTGTAAAGGTTTGACATTAACCCTTTCCCTGTTCTATGTTTAGTCCAAATTTCAGTACCTACTGAGGAATATTCATGGACAAAATTAGTCATAATGAAATATGGAAGGTGGAACATTATAGAACTGTTTTAGAAAGTAAAGAAACAAATTTTAGCAAACAGAGCAGACCCAGAGCAGACAGCTCCTATAAGAGACAATTCTAAAGAATGGTCACAGTATAGGGTTTGGCGGAGAAATGACAATTTTAGTATTTGGGTACGCACCGTTTCTCTTAATGTATATATGACAAGTGTTTCCCGTTTTCTATTTTCAGCTGATAGTGATAGGGACGTATCTGATTGCCTCATGCTTTTTCAGTGTCTACGCTATGGCAGTTGATACTTTGTTCATCTGTTTCTGTAAGTATCCATTTACATGTTAAATATACTTATAAGATTCTTTATTCATTTTTATCTTTTCCCTCATATAAATGAATTATCACACATTTTCACGCATTTTCCTGCATTTGCAAACAGAGTAGACCCAGATCAGACGGCTCCTATAGGAGTCATCTGATCAGGGTCTGCTCTGATAAATATTTTGTGCATGAATATTCAGTAGGTATTGAAATTTGGAATAAATATAGAACAAGGAAAGTGTTAATACAGCTTTCAGTGTCCTGATAAATCAATCATTTATTGAGTGTCTGTATTGACATTTGTTGTCTCGATAACCAACCATTATAGCATTTATTGTGTGGTCTGTCAATTATTGAGTAGACCTCCTGGTCATTCTCACATAGGGTCAGTAAGTATACATCAATACTGGTAGCTGTAATCCTGACGAAAAAATGTAAACCCTTTACTCCATAGATACATCTTTTTAATGCCTTTGCAAACAGTGTAGACCCAGATCAGAGAGCTCCTGCAGGTTCTGCTCTGTTTGCTTTTAGAATTTATCAGATTGCCAAATTTCCTTTATTATTTACCATTATAAATATTCATGTTGTTATTTTTCATGAATATTTATGAAGTATAGGGTCAACCCTTTCCCTGTTCAGTATTCATTTCACAAATTATGACATCATGAAAATTTATTGGCTGAATATTTATTGGCTGAATTCTTATAATGTAAATCTTTCAAGGGAAATTTTTGCTTTGCCAAAAACTGTAAAATCATATATCTGTCATGTCATTAGCAAACAGAGCAGACCCTGATCAGCCAGCTCCTATAGGAGCTGTCTGATCTGGGTCTACTTTGTTTGCAAATGCATGAAAAAGGATTTATGAAGGAAATGGTTAGATAGCTTCATGTTTTTTGCATGCTAGTGGTGAATTTATGATTACCTTAGCAAACAGGTGAAAGTCAGACCCCTATATAATTCCAGGAACAAACAGAGCAGACCCTGATCAGATGGCTCCTACAGGAGCCATCTGATCTTGGTCTACTCTGTTTGCAAATGTACCAAAAGGCAACTGAATCAGGGAAACAATAGAAGAAATAACTTTGCAGATGACTGGCACTTAGTGCACAAATTGTAAAGTTTTAAATGTTTTGAATTATATTTTGCCCTAAGAAGTGAAGTACAGTATTAGCCTGTCTGCTTGTCAAGCAATGTTTTATCTATACCTGTCTTTCCATTTTACAGTCATCATTTCTGTACCATATTTGGGATTTCAAGCAGAAAATAATAGGACACAATTTGAAGGTTGTAAATTGCAGTTTATAGGTCAAGGTCTCTTTTAAAATCAAGAGTTCCTCTAGCATTACAATGACTCTGCTATTTATATACAATGTATGTATAATTGATCAGTGCTCATGGACATGATTTCTTCAATAATTAACAATATATAATTACGGTAGTAGATTTGAAGGAAAGAAAACAAGGTATCTGTCATAGTCAAGTACTTGTCTCAGTTTTAGTCTCTCTGTACAATGTACATTTATTTATTGTATTTCCAGTGGAAGACCTTGAAATGAATGACGGCTCACCGGAGAAACCGTATTACATGAGTAAAGGATTGATGAAGATTGTGGGCAAGAAGAACAAGCAGCTGAAAGAACCTAAAAAGGGTTAGAGACTATGTTATAGTGTGTCTGTGATAAATGGGGTGAACTGCTAGGGAAGGGGGATAACTCCGAAGATCAATCTGAGAGTTATCACTCATAACAATTACAGCTCTTCTAAGGAGCCAAATGTAGTCATCCAAACAAAATGACTGTATGTACACGTAATATAAAATCATTTTATAATTGCTGAGTTTAGTTTTTTAAGTCCTAAAAGAGCAATCATAGATTTAATATTTCAGTAAGTAAAAAACTATTGATTCGTCTTAACCCATTCCCTCATAGGCTTTTTTTAGATCCAACCACTTTAAATAAATCCACCCAAAAGGAGCATTAACTATAGAAAAGGAAAATTTTAGAATTTTGTAGTTTGAAACCATTGTGATAAATAGAGCATTTGCTCCTATAGGAGCAAATGCTCTATTTATCACAATGGTTTCAACAGGGGAATTTTACAGGTGGTTAGAAAAGGAAAGGGTTAACCCTTTACTCCATAGTTACAATTTTTTGTACGCCTTTGCAAACAGCTAGGGTAGATCTAAATCAGACAACTCTAGTAGTAGCCAGCTGATCAAGGTCTGCTCTGTTTGCATATGCAATAATATAGATCTGATTCTACAGTTTCTGCTATGGCTAAAGATGGCCTTGTTTATTGATGCCACCTTAAAGATTTAGTTAATAAATTAATGTAGTTAGTTAATAAATTAATTCATTATGTTATTATTTCTGAAATGAATAATAAATTAATTGATTATGTTATTATTTCTGAAATGAATATTCATGAGGTAAAGGGTTAAAATGAGTGTTGCTGTACTTTTACTGAAAACATGTGCTCATTGAATTAATGGTATACATGTATACTTCGTAGTATACACTCAACATTGCATTATAATATAGTGAGCATTTATACTCATATACTCGTGTTATACTTATAGTAGAACCTGTCTTAAGTGGCCATCAATATGGTCTTATTATGGATTTGTTAGGCAGGTGGTAGTTTTCTACATTAGTTTTACCCCGAATTGAGCAACCACCTTCTTTTTTAACCCATTTGCTCCCAGTGGCTTATATATTGGATTAGTCTATTTTTTATCTAAGGAATGTCTGGTCTAACTTTTCATGTTTTATATTGAATTTCCTATCAGCAAACAGTGTAGACTCTGATCAGACGCCGCATTCTGCGGCGTCTGATTAGAATCTACACTATTTGCCTATGTCCCATATATGGGATCGTGGAAGCAAATGGGTTAAGACTCCTATGTTCAATAAATGAATGGTCACTTAGAACACATTCTGCTGTGTATAAAGCATAATGATTTCTCGTGTTTTCACACATTCGCAAACAGAGTAGACCCAGATCAGATGGCTCCTATAAGAGCCATCTGATTCAGGGTCTGCTCTATTGCCAATAGAATTTGATAGATCTGTTTCTTTACTTTTTAAAATGGGTACAGTTTCCCACCAACATCTAACCCTTTACCTGATAGAGATTAGAGAAGCCTTTTAAAACATTTGCAAAAAGAGTAGACCCAGATCACATTACTCCTGTAGGAGGCGTCTGATAAGGGTCTGCTTTGTGTGCATATTGGATTATGTAGCCCTGATTTTAAGTTTCTGCCATTGCCAAAAGTTCCTGTGTTCATTTACCATTAAAAAAAATCCAGCTAATTTATATTCATGATGGCATTATTCTTTATATGAATATGCATCAGGTAAAGGGTTAAGAATATTTATTCTATTTTGTGCGCAAATGATTTATTCATAATTATGTCCTAGGTGTGCATACTCAGATACTGCAATCCTCATTTCTCCACCAAACCCTCTTCGAGAAGTTTCTAATGAGTGGTCACAACATAGGTTTTGGTGGAGAAATAAAGGAGTTATTTTTGATTTTTTTTAATTTATGCGTCTTATCTGGACCTCTCGTCCTTGGTCAATCTTTAGTTATATCAGTTGTCTTCAGTATTGATATGTACATTGTACGTATAATGGAATCAATGACAGCTGAGTCGTTAGAAATGCATGGCGTCTTCATGATGATGCAAACAGTGTATTATGTTGATATGACATCTGAAAAGATAGTACAGTGTAGATCCAGATCATATCTATTTTTAACTCATTTTAAGGCCTTGATAAAAGCCATTTTTTTGAAACCATGGTGATAAATAGAGAATTAATTTTGATCCTATGGAGCAAATGCTCTATTTATTACAATGGTTTCAAAACTACACAATTCTAAAAAAATCCTTTTTTCTAGTAATGCTCCTTTTCAGTAGAATTATTCAAAGATGTTAGGTCTAAAATAACCTATGATGTAATGGGCCTAAATATAGCCTTTTAGGTAATGGGTCTAAAAATAGCCTATGAGGGAATGGGTCAAACTATTTGCAAAGCCCAAAATGATTGGCAGGTTGGCTCATGTGTAGGTATTAGATGTCAGATTATAGGCTTACGACATATTCATTGAGCAGTGCTCAATGAAGAATTTATTACTGTGATATTGTTTCGTACATGAAGTATGGTAGCTACTCTGTTAGATATGTGTAGAGGTTGTGAAATCCTGATAGAGTTTTCATCATTCCAAGGTTATAAAACTTGAGTTTGAGTCTGAGATCATTCACGAGTATCTGATTGGTGACAGATGCTTTAGACTGATCTCTGCAGACTCAAGCAAAAAGTTTTATAACTGTGAGAACATATCAAAGTCATTCAGTAATGCATTTTGAGAACATGTCAAAGTAATTCAGAAATGCATTTTGAAAATATGTCAAAGTCATTAAGTGATGGATGCATTTTGAGAACATGTCAAAGTTGTTAAAAAATGTATTATGAGAACATGTCAAAGTCAATCAGTAGTGCATTTTGAGAACATGTTAAAGTCATTCAACAATGCATTTTGAGAAATCAGTTATATATTTATATTCATATTTATGTAACTAGCATGCAGTTATATTCATATTTATGTAACTAGCCTGCAGTATGTTAATCCTTTCCCTGTTAACTGTTGAAGAAAGAAATAATCATAATGACATCATGAATATTTATTAGCTTAAACATGGCACATGAACGCATTAATAATTGTCATATCTATTACAATTCCATAAGCAAACAGAGCAGACCCTGATCAGACAGCTCCTATAGGAGCTGTCTGATCTGGGTCTACTCTGTTTGCAAAGGTAGTTTATATGAAGGAAAGGGGGTTAGCATTTCTCATTTTATCTTTGAGCATAATGGTCATAATGAGTACCATCAAGATAGGGTGTGGTGGTGAGATATGGGGAAAGAAAATTCCTAAAGGGAGCTCTTGTCTGGAGCTCTGAAATTAGTGTAGACCCTGACCAATGCTTTGTCTGATCAGATACTGGAAAAAGAGTGTAATCATTGTGAGATGCTGAATCTCAAGATTGTGCATGCCATGTGTTTATTTTTATGGCTAATTTTCGTTTCATTTCATTATTGTCATATTCAGGAGATGGCAAAGGAGTCGCCTCTCTGAGCGATATGTAGATAGTCTAGTAAGTAGCTGAGCAATGGCATGTGGAATGTACAGTAACACTTCTTTAACCTCATATCTGATAGATAGGCCTTTTCATGCCTTAGCAAACAGAGTAGACCCTGACCAAATGACTCCTGAAGGGGCTGTCTGACCAGTTTCTGTTCTGTTTGCTGATGGAAATTAATAGATCTGAACATACAGTTTCTGCATTCATAAACCATTATGAAAATCAGCTAATAAATATTCATGATGTCATGATTTCTTAGATGAATATTCATCAGGTAATGGTGGTAATTTTAACCCTTTACTCATTGAATATTCATGAAAGATATTATGTCACGAATATTAATTAGATTTTTTTTTTAAAATGACATATTAACCAAATCAGAAACTGTAGAATCAGATCTATATTATTCCATAAGCAAACAGACCAGACCCTGATCAGTAGGCTCCAATAGGAGCCATCAGATCTGGGTCTACTCTGTTTGCAAAGGCGTAGAAAGGCATATTTATGGAATAAAAGGTTATGGAAGTTTTACTGTTTGTATGTATTTGTACATGTAATCCCTTGTATCCTGAGCACACCAAGATATAAACTCTCTGAGGACCAGTACCCTTATAACCTAAAAACTTTTGGCAGAAAGTGCAGACCAAGATCAACATTTGCTTCTTCATTAAACCCTTTACTCCAAAGATATTCTTTTTGATTTTTGATTTCTTTATACAACAAACAGTGTAGACCCAGATCAGACAGCTCCTATAGGTGCTGTCTAACCAGGGTTTGCACTATCTGCATTCATAATCTTTTATGTCGGAGTCTTTATTGTCATTCTTAGAAATAATTGGTAAATAATGAATATGCAAAGAGGGTGGATCCTGCAATATAAATATTCATGGAGTAGAGGATTAAAGTCATTGAAATAGTGTTGAATAGATTTATCTAAAATTACAAACTGTTTGATAGGGTTTAACACTTTCTTTAAATATAAACGCATTTTCATGCCTTTGCAAACAGAGTAGACCCAGATCAGATGGCTCCTGTAGGAGCCATCTGATCAGTGTCTGCTCTGTTTTCTTATGAAAATTAAAATAGGTCTGACTCCACAGTTTCTACAAATATCAAAAACTCCTTATTCGTATGCTGCTACAAGAATTCAACTAATGAATATTCATGATTTCATTATTTCTTGCATAGATTTTCAAAGAGAAATTGTAAATTATTTGTATTTAGGGTAAATGTATTAATTTTTCTCTTCGAATGATAAGGGTAACTTTGGTAACAATTGCAATTTTTGCAGCATACATTAAATGTGAAACATAGGTTAATCGTCACCTTTAGAAGGAAAATTGTATGATATACTGCACTTGTGTGTCTGCCAGTGTGCTTGTGTATTTTCTGAATCTCTTTGGGTAGGCCCAGTCTTTATGGCATGGTGCTATGCAATGCATGCTAGAAAGCTTTTCTGTGATATTTCTTTCTTCTCAATCTACACTGTTTGTGGTTGTCAGTCGTCACTTTTAACCCCTGACCCCTAATTAATATTCACATAAGAAATAATGACTCTGTGAATATCAATTAGCTAAATTTTTGTAATGGCATTTTGAACATGGAAGAAACTGTAGAATCAGATCTACAGTGCTCCCTCCCTACAACGGCCCTCTCTATAACGATTCCCTCCTTACAACAACGCATGTCACTGTTTCCTAAACAACAAGGCTCCGGAACAACTTTTTCCATCGTATTTTCTTTATGCCTCTATCAAACCCTATGTTGTGACCACTCTTTAGAATCGTCACATAACGGTTTTAGTTCTCGAAATATACCTGATCTAGGGATCTGTAAACACGCTAATGATGTTGATTTTCCCTCCATATAACAACCCTCTGAACAACACATACAATCTTCGTATCCCAAAGGGAGTCGTTGTAGAGAGGGAGCACTGTATATCGTTTCATTATCAACCAGAGCAGAACATGATCAGACACTCAGCACTAATTCTTAATGACATTTGCAAACAGTACAGGATCTAAACTGTTTGCTATTGAAATGGTACATTGTATCATCTCTAATAAACGCCACTTGTGGTGTAACAATTTTTAAAAGGAGCTTCTTGCATTTTGTGCCTAGATGGTTGCTCCTGCATTGCTTTCAGTCTGCAATAAGCCACCACCTGTATTTTGAAAAACCTATAAAAATGTAAATCTTTTTTAATGGTTACTATATATGGTTTCAGTTGTTTTATTGTCCGTTAGTCCCCCCCCCCCCCCCTAATATAAGGGGGGTGTTAATTAAGAGAGGGGGAGGGTATTTACATGTATTAGCGAGCATACGGTTATTATCTCTTATTTTACTGTTTCTGTCTTGGTCAAACGCTGTTTTTTTTCCAGACAGAGTAGATCCTGATCAAACTGTACTTTTACATTTGAAGCAGGTGAAAATGTGTTGAAAGCAAAAGTTATATAGTGGTAAAAATGATAAGGCAGGCTGTACACTAACTCATTCCCTCATAGGTTATTTTTAGATCCAACCTCTTTGAATAAATCTACCAAAAAGGAGCATTTACTATTAAAAGAAAAGGAAAACTTTATAATTGGGTAGTTTTGAAACCATTGTGATAAATAGAGCATAATTTTTACTCCTATGGAGCAAATGCTCTAGTTATCACTATAGTTTCAAAAAGTTACTGTTACAGAGGTGTCAAAAGGTGTCAATATGAGGGAATGGGATAATGGAGCTTTTCTGTCACTGTTTCTGTACTAAGATACATGTACCTATCTTTCCCATCTCAAAGATCAACTTGTAATGTATGGTGGCTTTTTTCTGCCATTAAGATACCTATCTTTCCCATCTCAGAGATCTACTTGTAATGACAAAATGTATGGTGGCATCTTTCTGCCATTTTTCTAAACCCTTTACCTGATAGAGCTATTTTTGTAAACAGAGTAGACCTTGATCAGACAGCTCCTACCAAATGCCATGGTCAATACTCTCTGTGTTCATATGGCACAAACAAACAAAACTTAATCTAATTAGTATTCATAAATTTATTAATTTCTATATGAATATTCATCAGGGTAAGGGTTGACAAATTTTTAGTTTGGAATCTGATGTTGTCCATTCTTTGCAATTTTATCACTTGTGCTGTAGGTTAATGCTATTGGTTACAATTTGACACCATATTGATAACTTTAACCCTTTCCTCCATAGGCTATTTTTAGACCCAACCCCTTTGAATGAATCTACCCAAAAGGAGCATTTACTAGAGAAAAGTAAAATTCTAGATTTTTGTAGTTAGAAACCATTGTGATAAATAGAACATTAATTTTGCTCCTGTAGGAGCAAATGCTCTATTTATCACAATGGTTTCAAGAAGTGGTTATTACAGAGGCGTAGAAAGGCGTATTTATGGAGTTGCTTATGGAGTTGCAAATAGTGAATAGTCACGTACCTTGATCAAACTGCTCAAACGGCTCCTTCAGGAGCCTAACTATTTGCCTATGATTGTCTGCATGAATATCTAGGATGTACGTATATGGTACATGTAATTTAACTCTTTGCATGCTAAGTAATTTTTCGTCTGCAACAATTGTCATCTACTTCAATTCTTAAAATAAACTTTCTCTCATTTCTTTGCAAAAATATGGTTGAAGTGACAAACAGTTTGGATCCTGATGAGATGCCACATTATGCGGCGTCTCATCTTGATCCAAACTGTTTGCATAAGTAATCACATTTTCACCACTAGCGTGCAAAGAGTTAATTTATTTTTCTCTAAAAAATTATATCATGTTCTGTTTTCATTTACTCATTCACAGTCACATGTTATCTGCTTCAAGTTTCATCTTTTTTTTTCCTTTTGTTTAAATAATTATAAACCCAGTATCAAATAGTTTGGATCCTGATGAGACACCAAGTTACGTAGGAAATCACAAATTTGTCACTAGTGTCAAAGACAGTTAACCCATTCCTTCATATAAACTCCTTTTCACACATCTGCAAACAGAGTAGACCCAGATCAGATGGCTCCTATAGGAGCCATTTGATCAGGGTCGGCTCTGTTTGCTTTTGACATGATAAAGATCTGTTTCTGCAGTTTTTGTCAAAGTAAAACGTTTCCCTGAAAAGTTAACATTGTAAAAATTCAGCTTATGAATATTCATGATGTCATTATTTTTTACATGAATATTGAATAGTGAAAGAGTTATGGTTCTTAGTAAGTTGTTAACTTTATTGCTACTTGTTAACTTGAGTTTTAATGCCTATGATGTTTTCTCTTATCATTTCAGATGAAAACAAGTGATTTATTTAATGTACAAAGTAGTTTCATGAAATGGGCAACATATCAAAGACATTCGCTGTGATAAATTGGCATCCAGTTGTGTAAATACAAATCTTACATTATTACAGATTGCATATTCATCAACTATATTCCACAGAGGTCCAGATAAGATGCGTAAATTAAAATATTTTCAAGAATAACTTCTTTATTTCTCCACCAAACACCTATGTTGTGACAACTCTTTAGAATCGTCTCTTCAGGACGATTCTAAAAGTGGTCGCAACATAGGGTTTGGTAGGCATGGATGATAAACCAAGTAAAGTCTTAACAAATTCATTGAAGGAAATGAGTGCAGTGGCATCTGCAAACAATATAGACCCAGGAGCCTGCTGATCTGGGTCTACTCTGTTTGCAAAGGCGTAGAAAAGTGTATTTATGGAGTGGAGGGTTAGTAGTCGACTGTATATGTTCATGCAATACTTATTTCTTGTTATTCCTGTTAATGTCCTTGATGCATATATACATGTATTCTCTTTTCAAAATTGTATTTATGTACATGTATATAATTTTAATCCTTTCTTCCTTGAATATTCATGTAAGAAGTAATGGCATCATGAATATTAATTAGATTATTTTATCTACATTGGCACATGGATAGGGGAAGTTTTGGTCATGGTAGAAACTGTAGAATCAGATCTGTATAAGCAAACAGAGTAGACCCTGATCAGACAGCTCCTACAGGAGTCATCCTATCTGGGTCTTATCTGTTTGCAAAGGCATGGAAAGGTATATTCATGTCTATCGAATAATATATATCTGATTCTACAGTTTCTGCAATTGAAAAATAGAAAATCCCTTTTTTTAAAATGCCATTATAAAATCCATGAATATTCATGAGGTAAAGGGTTAACTATTCATTTACATTGCTTTGTTACTGTACTGGTATAATTAACTTTAATGCAATACGGGAAGAACTTCTTGCCAACCAATTTTTGTTAACCCATTCCCGCATGTTGACGCCTTTTGACGCTTCTGTAAAAGTCTTTTATGAAACCATTGTGATAAATAGAGCATTTGATCCACAGGAGCAAATGCTCTATTTATCACAATGGTTTCAAGTGGAGCAAATGCTCTATTTATCACAATGGTTTCAAAACTACACAATTCTGAAAATTTCCTTATCTAGTTAAAGCTCCTTTTTGGTAGATTTAATCAAAGAGTTTAGGTCTTAAAATAGCCTAAGTGGGAATGGGTTAACCCTTTCCCTGTTCTATGTTTATTCCAAATTTAAATACCTACTGAATATTCATGAACAAAATAGTTATAATGATTTATGGTAGGTGGAACATTGTAGCCATTTTAGAAAGTAAAGAAACAGATCTATCAAATTACATTAGCAAACAGAGGAGACCCTGATCAGACGGCTCCTATAGGAGCCGTGTGATCTGGTCTACTCTGTTTGCAATTGAGTGAAAACACATTTGTATGAGGGAAAGGGTTAAGCATTTGTTTAATCCTTTACTTCATATTAACGATTTTTCACATCTTTACAAAAAGAGTAAACCCAGATCAGATTGCTTCTGTAAGAGCCATCTGATCTGGGCCTGCACTGTCTGCTTATAGAATTATATAGATCTGATCCTACAGATATTTTCAAAGCCGACAATTTCCCTTTTAAATTTTTACCTTTAAGAATTAAAATAATGAATATTCATGAAGTGATTAATTCATGCAGAAATGTTCATTAGGCAAACATCTATCACATTCCATTAGCAAACAGAGCAGGCCCTGATCAGATGGCTCCTCTAGGAGCCATCTGATCTGGTAGTTGGGCATCCGAGGTGTAAAAAGTCGCTTATTTTTCGAGGTCCATGGCATTTTTTAGTAGAAATGTTTGAATACCATAATTGTGTTGCCAGATACTAATCATTTGTGTTTCTGGTCCATGCCACTGCCAAAACCCTCTTTGAAGGTCAGAAACTAGGTCAAAGGTCAAATGAGTGCAAAAAGGTAATAAAATCTCTATATAGTATAAAATAACCGTAATTTTGACAATTTCGACACTTTTTTGCATTTAATTTCTTAGCAATGTCTCCACAGTAAGTACAGATATATTTATGGCACATTTAAGGAAGGTTTTAGTGACCTGTGATGATTACAAGTTCGGAAAACATCGTTTTAAATACGTTTACAGTACATTATCATACGGTATAATTATAACTTTGATACAAATCTGTGCAAATTATAGTACCCCTTCACGCAGATGTATTATTAAGAGATAATAATAAAAACGCCAGAAGATTAGTCTCTTATTTCCATAGTCTCAGTGTAATATTGGTCTGTTTGATTGTACACAACTTATATTAGCTGTCTGTATCATTAGTGACTGGAACGCCATAGCTTCTGGTGAGTATGGCAATGGTTTTACATATAATGAATTGATATATTTTACTTACACCAGCAGTACCTATGACAAAACCCTTTCTACATTTGCAGGAAAATGAATCACTCGGATATTGATTGGCCATTTTAACAGTTACTGGCCATAGGTACCCACTCTCACTCAACAATGAACTCATAGACATAGTCAGTGTCACTGGATATCAGTAACATTTCCCCTCCGTGATGACAACACTCTATATGTTATTGCCACAAACGATCACTTGTTAAACAGATATACTTCAAGATATATCCCAGAATAAGTGAGCATGTCATAGTACTGACTAAAATATCTTTCACGAAGGAAGCCTACCCTACATCTAGTCCACCTGTGAAATGAGGCTAACACATTCTCTATGCAGTTTGCAGCACACTTGGCAAATCAGTCCCTTTACCAATCTGTACTCTATTGGATATATTCAGAAAAGTGTGCACAGCCGCCCTCAAATTAGTGGTCCCTTCTAAGTTAACATCCACCAGCTTCAGCCAGCCATAGTGCAACTCCATCACCCGCCATTTCTCACGAAAAAAGAAATGTGCATACAAAAAAGTGCTGAGGACCAATGTACAGAAGAACTGGGCATGTACAAGGAGCTACAGAAAACTTTCAAAGAAGAAGTGCAAGGAAGCTCATGATGTGATTGACCTAGTGACAGATACCAGCTGTAAGAAGCTCTATGCTTTTGCTAGGAGCAAGAAATGTGACAGCTCGAGAGTAACCCCACTGACGAATGATGACATTAACCATGTTGATACACAAAGCAATATTGAAATACTGAACCACTAGATCTCTGTCTTTACACATGAGGACCTATCTCTCCTGTGTGCCATTTGAGAGTATCATTATTCGGACGCCCTTCTTTTTCATGTCACGATAAATAGTGTCTGCAAGGTTCTTAAGGGCCTTCATCTCCATAAAGCTACTTGTCTAGACATCATCTTATCAAGGTTCCTGAAAGAAGTGGCACATTCCCTGGCTCCTGTTCTTGCTCTGATCTTCCAGGCCTTTTGACCAGGATAAAGTCCCCAGTGATGGGAGGACTGTCACGTTAATCCTATTTACAAAAACATGGTCCAGAATAACCCCTTCAAACTATTGGCCTGTATCCCTAACGTCTGTTACATGTAAGATCATGGAAAACATCATACACAGTAACTTGTTTTTTCTTAGTACCTGACATCCTCAGCCAATGCCAGCATGGTCTCAGGAAGCAGCGCTTCTGTGAGACAAAGTGATCAATATGGTCAATGACCTTGTGTCAGGTCTGGGCCAGTGCCATTAGATTGACGCAATCTTGCTGGACTTTTCCAAAACATTTGACAAAGTGTCTTACTTCTTAAGCTCCAACACTATGATGTGTATTGCAAAATGCTTGATTATATCCAACTAATCACGCTGGAAGGTGTTTCATCCGAGTCAGTACCGACAACATCCGATGTTCATCAATGTGTCAGTCCTTTCCCTCACAGGCAATGATGACCAAACGGAATTCTTATGGTCTCCCTGTCGACTCTTCGCTGACGACTCGCTTTCGTGCCGAGTCGTCAATAGCAGATGCAGACGTCTTCCAGAATGACATCGACAGTCTGTAGGAAAGGGGAGAGACTGGATTCAATGCAGAGAAATGCTAGATCCTGTTTATTATCAACAAGCGGACACACATAGAGACCAATTATACTGTTCATAGCAAGAGACGGAAGACAACAAAGAAGGCAAAATACCTTGGGACGCTACCGTTTTCTCAATTGTCTTAGAAAGCCCACGTCGATATGGTTATAAAGAAGAAAAACTGATCCACATCGTTTCTAAGCAGGAACCTTGGATTCTGCCAAAAGTCAACCAAGGAGGCATGTTACAAACCCCTGATCAGTCTGCAGGTTGAGTACACATCCTGCGGTTTGGACCCATATACCAATGCCATGACAAATCGTGAGGAGATGGTCCAACATAGAGCTACCAGATTTGTTATTTGAATTATTGTAGAAGAAGCAGCATTGGTGCCATGCTCAACATGATTTGCTCAGACAGAGGCAGAAAAAAAAGTAAAGGCCGCAATGTTCTATAGGTCTGTGAATGATTTTGTTGCAGCTGACACCCCACCTTCTGACGCCCTCACGGTACACCTACAATAGGACACTCCTTAAGATTCGTTCCATGGTTTTGCAGGACCAAGTTCCTGAGGGAATATTGCTTTCACTCTGTAGTCAATATCATATGGAACACGCTACCATAACATCAGGTGATAGCTCCCAACTTTCCAGGCTGGGATCTCAGCTGTCATGTAATATTCTTCTGTTTGCAATGTTTTAACTTGCTTTTATAATTTGAACGTTGGACCCTCCCTCACCTATGTGTATATCACAACGGTGTGAGTAGCCTGCTTTAAAGCGACCAAGCGCAACAAAATAAGAAGCAGAAGAAGAACCACAAACACAGAGTTGGTGTAGTATACTAGTACTGCAGTATTCAACAGATGCATTTTAATATCGTCATTCAAGGCAAATGCAGACATTAAGTGTCCCAAATCATGACGAGGTGGATACATGGATTGTCTTGCATGCTTTCAAGGCTTGGATGCTGCTAGAAAGGGTCAAGGCTGGATAGTTGTCAAATGCCAATATTTTGATGTACTAGTAGTATTGATATACCATCTTGGACCTTTATAAGGCATTGGAGTCTGGATGAGGGCTGGGACCTCCAAGAAAACAAAATTGTATTTTCCGCAAGTTATCTCAAGATGTCTGCTGGAACATTTTTGGGTTTCATGCATTAGCTGGATGTGACGTGACCCTTGCTTTCACTGGAATAGGAAACAAGACCTGTTGAAAGAAATATTTTACATGCCCGATCTGCTTTCAGATATTTGAAGAGGTGTACGAGCATACAAGGCACAGACGTTTGATGTTTGATGCCAATGGAGAATCCATTGATGATGCAAGAATTACACAATATGGTTAAGGTTAAGAAAACACTTGAACTGCTTCCACAAACAAAGGATGCAGCAGAACTAGATCAAACTATCAAGCTGGTATATGGATCTGAGCTCATTGATACAGAAATTAATGCTATTGATACTAACGCATAGCAAGATGGTGCCGAACCCTTATAAGTGGTTTGGAAATGTACCAACTGTACCTGATGCATGCATTAAAAAAGTTATGGGTGCAAAATCAAGTGCAAATCTATTCGGTGTTAATTGTACCAATCCAGCAAATATCCATACAAATAAAGTGAATTAATTAGTTACTTTAAACAGAATTAAAAGTTTTGTTTAGATGTTCATTTACCCCACCCACTTTACTTTAAAAAGTACTTGTTCATAATACATGTATATAGCTGGTATGACTGCATACATTTATTTGTTCCACTAGCATTCTGTCTAACCTTTATTTTGATGTAATTTATGCTTGTTAAATAGCAACAATGGCGAAAAAATGACAACATGTATCATCGTTATATGTTGATTTTAACGATTTTTACTGATTTTTGATGTTCTCATTAATATTCATGAATATTTTTATAATATTTTACACAAAATAAGTGCAAATTAAAGGCCAATGTTTAACCTTCATTTTGGTACATTTTTTATCATTTTACACCTAAAATTGATAAAGATATAATGATTTCCCAAATAACGTATATAAAATATGCACTTAGTTGACCTTTGACCTAATTAAGAGAAACAGGGGCAAAATTTCATATGGCATGGGGCAGTTTCTGAATACTAAGACATCAAATATTACATATCCAGTGCATGCCAAATTCTACTATTTCATGCCATGGCTCGACTCATTTTCCTCAGTTGGATGCCCAACTATGGGTCTACACTGTTTGCAAATGCATGGAAAGGTATTTATATGAAGGAAAGGGTTACGACAATTTTCCACACAACCTCGACCTGAACTTGATGAAGAAGAAATTGTTCTGTTTGTAACTGTTCTTGTTTTGACAACAGGTGTGAAATGGCACACCACTGTCATATTTCATATTGTTTTTCTGTCATCAATGCATCACTTTGGTGTTTTTCTGATGCATGATTGTGGTTGGGTATAACTTGGTCACTGATCAGATGACCACTGTTTATCTTCTTAACCCTATCGGTGCCAAATTTCTAATTGTCGTCTGCATTCCAAGTTTGTTAAATCATTCAGTAGAATAAGGAAATGAGATGAATAAATGCAAATTTCAAAGGAATAAAGCACATACCGTATATAGAAATAGAGATTGAGACAAAGAGTGAAGTCCCTGGTCGGGCGGCAAGGCGGTGTCTGATTTGGGACTGCACTATTTGTCATGGTGCATTTATGCGACTGCGATGGTGAAAGGGTTAACTTGGTCACTACTCAGATGAACCCTTAATCTGATAGAGACACTTTATGTCAACTTTGTAATCAGAGTAGATCCAGATCAAACAGCTCCTGTTAGAGCTGTCTGATCAGGGTCTGCACTGTTTGCAAAAGCGTCAAAATGATTCTCTTTCAGGTAAATAACTATGGTGGTGTTGAAAAGTCAGTGTTTTTAAATATATAGAACAAAATTACAGTAAAACCACTATAACAGCCACTAAATTGTGTTAATTAGTTGGTTTTTAGGGCAGATGGCTGCTTAAAGAGCAAAGTGAAAGTAAAACAGAACGCTCCTAAAGGAACGTTCTGTTTTACTCTCACCTTGCTTTAAGCAGCCATAAGCCTTTAACACAAAATACTTGGTGTAATTTAGTGGTCATTATAGAGAGGTTTTACTGTAATGCTGAAAGCTCCAAAGGTAAATTTCTGTTTGACATTTGACCTGCATTTATCCATTTGTCTGGAGCGCCTTGAATTAGAGGTCTTTTGAATGACTGTTAACCCTTTACTCCATGAATATTCATATATGAAATAATGGCATAAATGTTGATTAGACTATTTTTTATAATGACACATGGACACACGGAATTTTGGCAATGACAAAAACTGTAGAATCAGATCTATATTATTTTATAAGCAAACAAAGCAGACCCTGATCAGATGGCTCCTATAGGAGCCATCTGATCTGGGTCTACTCTGGTTGCAAAGGCGTTGAAAGGCGTATTTATGTAGGAAAGGGCTAATATTGGACTAGAAATGTATATTCAAGAATTATATATGTATTTTGATCTGTTTGAATTTTGTGCATGCCAGTTTGGAACTATTGATAACCTGTGCAGACAGTTTAGATTCAGATGAGACTCTGGGCAGCACTGCATCTCATCAGGATCCAACTGTTGTATGCTCTGAATCAGGGTCCATACTTATAAAACTTTTAGTTTATCCTTTGGCTCAAGTCTGACCAATCAAAAGCTTAAGAACTCGAATCTGACCAATCAAAAGCTTGAGAATGAACTCAGACTCAACTAAAAAGCTTTATAAACATGGACCCAGATTTTATTATAGGAGAGAATTAAACTAACAGAATTGCAGCAGACGACAATTCAATAGCATGAAAATGAGTTAGCCTGTACCTTTATGACTCCGCCCAGTATATATATTAATTCAATTGTTGCATTATCCCTTTACTCTAGGAATTCTCACTTTGTATTATTAAGTCACCACATGTTTCATATACATGTACCAACAAGCATTTTTATTTTGAGAAACCCCTAGTATTAAAATATCTTTGATGACAAAGTTTTCTGTTAATATTAAAAAACAGATCACCAAAAATTACATAAATCCAGATATAAATCCTGTGATGTTTTATATATATTTTTGTACTTTTATCTATTGGCGGGTCCAGTGGAATTTTGTAGATACTTTTTATTTTATAATATTATCCATATTGTTAATGACATGTTTATTGTGATTTGTTGTTGTCATGTGTTGTCGTCCATGTTTTGATATCTACTTAGAGAAATGAGGTTCCCTATCTGTTTCACAAATTTTGTCATATAACCCCTTACTCCATTAATACGCACTTCTACTCCTTTGCAAACAGAGTAGACCAAGATCAGACGGTTCCTATAGGAGCAGTTTGATCAGGGTCTGCTCTGTTTGCTTATGACATAATGTAGATATGAATCTACAGTTTCTGTTGTGGCCAAAAATTCCTACGTCCATTATTATAACAAATAATCTAATAAATATTCATGATGTCATCATTTCTTACCTGAATATTCATGGAGTAAAGGGTTAAGAAAAGTCTGTTATGAATTTGACAATTTACTTTCAGCATTGATTCCTATTTAAATATTAAAGTATAAGAGAGGAAATTTATTTTTGTTGTGTTTTCTCCTCCATTTGTAACCAAATTCCCCTAATTACCTGTACCTTAAGTACATCAACAGGCAAACATAGGCTATTCATCCTTTCCCTGTTCTATGTTTATTCCAAATTTCAATACCTACTGAATATTCATGGACAAAATAGTTATAATGAAATATGGAAGGTGGTACATTATAGCCCATTTTAGAAAGTAAAGAAATTCCATTAGCAGAGTAGGCCCTGATCAGACAGCTCCTATAGGAGTCGTCTGATCTGGGTCTACTCTGTTTGCAAATGCGTGAAGACATGTTTATATGAGGGAAAGGGTTAACTTTGCAATTAAATGAGTAATAAATTAGCTATGTCATTAACGAGGGTGTGTAAGCTTGAAAACCCAATTAGCTAGGCCCAGTTTCATTCATGTTGATATCAGCAAACAAATTGTTCCTAGTTGTCTCCCTTTAGATGTAACAGCCTCTGCTGCACAATATTATCTCCCTTGTATTGTCCACTGCATTTAACATATCTTTGTCAACTAATAGATAACCTGTCACTCTAGAAACAAACGAGGGACTGTTATCAGTGAAGTCATGTGACACCAACTTAAACGGAGAGCAAACATAAACTGATAACAAATTTACAGCAGGATGTAAAATTGTGCATTTAGTGGATTAAGCGTTGTGGCGGATGATACCTTAATTAAACGATGGGCAAGAAACAGAAAGTAGAAGACCAGGAAATGGCACCAAAGGGAAAAAAAGGTAAGAATATAATATTTAAAAAAATATGACACAGGAAAAAAAACTCCAATCACCCTTTCCCTGTTCTATGTTTATTCAAAATTTCAATACCGGGTACCTACTGAATATTCATGGACACAATATTTTATAATGAAATATGGAAGATGGAACACTGTGCCTATTTTAGAAAGTAAAGAAACAGATATATCAAATTCCATTAGCAAAGAGAGCAGATCCTATAGGAGCCGCCTGACAAGGGTCTGTTCCGTTTGCTTATTGAATAACTGATCTGATTCAACAATTATATCCATGGCTAAAAGTTCCAGTGTTATTTGCCATTTTATTAAATCGTCCAATTAATATTCATGATGTCCATACATGTGATAATTTTTTCGAGGCAAAGAGGGAGATTAGCTTTTCAAATGAGGGAGATTGGGTGTCAAAGAGGGAGATTTATGCGGATGGTTATTTGATGGTATAATAGGCCAGAGACCTATATTTATATTACATAAATATCTGCAAGAAAAGAACAACCTCCCCCCCACACACACACACACCTGGTTTGAAAGGAGGAGGTATGATAAAAGCACTTTTATGCGCGACAAACCATCTTAATTACTAGGGCATTTGTTTTGCCTATCTAGCAAATTACATCTGTGTAATTTAGTTTGTATTAATTCTATTTTATATCCTATTCCTTATTCTATTCTGTACTATTCTCTGTTCTACATCCATCAACATCTACTCTATTTCCCATTCCTTTCTACATGTATTCCATTCCATCCCATTCTCTTATCTATTCTAATTCCTTTGTGTTTCATTCCATTCTATTCCATTATCTATTCTGTGCTCATATAATCTATTCTAATTACTATTCATTTCTATTCTATTTTTTTTTTTGTGTGTGTGCTATTATCTATTTCCATATACTCTCTTCTAATTACCATTTCTTTCTATTCCATTCCATTCTGGCCAATGGATAGACTTGTGTTTATTATTTTAACTGGCCAATTGATAGACATGTGCACATGTTTATTATTATTATTTTTACTATCATTATTTACATTATTCTCATTCTTATATTATTATTGGCATTATTCTTTTTATTATTTTAATTCATTTTTGTAATGAAATATATCCAGAAATTTATATTCTGAAATAAACATAATACATTTGTCACTTTCTGTCCGAAATATGGTACTATCCAAACACTAGTACACTATCTTTGCATTTTGTAGTTTCATTTTTGGTTTGAAAAGTGCTTCCTATCTCACCAAATTTTGTGTATTTGACATCCATACATTCTATACTCAATACAAACACAATTTCTTTTGAATATGTTACCAAATGTCTGTGGAAAACAATGTTTGTGTTTGCCTCTATGAAATGACACATTTCACCGTTCGAAAAATCCGTGGTTTGAGGCAACCAATTTTTTTTAATTTTATTTTTTCTGATAAAAGCACATTTTCATTACAGTTATGCCATGTGGACATCTATTAATAAACTTAGAACCTAAATTAATTTAATAAAGTAACTATCTAGATGTTTAGTCTCAGAAAATAAGATCGTCTTCAACAGAAATTTAGTAGAACCTGACCGTGAAGAAAAAAGCATGTAATGACGACAGTGTAATACACCAGAGACATATATGCATACACAAATGTTTATGTTACGGAATACACACATGCCAAGGTAAATAACACACCATGCTGAGTTTGCTGACCATTTAATCCCTTTTACTGGGGCCACAATTACACAGCATGGTATTTAGGGCATGCTGCGGTGGTCTTTGATAAGGGGCAACATGGCGACGTACTACAAAAGGGACACGGCGCTGTGCCTGCCATGATAAACAGGGCAGTAAATAAGTCAACAACACTGGTTCTTTGAGGCGTCTGGCTAGCGCTTATTGACAAAAAAAAGATAGAAAATGGGGTGGGAAAAAAATAAAAATCATTTTTATTCAGAAATCGGGAGATTTCGTCTCCCGGCCGGGACTTGCGGGAGTTGGGCTCAAATCCGGTAGTCTCCCGCAGAATCCGGTAGTTATCACATGTATGGATCATGTCATTATTTTTTACATGAATATTCATAGAGTAAAGGGTTTTGCAACTCCTTTGCAGCCCCAAGAAAAAATGAAATAAGCCCATCTTAACCCATTCCCTCATAGGCTAGTTTTAGACCCATCCTCTGAATAAATCTACCGAAAAGGAGCATTAACTAGAGAAAAGGAAAATTTAAAACTGTCTAGTTTGAAACTATTGTGATAAATGGAGCATTTGCTCCTATAGGAGCAAATGCTCTATTTATCACAATGGTTTCACAAAGTGACTTTTACAGAGTCGTCAAAAGTCGTCAATATGAGTGAATGGGTTAATTTGGATTTCATTCAGAAGTGTTGATACAGCTGAGTATAATTACAGTAAAACCTCTCTAAAACAACCACTTATAAGAAATCCAATTATAGAAAATATATGAAAAAACTTTCTATAAAATACAAATAATGCAGACCCAGATCAAATGACTCCTCAACCCTTAACACCATGAATATTCATGTAAGAGAAATACCATCATGAATATTAATTAGATTGATTGTTATATAATAACACATTGACACAAAGCATTTTGGGCATGGCAGAAACTTTAGAATCAAGTTATATTAAATCATAAGTACATGTAAATGGAGCAGACCTTAATCTGGTTCTACTCTGTTTGTGCAGACATTTGTGCAGACATAGGCATAGAAAGTAGATCTGGGTCTACTCTGTTTGTGGAGACATAGGCATAGAACATAGATCTGGGTTTACTCTGTTTGTGCAGACATAGGCATAGAAAGTAGATCTGGGTTTACTCTGTTTGTGCAGACATAGGCATAGAAAGTAGATCTGGGTCTACTCTGTTTGTGCAGACATAGGCATAGAAAGTAGATCTGGGTCTACTCTGTTTGTGCAGACATTTGTGCATACATAGGCATAGAAAGTAGATCTGGGTCTACTCTGTTTGTGCAGACAAAGGCATAGAATGTAGATCTGGGTCTACTCTGTTTGTGCAGACATTTGTGCAGACATAGGCATAGAAAGTAGATCTGGGTCTACTCTGTTTGTGCAGACATAGGCATAGAAAGTAGATCTGGGTCTACTCTGTTTGTGCAGACATAGGCATAGAAAGTAGATCTGGGTCTACTCTGTTTGTGCACACATAAGCATAAAAAGTAGATCTGGGTCTACTCTGTGGAGACATAGGCATAGAACATAGATCTGGGTCTACTCTGTTTGTGCAGACATAGGCATAGAACATAGATCTGGGTCTACTCTGTTTGTGCAGACATAGGAATATGTATTGAGTGAAGGGTTTACTTCTCCATTTATACTGATATTTTGAAATTACAATGAATATTGCATCAACTGAAACATGTTATAATGCCTATACAGTACAATCTCGATTATTCGAACACTAAAGTACTTATCATTATCGATCTTTAAGACAGATGAGCTTTCTGCATGACTTTCACCATGCATTAAGCAGCCACCTGCCTAAAAGGGTCTAAATTCTTCTATACTAAAATTTCAAAATAATTGAGATTTTACTGTACTTATATCATTTCTAACAATGGCACCTCTCATATTTTTATCTGAAACATTTGCCCTATGCTTCAATTTTCATTTTTCAAATTTCTTCCATTTTGTTTTAAAAAGTATAATCATACGTAGTACATGTATAAAACATGACATGTCCAGCTGTTCATCATCTCATCTGGATACAATCTGGGTCCATGCTTATAAAGCTTTTAGTTGAGTCTGAGTTTCGTTCTCAAGCTTTTGATTGGTCAGATTTGAGTTCTCAAGCTTTTGATTGGTCAGATTTGAGCCTTTGGCTCAAATCTGACCAATCAAAAGCTTGAGAACGATCTCAGGCTCAACTAAAAGCTTTATAAGCATGGACCCTGTTTGCAAAAGTAATGACAGATTCATTAATAGCAGTTAAAGAATTACGAGCAAGATGAGAGCTAGTTACCTGTTTTAACTGGTTACTTAACCCATTCCCGTTTCTATGTTTATTCCAAATTCCAATACCTACTGAATATTCATTGACAAAATAGTTATAATGAAATATGGAAAGTGGAACATTGCAGTCATTTTAGAAACTAAAGATACAGATCTATCAAATTCCATTAGCAAACAGAGGAGACCCTGATCAGATGGCTCCTATAGGAGCCGTCTGATCTGAGTCTTCTGTTTTCAAATGCGTGAATGAGGGAAAGGGTTAACTCTTTGCATGCTAGCAGTGAAACTGTGATTACCTATGCAAACAGTTTGGATCCAGATGAGACTCCGCATAATGCGGTGTCTCATCAGGATCCAAACTGTTTGTCATCTTGATCATATTTTTCCAAAGAAATTAGAGAATGCTTATTTTAAGAATTGAAACAGACGACAATTGTTGCGGATGAAAAATTACTTAGCATGCAAAGAGTTAAAGAATAGTGAAATCTACTGTTATACAGTGATGGACTTTGAAAACTCAGCAATCATATAGTGTTAAGGTATTTAACACTTTACTCCATGAATATTCATTCAAGAAATAATTGCAACATGAAAAATTAATTAGATTTATTGATATAATAGCACATAGACGCATGTTTTTTTTGGCCATGGCAGAAACTGTTGAATCATATCTATATCATAGCTTAAGCAAATAGAGCAGAGCCTGATCAGATGGTTCCTACAGGAGCGGTCTGATCTGGGTGTACTCTGTTTGCAAAGGCGTAGAAAGGTATGGAGTAAAGGGCTAATCCTTTCAATGCTGAATTATCAGAACAGAATAGCCCATCAGTGTTTAACTATAGAGTTCACTCAGTATGAAACTGGATACAGGACTTTGAATGACAGACAGTGTAGACATGTTTAGAGGGCTTTAGAGGAGCCCTCTGATCTGAGTCTACACTGTTTGCAAATGCCATTACATGTAATGCGTGTCTTGCGTTCAAGGGGTTTAACCCTTTCCCTCATATAAATGACATTTCATGCATTTGCAAAGAGAATAGACCAAGATCAGACAGCTCTTATAGGAGCCATCTGACCAGGGTCTGCTCTGTTTGCTTTTGACATGATATAGATTTGAGTCCACAGTTTTTGTCTTAGAAAAAATTATATTGAAAAGCTTATATCGTCACTGTGCTGACAAAACCTCGTATATCCATTTTGGCCGAAAATCGTTTCTTCACGATTTCTGATTTAAATGTACAATGCCCACATCCTGTAAAAATCTCAGCGCAATCGACCAATGAAAAGTGTCAAAACTCGCCCATGACTAAACCTCGTATATTTATTGGTCTGAATTTTTCAATATCAAAACCTCGTATAAACTTTACTCTTCAAGCATGCAGAGCAATGACATTAAACATATCAAAACACATGCAGATTAGGTCAGTGCATGTATTGTGGTACATAGAGCATAGGTCTGTCCTTTTCTTTGTGTGTCAAGGTATTGTCCTGTTTTATTAACCTGTCAAAATCTAAATAATTATATGCTTGCTGAACACGCCATATATAGCTTCGGTTGATATCGATTGTTTCCGCTAATAAAAGCTTTCCTACTTGGCTTATTCGGGTACTTGTACATTTATTGTGAATCTCGTGAAAAACGTTTGAAACACAGGTTTTCCCAAGCTAAATATATCATTTCAGTGACGTAGGAATATTCACATTTTGACAGGTCAATAAAACAGGATAATACAAAGCTTAAACTCAAGTGAAATGTAAATTGTCGTATAACATGATCGCCGGATAAAAAATAAACGACGAAATATCATATAAGTGGTAAAAGCTTGTATATACATAAGGTGAACAAAAATTGGTACAAAGATATCGTACATTTAAAAAATCGTCATACCAAATGATAGAAAAATAAAGTTTTATTAATGATAGAATAAATAAAGTTTTATCTATTAATTTGTGTTTTAATATGGTACCAAAAGTTAGACCTTATTTGACGAATTCATAAAAATAATCAGTTTTTTGCTTCTCCTGAAAAGTTGTGATTTTCATTATACGAGGTTTTGTCAGCACATAACGATATTATAAAAAGTGTGCTAATAATATTCATAATGTCATTATTTCTTACACGAATACAGAATAGGGAAAGGTTTAAACTTTGCCTGTGAAGTACATTATCATCTACAAACTTTGTCATAAATTTGCCTTTGGTTCCCTAAATATACAGATACCCAAGCTTCCCTCTTTGCCTGTTTGTAAAGCTGAATATTATAAATTGGCACCATTGTGATAGCTTTAAATTAGTCTTACATTGTAGCATATAGTGTGTACCCTGATCAAACCGCTCCTTCAGGAGCCATTTGATCTGAGTCTGCATTATTTGCCTAAATTTGTCCGGCTGAAAACTTGGGGTAAATTTCTTTTGTTCAAACAAATATGTACACTCAAATTATCTTGTTTGCACCCATTTTATTGCTCACATCATGGGAAAAAGCTTCAAAAACGCATTTGACAGGTATATGTGATGGCTTAAAGCGGGACAAATGTAATAACCTTTCTCTCATTTAGATGCCTTTTTATGCCATTGCAAACAGAGAAGATTTAGATATGATGGCTCCTGATCAGGGTCTGCTCTGACTGCTTATGAAATTACATTGGATTGTCCATTCTGACATCTAAGTCAGGAGCAACACTTTCAATATAATCAACCAGTTTGTGTTGACCTTTGACGACCTTTGAAATCAATTTGTATCCAGATTAGACACAGAATACAGTAAATTTCCTCTAAACTGGAATTCTAGTAGAGAAGAATTTAGATACTTTTAGGCAGGTGACTGATTAATGCAGGATGCAAGTCATGCAGACAGCTTCTAGAGGAGCTTTTTGCATGACTTTCACCCTGAATTGAGCAGCCACCTGTCTCCAAGACCAATATTTATACAAAAGTTAATGTCCGGTTTAGAGAGGTTTTACTGAACTCAGCAATGACACTGTTTTGTGAGATGCCAAGTTTTGCAGAGAAAAGTTATTTACTGGTAGCCTTCAATTCCTTCATATTAACACTTCTTCATACCTTTGCAACAGAGGAGGCCAAGATCAGATGGCACCTATAGGAGCCGTCTGATCTGGGCCTACTCTGTTTGCGAAGGCATAAAAAAGTGTTTATATGAGGGAAACGGTTATTGGAAAGTAAGTAGCTAATATACCTATACATGAATATAGGTCATAGGTTACATACAATATGCTAATGAACTGTAAGTTCCAGTCCAAAGAAATAAGGGCAGTAATACTGTCGACCCAGGCCTATCAGTTATTGACAGTACGTTGACATGTATATGTCAAAGAAGTATAGTATTTGGTTTGTGAAACTTTACACAATGAAAATACAGATAATCAGAACATACAAGCAACGTATCTTAATTATTTGAAAATACAACCAATGTACAAGTATTCAAATTATAAGAAAATACAAGCAATACATCCTAATTATTGAAAAGTACAAACCGAGGGCTTGGTGGAAAACTATTCTAACTCCTTCACTTTAGTGAAGGAGTTAGAATAGTTTTGCACCAAGCCCTCACTTTAGTGAAGGAGTTAGAATAGTTTTGCACCAAGCCCTCGAAACAATGTATCCTAATTATCTGAAATACAAGCACTGTAGCTACAGTAAAACCTCTCTATAACGGCCACTAAATTACATCAAGTATTTTGTGTTAAAGGCAGATGGCTGCTTAAAGCAAGGTGAATTCTAAAATTTTCCTTTTCTCTAATTAATGCTCCTTTTCTGTAGATTTATTCAAAGAGGTTGGATCTAAAAATAGCCTATGAGGTAATAGTTTAAGTTAGACTGACATTATTATTAAATTATTATATTAAGCAGCAAATAGTGCAGACCCCAGATCAAACAGTTCCTGAAGGAACCATTTGATCTGGGTCTGCACTATTTGTCACAGTTTGTCTGTCTGAATACTTAGGGCATGTACCTTAACACCTTACCTCATAGGCTATTTCTAGATCCAACGTCTCTGAATAAATCTACCGAAAAGGAACATTAACTAAACAAAAGAGAAATTTTTAGATGTTACAGTTTAGAAATAGAAACCATTGTGATAAATAGAGCTCTATTTATCACAATGGTTTCCGAAGGTGACTATTATAGAGCCGTCAAAAGCCTGACCTGATATGAATGTCTGAGGCGGGGGGGGGGGGGGGGGGGGGGGGGGGGGGGGGGGGGTAGCAAAGGAAATTAACCCTTTACTTCAAATAAACATCTTTCTATTTGAAAACAAAGAAGACCCAGATATGATGGCTCCTGTTTGTCTAGAATATAAGATCAAATTCTGCAGTTTCTGACTAGGTAAAGGCATCCAGTGTTTATGTATCATTATAAGATTTAGCTAATAAATATTCATGATGCTATTATTTCTTACATAAATAATAAAGGGTAGAACCTAAGTTGTATTATCTTTTCATATTTTCTTTAATCATCATTTATTATCTAACAGATAATATTGTCAATTATACACCACATAATTCGAGGGCTTGGTGCAAAACTATTCTAACTCCTTCATAAAGTGAAGGAGTTAGAATGGTTTTGCACCAAGCCCTCGATATACGTTACCTGGTTTTTGGGCAGTTGGTTTATATCAACCCTTTACTCCATAGATATGCCTTTGTATGCATTTGCAAACATAGTAGACCCAGATCAGATGACGCCTTTAGGAGCAGTCTGATCAGGGTCTGCTCTGTTTGCTTATGGATATAATATAGATCTGATTCTCTAATTTCTGCCTTGGGAAAAGTTTCATGTGTAAATATGCGATTTTGAAAAATTAATCTAATTAATATTCATGATGTCATTATATCTTACATAAATATTCATGGAGCAAAGGGTTAACCCTCTGAATGTTAGAAATTTGCATACAGAGTTGACCCAGATCAAATGGCTTCTGTAGGTCAGTGCTGTTTGCTTATTGAATTATATAGATTTGATTTCTGCCAAAACAAAACCATCTTGTGTACACATGTCATTATAAAAAACAAAACCACCCTGTGTACACATGTCATTATAAAACAAAACCACCCTGTGTACACATGTCATTATAAAAAATCATCTGAGGAATATTCATGACTCCATTATTTCTTACATGAATATTTATAAGGGAAAGGGTTATCTGTCCAGGTGGCTGTATAATTTTTAATTATTATGTCTTTACTTCATGAATATTTATGAGTTTAACTCCACTCTCTTTGCATATTTATTATCTCAAATAGTATGTTGGTATGTATATATTGGCAATCATTTCTGTGAAAGGCAGCATAAGACTCAGGCCTAAAAGATCTTTAGTGCAAGCAGTTCAGATCCTGATCAGAGGGTTCCTCTTTGAGCCCTCTGAAATGGGTCTACACTGATTGCAAATAGTAGTACATGCATGTCCTTCATTCAAAGGTTAAACCCTTTACTCCATGAATATTCAATTGTAAGAAATAATGACACCATGACTATTAATTAAATTAATTGTTATAATAGCACATAGACACAGGCATTTTTACCTTAACAGAACTTGTAGAATCATATCTATATTTATAAAGCAAACAAAGCAGACCCTGATCCTACAGGAGCCGTCTGATCTGGGTCTACTCTGTTTGCAAAGGCATAGATAGGCGTATTTATGGAGTAAACAGTCATGAGTTAATGATCAAAGGAGTTAAGTAAACCAGGTGACTGCTTCATGTAGAAGAAAAGTAATGTGCAAAGCTCCTATAGGAGCTTCTGCACATGTCTTGTCCTGCATTAAGCTACCACCTCTCATAAAATCCAGAATTTCTATTTCTAAATGTTAGCAGTCACTTAAGAGTTTACTGTAGTTTTTGGGTGTCAACCACTGTCCTCTGACCTCAATTAAAATTCCATTGTAAGTAACAACACTCAATTGATATCAGCTAATACCCTTTGATTGCTGAATATTTAAGCAGAATTGCTTGGCGGTGCTTAATTACATACATACATGTAGTCCATTTAGTATGGACATTTTAAATTTGCTAGAGGATTTTGAATGATAAACAATGCAGGCCCTGATAAGAAGACTCTTCCAGGAGCTGTCTGATCTGGGTCTACACTGTTTGTTATGTCATTAACTCCTTCTACTATCCCATATATTCATTATGACATTAAAAATTACAAACAACTTTTTTTATCAATACAAGAAGTAAATTATTGCCTCATCAAAATCCAAACCGAAATTCCGATCAAATTTTTGAAAAGAAAAAGAAAGAAAAATATACTCAGAGAATTAAAGCCGACAACAATTTTCGCTGGAAACAGTTATTAGATGTTCAATGATTTGGTTACTTACACATAAATCATCTATTAAGTTGTTAATCTTTAACATCCTGAAGGCAAAATTAAGAACATCTTTGCAAACAGTTTTGATCCAGATGAGATGCTGTGTTAACTAAGGGATGAAACCTGTCACTGGGTATCAGATTGTGAATTTTATGACAAATGAGTGAACACACTTCATGGAGAAATGGTGAGGTTGATGTTTTTCAATACGTTAGCTAAGTGGTCTAAGGGTTCAGTATACAAGGGCAATATTTCATTATATTAAACCTTAACTGTAACCCTTACAATGCTGAATTTTCAAATGAACCATTCCAAAACTCAAACAAGTCAAGCTTATGATGAATATTAAGGGATTTTCCTAAAGAACAGTATAACTTGACAAACAGTGCATGCACTGATGAGAGGGCTCCTCTAGAAAAGGAAATTTTCAGAGTTGTGTAGTGTTGAAACCATTCTGATAAATAGAGCATTTGCTCTGTGGAGTCCATTAAGTATGAAACATTTCTGTTTGAAGGAGGATATTGAATGCCAATCAGTACATACCCTAAGCAGGTGGCTTCTCTAGAAGCCCTCAGATCTGGGTCTACACTGTTTGCAAATGACAGTACACTCGTTCAGCTTTAAACAGGGTTAGTGTACAAGGGCAATATTTCATTATGTCTAACCGTAACCCTTTCCCTCATATAAATGTGTTTTAACGCACCTGCAAACAGAGAAGACCCAGATCAGATGGCTCTTATCAGGGTCTGCTCTGTTTGCTAATAGAATTTGATAGATCTGGTTCTCTAGTTTCTAAAATGGCTACAATATCCAACCTTCCTTCTTTCATTATAACTATTATGTTCATGAATATTCAGTAGGTATTGAAATTTGAAACAAACATAGAGCAGGGAAAGGGTTAACAGAATAATTTGAACTACAATAAAACCTGTCTACAATGACATTAGTTATTGACCACCAATATTAAGTCTAATTGCATGTTTTTAAGACAGGGGCAAACTTAAAGCAGGACAAAAGTTATGCAGAAAGCTCTTCTATGAGCTTTGTGTATTGCTTTTATACTGCATTAAGCTACCACTTGCTCGTATAGACGCCATGTTTATTATATGGTTGCTATAGACCGGCTCTACTGTAAAGTATATTGAACATACCTTCAGCACTCAACAGGCAAATTTGGGATGATCAATCGGAACAAGCCAAGTCAAGTCAAGTTGAGTCCAATCAAGCAACTTGATATGATATTTCACCAGGGTCATAAACTGTTTTGGTCCCTGATTGTATTTTGAAGAAAAAAGAACGAAAATGTAATTATCAACACTTCATTAATGCTGTAAAAGTCACTGTTTGAAATCATTGTGATAAATAGAGCATTTGCTCCATAGGAGCAAATGCTCTATTTATCACAATAATTTTCAAAACTACATTTCTAGTAAATGCTCCTTTGCAGTAGATTAATTCAGAGGTTGGGTCTAAAAGTGAGGGAATTGGTTAGGACAATTTGCAAATGCTTACAGATATTTACTGAATGTAATTACAATTTGCATATTATACTTTTGCACTAAACTCTAAGTTCTCAGTGTTTTCAGTAGTATAGGACCTACATGTATACAGCAGATGGTTTTTCTCTCCAAAATTCACATGTTTTTTGTTGACCATTGCCATGGCTGTGGAAAAATTATGTCTGCTCAAACTGCTGTAATATTGACCTATTTCTGATTTGATCAGTCATTTGAGAAAGCATTCTTATCGAGTGTCAACCAGCTTGGCATCACATCAGGATCAAAGCTGTTTTCATATGTCAGCGAGAATGTGCTTAGGTTTAAGCTGTTATTCCACTTTCATGCCCTCTCCCAATAAAAAAAAAGAAGGGGGTGGGGATATTGTTTTTGCCCTGTCTGTCGGTTTGTTGGTTTTTGTCCAACTATAATGTTGGTGATAATTTTGTAGTCATTACCCATACATACTTCAAACTTGGCATGCATGTGCAACTTATGAAGGCAAAAGTTTTTAGTGGTGACTTATTAAGGTCAAGGTCATACATCAAGGTAAAAGGTAATATCGGGGCATAGTGTTTATACTCCCTTTAAATATGTGACATGATTGTGTGCACTGTCATTTGCAAACAGTGCAAACCCAGATCAGAGGGCTCCTAAAGAACAGGGTCTTCACTGTTTGCCCTTCAAACTCCTCTTACAAAGTGCACCCTTTTATACTGAATAGACTTTATAGTTTTTAACCCTTTCCCTGTTCTACATTTATTCCAAATTTCATTACCTACTGATTTTTCATGGACAAAATAGTAGTAATGAAATATGGAAGGTGGAACATTGTAGCCATTTTAGAAAGTAAAGAAAAAGGTCTATTAAATTCCATTAGCAAACAGAGTAGACCCTGAGTAGACCCTCCTATACTCTGTTTGCAAATGCGTGAAAACAAATTTATATGAGGGAAAGAGTTAAACAATAATGGACCATCCCACTTTGAAAATTCAGCCTTCAAAAGATTAAATGTCAAAGTAGATAAGTGTTTCAAAATATAATCAAAGCTTCAGACAGTTCCCAATTTGATCTGACACCACTTACTCTGTGATTTAGTTTGATACAAAACTACTGACAACTTCAGTTGGGATTACATTCAGTTTAAAACCCTTTCCTACATATAAATGCATTGTCATGCATTTGCAAACAGAGTAGACCCAGAAGACCAGTTTGTCTGCTCTGTTTGATAAATGAATTTGATAGACCTGTTTCTTTACATTCTAAAATGGCTACAATGTTCCACCTTTAATTCATTATATTACTGTTTTGTCCATGAATGTTCAGTAGGTATTGAACTTTGGAATAAACATAGAAGAAGGAAAGGGTTAAATAATTCAAAGCAGAAAAGCTCTTGAAAATATGATCAAAGCTTGAAAAAGTCCTCATTTTGATCTGACACCACTTAGTCTGTACATGTAATTTATCTAGATACAAAACTACTGACAACTTTAGTTGGGATTACATTCAGTTTTTAAGCATTTTGAGTGATTGTTCAGTTGTATGTGTTTTATTTGTCTAAGGCTTTGTCACAAATGGATGAATGTAATATAGGGGATATAAATCAAATGAAAGAACATGAAGGGACTTAAGTCCTTTAAACCTGTCCTTCATATAAACACATTTTGATGTACATTGTACATGTATTTGCAAATAAGAATATACCTGCACGGATCAGACGGCTCCTTTAGGTCTGCACTGTTTGTCAAATTATACATTTTTCATACTGATTAGAGTTTATTCTTAACTCTTTCTTTAACCCTTTCCGTGTTTATTATTCATGTAAGAAATAATGACATCATGAATATTTATTAGCTGATTTTTATGGCATAATGTACACAGGATATTTTGTCTTAGATAGAAACTGTAGAATTAAGTCTATACTATACCATCAGCAAACAGAGCAGACCCTGATCAGACGGCTACTATTATAGGAGCTATCTGATCTTGGTTTACTCTGTTTGCAAATGTATGAAAACATGTTTATATGAGGGAAAGGGTTAATACAAACACTTTTTCATGCCTTTGCAAACAGAGTAGACCCAGATCAGACAACTCCTGTAGGACCCGTCTGAGCATGGTCTGCTCTGTTTGACAATGAATTGATAATAGATCTGACTCTACAGTTCCTACCAATACCCAAAACTCATTATAAAAATCCAGCCAATAAATATTCATGATATCATTATTTGTTATATGAATAGTCAACAAGGAAAGTTTTAACCAATGATGGACCATTCTACGTTGTATTTTGAAAATTCAGCATTCAATGGGTTCACGCCTTTACTTCATGAATTTTCACATTAGAAATAATGACATCATGAATTATAATAAGATTTATTAGATATAATATAGCACATGGACACAGGAATGTTTGGCCATGACAAAAATCAGTAGAATTATGTCTATATTGCATAATAGCAAACCAAGCAGACCTTGATCAGGGTTTACTATTTTTGCAAAGACATTGAAAGGCATATTTATGAAGTAAAGAGTTAACCCTTTCCTCCATAAATACGCTTTTCTGCACCACTGTAATAGTCATGTTTTAAAGCCATTGTGACAAATAGAGCATTTGCTCCTATAGGAGCAAATGCTCTATTTATCACAATGGTTTCAAACTACAAAATTCTAAAATTTTCCTTTTCTCTAGTTAATGCTCCTTTTCGGTAGATTTATTCAAAGTGGTTGGATCTAAAAATAGCCTATGGAGTAGAGAGTTAATTAGTCTGTTGTGGTAAGTCGTGCATATCTTTTCTGAAATGGCTAATAATCTGGCTATGCATAGTATTTCCATAATGAGTCCTGTATTTACATATCAACTCAATGACCTTGTCAGTTGTTGATAGTAACTGACCAGAGGGTTGAATCTCATCTAAATGAGTCCCTTTAACCTTTTAACCATTTACTCCATGAATATTCATTAAAGAAATTATGACATCATGAATATTAATTAGATTAATTTTTGAAATGTCATGTAACACATGACATTTTTGCCAAAGCAGAAACTGTAGAATCTGACCTATATTATTTCATAAGCAAACAGAGCAGACCCTGATCAGAGGACTCCTGGTATAGAAACCATCTGGTCTTCTCTGTTTGCAAAGACACAGAAAGGCGTATTTCTGAAGTAAAGGGTTAGCCATTTACCTGTTTCATATTCATGAGAGAAATAATTATTAGTTGAAATGTTTTAATGTAAAATTTTCAAGGCATTCATTTGCTTTTACAAACACTGTAGAATCAGATCTATATAATGTCATAAGCAAACAGAGCAGACCCTGGTTAATTGTTATAATAGCAAATGGACAAGGGAAGTTTTGGCCATGGCAGAAAATGCAGAGTTGTCTGATCTTGGTCTACTCTGTTTGCAAAGGCATAGAAAGGCATATTTATGGAATAAGAGTTAACTGCTTGCCTCATATAAATGTCATTTTTGCAAACAGATAAGAACCAGAACAGATGGCTCATGTAGGAGCTGTCTGATCAGGGTCTGCTCTGTTTGCTTATGAAATTATATAGATCTGATGCAACAGTTTCTGCAAAAGTAGAAAAATCGTGTGTTGCTATTCCTTAATAAAGTTGCATGATGTCATCATTTCTTACATGAATATTCAACAGGGAAACAGCTAGCAGCATATTTCACTTAATCAAGGCAGATTACTCTGTCAGAAATATGCACAGCTGCAAAGGGAGACAATAATGTCTTTACCACTGCAACTTATTTGTTGAAAATCAGTTGTTGCAGATTCACCAGACAGAACTGAATCTGAATCTGAAATGTGTCTACAATTTCAATTCAGAATGTACTACCATGAAAAGGATTGAGAACTGTTTACAAAATATGAAAATAGAAGTTATCTGGTGGAAGTTGAACTTTGTTCAAAAGGAAAGTGAGCTACTCCCAGCTGTCTCTCCACATGATTTGATATTATTTCTTTAACCCATTTGCTTCCAGTGGATTCTTCCATGCTTATATATTGGATTAGTCTATCTTTTATCTAAGGGATGTCTGGTCTAAATTTTCATTTTTGTTTTGTTTTATAATGAATTTCCTATCAGCAAACAGTGTCGACTTTGATCAGACGCCGCATTATGTGGCATTTGATCAGAGTCTACACTGTTTGCCCATATATGAGATCTTGGGAGCAAATGGGTTAACCCTTTACCTGATGATAATTCATGTAAAAAATAATGACATCATGAATATTAATTTGATTAAATTTTATAATGGCATATAATCACAGGAGATCCTTCGAAAGCAAAAGTAGCAATGCGTAAAGAGAAAATTTCAGACTCAGTTTTATTGAGTCTGTTCATGAGCAGTTGTCAAAACTACAACACTGTTCACGCAATTATTATCATAACTAAAAGCATTGAAACTGATGATCCTGAAGTTTTACCAGCAACTCAACAATTACTTATAAAACTAAAAACGTCTGTGTTTCCATTAACCCTTTCCCTAATATTAATGTGTTTTCATGCATTTGCAAACAGAGTAGACCCAGATCAGATGGCTCCGGTACTCTGTCTAATAGAATTTGAAAGATGTGTATTTACTTTTTAAAATGGCAAGAATGCTCCACCTTCCATATTTCGTTATAACTATTTTATCCATGAATATTCAGTAGGTATCGAAATTTGGATCAGGGTTAACCCTTTACCTGATAGAGACACCTTTTGAAACATTTGCAAACAGAGTAGACCCACATCAAATAACTCCTGTCAAATCTGTCTGATCAGGATCTGTTCTGTTTGCTAATGAATCTGTTTCTACAATTTCAAAGAATCATGTGTTTATAATTAATGCCATTATAAAAAAAAATCAGCTAATTGATATTCATAATGTCAATATTTTCTGTCATGAATATTTATGAAGTACAGTGTTAATTTAATTTAGAGATGATCTTGATGACCTTGCATAATTTAACCCTAACAACGCTGATTTTTTAAATGGACTATTCCAAAGTTCAAACAGGTGAAGCTTATGGTGAATATTTAGGGATTTTTCTGAAGAAAAGAGTAATATGACAAACAGTGCAGATCCTGATGAGAGGGCTCCTCTAGGAGCCCTCTCATCAGGATCTGCACTGTTTGCAAAGTACATTAGTAACTTGTGTCCCACACTGTAAGGGTTAATTACATACCATCATTGTAACTAAGATACACCTGCATGCTAAATATTGGCATGCATATCCTCAAGATAAATTAACCCTTTACTCCATAAATATGCCCTTCTATTGCCTTTGCAAACAGAGTAGACCCAGATCAGATGACATCTATGCTCTGTTTGCTTATGAAATATTATAAATATGACTACAGTTTTTGCCATAAAAATATTCAATTAATTCAGCCTGAGTTACTTAGCCCTTTCCCTGTTCTATGTTTATTCCAAATTTCTATACCTACTGAATATTTATGGACAAAATATTTATCATGAAATATGAAAGGTGGAACATTGTAGCAATTTTAGAACGTAAAGAAACATATCTGTCAAATACAACTAGCAAACAGAGCAGACCCTGATCAGACGGCTCCTCTAGGAGCCGTCTGATCTGGGTCTGTTCTGTTTGCAAATGCGTGAAAACACATTTATATGAGGGAAAGGGTTAACTTGGTTACAGGATATAATTTTTTATGTACCCATGATAATTTCAAATTGTTTGCAAACATGGTTGCTGATATATGTGCATTAACCCTTTCCCTGTTTGAATATTCATGTAAAAAATAATAATCTTATTAATATTTATTAGCTCAATTTCTATAATATCATCTTTTCAAGGGATGTTTTTGCTGTGACAAAAACTGCAGAATCAGTTCTATATCATGTCAAAAGCAAACAGAGCAGGATCCATCTGATCTGGGTCTACTTTGTTTGCAAAGATGACAAAAGGTGTATAATTGAAGGAAAGGGTCAATATCTACAAGAATAATTTTTGAGTTTTTCTTTTCATCTTGGCCAAAATTTCAAGGGTAGGAAAATCTGGCATTAAAACTAAATCATTTCTTATATAGTCAGCTGAGAGATTCCCACCAGATTTTCCCGCGTTTAAATCAATGGCCTAAACAAAATTAAAGAGTCGACATTGTAATGTAAATTTTCATAATAGAATTTCTTGTGGTAATAGTAATGTTTAAGCATGTTTAGAAAATATAATTTATTACAATACAATTTATTACAATTTAGTAAACGTAATTTATTACAATATTTTGCAAAATCATACACCAATATTTACCTTTAAACTATCAAATTCATGTTAATCTCAGTGAACAGTAACTTCTTTTTTCTAAATCTGAAGCAGACAATATTTTGTTTGCAGACGACAATTTGTTAACTCTTTGCATGCTAGCAGCAAAACTGTGATTACCTGCGCAAACAGTCTCGATCCTGATGAGACGCCACATAATGCACCGTCTCATCAGGATCCAACCTTTTTGACACTCTGACCATATTTTGGTAAAGAAATGAGAGAAATTTCATTTTGAGGATTGAAGCAGACGACAATAATTGCGGACAAAAAATTACTTAGTGTGCAAAGACGCTTAACCTTTTCAGTGTCCGTTGCAAACACTGTGTAGACCCAGATGAGAGGGCTCCTAGAGGATCCCTCTCATCAGGGTCTACACTGTTTCTCATGTTACACTTTTTTTTCTTAGAATAATCCCTAAATATTCACCATAAGCTTGACTTGTTTGATATTTGGAGTAGCCCAATTGTAAGGCTTAAAGGTTGACTTCATAGATACAAAAGATGACAGTTGCTTGAGGCAGCTATAAAGTGAGGCATATGACGACCAGTCTGTACATGTTAACCCTTTCAACACTGGTTTTTCAAATGGACTATTCCAAAATTCAAATAGGTCATAGTCCACTGTTAATATTCTGGGATATTTTTAATTAAAAACTGTAATATGACAAAAAGTGCATGCTTAGATCCAGTCTCCTTTAGGAGCCCTCTCATCTGGGCCTACACATTTTTGCAAAGGATATTAATAATATGTGTCCAACGATGAAAAGGGGTTAAACTTTTAGCATTCTGTTGCTGGATTTGTGTTATCCTTTGCAAAAAGTTTGGATCCAGATTAGTCGCCAAGTAAGTTGGTGTTCTAATAGAATCCAAAGTGTATCACACCATGATGGATCTTGATTTTTAACAGAATTTAAAAGAAAAGTTGTATTTAAGAATTTCAACAGGCAATAATTTTTGCAGATGATGGTTTACTCAGCATATGAAAAAACTTAGCTCATTCACCTGTGCGAAAATAGTAGGTCAACATTGTGTACCGGTACTCGTATTTGTTCATGGCGTGCATTCATTGATTTTTGGAGAAGATACTTTGTTTGAAATTTGAAAAGCTTAAAATCTGTGTGAACATGGGACAATATTAATGGATGTATATTGAGATGTGTCTGTGCTGTGGAGATTCAGGGAGTTAAGTTTTTAAACAAGTGACCATGGATTTGTGAAATTCGTTTGAATTTGGAGATATACAATCTTTGTATGGGTCATTTTATTACATTTTAACCCATTTTCTTATGCATGGATTGGTTAAGTTAACTGGACAGGTTTGAAATATTTTAACCCTTTACTCTATACATATGCATGTAAGAAAGAATGACACCATGAATATTAATTAGCTGAATTTTTCAAAATGATGTCAACTGTAGAATCAGATCTACATTTGTATATCATTTTTACTATGGTAGTAGCTACTGATACCTATGCATTTTGTTTCCAGCTGATCCAAATGTTAAATAGATTGGATCCTTATGAGATGCCAAATTACTCTGTGGTTTATCTGGATCCAAACTGTTTGCAGACTAGTCCATTATAGTAAAGTGCTGATCAAAGGGGTTACTGAACTAAGGGGGGGTCTATGAACCACAGGTACCAGGCGCGTGACCATTTCATAAATACTACTGACAAACATCTTAAAAAACGTTCAGACATCATACTTTGACAGTTTTGAAAAATAAATATTTCATATAGTATAATACATAGTATTATACTATACGCAAAAACCTTTTCTCAAAACTTTTTTTTCTGTCAAAGTATGATGTCTAAATGTTTTTTAAAATGTTTATCAGTAGATCTAGTATTTATGAAATGTTGACACACCTGGCACCTGTGATATGAATGCGGGTATTGCATGCTATCAAGCTTATCTTCAATACCAGGTAGTGATTTTCCAAGATTTAACTCTTTGCATGCTTGTGCAAATATGCAACTACCTATGCAAACATTGTAGATCCAGATGAGATGCTGAAAGATTCTGACTGCATTTTCTAAGAGAAATGAACAAGTTAAGAAGTTTACAATTATAATTGTAGCAGATAATAGCAGGCAAAGAATTAAGATAACAAACCTGACTCATACTATCGTAATTACGCTAAGTATTCAGACCAACTAACTTATCCCTTTACTCCATATATACGCCTTTTTTACACCTTTGCAAACAGAGTAGACCCAGATCAGACGGCTCCTGTAGGAGCCGTCTGATCTGGATCTGCTCTGTTTGCATTTGATATAATATAGATCTTATTCTAAAGTTTCCATCACATTAAATATTATTTTATTCACATTGCCAATATGAAAATTCAGTGCATTAGTATATTAAAACACCTTTTCTGTATTTTTTATAACCATGGGGCAGTTGTCCAAGTTGACAGTTTCCTTGAGGGGCAGTCGTCCAGGAAGGCAATCGATTCTAGGGCAATCGTCCTATGGGGCAATCATTCTATTGGGGCAATCATCCGTACCACATATTGATGATGTCATGATTTCTTACATGAATATTCATGGAGTAAAGGGTTAAGCAAAAAGTGCAGATAAAATGGCTTCATCTAGGTCTGCACTATTTGCTGCTTTATTCTAATATCTAATCAATATGATATGCTATAAATGAACTTACCAGTACCGGTATTCAGTTTTAACTGTGCACACCAGCGGCGAAATTTGATTACCTATGCAAACAGTATGGATCCGGACGAGACGCGGCATAATCAGCGTCTCATCAGGATCCAAACTGTTTGACACTTTGACTATATTCTTGCAAAGAAATTAGATAAATTTTATTTTGAGAATGGAAGCAGACGTCATTTGTTGCAGACTCAGTGTGCAAAGAGTTAAAAACAAGTTGAGAGGGAAGAATTTAATGTTCCAAATATTTGGGATAATTTGGTTAGGATAATGACTTAACCCTTTCCTTCATTATTATCATATAAATGCATTTTCACGCATTTGCAAACACTAGAGTAGACCCAGATCAGACGGATCCTAGAGGATCCGTCTGATCAGTGTCTGCTCTGTTTGCTAATGGAATTAGATTGAACTGTTTATTTACTTTTAATCAGAACATAATTATGTTGTCTGCTGCAATTTTAAACACACAATTTAAATTTTCATAAATATATTTGATATATCAAAAAGTTTGAATCCAGTGTTGAGACTCCAAGTATCAATGGCGTCTCATATCCATTGAAATTGTTTTTCAAAAACACGAAATTGGCCATTGACACTTTGGGTTACCGTACAATGATTGACAACAGGAGTTACCTAAGGAATTTTTGGTTTTGCATATGTAGGCCATGGACTTAAAGTTATGTATGTCGTGTTGGCCATATGTGTGTTCACCATTAAACTCTATTAATAGCATATTTATGGATTTACCTGAGGTCATTTAGGACATACAACTGCTACATGTATGTAAATGTGTACCTTTTTACTGTTTACTCTTTATCTGATGAATATTCATGTAAGGTATAATGACTGTATGAATTAGCCAAAATATTTACCCCTAAATTCACTGTTCAATATTTCAATAGCTACTGAATACAAATAGGCAAAATAAGTATAATGAAGTATGGAAGGCGGAATATTGTAGCCATTTTAGAAAATAAAGAAACAGAACTTTCAAATGCTCTATTTATCATGTGCAATGGTTTCAAAAAGGGACTATTACAGAGGCGTAGAAAGGCGTATTTATGGAGGAAAGGGTTAACCCTTCTCTTGCTGAATTTTGCCATGTTGTATAATTACATATACCTTCATTCCGCTGTGCAATCACTGCTGTGGAATGCACTGGTTGCACAATCAACTTGTAAATAATGCAGACCCTGATGAGACAGCTCCTGCAGGAGCTGTCTCATCTGGGTCTTCACTATTTACAGGTAGGTATATTGACGCGAATTGCAAGCGAAGGGTTAAATCAAACTCTGTTAACAGACTTCACAATCAGGCATTATCCAGATCAGCACGGTCAATTTGGTTTAAATCATATAGTCAAAAACCCTTAAGTTATTATGCTTTTTTTGGGATGGAATAGCCCATCAGTATTTTATTCATGAGTCTACTCATTATGATTGGCTTAAACTTGCTGGAGGATTTTGAATGACAGACAGTGCAGATCCTGATCAGAGGACTCCTCTAGGAGCCCTCTGATCTGGGTACTCACTGAATGTTTACAAAATAATGCCAGTGCATGATGATGATGATGATGATGATGATGATGTCCTGCATTCAAAGGACTACCGTATAATTAACACTTAAATTGTTTGACTAATTTCTGATCTGTATCTTTTTGTTTCCCTGATCAGTTGAAAGGTAAAAATCCATACATAAGCTCTCTTCAGTAAAATCTAAATGGCTTATGTCATTCTCATGCATATCGTCATAAAAACTACTCTTTATGACTTGATTTCCTCAGGCATGATATATACCAGTAATGTTGTTTATTTCCCGTTTCCAGACCTACCCAGATTTTTAGGCCTTAACCCTGATTTTTTTTTTTTTGACTTGGAGTTATATTTTAAATCAAAATTCAAGAGTTTGGATGAGTTATTATAATAACAAAAAACCCGGACCAAGAGTCGTAAATGATTCATGCTTGAAAAACATTTTTAACCCTTTCAGTGTGGGAAACGAGTCACTACTGTCCTCTGCAACAGTGTAGACCCAGATGTTAGGGCATAGAAATAAAGCCTCAGCTCCTAGAGGAGTCTGCGCTATTTGTCATGTTACATTTTTCTCTAACTCTTTGCACGCTAAGTAATTTTTCGTCTGCAACAATTGCCGTCTGCAATTCTTAAAATAATCTTTCTCTCATTTCTTTGCAAAAATATGGTCAAGATGACAAACAGTTTGGATCCTGATGAGACGCCGCATTATGCGGCGTCTCATCTGGATCTAAACTGTTTGCATAGCTAATCACAGTTTCGCCGCTTGCGTGCAAAGAGTTAAAAACAACCCTTGAGAATTCACTGTATTGAGCTTGACATGTTTGAATTTTTGAATAGTGAATTTGAAAAATAGCATTTAAAGGGTTAACAAAATTTCCTGGAAACAAACTATTTTTACATCTTAGGTATACAGTCACCTCTCATTGAAACTTTTGAACCATTTACAGTACATTTGCTTGAATTGAAATGACAAAACTGAAAACCATTGACAAATTGGGAAAAGTGGAAGTCTGTTCTGGTGTTCTCAGTGACTTGTTGGATTAGTTTTCGCTAAAGAATCATGGGAAGGCGAAGAAACAGGAATAATTCTCATGAAGATGCAGTGGAGGTTGAAGAGTTCCATCCACTGCAGGCGGAGCCAGTATCACCTGATACCACGCCCAGGCCAGAGAAGGAGGAGTTCCCCTATGGTAAGATTCAAAAGTAGTAACAGTATTTTAGAGGTCTGCTTCAACCCTTTCCTTCATATAAAAGCATTTTGCGCATTTGCAAACAGAGTAGACCTAGATCAGACAGCTCTTGTAGGAGCCTTTGGTCAGGGTCTACTCTGTTTACAAAAACATCCTGTGTACGTATGACATTATAAAGATTGAGCTTACAGATATTCCAGGTGTCATTATTTCTTACATGAATACTGAACAGTGAACTCTAACTTACTAAAAAATTGATAAGTCCCAGATCATGTGTCGTGGTAGCTTAGGCGTTACTAGAGTCAGCAGCTGGCACAGTCAGCCAGAGGCTTTGGGTTCAAGTCCCAGTCGGGCCATGATCATTTCACCAGTGGTACTGTTACAATTTAAAATGGTGCTCAGACAACAAAATTAAAACCATGTACATACTTTATTTCTTGTGACAAATATGATATGTTCAGGGTTAAGCCTGGTACATGTAACTGGTGGTCTGTTCTGTTTGCAAGGTTACATTATTCTTTAACTCTTTGCACGCTAAAGTAATTTTTCGTCTGCAACAATTGTCGTCTGCTTCAATTCTTAAAATAACATTTCTCTAATTTTTGTGCAGAAATATGATCAAGATGACAAACATTATGTGGCGTCTCATCAGGATCCAAACTGTTTGCATAGGTAATCACAGTTTCGCCGCTAGCGTGCAAAGAGTTAAAAAAAATCCCTGAATATTCACAGTAAGTTTGATCTGTTTGAATTTTGGAATATTCCATTTGAAAATTTTGCAAATACATTTTACTCTATTTTGCGTTGAAAGAACTGAAAGAAGTATTTCACAGTTGGCAGTGTTCTGGGCCCTCTGGCATTAGCAAACAGATTCAGTCCATGTTGTACTCTAAATACCTTAACCCATTCCCTCATAGGCTATTTTAGACCCAACCAATTTGAATAAATCTACAAAAAAGGAGCATTTACTAGAGAAAAGGAAATATTAGAATTGTGTAGTATTGAAACCATTGTGATAAATAGAGCATTTTTGCTCCATAGGAGCAACTGCTCTATTTATCACAATGGTTTCAAGAAGTGACTATTACAAAGGTGTAGAAAGGTGTATTTATGGAGGAAAGGGTTAACCATTTACTCCATAATTATATAGTTATATATGCCTTTCTATGTTTTGCAAACAGATTAGACCCAAATCAGATGTCTTCTGCAGGAGCCATCTGATCAGGATCTGCTTGAGTTGCTTGTGAAATTATAATAGATATGACTCTACAGTTTCTACCAATACCAAAACATCCTGTGTACATATGCCATTATAAACTTTCAGCTAATACATATTCATGATGTCATTACAGTAAAACCTCTCTATAACGACCAGAGACACTTCTAAAGAGTGGTCACAGTATAGAGTTTGCATCTTAATGTGAAGCTCCGTATAATTATACAGTAAAACCTAAATTATGTTAATTAGTTGGTATTTAGGGCAGGTGGCTGCTTAAATTTTACTGTACATGAATATTCAACAGGGAGAGGGTTAAAACTATGATAAGCATTCAAAACGGTAATCATATTTGAAAACAGAGTAGACCCAGATCAGACGGCTCCTAGAGGATCAGGGGTCTGATCAGGGTCTGCTCTGTTTGCTGGTAGAATTTGATAGATCTGTTTCTTTGCTTTCTAAAATTTCTACAATGTTCCACCTTCCATATTTCTTTGTAACTATTTTGTTAATGAATATTCAGTAGCAGTATTGAAATTTAGCCTAAATACAGAACAGGGAGAGGGGTAATTAATTAACATGATGATGGGCAATGATTGAAAGCGGTAATCATTAATTCAGCGTTCATTTCACTTTGCATATTATGTTATACTGACCATACTCTGTTAACCCTTTCCCTAATATAAACGTGTTTTCATGCATCTGCAAACAGAGTAGACCCAGATCAGACGGCTCCTAGAGGAGCTGTCTGATCTGGGTCTGCTCTGTTTGCTAATAGAATTTGATAGATCTGTTTCTTTGCTTTCTAAAATGTCTACAGTGTTCCACCATATTTCTTTATAACTATTTTGTTAATGAATATTCAGTAGGTATTTAAAGTTGGCCTAAATACAGAACAGGGAAAGAGTTAATTATGCGTATACATCTCTTAGGCCATGTTATTCAGTAAAGAAATATTGACATCATGCATATTTATTAGCTGAATTTTTATATTGGCATTATTATGAATATGTATGCATGAATTTTGATATTGGTAGAAAAAGAATAGTAAGATCTATATTATTTCATAAGCCAACAGAGCAGACCCTGATCAGATGGCTCCTTTAGAAGCCATCTGGGTCCATTGCTTATAAAGCTTTTTAGTTGAGTCTAAGTTCGTTCTCATGCTTTTGATTGGTCAGATTTGAGTTCTCAAGCTTTTGATTGGTCAGGTTTGAGCCCAAGGCTCAAATCTGACCAATCAAAAACTTGAGAACTAACTCAGACTCAACTAAAAGTTTTATAAACATGGACCCTGATCTGACTCTACTCTGTTTGCAGATGCATGAAAATGCATTTATATGAAGAAGAATGGTACATGATAGTTTACCATTTATCCCTTTCCTCCATAAATGCGCCTTTCTACACCTCTGTAAAAGTCACTTTATGAAAACATTGTGATAAATAGAGCATTTGCAATGGTTTCAAACTACAAAATTCTAAAATTTTCCTTTTTTCTAGTTAATGCTCCGTTTCGGTAGATTTATTCAAAGTGGTTGGATCTAAAAATAGCCTATGAGGGAATGGGTTAAAATTTGTACAATGAATTCAAATGACAAACATTGCAGAAAATGTTTAAATTTACGCATCTTTTCTGGAACTTTGATCAATGTAAAAATATCAACTATAGTTCGATTTTGACCCGTGAGCTGTGACCTTTAGGACGAGTCTACCTGTAGAGGTAAAATCAGGTATTTGTTTCAGAGTTAACTGTGGTTATACAGACCTATAATAAGCATATACTAGCAAGTAGGAGTGACCTGTCCTTTTCATTTATAGATTTGTTTTTTTCCAAACTATTCCATTCTATACAAAAGGGTTTTGCTTAACTTGACGAGCCAATTTCTCGTGAAGCTCGTGCAGTTGGTTAGACCCGAAGTCCGATTGCCTTATACATTGTAGTGATTAAACCAAATAGTGCAATGCTGAGCTCACCTAATACAATAGTGGTATTATCCCAATCTATGGGTCATCTATAAATAAAAACGACATGTCACTCCTTCTTGCTAATATATACTAATACTGCACGATTACCACGAGCTTCTTTGGACAATCATTGTCCACTTACCCATAAATAAGAATGGTTGCAACTTCTATAAATATAAAAGTGCAGTCATGACTCAGGGCTCAAAATCGAACTATACAAAACTCGATGTTTAAATTTTTTAAATTTTAGTCCGAGTGTCAAACAGTTTTCATCCTGATCAGAAGCCTTCTTGTCTGGGTCCGAACTGTTTGCATCAGTCATCTCAAATTGGTAGGTAGCATGCAAAGAGTTAACCTTTTACCTCATATTGATGACTTTTGACGACTCTGTAAAAGTTACCTTGTGAAACCATTGTGATAAATAGAGCATTTGCTCCTATAGGAGCAAATGCTCTATTTATCACAATTGTTTTAAACTGCACTATTCTAAAATTTTCCTTTTCTCTAGATAATGCTCCTTTTCGGTAGATTTATTCAAAGAGGTTGTATCTAAAAACAACCTATGAGGGAATCAGGTTTAATTACAAATTGTATACAGCAAGGAATATTATATTTCAGTTTCCAATGTTCTTTGCATATTATGTAATACTGGCCATAGGCTGTTAATAGACTATGTGGTAATGGTTGTTTATTATGCATATAGATCTCTAGTAATGTTAACGTTTTGAATGCTGAATTTTTCAAGGAAGAATGGTACATCTTTGTTTACCATTCAGTATGACAAGGCATAATTTTTTAGATTATTCCGAATGATAAACAGTGTAGACCCTGATTAGAGCTCTACTCTATGACCCCTGGATCTGGGTCTACGCTAGCAAGTGTAAGTTTTCCCATTCGAAGCATTAACCCTTAGCACAGAAAAAAATGAGTGTAATCCATGTAAAAATGTTTTCTCGAAGTTAATTTTATAAAAAATACTGTCAGACAGTTCTGATCCTGATGAGGTGCTTCTCATCTGGATCCAAACTGTTTGCATCAATCATCACAAATCGGTGGCTGGCATGCAAAGATTTAGTTACAAATTGTATAGCTATGGGTACAATATTATAATTATTTAAAAAAGCTGTGGTTTATTAGGTGTTATTCAATATCAGAACAGGTGTTGCCAACCAATAACTCTTAACATTGGATGTACATGTATTATTGTTGTCTACCTAAAAAATACTGTACAGTAGAACCTGTCTTAAGCGGTCATCTAAGACAGGTCTAATTATGGGTCTGTATGGCAGGTGGTTGCTTAATGCAGGTCAAAAGTAAAGAAAAAAGCTCCTATATAGGAACTTTCTGAATTTTGCCCTGCATTAAACAACCACCTGTTTTAAGAATTCTATGCTCAATAAATGAATGTCTGCTTAACCCATTCCTCATAGGCTATATCTAGATCCAACCTCTTTGAATAAATCTACCGAAAAGAGGCATTAACTGGAGAAAAGGAAAATTTTAGAATTTTGTAGTTTGAAACAATTGTGATAAATAGAGCATTTGCTCCTATAGGAGCAAATGCTCTATTTATCACAATGGTTTCAACAGGTGACTTAAAATTGCACAGGCGTCAAAAGGCGTCAATATGAGGGAATGGGTTAAGACAGGTTTTACTGCGCTATGCACTTGGATATGACAAATCAAGTACATACAGAGCTTCACATAAAGATGCAAACCCTATACTGTGACCACTCTTTAGAATTGTCTCTGGTCATAGTACCGGTACGTATCGGGTTTGGTGGAGAAATAATTGAGTTATTCTTGTAAATGTTTACATTTACGCATCTTCTCTTGACCACTGTATGTAATTCATCCATTTATTTTCATACAGAAATTTCAATGTTAATCAGTGTAGATCCACATGAGAACTGGGTTTCTCACATACCTTCCCTTATCTCCGAGTTAGAACAACGGGTTAAGATTTCCTTATCTGTAACACGTGTAAGATCACTTTAGAACATATATGACGTCATACGTCATATATATGACGTCAAACCATAGAAACCGATGTTTACATGTCATTTAAACGGCGAAAATGCACTTTTTTGATATGTGAGAAAAAGAATCTGATGCTCGTTGTCTTTTAAGATCACATGTTCCTAAACTCACCAAGAAAATGTTATTAAGCTCGCCAAGGCTCGCTTAATGACATTTTCTAAGGCTCGTTTAGGAACATGTGATCTTAAAAGACAACTCGCAACAAATCCTCTATTTCTCAGCAACTCATCAAGGTTATTTTCAAGGATTTCATGAATTCGATGCTGATATGCAAATGATTATTATGATAGGAAACATTGCATGGGTGGCCTTATGAATATTTGTTTGTTTGTTTGTTTGTGTTGATTAACATCTCTGTCTGCTCACTATCTGCTAATTGAACAAAATAGAGAGAGGGTAGAGTATACAGAGAAACCCGGGTGATGCCCTACTCTTATTATCTTTAACCCTTTCCTCCATAAATACCGTATGCTTTTCTACGCCACTGTAATAACCACTTTTTGAAACCATTGTGATATTAATAAAGCATTTGCTCCTATAGGACCTCAGTTTACAGTCTCATCCGAAGGACTTGATCTGGCATTTTGAATATAGTTAATGGAATAATTGGGATGTGTATACAGAGTAGACACACATCAAATGGCTTCTTCAGGAGCATTTTGATCAGAGTCTCCATTGTTTGTTAATTAAAGTCTTTAACCCTTTCCCTCATATAAATGTGTTTTCATGCATTTGCAAACAGAGTAGACCCAGATCAGACGGCTCCTATAGGAGCCGTCTGATCAGGGTCTACTCTGTTTGCTAGTTGAATTTGAAAAATCTGTTTCTTTGCTTTCTAAAATGGCTACAATGTTCCACCTTCAATATTTCATTATAGCTATTTTGGCCATGAATATTCAGTAGGTATTGGAATTTGGACTAAACGTAGAACAGGGAAAGGGTTAACTCTATCCCTTATGAATAGTATTTGCATGAATTGGTCATATCATGAATATTCATTAACTTTTTTTTTACCTTGTAAATGTTTTAGGGGAATGTTTTGCTTTGACAAATGCAGTAGAATCAGATCTATATCATGTCATAAGCAAACAGATCAAACCCTGATCAGATGGCTCCTACAGTAGCCAACTGATCTGAGTATATTCTGTTTGTAAAGGCATGAAAAACCATTTATATGAAGGAAAGGGTTTAACCAAAACAATCTTCAAATTGAACACTTCTGTTAACCCATTCCCTCATATTGACGACTTTTGACAACTCTGTAAAAGTCACTTTGTGAAACCATTGTGATAAATAGAGCATTTGCTCCTATGGGAGCAAATGCTCTATTTATCACAATGGTTTTAAACTACACAATTCTAAAATTTTCATTTTCTCTAGTTAATGCTCCTTTTCGGTAGATTTATTCAAAGAGATTGTATCTAAAAATAGCCTATGAGGTAATGGGTTAACCCTTTGACTGATGAATATAAACACCTTTTTACAAATTTGCAAACAGAGTAGACCCAGATCAGTGTCTTCTCTGTTTACTAATGGACTTTGATAGATCTGTTTCTATACTTTCTAAACTTAAGTTACAATGTGCCACCTTCCTGATTGTTCTTCTGTGGGAACAGTGCAATTTATCAGTGCGCTTCTCAGAAGAACCTCTGAGTCTTCCTTCACCTGACAACCCTGTAATTCGCTGGACGTTGCGATATGACTGAATTACAATAGAACCTGTCTCAAATGGCCATCAAAAAGAGGTCTAGTTATGGGTCTGTAAGACAGGGGTAGCTTAATACAAGTCAAGAGTAATGCAGAAAGCTCCTACATGAGTTTTCTGCATTACTTTTACCCTGTATTAAGCAACCACCTGTTCTTTAAAAATCCCCCTGTCCAAATATTATAAGGTCGCTTAAAGGGGAAGTCCCTACATTCGACATGTTTCAAAAATGCCTAAAATAAACAGAACTCATTTGTTTATATGCTTAAAAGAAGTATATCGCAAGAAAACCAATCGAATAAACACCGAAGAAGACATAACTTTCATACGTTTGATATATTATTTGGCAATGTATTAGTATTAATTCCGCTCACATTTTAGTTTCGTTAATTTTCGTCCAAAGTCGATAATATTGTTTTGTAGAAGTATTGATGAAAATGGTTTATTTTTTATCACAGGGTTATTTTTTGATATAAGTTCAAATTGGCAATCTTCATAAAAATGATTGCATGAACATAACAAATATTAAGTTTTATGGCATTATTGAAAATATGCGTTCATTGTAGGGACTTCCTCTTTAAGACAGGTTCTACTGTACTTTTAAAGCAGCTTTACCCATTCCTCCATAAATACGCCTTTCTACGCCTCTGTAAACATCATCTGTTGAAACCATTGTGATAAATAGAGCATTTGCTCCTATAGGAGCAAATGCTCTATTTATCACAATGGTTTCAAACTACAAAATTCTAAAATGTTCCTTTTCTCTAGTTAATGCTCCTTTTCGGTAGATTTATTCAAAGAGTTTGGGTCTAAAAACAGCCTATGAGGGAATGGGTTAAAGCAGCTTAAAACCAACTGTTTTCGAAGGCATCTCTATCAGATAAAGGGTTAATCATTATGATGAACCGTACCACATCGATAATTCAAATGGCTACTGTCACACCTGTTGCCAAATGCTTATCTAGATTGCTGCATTACTTTACTGTTTTGAGTCAGACCATGTTGACTTGGAAGTGTAATCCAAATCCAAACAGTCATGTGATCAAAAATATATGTATGAACTGTGTGACATGGCCGATTGATCAATTATTTTACCTTTTCCATACTTAACCCTTTCCCTGTTGAATATTCATGTAAGAAATAATGACATCATAAATATTTATTAGCTGAAGTATTAATTATAAATCTATAATGGCTTTAATATGAACATAGGAATTTTCAGCATTGGTAGAAACTGTGGAATCAGATCTATTGTAATTTCATAAGCAAACAGAGCAGACTCTGATCATACAGTTCTAACAGGAGCCATCTAATCTGGGTCTACTCAGTTTGCAAATGCATGAGATTGCATTTGTATGAATGAAATGGTTGATCCTTAAATGAAGGCAACAAGTGTGTTGACATTTACAAACAGTGTAGACACAGACGAGGGCACTAAGGGGTTGTCTATAGACACAGATGAGGGCACTAAGGGAGTGTCTCTAGACACAGATGAGGGCACTAAGGGGTTGTCTATAGACACAGATGAGGGCACTAAGGGGTTGTCTATAGACACAGATGAGGGCACTATGGGGTTGTCTATAGACACAGACGAGGGCACTAAGGGGTTGTCTATAGACACAGATGAGGGCACTAAGGGAGTGTCTATAGACACAGATGAGGACACTAAGGGAGTGTCTATAGACACAGACGAGGGCACTAAGGGGTTGTCTATAGACACAGATGAGGGCACTAAGGGAGTGTCTATAGACACAGATGAGGACACTAAGGGAGTGTCTCTAGACACAGATGAGGGCACTAAGGGGTTGTCTATAGACACAGATGAAGGCACTAAGGGGTTGTCTATAAACACAGATGAGGGCACTAAGGGGTTGTCTATAAACACAGATGAGGGCACTAAGGGAGTGTCTCTAGACACAGATGAGGGCACTAAGGGGTTGTCTATAAACACAGATGAGGGCACTAAGGGGTTGTCTATAAACACAGATGAGGGCACTAAGGGAGTGTCTCTAGACACAGATGAGGGCACTAAGGGGTTGTCTATAGACACAGATAAGGGCACTAAGGGGTTGTCTGTAGACACAGATGAGGGCACTAAGGGGTTGTCTATAAACACAGATGAGGGCACTAAGGGAGTGTCTCTAGACACAGATGATGGCAATAAGGGGTTGTCTATAAACACAGATGAGGGCACTAAGGGAGTGTCTCTAGACACAGATGAGGGCAATAAGGGGTTGTCTATAGACACAGATAAGGGCACTAAGGGGTTGTCTGTAGACACAGATGAGGGCACTAAGGGGTTGTCTTTAAACACAGATGAGGGCACTAAGGGGTTGTCTATAGACACAGATGAGGGCACTAAGGGGTTGTCTATAGACACAGATGAGGGCACTAAGGGGTTGTGTATAGACACAGATGAGGACACTAAGGAGTTGTCTATATACACAGATGAAGGCACTAAGGGTTGTCCATAGACACAAATGAGGGAACTAACGGGTTGTCTATAGACACAGATTAGGGAACTAAGGGGTTGTCTATAGACACAGGTGAGGGAACTAAGGGGTTGTCTCTGATTATGATATGCACTGTTTATACTTTATAGTTCAATAGTTCCAGAAACATTTAAGCAAAATTTACCAATCCATACTAAAACTTAGGAAACAAGAAAGGAACATTCCACTAAGAAATTATTTTTTTAACTTTTGCATTTAATAGAGTAGAACTAGATCAGACAGTTCCGGCTTGCTTGTGGGAGATCCATGGTTGTACCGAGTGTTGTCTTCTGTGCATGGATTGACAATGGAATATGTTCCATGATCGGAAAAAAATCTCTTGATTCTTCCTCCACCTGTAATTAACTGGGCGTCGCGATATGAATGAAATGCTTTTAAAGCAACGTTAAACCTTGAATCTAGATCAGATGTCAAGGACAATATTTAACCCTTTCCCTGTTCTATATTTATTACAAATTTCAATACCTGCTGAATATTCATGGAAAAAATAGTTATAATGAAAATCATGGAAGGTGGAACGTCGTAGCCATTTTAGAAAGTATAGAAACAAAGCTGTCAAATTCCATTAGCAAACCGAGCAGACCTGGTCAGACAGCTCCTATAGGAGCAATCTGATCTGGGTCTGCTCTGTTTGCAGATGTGTGAAAACATGTTTATATGAGGGAAAGGGTTAAATATGAAGCATGGTAAGGTTTTTTTTAGCTGACTACAATTTTCTTAGTGTTGAGAATGGATAATGGATGCTGAGTTCAATATTTCCTTCAGCTTAACCCTGTCAATGCTGTATTATCAGACTGGGATAGCACATCGGTGTTTAAATGTAGAGTCCACTCAATATGAAAGGTTTAAACTTGCTAGATGATTTTGAATATCAAACAGTGCAGACCCAGATCAGAGGGCTCCTCTAGGAGCCCTCTGATCTGGGTCTGCACTGTTTGCAATTGACAATGTCCCAGACTCTATGGGCTAGGGTGACATATGATGCTTATGTACATAAATATCGCACACACGGCATACAAGGTGACAGATGAAATTATGATGCAAGTCATACACAAGTAAAGGTATGTTTCCAGGACTTTACACACTCTGTAGACATAGACCAGGTATAACTTGTTTTTCTAAAGCCATTTCTGATCACTTTTTTTGCATCTATGGGATTGTTTAATTCTGTAACCACACACCTGTGGATGAGGAGCACTGTAATACCCCTCTTCTTATGCGGCCACAAAAAAGAGGTTTACTTGCCAGCCTTAAAAGCAGGTGGTAGCTTAATGAAGGATGAAAGTAATGTATGAGCTTTCTGCATTACATTAATACTGCATTAAGCAACCACCTGCTTTTAATGTTTTTTGTTCATAATGTGGTCATTCCAGAGCCTGGAGGGGTTTTACCAGAGTTACAGATAAAGGTGCATACCCAAATACTAAAATTCTCATTTCTCGACCAAACCCTATACTGTGACCACTCTTTAGAATCGTCGTCACAGTATAGGGTTTGGTGGAGAAATAATGGAGTTATTCATGTAAATGTTTTAATATACGCGTCTTATCAGCTATGAATTTCACTGTTTTCATTATATCTTAAACCCTGAACAAACAGTGTAGATCAGAGTTAAGTGCTTGTTGGATTTGGTTGCTGGTCATTGTCTACGCTGTTTGCAAGAAACCTGAAAGTACCTTTATCCTGTGTTACCGTATATTTATTATGAAATACGCAGTGTTACAAATTAATTTTCTTGGCCAGTGGCTATCTATGTCACATGTATGGACTTTGTGGGTTATCAGTTAATTGAAATAAGTGTATTGTGTGTTTGATAAAGTCATTTGTAATGTGGATGTGACAATATATACATGCAGAGTGTGATGTTAGTGAAAACGGAGTACGGAAGTGGATTTCTTTAACCCTTTACGTCATATAAACACTTTTTTGTACCTTTGCAAACAGAGTAGACCCAGATCAAATGGCTCCTATAGGAGCCGTCTGATCAGGGTCTACTCTGTTTGTTTCTGGCATAACACAGATCTGATTGTACAGTTTCTGCTTAACTCATTCTCTCCTAGGCTATTTTTAGACCCAACCTTTTTTTAATCAATCTACCAAAAAGTAGCATTAACTAGAGAAAAGGAAATTTTTCGAATTTTGTAGTTTGAAACCATTGTGATAAATAGAGCATTTGCTCTATAGGAGCAAATGCTCTATTTATCACAATGGTATCACAATGTGAATTTTACAGAGGCGCAAAAATGCGTCACTAGGGGGATAATGTGTTAGATGAAAAATTTCTGTGTTCATATGCCATTATAAAAACTAATCCAGTTGTTCATCCTTTACTCCATAGATACACCATTCTACATCTTTGCAAACAGGGAAGACCCAAGTCAGACATCCGCTATAGGAGCCGTCTGATCAGGGTCTGCTCTGTTTGCTTATAGAATTATGTAGATCTGATTCTACAATTTTTATTTTGCAAACATTCCATGAGTAAACAAGCCATTTTAATTTTATTTAATATTCATGGTGTCATTATTTCTTACAAGAATATTCATGGTGTAAAGGGTTAATGGTGTCGTTATTTATTACATGAATATTCCACAGGTAAAGGGTTAAAAAAGCGAAGATTTGTGAAAAATAAGCATTTCAAAGTACATGTATAACACTACGGCCGATGTTACAATTCATTTGGATTTGACATTGTGAAGAAGTAAACTGAAGCTGAGGCTATGGAGGATGGATCGATTGATTTAGATTACTTGGAAGATGATGAGAGTAAGTCTATTTTACATTATACTCTTGTTTGTGTTGAATTTTAACACTTTCCTCCATGAATTTATGGGTAAGAAATAATGATGTCATGAATATTAATGAGATCAATTTGTTATAAATACCCTCTGACACAGGAACTTTTGGCCATGGCAATAACTGTAGAATCATATCTATATTTTATCATAAGCAAACAGAGCAGACCCTGATCAGACGTCTCCTATAGGAGCCATCTGATCTGGGTCTACTCTATTTGTAAAGGCGTAGAATTGCGTAGAAAGGCATATTTATGGAGTACCGGTAAATGGATTTCATGATATAAAATTTGTAAAGAATCTGTTTAAATACAATGAATTAACCCTTTATTCCATGAATTTCACACGAGACTATGTTCCCATAATGAATCGGAGAATATCATTCTGTAACATATAACAAATAGATTAGAAATTGTCTGATCTGTATCTACTCTGTTTGTTAAGGTATTTCACCCATTATTTAACACAAGACTATATTCCCATAATTAAACAGAGAATATAATGATAAAAACTATTTCTTTAACCCTTTTCTCCATAAATACGCCTTTCTATTCCTCTGTAAAAGTCACTTTTTGAAACCATTGTGATAAATAGAGCATTTGCTCCTATTAAGGAGCAAATCCTCTATTTATCACAATGGTTTCATAACTACAAAATTCTAAAAAAAATCCTTCTCTCTAGTTAATTCTCCTTTTTGGTAGATTTATTTAAAGAGGTTGGATCTTAAAAATAGCCTATTTAGTAGGGGACAAAAAGCCTGATTTTGGCAGATTTTGTTACCTGATTTACAATAACTCCATATTTTACATATATAAACTTAACACCTTACCTAACATTTTTAGAAGGGTGGCAGAAGATTCCCAATAAACATTCTGGTGGAAATCGTGGTTTCCATAGCAACAAGCTTCAAAATGATATACATAATTTAAAAGGACTGCCAGTTTGCTTTTGAATGCAAATATGTCCCCATTGCTTACTCGTTGAAAATGAGAGATGGCTAGTGTTGATTTGAAATAAAATCAAAATATTTTTTTCCTCATTGACTGGTTACTATGGCAATAACGTGTGTAATTTTGCTCAATTTTTCACTTTTTTGAAAACAAATCTTATTGTTTTTGTCTAAATGTTTTAATAATAAATTATTGTAAGACCTTGCTATTTACTTACAAAATTACGCAAATATTATGTTAACATTCTGGGACACAGATCTGGTTGCCATGGCAACCAAAATATTCTTAAAATGATATGAAATTCATTTGTGGTTCTAAAATTGACATTTTCTAGTGAATTATAAAGTTAGCCTACATTTTCTTTTTACAGCATGTTTGTCTTGTTATTTGTATAAAGTATTGGTGTGGTCTTCCATGTGATTATTGTTGGAACATTTTATTTACAAATTAACAGTAAACCTATCCTTTGTTACCATGGCAACGGCTATAAAAGAACTATTTTTAGTGATTTTTGCACAATATTTTCGAATTATTTACAATTTTTTATCCAAGTTATTTCCATCATTGTATCAAACAAACAAGTCGATTCAAGAAGACTGTCTATTTGTAGCTCACCTGGCACCACGTGCCAAGGCGAGCTATTGTGATCATCATGTGTCGGTCATCAGGCGTCGTCCATCGTGTGTCGTCTGTCGTCAATATTTTATTTCAAGTGACATCCACTCTAAAATTATATTGTCAAATGTAATGCAACTTTCCAAGGATGGTCTTTGGGTGATTCTCTGTCAAAATAGCCAAAAAATATGGATCCATGTAGAACTCTGGTTACCATGGCAACCAAAAGAAAAATCTTCTAACCTCTTTTTCTCCGAAACTGGTTGTCAAGTTTCAAACAAAACTGATGGGAATAATCATTAGGTGACTATGTTCCCAAGTAGCTAAAATCATGACAATATCTAAAACAACATAGCGGCTAGGGGCGGGACCTGTTTGTCTGTATAGAAAACATAGCAAAATTTTAAATCTCCTCTTCGCTAAAAACAATGGTCTGACTTCAGAATAATTTAATTGGAATAATCATTAGGTAACCACTTCCAAAAATAGCTAAAATGGTTTGAAACCATGCGGAACTCTGGTTGCCATGACAACCAAAAGAAAACAATATTTAAATTCTCAGTGTTGATATACTGATCGGTCCTTCGGGATCATTAGTTTTTATGTTATTAAATTTGAAAATTGAATAGTGCTTAAGCCGGTGCTAGTGGGTGTGAGTAGTGTTACATTTTTAATAACTAGTCATGAACAGACTCAATAAAACCAAGTCTGCAGTTTTCTCCTTTCGCATTATGTAATACTACTTATGCTTTCGAAGGATCTCCCACTTTCAGAATATATTTCTACAAAGGGATGGTCAGATTTCGAAATAAGTTGATGGGAATAATCATTTGGTGACACTACCAAAATAGCTGAAACAATAACAGCATTTGGTATTTATGTCTGAATTTCGAAACTGGTTTTCCATCACCTGAGCTTTGTTTGGTTGGCAAGTCCACCTCATACATTGTGGACAGACAAGCCCTTGGTCGTGAAGGGATTTCAGGAGCTTACACTGTGCGCATGCAAAACCAATCGAGGCCCGTGTACGAAGCGATTCTTCAATGCTCAGCTAGCTGTCAGTGTTCGTGTGCTATTTGAACACTCGAAACTTATGGAAATACTTGGATGTTCAATAGTTATGAGCTGCTTAAGTATGGACAAAATATGTAATTTTATACCCCCACTTCTATAGAAGTGGGGGCTTCTAGGGGGCTTCTAAAGAAGTGGGGGCTATATTAGAATCGTGTGTGTCCGTCCGTCCTTCCGTCCGTCCATCCGTCCGTCCGTCCAGAGCATTACTCCTAAAGTATTATAGGCACAACTGTGAAACTTCATTATTATGTGGATAGAGGGTGATGAGAGGATGTGCAGTCAACAAGGGTTGTAACTTTAAATTCATTTTTGAGGGAGTTATTCCCCTTAGTAACTTTTCAGAAGCAATGTTTTTGTCCGAGGCAGAACTTGTCAAGTATTGTAGAAAAAACTGTGCAACTTTATATATAGAGAGCGGGTGATGAGAGGATGTGCTGTCAATAAGGGTTGCAGCTCTAAATTATTTTTTGAGGGAGTTATTCCCCTTAGTTACTTTCCAGAAGCAATGTTTGTTCGGAGCATAACTTCTCAAGTATTGTAGGCACAACTGTGCAACTTTATATTTGGATAGAGGGTGATGAGAGGATGTGCAGTCAATAAGGGTTGTAACTCTACATTCATTTTTGAGGGAGTTATTCCCCATTGTTACTTTTCAGAAGCAATTTGTTTGTCTGGAGCATAACTTCTCAAGTAGTGTAGGCACAACTGTGAAACTTTATATATGGAAAGAGGGTGGCGAGAGGATGTGCAGTCAACAAGGGCTGTAACTCGAAATTCATTTTAGAGGGATTTATTCCCCTTTGTTACTTTTCATAAGCAATTTAAGTGGATGAAAGGATTAAAATTGAGCTATTGCCATTTTGTACTGAAGTCAGTGCATCTTGTGACAAGGTGGCGGGCAGGGGTAATAATCTTCTTTAGTGATAGCTCTAGTTGTAATAATCACATTTAGTGATAGCTTAGTAAACTGTTGTATTTGGCCACAATCAAAATTGCGCTATTCAATTAATGAATGTGACTACCGACACATTATTAGATCTATCATATTGACAGTGGTTTGCTTATTTGGTTTGAAGTCAATTTTGTTCTTGGTGAATCAAAACAGAGACGATTTTAAATGAACATTTTAACAAACCAATCTTACTTTTCAAGCAAAAATGTTGTTCCCATATGCTGAAAAATACAAATGTTATTTTACTTTGCAAACAAAATACAGTCTAGTGACATATTCTGTGACAAATGTAATATGTATACATGTTGTAAATAATGTCTGTGGTATACACACGTTGTGATTTAAAAACAACGAAATATGTTAGTGAAACACAATATCCCCGTTTGATTTTGATGTATGACCTTTACCTTAATAGGTCACCCCTAAAATATTTCGCCTCCATAAGTTTCACATGCATGCCAAGATTGAAGGATGTATGTTGAAGACGACAAAATTATCATCAATCTAAATTTGACCCGTAATTTGACACTTGACCATAATGTATGACATTGACCTTAAAAAGTCACCACTAATACGTTCGCCTCCATAAGTTGCAAATGCATGCCAAGTTTGAGGGATGTCTTTTGATTGGTGACAAATTTATCGCCAATCTAAATTTGACCAGTAATTTGACATTTGACCTTGATGTATGAACTTGGTCTTGATATGTCACCCCTAAATATTTTTGCCTCTATAAGTTGCATATGCATGCTAAGTTTGAAGTATGTATATGCAATAGCTACAAAATTGTCGCCAACGTTAAAGTTGGGAACAAAACTACCAACAAACCAACAAACAGACAATGGAGAAAACGGCAACATTACCCCTCTTTGATGGGGCAGGGTGGGGGCATAATAATGCCACTATTAAGATATTGATACATGTACCCTGTTATTGTTACAATTTTGAATGTCTGTGATGATGATTTTGATTGTCTAAAAATGATTTTGAATGTCGTTGATAGTGATTTGGAATGGCTGTGATAATGATTTTTAAATCATTTGTGATATTTAACATTATGATGATTACAGCACTTTTGTGATAAATATGTGCTTAGTCATAGTTATTAATGAAATTGAAAAAAACACTTAGTTGATATTTCTGAGAAAATTGTGATCAGTTAAATGTTAACAAGGCGCAAACTAACTATGATGATATTATCTAAAATGCTGAAAGAAGAGATTCTTGACATAATTCGTTATAAGGTACAATTTATTGATCTAAAAAATATATATCATTAAACTGTTGTGTATAACCATTATATTTCTGTCTCTTCCTCGATTTATGAAATATTCATGTTAGGTTAAGAAAATAGTTCTCAAGTTGTACCTTTGACCTTCCAATGACCTTGATTTTATGTACCAAGTCCTTACTCCTTAGTAGAGAATATTGTCTTTGTATGTTGTGCACATTAATTACAATATACATCACATAGGTAGAAAAAAATGACTGAAATGCACAAAAAGTACAAATTTGACATTTGACTTCTCAAGTGTGACTTTTGACCTCTACTTGCGATCTTGACATTGCTAATATGTATCAAAGTCCTTGGTAGAGGATATGGACTTAGTAAGGTGTATGTGCACAATTATTACAAAACATACATCACATACATGGGAAAATGTACTGAAATTGCACAAAAAAGTACAAATTTGACCGTAGACTTCTTAAATGTGACATTTGACCTCTAACTGCAACATTGATATTGTTAGTATGTACCAAAGTACTTGGTAGAGGATATTGTTTTAGTATGTTGACCTTGCAAAGTTATTAGAAATACATCACATATGTAGAACAAGTGGACTTCAACATTCACAAATTAGTAAAAAATGATGTTTTGCTTCTAAAATTTGACGTTTGACCTCTACTTGTGACATTGACCTTGACACACCTATAAAAATCGTGGTAAATGGCACCTCCTTTTTGAATGAATATCTGTGCCAAAATTTACTTAAATATACCAATGTTAATGTAAAATTTTAGAACAAAAAGGTCTTGAAACAGAGAAAAAAGCTCAAATTTGACCTTTGACCCCCTAACCATGACATTGACCTTAAAGGGAATCAATTGAAACTTATATTTTTAACATGGCCTTGATATTAGTCATTTAGTTTTAAAGTTGTATAAAAATCCCTTCATTAGTTAAAAAGATATTAAGAGATCTTTGTGTATGGTACTTATTTTATTTCTACGACATAGCCGTTGCCATGGAAACTCAAATTTTAGTGCTTTATAATTGTACCACAATGCTGCCACCCTTCTTATTTTTATTGTTAAGTCATACTCTTCATTATCTGAAAGTATCCTGTCATTGTAAACCAGGTAACAAAATTTCGAAAAATGTCCCCTACTAATGAGGTAATGGGTTAACATAAACAAACTGAGCAGAAACTGCATGATTTAGGTCTTATCTGTTTGTAAAGGTACATGTATTAATCTCTTTTCCCTCATATAAAAGCCTTTTTTAGCTCCACTTTTTCAAAAAGTGGAGCTATTGTCATGACCCTCTGGTCGGCGTCGGCGTCGGCGTCGGCGTCGGTGTCGGTGTCGGTGTCGGCGTCGGCGTCGGCGTTGGTTAACCTTTTTGTTAAGGTCCTTTTCTCAGAAACCATCAAAGATATTTGGTTCATATTTGGTATGTATGTTTACTATCACAAGGGGAACCCATTTCACAAGGGTAGGTAACTCTAAAATCAATTTTGCCATAGTTATGCCCCTTTTTCGACTTAGAATTTTCATTGTTGGTTAAGTTTTATGTTCAGGTCCATGTCTCAGAAACTGTCAAAGATATTTGGTTCATCTTTGGCATACATATTAACTATCACAAGGGGAACCCATTTCACAAGGGTAGGTAACCCTAAAATTAATTTTTCCATAGTTATGCCCCTTTTTCAACTTAAAATTTTCATTGTTGGTTGTTTTATGTTCAGGTCCATGTCTCAGAAACTGTCCAAGATATTTGGTTCATCTTTGGTATACATATTAACTATTACAAGGGGGATCCATTTCACAAGGGCAGGTAACCCTAAAATTAATTTTGCTGTTGTTATCTCCCCTTTCTGACTTAGACTTCCACTACACTACCCAGCACTAAAGAAAGTGGAGCGCGCTGTCTGTGGACAGCTCTTGTTAGCATTTGCAACAGAGTAGACCCAGACTAGTCGGCTCCAATAGAATTGTTCTGATCAGAGCCTGCTTTGTTTATAAATATGAAATACATGTAATTAATATTCATGATGTCATTATTTCTTACATGAATATGCATGGGTAAAGGGTTAAAGTGGGTATATTAGAGAGAGTTTATTAGAAAGAATACAGAAAGTTATCATGACGGCCACGAAGTAAAGATTTACTTCGTGTGAAGGCTAACACTCTCCTTGTTCTATGTTTAATCCAAATTTCATTACCTACCGAATATTCTTGGACAAATAGTTACAATGAAATATGGAAGATGGAACAATGTAGCCATTTTAGAAAGTAAAGAAACATATCTATCAAATTCTATTATCAAACAGAGTAGACCCTGATCAGACAGCTCCTATAAGAGCCATCTGATCTGGGTCTACTCTGTTTGCAAATGCACGAAAATGTGTTTAAATGAAGGAATTAAAAGGGTTATGAGATACATATGACTGCAGGGAAATGACTTACAAGCTAGGAGACTATGCCTAAAGTATTGTAGAACAGATGTTACCAAACTTTCTTGGCAGCTTTATTTGTGATTTAGTGTTTTAGCAAAATAAGAATCACTGGTACATGTATAAGATAAGTATCCCTATACTTCATAAATATGCATTTCTATATGTCTTTGCAAACAGAGTAGACTCTGATCAGATCACTCCTGTCTTCTCTGTGTGCTTATGATATGATATAAATATGATTCAACAGTTTCTGCAATGGCCAAATATTTCTGTGTTCATGAGCTAATGATTAACCCTTTCGCTTCCAATGCCGGATCTGTGATTACCTATGCAAACAGTTTGGATCCAGATGAGACGCCGAGTAACTCGGCGTCTCATCAGGATCCAAACTGTTTGTTTCTGTTACTATGTTTTTTGAAACAAAAATGAAGAAAATCAAAAGAATGAAAATTTGTAGCAGATGACAAAGTTAGCAGACGACAGAGTTTGGCAGCGAAAGGGTTGATGTAATTAATATTCATGACTTCATTAATTCTTACATGAATAATCATGGAGTGAAAGGTTAAAGCTGTGATTAAGTGTCCTTGTAAGTCAGAGACACTGTCAGTATAAAATAGTTACACATGCAGAGTCAGAGACAAGGAGAGAATTTCATTATGTTGTGACTAGAGGCCCAGATAAGATAAAATGTTTTGAAGAATAACTTCTTTATTTCTTCACCAAAGCCTGTGTTGTGAAAGAGACAAATTTAACCCATTCACTTAAATATTGATGCCTTTTGACGCATCTGCAAAAATCACTCTATGTAACCATTGTGTTAAATAGAGCATTTGCTCCATAGGAGCAAATGCTCTATTTATCACAATGGTTTAAAAAAAACACAGTTCTGTTTTTTCCCTTTTCTGTAGTACATGCTCCTTTTTGGTAGATTTATTCAAAGAGGTTGAAAAATAGCTTATCAGGGAGTCTAAATGGGTTAAAGAGTGGTCACAGCATAGGGTTTGATGGAGAAAGGAGGATTTTATGTATGTGCGTACCGGTACATGTTCCTTTATGTGTTGCTCTGATTGTCACCTCTCTTTAGGATTGTTCTATAGAATTCACAACATAGGCTTTGGTGGAGAAATGAAGGAGACACTAGTTAATCCTTTCCCTCATAGGCTATTTTCAGATCCAACCACTTTGAATAAAGCTGCTGAAATGGAGCATTAACTAGAGAAAAGGAAAATTTAGAATTTTGTAGTTTGAAACCATTGTGATAAATAGAGCATTTGCTCCTATAGGAGCAAATGCTCTATTTAGTACAATGGTTTCAATATGTGATTTTTACAGAGGTGTAGAAAGGCATATTTATGGAGGAAAGGGTTAATCCTTTACTCCATAAATATGCCCTTCTGTGCCTTTGCAAACAGAGTGAACCCAGATCAAGTGGCTCCTATCATAGGAGCCATCTGATCAGGGTCTGCTCTGTTTGTTTATGAAATAATATAAATCTCATTCTATAGTTTCTGCTTTGAAAAAAAAATCATGTGTTAATAAGTCATTGTAAAAATTGATTTAATTAATGTTCATGATGTCATCATTTCTTTCATAAATATTCATGTAGTAAAACGTTAATAAAACGTAAAATAGTAATTAAACAAAATAGTAAAACGTGTCTTATGACTCTTATCTATATGCCTCTGAACATCTATATAGTTTATCACTGTGATGTAAATACAGTAAAACCCCTCTAATGTGACCACTTAACGAATAAACATGGGTTTCTATATAAGCAGGTGGTTGCTTAATGCAGGACAAAAGTAATGCAGAAAGCTCCTCTAGATACTTTCTGCATTATTTTTGTCCCACATTAAGCTACCACCTGCATCTACCACCCAGAATTATACCTGTTTTAAGTGGTCACATTAGAGGAGTTTTACTGTATTTTCCTGCAATAAATAAATATTAATATGAGGCATAATGTAGTGTGAGTCAGAACATGCAAGCAATTTCCTGTAAACAGAGAAGACCCCGACCAGCTGCTACTGATCAGGATCTACCATATTTACTTGAACCCATTACCCCATGAATATTCATAAGAAATGATTACATTATGAATATTTATTAGCTTAAGTTTTATAATATTAAAATTCCTAGGCAATTCTCTGCTTTGACCAAAACTGTGGAATGAGATCTGTATCATGTCATAAGCAAACAAAGCAGAACCTGATCAGACTGATCCAACTGTCTGATCTGAGTCTACACTGTTTGCAAAGGCATAGAAAGGTGTATACAGTTGAACCTCGATATCTCGAACTCTGATAACTCGAACTTCGGGATAACTCGAACAAAAAGTTCAGTCTTTCCAAACCATACAATACAGAATTACTCTAGATATCTAGAAACACATGTGACAGCTTAATACAGGTCTAAAGTAATGCTGAAAGCTCCTGTAGGAGCTTTCAGCATTACTTTAGACCTGTATTAAGCTGTGGCATCGAGAAATTGTTCAGATTAGAAATCAGATGACTCGAACTACTGTTTTCTCGAACTAATTTGTATGGTCCCTTGAAGTTCGAGTTATCGAAGTTCAACTGTATATGGAGAAAAGGGCTAAAGAAAAGTTACTTGCAGCTGGTTGGTCTGTCTTCTGCAAATATCATGTTTGATATAAATTCTTACCAGATATGTCCCTATTATTTTTACAACATACACTGAGTGTCAAAAAGTTTGGATTCAGGTGAAATGCCAAATATGAAGATAACCTGGATCAAGACTGTTTTTAATGGACATAAAAGCTATTGGTAGAATACATTTAGAATTGAATTGAACTGCCAAATATGTAGATTCAGAGCTCCAGATAGGATGTGTAAATTTAAACATGTTTAAGAATATCTCCTTTATTTCCCCACCAAACTCTCTACTATAACCACTCTTTCTCGAAGAGACGATTCTAAAGAGTGGTCACAGTATAAGTTTTGGTGGAGAAATGATGATTTTAGTATTTGGTTACACACATTTATCTGTAGCTGTGTATATTCACCTGGATCAAGACTGTTTTCAATGGACTTTAAGCCACTGATAGAATGCATTTAGAATTTAGCTACTGATAAGCTGGAAACCATGATAAACAACAAAAAAGTTGGGGCGTAATAAGACACGTTTAAATGCAGATATTTATTTGAATTCTGTTGTGATTTATGATGGTCTACGTAAACTTCAAGAGCAGTTAGTAATTCAAAACGATTTATCTCATGAACATACGCCTTTTATCCCTTTCCTTCATATACACGTGTTTTCACGCATTTGCAAATAGAGTAGACCCAGATCAGACGGCTCCAAGAGGACAAAATAGTTATAATGAAATATGTATGGTGAAACATTGTAACCATTTTAAAGACTAAAGAAACAGATATATCAATTTCCATTAGCAAACAGAGCAGACCCTATAGGAGCCATCTTATCTGGGTCTACTCTGTTTGCAAATGCATGAAAAGGTGTTTATATGTGAGAAAGGGTTAATCCTTTCCTCCAAAAATATGCATTTCTAAGCCTCTGTAAAAGTCACTTTTTGAAACCATTGTGATAAATGGAGTATTTTCTTCTACTTAGGAGCAAATGCTCTATTAATTACAATGGTTTCAGAACTACAATATCTTTTTTTTCTTTTCTCCGGTTAGTGCTCCTTTCGGTAGATTTATTCAAAGAGGTTGGATCTAAAAATAGCCTATGAGGGAATGGGTTAAATTATAATAGATCCGACTCTACAGTTTAGTTTCTCAGTCTCTACTAATATCAAACTATCCTGTGTACATATACCATTATGAAAATTCAGATAATAAATATTCATGACATCAATATTTCTAACATGAATATTCAACAAGAAAAGGGTTAAAATGGGTATTCATGGAGTAAAAGGTTATAGACATATTTGTTTAGTCTGGAATGATCATTTTCAGATGTCAGTGTATAAAGTCAGTGTATTAACATAGTAATTTAAATCCATTTTGATTTAGCTTTGGTCGATAATCATTTGTAAATTGGTAATAAATTACAAAAACTTATTTTATTCAATACCTTTTCTCACTACATGTATATTGAAATCAATTTAGGAATAATGTATATGAGTCAATAACATTATGATAATATGCATGTGATTATAGATTCTCAATAGGTAACCTAAGTTAACTGAACATAGAGAGGTAACGTGAAACCATAGTACATACATTAACCCTTTCCCTGTTCTATGTTAGTATTACGAATTTCAATACCTACTGAATATCCACGGACAAAACAGTTATAACAAAATATGGAAAGTGAAACATTGTAGCCATGTTAGAAAGTAAAGGAACAGATCTATCAAATTGATAGCAAACAGAGCAGACCCAGATCAGATGCTCTTTTAGGAGCCGTCTGATCTGGGTCTACTCTGTTTGCAAATGAGTGAAAAGACGTGTATATGATGGAAAGGGTTAACAAGCAAGAGGGAAAGCCCTCAGTGCTGAATATCAATTTGTTATTGCAGACAGATGACATTATCATGAATGTGTGTTTTAATAATAATTTTTCTTTTCCTGTTTGTTTCAAATTTCAATACCTAGAGTACTAAATATTCATAAACAAAATAATCAAAATGAAAAATGGAAGGTGAAAAATTGTAGCCATATTAGAAAGTAAAGAAAGAGTTCTTTCAAATTCCATAAGCAAACAGAGCAGACCCTGATTGATCAGATGGCTTCTATAGGAGCTGTCTGATCTTGGACTACTCTGTTTGCAGATGCATGAAAACGTGTTTATATGAAGGAAAAGGTTAACTCTTTGCTGCGAAACCGTAACTACCAATGCAAACAGTTTTGATCTAGATGAGACACCACTGTTTGGCACTTTGACCATATTTTTGCAAAGAAATGAGAGAAATATTATTTTAAGAATTGAAAGAGACAGCAATTGATGCAGAAGAAAATTTACTTAACATGCAACAATTAATATGCTGTCTGTCTGTCTGTCTGTCTGTCTGTCTGTCTGTCTGTCCCCCTCTCTCTCTCATTTATGGCAGAAATCGTACAATCAGATCGATCTACAAAAATGTATATTATTTTGTAAGCAAACAAAGCAGACCCTGATAGGTCTGCTCCAAAAGAAACCATTTGATCTAGGTCTGCTCTGTTTGCAAAGGTGTTTGCAAAAGTGTCTGTGAGGTGAAGCTTTAATTCATCTCCTCCATTCAAAAGTTTAACTCTTTGCATACTAGCAGTTAGTTAACTCTTTTCCTGTTCTATATTTCAATATTTCAAAATTTCAATACCCACTGAATATTCATAGAGAAAATAGATACAATGAAATATGGAAGGTGGAACATTATAGTCATTTTAGAATATAAAGAAACATATCTATCAAAATCCACTAGCAAACAGAGCAGACCCCTATATGAGCTGTCTGATCTGGGTTTACTCTGTGTGCAAATACATGAGGGAATTAAGGTTAACTCTTTGCATGCTAGCAGCTGATTCTCCTCCCATTTTGAATCCAGAACATTGGAACTGATCTAAGACCAAAGCTGTTTGTCATTTAGGCTCAATTTCTGCAAAACTAATTCAGAAAATTAAAACCTTTGAAAATTTTGCAAATGACATTTGAGCAGATGACAAGAGTACTTACCATGCCAAGAGTTTTAACCATTTCCTCCAGAAATACGCCTTTCTAGGCCTCTGTAAAAACCACTTCTTGAAACCATTGTGATAAATAGAGCATTTGCTCCTATAGGAGCAAATGCTCTATTTATCACAATGGTTTCAAACTACAAAATTCTGAAATTTTACTTTTCTCTAGTAAATGCTCCTTTTGGGTAGATTCATTCAAAGAGGTTGGGTCTAAAAATAGCCTATGGAGGAAAGGGTTAAAAGCTGTTTACTTCAAATTTATAAATGGCTTTTCATGCCTTTGCAACCAGTGTATATCCAGATCAGATGGCTTCAGAAGGTGTTGTTTGGTCAGGGTATGCTCTGTTTGCTTATAGAATTATACACATCTGGTCCTACAGTCTTAGCCGAAAAGTTCCTTGAAAATTTTCTATAAAAAATCAAAAGAGAATGAATACTCATTAAATGGTCATTTCATGAATAAAATTAATATTCATTAGGGAAAGGAATAACCCTTTACTCTATGAATATTAATTACATGGTAGTTTAATTATGAACACAGAATTTTTTGGCCATGACAGAAACTGTATAAGCATACCTACATGACATGTACAGTAAAAACCCGCTAATGCGACCACCTCAAAGAGGTATAATTCTGGGTGCTGGATGCAGGCAGTAGCTTATTGCAGGACAAACGTAATGCAGAAAGCTCCTCTAGGAGCTTTCTGCATTATGTTTGTCCTGCATTAAGCAACCATCTGCTTATATACACCCATGTTTATTCATTTATTGATCACATTAGAGGGGTTCTACTGTATATTATTTGGATATCAAAGTCAAACAAAGCAGACCCTAATCAGACAGGTATAGGAGCTGTCTGATCTGGGTCTACTCTGATTGCAAAAAAAAGTGTATTGATTGAATAAAGGGTTAATCCATTCCCTCATAAAAAAGTACCTAGTTATAGTCTACTTTCAGTCCGAAGGACCGCTCAGCCAACTGTACATTTACTCCCCTGGTCATTGAGTCATTCGCCTACAATATTGAGCACTGCTAACATATGGCGCAATCATGCAGCCGCAGTACCAGCTAGTGACCCTTGCAGGTACCCATTTTAACCCCTGTGTGGAGAGGAGGTGCGGGTGGGAGACCTGAAATTTCTGGGAGGGACCGGGATTTAAACCCTGGACCTCCAGATTGGTTGTCAAGCGCGTTACCGCTAGACCACCACACACCACATAATGACACCTTTTGACGCCTCTGTAAAAGTCACTTTTTGAAACGATTTTTCATTTGCTTAATGCTCTATCTGTCACAATGGTTTCAAAAATTACCCAAGTCTAAATTTCCCCATTTTTCAAATAAATGCTCCTTTTTGGTAGATTTATTCAAAGTGGTTGGGTCTAAAAATAACCTATGAGGGAATTGGTTAAATCGGTTGTCAGTAAAGGGTAGCGATAATATCTTTGGATAACATCTGATTGTAGTGTCTGTATGCAAGTGTCTGTTAAATGTTTCAATATTTTCTTATCTGGCTGTTTATAACCCTTTACCTGAGGAATAGACATGTAAACACCTTTACCTGATGAATATTCATGTAAACAATAGTGACATCATGCATATTAATTAGCTGAATTATTAAAATGACATCATGTACACTTGATGTTATGATGGTAGAAACTATAGAATCAGGTCTCTCATAAGCAAATAGAGCAGGTTCTTTTAGGAAAAGGGTTAGATTAACCCATTTCCCCATAGGCTATTTTTAGATCCAACCCCTTTGAATAAATCTACCAAAAAGGAGCATTAACTAGAGAAAAGGAAAATTTTAGAATTTTGCTCCTATAGGAGCAAATGCTCTATTTATCACAATTGTTTCACAAAGTTACTTTTACGGAGTCGTCAAAAGTCGTCAATATGAGGGAATGGGTAAAAAGTCGTCAATATGAGGGAATGGGTTAATATTCATGGATGACACAGTTACATGTTGGCTGTAGTTACATGTTTGCTGCTGATTTTAACCCTTTCCCCCATGAACATTCATGTAAGAAAATATGATGTCATTAATATTAATAAGGTTAATTCGTTATAAAAGCACTTAGGCACATGAATTTTTGGCCATTACAATAACTCAACTGTAGACTCATATCTACATTATATTATAAGCAAACAGAGCAGACCCTATAGGAGCCGTCTGGTCTGGGTCTACTCTGTTTGCAAAGGAGTAAAAATTCGTATTTATGGAGGAAAGGGTTAAATGGATTTATTGCATACCTTGAGTTGAAAACCAGACTAAACTAACCACGGCCTAAATGAAAAGATGAGCGTAACTGTGTTTCACATAATTATATTGGCAGAGTTTGTATGGCATTTTGCTTTTATCATTAAGGGAGGTAAATAATACATCTATGCATTGGTCTATCTGTAGTTACCTCCCTTTTTGTGTAAAATTTCATCTTTAGCATGCTGTCAATTTAAAGAAACAGTTTGGATCCAGATGATATGATAAGTAACTGTGCATCTTGTCAGTGCTGCAATTGGTTGATATCCAGGGTGACAAACATGATTACGTAGAGAAAAACAGAATGTATACATCTAGCTTATAAAACAATAGATAATGATTTTAGCAGATTGCCAACATTTTGCGTAAGGCAGAAACTTGCTGGTGTTTACATTCTATAAAGTGGGTTATTTATACACGTCTGTTCATTCAAATGTGTATGAAACGTTGGAAACTGAGTGCAATTCATGAGTGTTCTCTTTCAATTTTGGAATATATCATGGTTGAAGCTATGTAGAAAACATGATAATTATGTGAATGAAAACTTGTAAAGTTTTGTAGAGTGCAATAGCTGCATTAATTTATAGCTCTAGATCTGATACACTGGGACAAGAGAATTTAATGGATTGTATATGTGTAGGCTAATTGCTAATATTTGGCGGTTGGTATACCTGGTAAAAATGATAAATTTATGATGTACAGTAAAACCTCTCTAAACCGTACATTGAATTTGGTATAAATATCGGTCTTGGAGACAGGTGGCATCTTAATGCAGGGTAAAAGTCATGCAGAAAGCTCCTATAGGAGCTTTCTGCAAGACTTTCACCCTGCATTAAGCAGCAACCTGCCTAAAAGTATCTAAATTCTTCTCCACTAGAATTCCGGTTTAAAGAAATTTTATTGTATATGTATAATATTGTCATGTGATTGGACTTATTGTTTAAGAACTTTTCTATCAATAGGTGCCATATTACTGAGACTAATGACCCTTAGATATCTTAGATTAGGAACATAGACATACATGTACACACCCCATGAATGTTCATATTGGTCATGACAGAAACTGTACAATCAGGTCGATCTACCGGTATATTATTTCATATGCAAACAGAGCAGACCCTGATCAGACGGCTCACAGGAACTGTCTGATCTAGGACTACGTACTCTGTCTTGCAAAGGCACTAAAAGGTGTATATATAGATCTATAATGTAATTTATTAAGCAAATAGTCTGAAGGAGCAGTTTGATCTGGATCTACACTAGTATCATCAATGAGCTGTTAATTTAGACAGTATGCATGCTAATTTTGTGATGGTTGCTGTTAACTGGGGGATATCGTCATAACCGAAAGGAGCTCAATATCACCATTTAGAGTATACACAATGTGGTCTAGATCTACACTAGTCACTTCTAACTCTGTCACTCTAATATTTGGGCAATTAACCCTTTACTCCATGAATATTTATTAAGAAACAATGAATATATGAATATTAATTAACCCTTTCCCTCATATAAACGTGTTTTCACGCATTTGCAAACAGAGTAGACCCAGATCAGACGGCTCCTAGAGGAGCCGTCTGATCAGGGTCTACTCTGTTTGCTAATAGAATTTGAAAGATCTGTGTCTTCACTTTCTAAAATGGCTATAATGCACCACCTTCCATATTTCATTATAGCTATTTTGCTAATGAATATTCAGTAGATATTGAAATGTGTAACAAACATAGAACAGGGAAAGGGTTAACTGTATTTTTATAATAGTATAATGAGCAAAGGAAGTTTTTACTACAGTTGAACTTTGATATCTCGAACTCCGAGGGACTATACAAGTTAGTTCGAGATAACGAAGTTCGAGTTATCGAATTTCTAGTCTGGAGATTTTCTCGAGTTGACAGCTTAATGTAGGTGTAAAGTAATGCTGAAAGCTACTGTAGGAGCTTTTTGCATTACTTTACACCTGCATTAAGCTGACACATGTGTTTCTAGACACCCGTAGTGATACATTTAAGAACAATTTTGTATTGTAAGTTTTGAATGGAATGAAGTTTTAGTTCGAGTTATCCCGAAGTTCAAGTTAACCGAGTTCCAGATATTGAAATTCAACTGTATATGGCAGATACTGTAGAACGATATCTGTATTATTTCGTGAGCAAACAGAGCAGACCCTGCATGATCAGACAGCTCCTATATGAGCCGTCTGATCTGGGTCTTCTCTGTTTGCAAAGATGTAGAAAGGCATATTTATGGAGTAACGGGATGAGGTATTGGTTGGTTTGTTCAGTTTTCATGAATGTAGATGATTAAGATAAGGCTAATTTTACCGGATGTATTTGGACTATCGGTCTCATTATCGCTCTCCACCAATTTGTAAAGCCGAATAATTCATTTTGGCACCATTTTGGTACCTTTAATTTTTGACTGATATAGTAGCAAATAGTGTAGACCCTAATCTTGATCTGCACCATTTGCGGATATGTATGTTTGTATGTCCGAATACCAAGGGTGATTTTGGGTACTGTAGGAGCAGTTTGGTCAGGACAGGGTCTACACCATTTGCCTTTGCCTGCCTGTCCAAGCTAACTATTGGTAATTACTAATTAGGGTCCTCCTTCAGAGTAGTTTTATCTGGGTCTGCACTATTTGCTTATGCTTGTCTGTCAAAATAATAAGTAAGGGTTATTTAGGGTCCTCTTTCAGGAGCAGTTTGATCTGGGTCTGCACTGTTTGCCTGTGCTTGTCTGTCAAAATACTAAGGGTCATTAGGGTCCTCCTTCAGGAGCAGTTTGATCAGGGTCTGCACTGTTTGCCTATGCTTGCCTGTCAAAATACTAAGTAAGGGTAATTAGGGTCCTCCTTCAGGAGCAGTTTGATCAGGGTCTGCACTGTTTGCCTGTGCTTGTCTGTCAAATTACTAAGTAAGGGTCATTAGGGTCCTCCTTCAGGAGCAGTTTGATCAGGGTCTGCACTATTTGCCTAAGTTATCCCTATCGGGATTCTGATCCAGAATGACTTGATAAAGGAAACTCGTGAAGAAGTTTATTCATGGTAAAACTGGATCATGTTCAGTTAGATGGATTCACATGTTATGATATATATTGTTGTGATGTATCACATGTTATGATATATATTGTTGTGATGTATGGTTTTCCCGGCATCAAGTGTTCACTTGCATCCTGTTTCTGTTTAGGCTGAACTCAACAAATGTATGTTTATAGTGGCCTGACCTACATACACAAATTCGCTTTCTTTTTTATTGACAGTAAATGCTTAACCCTTTCAATTTTTTATGTTTATTGAACTTTATTCCAAATTTCAAATATACGGTATATTGTACTCCTATATGAGCCGTCTGATCTGGGTCTTCTCTGTTTGCAAATGCGTAAAAAGGCGTTTATATGAGGGAAAGAGTTAAAACGATGTAAAATCCGATAAAAAACAAACCAAACCAAAATAATTATATGACTCATGGTACTGTTTATCTGCAGTTTGTTGAAACTAAATCAGAATCCTTTAACTCATAAATATTCTGTAAGACAAGATTACTGTAACTGAATGAAGATTAACCCTTTACTCAATAAGCCTTTCTATGTGCTTATAAGATGCTGATCTATAGATATGATAGAGATTCTATCTGTATAAGAGCCATAGATCACGGTGTGCTCTGTTTGCAATTATATTTACCTGATTCTGCAGTTTCTGCCTTAGTCAAAAATTCCTATGTTCATATGCCATTTTTAGCTCCACTTTTTCAAAAAGTGGAGCTATTGTCATGACCCTCTCGTCGGTGTCGGTGTTGGTGTCGGCGTCGGCGTTGGTTAACCTATTTGTTAAGGCCCTTTTCTCAGAAACCATCAAAGATGGTTCATATTTGGTATGTATGTTTACTATCACAAGGGGAACCCATTTCACAAGGGTAGGTAACCCTAAAATTAATTTTGCCATAGTAATATAAGTATTAAATATATTTTATTTTAAATGTTCTGTAATTTACGCATTATTGTACAGAAAATGTATCTTTGTGAAGCGCTTTTGAACGCACATATCCTGTATGAAAAGAGCGCTATATAAATGTGGTATAATAATAATAATAATAATAATAATAGTTATGCCCCTTTTTCGACTTAGAATTTTCATTGTTGGTTAAGTTTTATGTTCAGGTCCATGTATCAGAAACTGTCCAAGATATTTGGTTCATCTTTGGTATACATATTAACTATTACAAGGGGGACCCATTTCACAAGGGCAGGTAACCCTAAAATTAATTTTGCTATAGTTATCTCCCCTTTCTGACTTCCACTACACTATCCAGCACTAAAGAAAGTGGAGCACGCTGTCTGCGGACAGCTCTTGTTAAATATTAAGCTAATAAATATTCATGATGTCATTATTTCTTGTAAACATAAATATTCATAAGGTAAAGGGTAATACCTTTCCCTGTTGAATATTCATGTATTAAATAATGATACCTTGAATGTTTATTAGCTTAAGTTTTATAATGGCTAAAGGTCACAGGATTGTTTTTGGTATTTTGTAGAAACTGCACAATGAGATGTTTTAATTTTATAAGCAAACAGAATAGACCCAGATCAGAATCATCAGACGATTCCTACAGGAGCGGTTTGTTATGGGTCTTCTCTGTTTGCAAAGGAATGAAATAGCATATGCAGAGCTCCAGATAAGATGCGTAAATTAGAATATATTCAAGTATAACTTCTTTACTTCTCCACCAAACCCTATGTTGTGACCACTCTTTAGAATCGTCTCTTCGAGACGATTCTAAAGAGTGGTCACAACATAGGGTTTGGTGGAGAAATGACAATTTTAGTAGTTGTTCACGCACCGTTATCTGTTGCTCTGCATATGTATGATGTGACGGGTTAATGTAGCTAACCCTTTACTCCATAAATTAGCCTTTCTACACATTTGTAAACAGAGTAGACCCCAATCAGATGGCTCCTGTAGGAGCCGTCTGATCAGGGTCTGCTCTGTTTGCTAATAGAATTTGATATATTTGTTTATTTACTTTCTAAAATGGCTACAATGTTCCACCTTTCATATTTCATCATAAAATACTTTTTCAATGAATATTCAGTAGATATTAAAATTTGGAATAAATATAGAACAACTTTTATGTATAACTGTTAAACGACTACATTGGATGGATGACTACAATCATGTACTTTGAATTTTCGGGCCAATCTGTATAATCTCTGTATTGGTTAAACTTTGTCACCCAGAAAACAATTTTGTCTACTGGTACTGACTCAAATTGAGATCTCCTGAAACTGTTACTTTCTTCCAATTTGGTGAAGCGTGACTCGGTGTCAGACAGCTTGAATTGGATCCTGATCGGATTCTCGTCCATGATTTAATCAGTATCACATGTGGGTACAAGCTTTGTACAAACACGAGTCTAGTCACATTTGACACGATAATGGTTAATGTATGAACAGCCTTAAGGCAAGTTTGAATTTTTGAATCATTATCCTACTTGTATGTGCAAATATTATATGAGTCATAAATTACATCTTGTTTTAACACTTTCCTTCATTAAAACGCTTTTTCAAACTTTTGCAAACAGAGTAGACCCAGATCAGACGGCTCCTATAGGAGCCGTCTTATCAGGGTCTGCTCTGTTTGCTTTTGACATGATATGAATCTGATTCTATAGTTTTTGTCAAAGCAGAAAATCCCCTTGAAAAGTTAACATATAGTAAAGTTCCGCTAATGCGACCACCTAAAAGAGGTATAATTCTGGGTGCTAGATTCAGGTGGTAGCTTAATGCAGGACAAAAGTAATGCAGAAAGCTCCTTGAGGAGCTTTTTGTATTACTTTTGTCCTGCATTAAGCAACCACCTGCTTAAAAAGGCACCGGTGTTTATTCATTAAGTGGTCGCATTAGCAGGGTTTTGCTGTATAAAAATTTGAGCTAATAAATATTCATGTTGTCATTATTTCTTACATGAATATTGAACAGGTAAATGGTTACTGTATGTACATGTATACATAGCCGGAAGGCAAGTGCGAATCTTTAAATCATTATCCGACTTGTAAGTACAAATATTATATGACTCATTAATTTGCATCTTGTTTTAAATGTTTAATCCATTCTCCTGTTTTTGGTCAAGAAATCGTGACAGCAAAAGACCAGTTACCTCAGACAGTCATATATTTCAACACAGACATTTCTATTGTTTGTACAAGGGACATGACAAATATTCATATATGAAATAGTTGTTTGTTTAAAGGATATAATTGTCATGATTTTGGGGTGTTTCACTATAGCGGGTAATTTTAGCTGTAATGCTTGACAGAGCTTTTACCTTGAACGATTAAAACCTTTAAAATGTTTAATCTGCCGAATTATTAGAACTGGCACCTCCCTTTAATTTAGAAAGAATTAAACGAAAAATTTATCACCAAAGAAAATGATTTTTTATTACAAACAGTGCAGACCCTGATCAAAGGGCTCCCTCAGGAGCCCATTGATCTGGGTCTACACTGTTTGCAAAGGTCTTGTATACTCCAATCTCGCACATTAAGGGTTAAAATATACAAATTAGAATTTAAAATAAGTTATTAACAGATGGTGGTGATTAAGGGTCCAAATTGTGAATGGATTATTATAGAAGCTATATTATCACAATAACAATAACATATTTCTTGTACAAAATGTATCAGTTATTCGTTAGAAGATGACACAGCAGACGGTCAGTATTTGGGAACAGTCTATGCGTGACTGATTTTCACCTGTCCTTTTCAATACCAAAGGTGTGTTTGCTATTTTTAGAATTGTATGACATGGTTTTAACTCTTTATATGCTATTAATAAATCCTTTTATAACCATGCTGCATTTTAGGTCCAGATTAATACTGAGTGTTTCAGTGTCACATCAGGATCCAAGCTATATGACAGTGTTTTAAACAAAAATATTAAAAGGGGGAACAAATGAACAGTAGAAATCAAAGAAAGGCAAAAGGGTAGAGTAAGGGTAGATTCAAATCGGGGATGACTGTGTGATATCCAGGAACTACATTTTGACCCTTTGAATGTTAGACATGCATGCATTGTTGTTTGCAAACAGTGTAGACCCAGATCAGAGGGCTCCTAAAGGAGCCCTCTGATCAGGGTCTGCACTGTTTGTCATCTGAAATCTTCTAGCTAGTTTAAGCCTTTCATGTTGAGTAGATACTACAGTTAAGCACTGATGGGCTTTCTACTGTGACAAAATCAGCCTTGAACCGGTTGAATAAAGAGCTGGTCATGCTCTGTATGAGCTTAGTGTGACTGTGACATGAAGTGATGTGTGTTATACAGGTCCAGTACTGTTAAAAAAGCTTGATTAATTTAATACTTTCATTGTGTTAAAACTTTGATTTTCTTTAAAGCTGATTGTGTTTATAGGTAATTTCTGCTCATGTGTGTCAGTGTGTTAGTTGGTTTTGAACTTTTCTATTAATTCAGTGGGGTATCACACTATCCAGTGATATGTCTATTCTTATTGTCAAGGTCGTGTTTTTGTATAGTATTGAAGATGGAAAGTGGGTGGAATGTTATTGAATGGGGCTGTGTCAGTTTCTGTAAATGCATGGATATGTATTTGATTCGATCCATATTGGGATCCGTTAAATGGAAACACCCGAGGACAATCTTCAATTTGGATTACTTTTGTGATGTACCTGTGTTGCCAGTATGTTGGGATATTGTCATATCCCTCTCCCTCATATGAATGCTTTCCATGCCTTTGCAACAGAATAGACCCAGATCAGACAGCTCCTGTAGGAATTAACCATCTGATGAGGGTCTGCTTTGTTTGCTTATAAAATTATACTAGAACTTTCAATGCTAAATTCTCCTTTGTACATAAATGCCAATATAAAAAGCTAATAAATATTCATGATGTCATTATTTCTTACATGAATATTCAACAGGGAAAGGTTTAATCCTCTCCTCTATAAATACGCCTTTCTACACCTCTGTAATAACCACTTCTTGAAACCATTGTGATAAATAGAGCATTTGCTCATATAGGAGCAAATGCTCTATTTATCACAATGGTGTCGAACTACAAAATTCTAAAATTTCACTTTTCTCTAGTAAATGCTCCTTTTGGGTAGATTCATTCAAAGAGGTTGGATATAAAAATAGCCTGTGGAGGAATCCGAATGGGTTAAAGTAATAGCAAATTGGACAAAAGAGAATTAAATGTAGTAGCTAAGGATATTTCCTGATTGATCAAGGACTTTATACAAACTTTGGCAAATTATGAAATAGTGCAGACCCAAATCAGGAGCAGTTTGATATCAGGGTCTACACTCTTTGCTACTGTGACAGTCTAATTTACAGATACCAAAATGGTGCCAATTTGATTTATTTAGCTTTATTAACTCACAGAGAGGAGATAGGATGTTCAAATACAGTGAATGTACATAGTAAAATCTCTCTATAACGGCCACTAAATTAAATCAAGTATTTTGTGTTAAAGGCAAGTGGCTGCTTAAAGCAAGGTGAAAGTAAAACAACGCTCCTATATTAAAGCAAGGTGAAAGTAAAACAGAATTCTCCTATATTAAAGCAAGGTGAAAGTAAAACAGAACGCTCCTATAGGAGCGTTCTGTTTTACTTTCACCTTGCTTTAAGCAGCCACCTGCCCTAAATACCAACTAATTAACACAATTTAGTGGCCGTTATAGAGAGGTTTTACTGTAATACTTACTCTAGATGTAGACTTGGGAAAATCAGAGTATACCGGTAATGACAATGTTGTTGAAATGAGAGTGTGTAATTTCTGTACATGGATATGTATTTGATTTTATCCGTATTGTGATCTGTTACACCTGAGGGTATTCTTCCATGTGGAGTACTTTTAATGATGTACTTGTGTTGCTAGTCAGTTGTGTTGTCACATCTCTCTAACTCATGAATATTCACGGATGAAAGAATGTTATCATGAATAAATTATTAGCTGAATTCTAATGATGATATAATTAACGCAAGAGGTTTTGGCCATGGTAGAATCGATGTAATTTAATCCTTTTGCTTCATATAAACACCTTTTCACGCATTTGCAAACAGAGTAGACCCAGATCAGATGGCTCCTATAGGAGCTGTCTGATCAGGGTCTACTCTATTTGCTAGTGGAATTTGAAAAATATGTTTCTTTAGTTTCTAAAATGGCTACAATGTTCCATATTTCATATGTAACTATATGTTGACCATGAATATTCAGTAGGTATTGAAATTTGGAATAAACATAGAACAGGGAACCAGGGTTAATAAACTAACAGGGCTGACACTGATCAGACAGCTCATACAGGCCATTATAAAAATTCAACAAATAAATATTTATAGTCATTAATTATTTCTTACATAAATATTCAATTTCATGGAGTAAAGCGTAGTCAAGCTCTAGTCTCAAAATGCTGATGCCAAACTTAAGGGGTTAGTAGTTCCATGTTCTGTTTTGTTCTGGTAGCTTGAAGGCACTCCTTGGATTTTTGTCGTGACTTTGGAACATAAAATTATACACAAATATTATTTACGTGCTACATGATTTCTATTGTGACCGCATTTATGTAGCCATTCAGTAAGGTCATGATATGTAAACAAAGTTAGGATTGATGACCCTTACTCTTCCTGTTTTGTACAATTTAACTCTTTGCCTCTTAGAAATGCCTTTGCAGACAGAGTAGACCTAGATCAGATGGCTCTTGCCTGTAGGCGCTGTCTGATCAGTGCCTGCTCTGTTTTCTTGTGGAATAAGATAGATCTGATTGTACAGATTCTTCCAAGGAGAATTTCCTGTGTTCTCATGCCATTATAGAAACTGATGTCATCCACTTGATATTCAGGATGTTATTTCTTGCATAAATTAAATATTCATTAGATAAAGGGTTAACCATTTCCCTGTTCTATATTTATTCCAACTTTCAATATTTACTGAATATTCATGGACAAATGGTTATAATGAAATATGGAAGGTGGCATATTGTAGCCCGTTTAGAAACTAAAGAAACAGTTCTTAACCCTTTCCTTCATGGGCTATTTTTAGATCCAACCTCTGAATAAATCTGCTGAAAAGGAGCATTAACTAGAGAAAAGAGAAATTTTAGAATTCAGTAGTTCTGAAACCATTGTGATAAATAGAGCATTTGCTCCTTAGGAGCAAATTTTTTTTAAATGCTCTATTTATCACAATGATTTCAAAAAGTGACTTTTACAGAGATGTAGAAAGGCGTATTTATGGAGGAAAGGCTTAAAATTCTATTAGAAGACAGAGCAGACCCTGATACAAAAAAAAAATCATTTGTACATAATTGTGCCATTATAAAAATTAATATTGATGATGTTATCATTTCTTACATGAATATTAAACAGGGAGAATTAAAGTCTGGTTTAATTGTACTGTAGAAAAATGTTTTAGAAAAGAAAATCTAGCAAATTTTTAGCTTCAAATATGCATAACTGAAAATAGCTCTAGCAGACAAGTTTTATCAGGACTGATATCACAATCCAACAGGCTTGCACGGCTTTGCACATAATCTGCACTTTATCTTTGATTTTACTTTTTGCAAATATAATTTTTTCTTTCATGCCGAGTTTAGCTTCTTAGATTTCTCATTCTCAACATATTAAGCAGAGAAAAACAATTAGGTGCAGAAATTAATCATTTATTTAACCCTTTCCTCCATAAATACGCCTTTCTACGCCTCTGTAATATTCACTTTTTTCCATTGGTGCAAATGCTTTATTTATCACAATGATTTCATAACTACACAATTCTAAAATTTCCTTTTCTCTAATTAATGCTCCTTTTTTGGTAGATTTATTCAAAGAGCTTGGGTCTAAAAATAGCCTATGAGGGAATGGGTTAAAGCTTTATCTGATAGAGACGCCTTTTGACGCCTTTGCAAACAGAGTAGAGCCAGATCAGACTGCTGTCTGATCAGGGTGTGCTCTGTTTGCTTATGAAATTATAATAGATCTGACTCTACAGTTTGTAGCAATACCAAACAATAGGTAATTCAATATAAAATCTAATGTAATAAATATTCATGATGTCATTTTTTACATGAATATTGAACAGGCAAAGGGTTAATATGCCAAAGTCAGAGAACCAATAACTTTAGATTAACTGCATTGCTAGATATTTTTTAGATTTTTGTTTTTCCATATTATGCCAAAACCTTGACCTACATACTAAATTATATAATGATGTAAGCATAACTCAGTGCAGTGCTGTAGATATCATAAGATGTTTATTCACTATTCAGGAAACCCAAGTACCCCATAAAATATTTTTTTGTATTTCTCCACCAAACCTTATCTTGCTGCTGCTCATTGACCTAACTCTTTCCCTGTTTAAACCTTTCAGCGCTACACATAACGGTGCGTACTCATATACTAAAATTGTCATTTCTCTACCAAACCCTATGCTGTGACCACTCTTTAGAATCGTCTCAAAGAGACGATTCTAAATGGTGGTCACAACATAGGGTTTGGTGGAGAAATAAAGAAGTTATACTTGGAAATGTGTCAATTTACGCATCTTATCTGGAGCTCTGCCCTTTCCTTTTATAAAAAAGGTCTTTTCACTCATTTACAAACAGAGTTGACCCAGATCAGATGGCTCCTATAGGAGCCAGGGTCTACTCTGTTTGCTACTGGAATTTGATAGATCTGTTTATGTAGTTTCTAAAATGGCTACAATTTTGCTCCTTTTTACTTCATTATAAATATTTTGTCCATGAATATTCAGTAGGTATTTAAATTTGAAATTAACATAGACCAGGGAAAGAGTTAAGAATTAACCCTTTACTGCATTAATATGCCTTTCTAAGCCTTTGCAAATAGAGTAGACCCAGATCAGATGGCTTCTTTAGGAGTGGTCTGTTCAGAATCTGCTCTTTCCTGTGCTCATGTGCCATTATAAAAATTAATCTAATCAATATTCATGATGTCATCATTTATTACAGTACATGAATATTCATGGTGGAAAAGGCTAATTAAGAGATTTTGACAGATCCATATGCACCTTATCTTCAGAAGGATTTTGCCAGGTATTTTACTTTTCCATAAGCAAACAGAGCAGACCCATATTAGACAGCTCCTGCAGGAGCTGTCTGATCTGGGGCTACTCTGTTTGCAAATGCATAAATAAATGCAAATGGATAAATAAGCTGAAGGCCTGTCAAGTAAATGGTTAGATGAATTATTTATTTTCAAGAACTGGATGTGATAAGATGTTATTTGCTTAGGATCTAAACTGTTTGGGAGTTTTTAGCCTTCGGTATCAGAGCAGTGGTTGAATTTGATACTGCGCAGAAGCCTTTGTTTCTGTTTCATGGGTTCATACTGAAGAGAGGTCAGGCTATTTATAGCTACTGATCTCAGAATCCCAGGCACTTCCCCGAAAATACTGAACTCTTTGTCATATAGTGTACTCTAGGGATAACAGAGGAGGTTATAAGATACTGCGTGCTATAATAAAAGTTTAACCCTTTCCTCCATAAATATACCTTTTTATGCCGCTGTAAAAACCACCTACTGAAACCGTTGTGATAATGAGAGCATAAATTTTGCTCCTATAGGAGCAAATGCTCCATTTATCTCAATAGTTTAAAACTACAAAATTCTAAAAAAAATCTTTTCTCTAGTTAATGCTCCTTTTCGGTATACATGTAGTTATTCAAAGTGGTTTGATCTAAAAATAACCTATGAGGGAATGGGTTAAATCTTTCCCTCATGAATATTCGTGTGAGAAATTTAAATTATATGAATATTAATTACCTAAATTTTATAATGGCATCATTTACACAATCTTGAATGTTTTACCATTATCAGAAGCTGTATAATCAGATCTATATTACTTCATAAAAGTAACAAAGTAATGGTGCCCTCTATGAGTGTGAGAGTTAATTATTTCAATATTTGCAAACAGAGTAGACCTAGATCAGATGGTGTCTGTAAGAGCAGTCTGATCAGGGTCTGCTCTGTTTGCTTATGGAATTATATAGATCTGATTCTACAGTTTCACTCCTATGTTAATATGCTGCTATAAAAATGCCACTAATTTCTTACTTAAGTATTCTTGAAGTAGAAGGTTATAACCCTTTCAACGCCGTCTTTTTAAATTGACTATTCTACCATTCCAACAGGTCAAGTTTATTTTGAATATTCAGCATTTTTTTAAAAAGAAAAGTTAAATATGACAAACAGTGCAGACCCAGATGAGAGGGCTCCTCTAGGAGCCCTCTCATCTGGGTCTACACTATTTGCAAAGGACATTTACCTACTTGTTTCCCCACGCTGAAAGGATAAACTTACTTGTATATGTATGTTTTTGTAATACTTGCGACAAAAGCAGGATACACAAATATACTTTTAACCCTTTCAGTCACCCCTAAGTAACTTTCATCAGATGCAGCAAATCTTGCCGCTTGCTACAATTCTAAATACAATGTATATATATATATATATAGCTATTCCATTAACAAATAGTGTTAAACAGTCTGTATCTTGATGAGATGTGGAGTTACTCAGCATCTGAGTCTGTTTGCAAAGGTCATTAAAAATTTGGCCCATAGTGTTCAAATGGTTAACCTATTGCAAAATGTAAACAGGATGCTGAGTACTGTATCTTGGCATCTTGATCTAGGACATTGTGAGTTTTGTGACTGTATTTTGATTTCATAAGCAAACAGAGCAGACCCTGATCAGACGGCTCCTATATGTCATGGGTCTTCTCTGTTTGCAAATGTGTTAAAACGTGTTTATATGAGGGAAAGGGTTAAACGGTAAGAAAAATGTATTTGGAGAATGAAGTAGACAGCACTGGTTTTCAAAAAGCAATTAATCTGCTTTTCAGTGCTCTATGACAATTTACTTTACAAAAACATCTTTTCACACCTTTGTAAACAGAGTAGACCCAGATCAGATGGCTCCTTAAGGATCATGGTCTGCTATGCTTGCTTATGAAATAATATTATTGATTGATAAATTTCTACAGTTTTTGCTATGGTAAAGAATTCTCTTGTTCATAATGACATCGTAAAATTTCAGCTACCATAATTGATATTATCAAAGACCTATGATAATCATAGGTCTTTGATATTATCTCTTTATTCCATGAATACGCATTTCTACACCTTTCAGAGCTCAAGATAATATGCGTAAATGAAATCATTTTCAGGAACAACTTCTTTATCTCTACACCAAACCCTATACTGTGACCACTCTTTAGAATCGTCTCTTTAAGACGATTCTATAGAGTGGTCACAGTATAGGGTTTGGTGGAGAAACGAAGATTTTAAAATTTGGGTACACACCTTTATCTATAGCTCTGGCCGTTGGAGCCGTCTGATCAGGGTCTGCTCTGATTCTGTAGATTCTGCCATGATCCAAACTTCTGTGTTCAGTCGCTATCAGAAAAATGCATTTAATTAGTTTTCATGGTATCATTATTTAAATTATTACATGAATATTCATGCAGGAAAGTGTTATAGTCTTAGTATTTCTTGCCAATATTCATGAGACAAAGGGATAAAGAGCTTTAGAGGACAAAAAGGGAAGAGACTTCACCATTATTATGCTAAGCTTGACCTGAACAGTATGGCTTCTCATCTGTATCCAAGCTGTTTGACACTGGGTCAGGAGTTTTTCAAAACCATAATCCTTTCCTCCATAAATAGGCCTTTCTACGCCTCTGTAATAACCACTTCTTGAAACTATTGTGATAAACAGAGCATTTGCTCCTATAGGAGCAAATGCTCTATTTATCACAATGGTTTCAAACTAAAAAATTCTACAATTTTACTTTTCTCATGAGTAAATGCACCTTTTGGGTAGATTCATTCAACGAGGTTGGGTCTAAAAATAGCCTATGGAGGAAAGGGTTAAACAAATTGGAAATAAGTAAAAACTACTCTAGACCAGAGTTTGAGCAGACATAATTTTTTCTGATGACAAGCAGTAACCTTTTGCTCGTATAACCCATTCCCTCATAGGCTATTTTTAGATCCAACCTCTTTGAATAAATCTACTGAAATGGGGCATTAACTAGAGAAAAGGAAATTTTTAGAATTTTGTAATTTGAAACCATGATGATAAATAGAGCATTTGCTCCTATAGGAGGAAATACTCTATTTATCACAATGACTTCAACAGGTGACTTTTACAGAGGCGTAGAAAGGCGTATTTATGGAGGAACAGGATAAACATGTTTTCATACATTTACAAACAAAGTATACCCAGATCAGATGGCTCCTAAAGGACATCTGATCAGTGTCTGCTGTTTGTTAATGGAATTTGATAGGTTGATAGGTCTGTTTCTATAGTTTCCAAAATTGGTACAAAGTTCGACCTTCCAGTATTTCATTATTTTATCCATGAATATTCAGTAGGTATTGAAATTCTGAATAAACAATAGAACAGGGAAACGCCTAAAGCAGACATAATTCTTTCTGCATGATAAAGATGAAAAGCAGCAGTAATGTTTTGTAAACAAAGAACTAATGGAATCTTTTATGACCATTATTTGGGATGCTTGAGATGTGGGACATTCCAATAACGGCAATAAGTGAAAATAGATTTAGATGGTAATAAAGTGATGGTACTACAGGGACTACTTAGTATTGAATGATGGTGTTTTACATTTCCTTGTGATGGAATCAAAGTCTTTATAGTCTTGAGGCAAAGGAGTTAGGGTCTTAAATCCATTCCCTCATAATGACGCCTTTTGTAAAAGCCACTTTCTGAAACCATTGTGATAAATAGAGCATTTGCTTCTACAGGGAATTTTTGACCATGACAGAAACTTAGAATCATAATCCTTATTATATCATATATAAGCAAATGGAGCAGACTTACAAGAGCTATCTGATCTGGGCCTACTTTGTTTGCAAAGGCTTAGAGTAAAGAAGTTAATCCTGTACATCATGACTGATATTCATGTAAAAAAAATGACATCATGAATATTTATTACTGAACTATAGATAAAGGTGTGTACCCAAATACTAAAATCGCTATTTCTCCACCAAACCCTATCCTGTGACCACTCTTTAGAATGGTCTCTTCGAGATGATTCTAAAAAGTGGTTATAGTGTAGGGTTTGGTGGAGAAATATTTAACCCATTCGATCCCTCATATTGACGACTTTTGACGACTCTGTGAAAGTCAATTTGTGAAACCATCGTGATAAATGGAGCATTTGCTCCTATAGGAGCAAATGCTCTATTTATCACAATGGTTTCAAACTACACAATTCTAAAATTTTCCTTTTCTCCAATTAATGCTCCTTTTCGGTAGATTTATTCAAAGAGGTAGTATCTAAAAATAGCCTATGAGGTAATGGGTTAAAATTACGCATCTTTTCTGGAGGTCCAATTATGGGTCTGTAAGGAAGGTGGTAGCTTAATGCAGGTCAAAAGTATAATATAGAAGCTTTCTGCAATAATTTTGTCCTGTATTAAGCAACCACCTTCATTTTTAGACTCCTTTGTTCAATAAATGAATGGCAGCTTAGGACAGGTATTACTGCACCATTATAGCAATTCAGCTAATAATATTCAAGATGTCAATATCTTGTCGCAGCCATCTAATCGAGGTCTGCTTTGTTTGTTTATGGAATAATGTATGTTTCTTCCATTACCAAATATTCTGGTGTAATTATAGAAATTCAACTAATAAATATGCATGATGTCCTTATCAGAGCTACAGATAAGGGTGCGTACACAAAAACTAATTACACAAATTACTTTTTATAATGGCAGAGAATAATTAGGGAGAATACGGTACTTTGCAAATGCCAGTTATAGCAGGATAAGGTTTCGGTTTTCTTGTGGTAAATTTTACTGTCAGTAATAAGAATTTGTGCATTGACAACAGGTGTGATGTGTGTAAAGTTTTCTTTTTCTGCTTGTCACATACAACTGTCACCATGGTAACAAATCAATAGCTAATAAAACATTGACCTAGGCAAGATTCTTGTTTTAGCCATTGGACTTAACCTATCCTTTGTTGTGTGGAATTAGGTTTGCTGAGTTCATAATCAATTTTGCTATTTATTAACCCTACACCTTTCTATGCATTTCGAGGGCTTGGTGCAAAACTATTCTAACTCCTTCACAAAGTGAAGGAGTTAGAATAGTTTTGCACCAAGCCCTCGATTTGCAAACAGAGTAAACCCAGATCAGATGGCTCCTACAGGAGCTGTCTGATCAGGGACTGCTCTGTTTGCGAATGATATCATAATTATTTTGAGTTTCTTCCATGGCCAAAATTTCTTGCGTCCATGTGCTATTTTAACAGTGAATCTAATTAATATTCATGACATCATTATTTCTTACATGAATATTCATGGAGTAAAAGGTTAACCCTTTCCCTGATAGTGGCACCTTTTGTCACCTTTGCAAACAGAGTAGACCCAGACCAAATGTCACATGTAAGAGCCATGTGATCTGGGTCTGCTGTGTTTTCTTATGGAATTACATAAATCTGATTCTACAGTTTCTACCATGGCCAACATTATGTAGTAGAACGTCTTAAGTGGCCATCAGAAAGAGGTCCAATTATGGGTCTGTAAGGAAGGTGGTAGCTTAATGCAGGTCAAAAGTAATGCAGAAAGCTCCTATAGAAGCTTTCTGCAATACTTTTGTCCTGCATTAAGCAACCACCTTCATTTTCAGACTCCTTTGTTCAATTTAATGAATGGCAGCTTAGGACAGGTACTACTGCACCATTATAGCAAATCAGCTAATACTATTCAAGATGTCAATATCTTGTCGCAGCCATATAATCAGGGTCTGCTTTGTTTGTTAATGGAATAATGTATGTTTCTTCCATTACCTAATTATCTGGTGCACACAATTATGCAATTATAGAAATTCAACTAATAGATATGCATGATGTCATTATTTCTAACATAAATATTCAAGACGAAAAGGGGTTAAAATTCCTGTGTTATTTTACTCATGATCTTGATTCAGATTACTTAACCCTTTACTCCATGAATATTCATGAAAGAAATCAGTGATATCATGAATATCAATTACTTTAATATTTATAATGACAAAATTTTTATGAAAACATATTTTACAATGGCAGAAACTGTAGAATAAAATGAGAATCATGTCTATATTATTTCATAAGCAAACAGAGTAGACCCTGATCAGACGACTCCTACAGGAGCCCTCAGATCTGGGTCTACTCTGTTTACAAAAGCACAAAAAGATATACATTTGTATTTTAATGGAGAAAAGGGTTGCAACATATTTGCCAATAGTTTTGAGCGCGTTACGAGGATTAAGTGGATAAGGAAGTTCAATTAGTATTATTGTTTAAAGCCATTAAGGTTTGGAGACTATGATAGTGCAGGAAGTATATTAGTTGTTGTGTTCTGACATATATAAATGGGGATATAACTGCTCGGTTATTGGTCTCCATAGTATTCATGAGATGTCAAGGTTATTCATATTTATACTTTATAGTGTGTCAGTATTATGGGATAAAGAACGTGTGAAAAGTTGAAAACCCTTCAACCCTGTATTCCATGAATATTCATTTCAGAAATAATAACATCATGAATATTAATTAGATTATTTTTTATAATGGACACATGGACACAGGAACTTTTGTTAATGGCAGAAATTGTAGAATCATATCTAATATCTATATTATCCCTTTCCCTGTTCTATAATTATTGCAAATTTTAATACCTACTGAATATTCATTAACAAAATAGTTATAAAGAAATATGGAAGGTGGAAGATTGTAGACATTTTAGAAAGCAAAGAAACAGAGCTATCAAATTCCATTAGCAAACAGAGCAGACCCTGATCAGACGGCTCCTCTAGGAGCCGTCTGATCTGGGTCTAATCTGTTTGCAAATGCGTGAAAACACGTTTATATGAGGGAAAGGGTTATTTCATAAGGAAACAGAGTAGACCCTTATCAGATGGCTGACCTAAAGGAGCCATCTGATCTGGGTCTACTCTGTTTGCAAATGCGTAGAAAGGGGTATTCATGGAGGAAAGGGTTAAAAGAAGATGCATGGTAGCTTTACCCTTCATCTCTGCTCATATATACTTCTTTGCAAACAGAGAAGACAGAAACGGTTACGATATTCAACTGGCAAACACAACCATCTGTAGGAGCCGATCTGGGATTTCTCTGGATGCAAAGGCAAGAAAAGGTTTATATATGGAGGAAAGGGCTATATGATCAGGGTCTGCTCTGTTTGCCTTTGATCATATGTAATATTGATCTGATTCTCTTGTTTCTGCAATGATAAAAAATTATTGACTTTGTGTTCATAGAGCCATAATTAAAATCCAGTGAATTAATATTCATGAAGTTATTATTCTGCCTGAATATTCATGGAGTAAAGGGTTTACCAACCAATAGAGAGAGAAGATTGGATATCAACATATAGTAGAACCTGTCTTAAGCAACCATCGAAAAGAGGTGTATAAATATGGGTCTGTAAGGCAGGTGGTAGCTTAATACAGGTCAACCTGTATTAAGCAACCACCTGCATTTTAAGATTACTGTGTCCAGTCTATATATGGTCGCTTAACCCTTTTCTCAATAAATACACTTTTCTATGCCTCTGTAAAAGTCACTTTTTGAAACCATTGTGATAAATAGAGCATTTGCTCCTAAGGAGCAAATACTCTATTTATCACAATGGTTTCAGAACTACAAAATTCTAAAAGTTTCCTTTTCTCTAGTTAATGCTCCTTTTCAGTAGATTTATTTAAAGAGGTTGGATCTAAAAATAGCTTATGAGGTAATGGGTTAAGACAGGTTCTACTGTATTTAGGGTAATTAAGGCAATCCCCAACTGCCAATGGATGGGCATTTTTCATAGCTATTGTGGTTGATTTTATACGTTATATACAGTTCTGTTGCCATGTCAATGACTGTCTCGTTCATTGTATCTTACTATCGCTGTGACAGTTTGTCCCTGTGGGCTCGGAACAATGGAAATATCAGTAAATTTGGAGTTTGTCATATTCTGCTGTTGTGCATTGATGGTTCTTTTGGGTTTGCTGGGAGTTCAAATATAATTGTGTTTCATTGGTAAATGGTGCTTATTTAGTTGTATTTTTTATGATTAACATGTTTCAATGCAAGGAGCTCTCTGATTTGGGTCTTTGTTGTGTACAAATGCCAGTGCATGTTTACCACAGTCAAGGGGTCAATATAATGTAACTAAGCCACCGAATTTAACTAAAATAGTTTAGATCCGGATAAGTTGCCTTAAGTTTAAGATCTAAACTGACATTTCTTCAGAAGAGAAATGGAAGAATATAGCAGATGATTATATTTTGCAGAAATAATTATTTAGCAAGCAAAAGTTGACCCTTTACTCTATGAATATTCATGTTAATATTATGGATTTTTAAGGCAGTAAGTAGCTAAATGCAGGTCAAAAGTAATGCAGAAGGCTCCAATAGGAACTTTCTGTATTACTTTTTGCTTGCATTATTCAAGCACCTGCTTTTTTAACCTATGTTCAAAAAATGAATAAAACGCTTAGGAAAAGTTCTACTGCATATTGTATCATAAGCAAACAGAGCAGACCCTGATCAGACATATCCTACAGGAGGCTCCTACAGGAGCCGTCTGATCTGGGTCTACTCTGTTTGCAAAGGCATAGAAAGGTGTATTTATGGAGGAAAGGGTTAATTTTTTATCAGTGTTGATATGCTTTTTTTCAATCAGGTATAAAGTTTAAAACCTTAGTCAGACATGAGAACTACACTGCACATGTAGTCTGATAATAAGAAATCAATTTACTGATAAAGTGAAGGAAAATATTTCGAACAACCTTTATTCGACTGAAAACTCTGGATTATGTGATAACGAGACACTGGAATATTGTATAAGTGAATAAAGACAGGAAAAGGAAATTGTATAGATAAACATGGGAGCGACAGGTGAACCAAATGGAGATGCAGTTGAACTAGATGACATAGATCTAGTCGATGGAGGTGGGTTTGAAATAGACAGTCAATTAACAAATACTGATATACTGATTGACCCTGAACCCTTTATGGACCATGAACTTTTATGTAAGACATGAATATTAATTAGATGCAATTTTGAAATGTCAATTCATCACAAGAAATTTTTCCCATGGCAGAAAATGTAGAAATCATATAACAAGTGTAGAATCATATCTACATTAGTCCATAAACAAACACTGAGCAGACCGCCTGATCAGTCAGCGATCAGGAGTTGTCTGATCTGGGTCTACTCTGTTTGCTTATGATATAATATAGGTATGATTTTACACATTCTGCCATCGTCAAAAATCTAAATAATATTTATTATTTCTTACAGGAATATTCATGGAGTAATGGGCTGAACTATGTTCCACATTCCATATTTCCTTATAATTATTTTGTTCATGAATATTCAGCAGGTATCAAAATTTAGACTAAGTACAGATAAGGGAAAAGGTTAACCCTTTACAGTTACCTGTTTAATATTTGTGTAAGAAATAATGACATCATGAATATTTATTAGCTTAAGTTTTATAAGGTAAACTTTTCAAGGAAATTTCTTGCTTCGACAAAAAATTTAAAATCAGATCTATGTCATATCACAAGCAAACAGATCAGACCCTGATCAGATGGCTCGAGCCACCTGAATTGAGTCAGCTCTGTTTGCAAATGCGGGAAAAAGCTTTTATATGAAGGAAATGGTTAAAGCCTACTTATTTCCAATTGAAAATTAGAAATTTTCTGTTAAAAATAAAAAGAGAGAAAGGAAATCAATTTTTAGTAATTAGTCATTTTGTCATGAATGAGTGTAGAAGATTAAGGGAGAAGTATTGACCTGGGCGGTGCCCGTAATGTGCATGTGTTGTTGATAACGGTTCCCAGGCACTACTGAAGTCTTGATAAGAAGCCCTGATATATCTTTCCTGTGCAACAAGGAAGAGAAAATGATAACCAGAGAGTTCAAATGAATCTCTTACAGTGTTGACCCTTTATATGCCTTTCAACGCCTATGCAAATAGAGTAGACCCAGATCAGATGGCTCATACAAGAGCTGTTTGATCAGGGTCTGCTCTGCTTGCTATAAATGAAATGATATAGATATGATTCTGCAGTTTCTGCCATGGCCAAAATCTTTATTATACCCCTTCAAACAAAGTTTGAGAGGGGGTATATAGGAGTGAGAGTGTTGATAGGAAGACATTGCTGGTCAATCAAGATCTTGTAGCTTATTGGAATGGACTCTACAGGTAAACCCAGATGGACTATTCCATTTTGAAAAGTCATCATTCCAAAAATTAAAAATGTCCCTACTAATATTATGCTGTTTGGACTGATCCTGTTATCATAATAAATTATAATTTTGTTTATTTTCAGGAAAGCCGTTGAAGCATGATCCAAAGTTTCGAGGACCCACAGAGAAAAGGTTAATATGAAATATTACTGATATATGCCTTTTCACGCTTTTGTAAATAGTAGACCCTGATCAGATGGCCCCTGTAGGACATTAGGAGCCGTCTGATCAGGGTCTGCTCTGTTTGCTTATGGAATAGATCTGATTCTACTGAAAATACCAGGGCAAAAAGATTTCATGTTCATAATTATGCGATTATTAATATTAACCCATTCCTCATTTTGATGCATGTGTAACAGTCACTTTTTGAAACCATTGTGATAAATAGAGCAATTGCTCCACAGGAGCAAATGCTCTATTTATCACAATAGTTTAAAAAACTAAACAGTTCTAGAATCTTCCTTTTCTCTAATAAATGCTCCTTTTCAGTAGATTTATTCAAAGAGGTTTGGTCTAAATATAGCGTATGAGGTAATGGGTTAATATTATCCTTATAAATTATATTCTTATATAAATATGTACATGTATAAGGTTAACCTTTGATATGTTCCTTCCTTCCTGAATATTTTCAAAATTTATCATAATTTGAAAAAAATGCCTTATATGACAAACAGTGTATACCCAGATCAGAGGGCTCACCCAGGAGCCCTCTGATCTTGACGGGCCCACTGGGTCTACACTGTTAGCAAATTTCTTAACTTTAATGGTTTACCCTTTCCTCCATAAATAAACCTTTCTAATTAAGCCTCTGTTATAGTCACTTCTTGAAAACATTGTGATAAATACCGGTATAGCATTTGCTATATAGGAGCAAATGCTCTACTATTTATCACAATGGTTTCAATATTACACAATTCTAACATTTTCCTTTTCTCTAGCTAATCCCCGCCTTCTTCGGACGAGACTATAAACTGAGGTCTGATGTAGCAGTGCCAGAGAAACTCAGTCGATAATAAGAGTAGGACATCACGCCCGGGTTTCTCTGTATCCTCTCCCCTCTCTGTGGGGTGTCCAATTAGCCCATAGTGAGCATAAACGGAAGTTAATCAACACAAACATATCTAGTTAATCATCCTTTTTGGTAGACTTGTTCAAAGAGGTTGGGTCTAAAATAGCCTATGAGGGAATGGTTTAACCAGTTCAGGTCATAATACCATTATGAAAAAAATCAGCTAATAAATATTCATGATGTCATTAACCCTTTCCCTGTTCTATGTTTATTACAGATTTCAATACTTACTGAATATTCATGGACAAAAAGGTTATCATGGAATATGGAAGGTGGAGCATTGTAGCCATTTTAGAAAGTAAAGACACATATCTTTGAAATTCTATTAGCAAACAGAGTAGACCCTGATCAGACGGCTCCTCTAGGAGCCGTCTGATCTGGGTCTACTCTGTTTGCAGATGCGTGAAAACACGTTTATATGAGGGAAAGGGTTAACACATTGCCTGCTAGTTACACATTTTAGTGCCTCTGTAAGTCACATTTTGAAACCATTGTGATAAATAGATTCAAATGCTTTATTTATCATGATGGTTTCAAAGCAACAACATTTAACAAGTTTCCTTTTTTCTAGTAAATGCTCCTTTTTGGTAGATTTATTCAAAGAGGTTAGGTCTAAAAATAGTCTATGAGGGAATGAGTTAATTCTAAAATGAATATTCAACAGGGAAAGGGTTGAAAACACTGTACAATATCACAAGGACCACTGTTTATATCGGTCACAAAAACTTACATCAAAAAGTCAATCACTGTGCATGTTATATGACATTTATATGTGTTCTGTCACCGCTGGGTGATTGTAGTGACCAAAACGTACAAACTGCTATTGTTTATGTTATTGTTGTTTTTTTTTCTATCTGTTGTAGGTCGTGCACAGACATAATATGTTGTCTCATCTTTCTGATTTTTGTGGGAGGTCTGGTGGTGGTTGGCTATTTCGGTAAGAAGTTCAAACCTCAAAAACGTTGCTCATTTTTTTTCTGTTCGTTTTTTTACCCCGTATAAAATACTGTAAGTCCCCTCTAAACTGGACGTTAAAATTAGTTTCAATATCAGACTTGGTGACAGACAAGTGGTAGTTTAACCCTTTCCTCCATAAATAAGCCTTTCTACACCTCTGTAATAACCACTTCTTGAAACCATTGAGTTAAATAGAGCATTTGCTCCTACAGGAGCAAATGCTCTATTTATCACAATGGTTTCAAACTACAACATTATCAAAATTTCCTTTTCTCTTTAAGTTAATGCTCTTTTTGGGTAGATTCATTCAAAGATGTTGGGCTAAAAATAGCCTATGAGGGAATGGGTTAATGCAGGTTGCTCCTGTAAGAGCTTTCAGCATGACTTTCAATCTGCATTAAACAGACCCCTGCCTAAAAAGATCTAGATAGTTCTTTATTTAGAATTTTTGTTTAGAAGGTTTTTACTGTACTTAAAATTGTTCCAAAACAATGCCTTTTGAATGAATGAATGAATGAATGATGTTTTAACCCTTTCCTCCATAAATACGCCTTTCTATGAGTATGCCTCTGCAAAAAATCACCAGGTCCTGTTGAAACCATTGTGATAAATAGAGCATTTGCTCCTATAGGAGCAAATGCTCTATTTATCACAATGGTTTCAAACTACAAATTCTAAAATATTCTGTTTCTCTAGTTAATGCTCCTTTTCGGTAGATTTATCCAAAGTGGTTGGATCTAAAAATATCCTATGAGGGAATGGGTTAAAGCTGAGTAAATTGTAATGCCCTTTACAAACAGTAGACCCAGATCAGAGAGCTCCTGTAGGAGCTGTCTCATCAGTTTGCTCAGTAATGCTTATGGACTTATACAGATCTGATCCTGCAGCTTCACAAACTAAAGAAATGGATCTTTCAAATTCCATTAACAAACAGAGCAATATAGGAATCTGCAGCCTCTGCCTTGGCCAAAAAGTTCTCAACCCATTCCCTGTTCTATGTTTATTCCAAAGTTCAGTACCTACTCAATATTCATGGACATAATATAAAAATGAAGTATGGAAGGGGGAACATTGTAGCACTTTTAGAAAGTAAAGAAATCGGCTCACCTGATATATTCATCCGCCTTGCCAGATAACATTTCTCATTCAAAGCTAGGAACCAAATATTCTATTTATCCTTGTCACGACAGCAAAATATAATTATTATTATTTTGTACCGAATGTACCACAAAATGCACCGCAACGTATACCCGACTCTACTTGCTCTAGACTGTTGATGACGTCACTATAAAGGCGTTATTACGTCACTGGAATTCCAAAATGTCACATTGCTTTAAAAATGCTCAAAACAAAACCGTTGCCCCGGTTGGTTATGTGAGAAAAAGAACCTGTCACTTGACGATATCTAGACGATTTATGATTCTTGATGTGGATTTATCTAAACACGGTAATTTCGCGACAAACAACTAGATCTAGTCTAGATCTAGATCTACTAGATCTAGTCTAGGCCTAAGAATATAAGTTTGGGAGAATGAAGTGAAAGAATTATATCTATTTAGTTTAATGGGTATCGATTGAAATCAACAAATTCGCTTTGTTAAACTTTTTTATTCAGTACTCGGAAGACGTAAATTTGTGTATTCACGAAATAAGCGTCTCGGTAAAAAAGTAGTTTCGGCTACAGGTCATGTGACCAACTGACATAATAACAAAAAGTTTATCAGGCACCTTGTTATCCGTCAGGAAAATAGGCATGTGACAGGATAAACAGATCTATCAAATTCCATAAGCAAACAGAGTAGACCCTGATCAGACGGCTCCTATAGGAGCCGTCTGATCTGGGTCTACTCTGTTTGCAAATGGGTGAAAATGCATTTATCAGGGCTCAAGCAAGAGGGCGATTTGGGAGAAAAAGTCTCCCTAACCCTGCTGACTTCTCCCTGTTTTACGCTGAGGGAGAAGTTTTAATATACAGAACATATAGGGCGATACAAAACTATGACCAAAACTTCTCCCTGATGGAGAGCTCCAGCTTAATTGGGCCCTGGTTTATATGAGGGAAAGGGTTCAATTCATATACCATCAATGATCATGACAAAAACTTGATTTTAAATATTCATGATGTCAATATTTTTTCATGAATATTCAAGAGGTAAAGGGTTATATACTGGTGTGAAAGGGTTCACCATTATCTCATTCTGTTATACAGATATTTATGTGACCTGACCCTCACAATGAATATTAGACAATGAGACCATTTTTGTTGGAAGAGCTGATGTCCAAGGTCTTGTATGTATCAAACTACAGTAAAAGTGACCACCAAAAAGATGACTTTTCCTGGGTTATAGAGGCAGGTGGTACATTTACCCATTCCTCCGTATTGACGTCTTTTGACGCCTCTATAAAAGTCACTTTTTGAATCCATTGTGATAAATAGAGGATTTGCTCCATAGGAGCAAATCCTCTTTTTATCCAAATGGTTTCAAAACTACACAATTCTAAAATGTCTCTTTTTCTAGTAAATGCTCCTTTTCGGTAGATTTATTTAAAGAGTTTGGGTCTTAAAATAGCCTATGAGGGAATGGGTTAACTGTATATGTGAAATGCATTGGTGTTTAATAATTATACATGACTGTATTTTCTTTATTTGATTTTTGTTTTGATTTGCTTTCAGCTTTCACGTTTGGAAATCCACGACTGCTTTTGTATCCCATGAACTCTGACAAAGAGCTATGCGGGTTTGGAAATCAAAAGTACGTAGAACTTTGGGTCTCTCCTTATGATACCTCTGCAAACAAAGTTTGAGGAGGTAGACTGGAATCACCCTGGTGGCTGTGTGGATGGTCTGTCCTTCCACATTTGAACATGGGTAGTTTGTGTCATGAACTCCACCATCAATTTGAAATTTATTGCATTTATATTTTGCATACTATGATACATAATAACCAAGAATAGTAGATGTGCAAGACCCAATTTTCATATGTTTAGTACCAGGTACTAAGAACAATTTTCATGTGTTTAGGAGCCGTCTGACTAGGGTCTGCTCTGTTTGCTTATGGAATTATATACATTGTACATGTATTTCTGATTCTGCAGTTTCTGCCATAGTCAAACATTTCAATGTCCATATGCCGGCCATTATTAAAATTTATCTGATTAATATTCAAGTATTCATGATGAAATTAATTTTTACCTGAATATTCATGGAGTAGAGTGTTATGAATATTCATGCAGTAAAGTGTTATCAATATTCATTCATGCAGTAAAGTGTTATCAATATTCATTTATGGAGTAAAGTGTTATCAATATTCATTCAGTAAAGTGTTATGAATATTCATGCAGTAAAGTGTTATCAATATTCATTCATGCAGTAAAGTGTTATCAATATTCATTTATGGAGTAAAGTGTTATCAATATTCATTCAGTAAAGTGTTATGAATATTCATGCAGTAAAGTGTTATCAATATTCATTCATGCAGTAAAGTGTTATCAATATTCATTTATGCAGTAAAGTGTTATCAATATTCATTTATGGAGTAAAGTGTTATCAATATTCATTCATGCAGTAAAGTGTTATCAATATTCATGGAGTAGAGTGTTATCAATATTCATGGAGTAGAGTGTTATGAATATTCATGCAGTAAAGTGTTATCAATATTCATTCATGCAGTAAAGTGTTATCAATATTCATGGAGTAGAGTGTTATCAATATTCATTCATGCAGTAAAGTGTTATCAATATTCATTCAGTAAAGTGTTATGAATATTCATTCATGCAGTATAGTGTTATCAATATTCATTCAGTAAAGTGTTATGAATATTCATGCAGTAAAGTGTTATCAATATTCATTCATGCAGTAAAGTGTTATCAATATTCATTCATGCAGTAAAGTGTTATCAATATTCATGCAGTAAAGTGTTATCAATATTCATGGAGTAAAGTGTTATCAATATTCATGCAGTAAAGTGTTATCAATATTCATGCAGTAAAGTGTTATCAATATTCATGCAGTAAAGTGTTATCAATATTCATGGAGTAGAGTGTTATCAATATTCATGCAGTAAAGTGTTATCAATATTCATTCATGCAGTAAAGTGTTATCAATATTCATGCAGTAAAGTGTTATCAATATTCATGCAGTAAAGTGTTATCAATATTCATGCAGTATAGTGTTATCAATATTCATGCAGTATAGTGTTATCAATATTCATGCAGTAAAGTGTTATCAATATTCATGCAGTAAAGTGTTATCAATATTCATGGAGTAGAGTGTTATCAATATTCATGCAGTAAAGTGTTATCAATATTCATTCATGCAGTAAAGTGTTATCAATATTCATGCAGTAAATACTATTCACATTGTCCAAAAGTGGAATTCATACAGTGTAGCTAATCTTGCCGTTATATTGACAGGGGGAAGAATTATTTGCTGTTCTATGATCTGGTGGCATGCGGCAAGATGGGGCCAGGGGTGTTTGTGGACGGCTGTCCTACTACGCAGGTAGGTCAAATGGTGGTCAGGGCTGGACCTTTTAACAATAGGCACCTCCTTCTTCTTTGCTTTAACAAGAGGGCTTAAATCTTTAGATGGCCCATCATACTATTTTGCTTGAATGCATTTATACTGAACATATACAGTAGAACCTGTCTTAAGCAACTGTCATTTATTGAACATAGGAGTCTTAAAAAGCAGGTGGTTGCTTAATGCAGGGAAAAAGTAATGCAGAAGGCTTTAACCTGCATTAAGCTACCACCTGCCTTACAGACCCAAAAATAGACCTTTTTCTGATGTCCAAAAACAGGTTCTACTCTGTATATATCTGTGTGGTACTTTATTTCTGTGTACATGTGTATTCATCTTTGATTGTTCATGTTGTGTTGTGTACATGTGTATTCATCTTTGAGTGTTCATGTTGTGTTGTGTACATGTGTATTCATCTTTGATTGTTCATGTTGTGTTGTGTACATGTGTATTCATCTTTGATTGTTCATGTTGTGTTAGACAAGTGTGTCCACATGATCCACATGACATACTGCAGGACTGTTTAACACACTAATCCTTTCAATGCAGAATGGAAACACCATTCAGTGCTTATCAATAGAGTCCATTCAGTATGAAAGGGTATACTTTTCTGGAGGATTTTGAATGACAAACTGTGAACAGTGAAGACCCAGATCATTGGGCTACTCTCTAGGAACCATCTGATCTGGGTTTACACTCTTTGCAAATGTCATTAATTTCCCACATTCAAATGGCTAGACATGTTATTGGCAAAATTAAGAGTAAAAATTAAAACTTAGAATTTAATCCAATGACAGTCTTTGTTCACCTTACTCAGTGTTCAAAAGGTTAGGTAAATGGAAATCTTATGGTCAGTAATCAAGGAACCATTGACCTGCCCAGCTGGCACCAGAACATGTTCTAATTCCATTCCAGGTGACTGAACCTACTCTGGTCAGTTACTGTTCAGAAGTTCACACTAAGTAAACCATACAGTTTTGCTTGATAGAGACATGTTTCTATGCATTTGCAAACAGAGTAGACCCAGACCAGACAGCCCCTGGATGATCAGGGTCTGCTCTATTTGCTTAGGAAGTGATACAAATCTTTCTGATTTAATGGTTTCTGCCTTGTTAAAAAAAATCTCTTGTTCATAATGCTATTATAAAAATTTAGCTAACAATATTCATGTGGTATTTCTTACATGAATATTCATAAGGTAATAGTTAATACTTTATAGCTCTTTGATAAAGTTCACTAGATATCTTCCTGGTCTTGTTGCAATAACATCCTCAAAACATTGATTGTACATGTATGAAAAACACTTGATTCTCAGCATAATGACAGTAATATCAGCCTGGATGTCAGGATAATATAACCAGACTAACACTGACTCATCCATGTTTTAACCCTTTCCCTGTTTAATATTCATGAAAGGAATAATGACATCATGAATATTTATTAGCTGAAATTTTTTATAATGGCATAATTATGTACACAGGATGTTTTAGCTCAGACAGAAACTGTAGAATCAGATGAGTATTGTACTATAGGCAAACCGAGCAGACCCTGATCAGATGGCTCCTATAGGGTCCCTCTGATCTAGGTCTACTCGGTTTGCAAATGCATAAAAAGGTGTTTACTGAAGAGTCCATTCAGGTTTAAATTTTGAATAACACATAATGCAGACCCTGATTAGATAGCTCCTATAGGAGACCCTGATCTAGGTCTACACTTGCTTCCTGCATTCAAATGTCTCGTCATCAGAATGGTGCCTGAGCATCTTTATCCCATTCCTGCATATTTAACCCTTTCCTCCATAAATACGCCTTTCTACGCCTCTGTAAAAGTCACTTTTTGAAACCATTGTGATAAATAGAGCATTTGCTCCTTTAGGAGCAAATGCTCTATTTATCACAATGGTTTCAAACTAAAAAATTCTAAAATTTTCCACTTCTCTAGTTAATGCTTTTTTTCGGTAGATTTATTCAAAGAAGTATCTAAAAAAAGCCTATGAGGTAATGGGTTAACCCATTCTTGCATATTGACGCCTTGTGATGCCTCTGTAAAAGTCACACTAGTTATCACAATGGTTTCAGAAGTATACAATTCTCTAAAATTTCCCTTTTCTCTAGTAAATGCACCTTTTCAGTAGATTTATTCAAAGAGGTTGGATCTAAGATTAGCCTGAATTGTAGAAATAACCTTTTGAATGATAGAAAAAGATTATCTAGCATTAATAAACTGTATACCCTACATACAGATCAAAGGGCTCCTATTGGCCTTTTCAACCCTTTCCCTGTTCTATGTTTATTCTAAATTTCAATACCTAATGAATATTCATAAACAAAATGGTTATGATGAAATACAGAAGGAAAATTGTAGCCATTTTAGAAAGTAAAGAAACAGATTTATCAAATTCCATTAGCAAACAGAGCTGGAGCCATCTGATCTGGGTCTTTTCTGTTTGTAAATGCGTGAAAACACATTTATATGAGGGAAAGGGATTCTTTTTATTAACTCTTTTCACGCTAGCTACAAAACAGTGATTACCTATGCAAACAGTTTGGATCCAGATGAGATGCTACATCATGCTGTTTGCAAAGAAATGATATATATATGTTATAAGAATTGCAGCAGACGACAATTATTGCAGATGAAAAATTAGATGCAACGCTCTCATATGAATTGGACTAGGTTCATTGTATATACATACCTGGATTATTATACAGTGAAAATTCAGACCCCTGTGGGTTAACCCTTTCCCTTTTGCATATTAATAATACCATATTTTTATTTATAATGTGCAATTTTCAAGGGAATTATTAGCTTTGATAAAAACTTTATTATCATATCTATAAAGATCTGTAAAGGATAGAAAAGGGTTATTAAAGAACTGAAGAATTTCTATGCCTGAATGTCATGATGTGTTAACCCTTTCCTCCATAAATACGACTTTCTATGCTTCTGTAATAGTCACTCCTTGAAACCATTGTGATAAATAGAGCATTTGCTCCTATAGGAGCAAATGCTCTATTTATCACAATGGTTTCAAACTACACATTTCTAAAATTGTCCTTTTCTCTAGTTAATGCTCCTTTTCGGTAGATTTATTCAAAGAGGTTGGATCTAAAAATAGTCTATGAGGGAATGAGTTAACTCTTGTCCTGTAGGAGCTGTCTGATCAGAGTCTGCTCTGGTTGGCTATATGTTGCAGATTCTGTACTGTTTTCTATGGCATTAAATTTCCTTGTTTTGAGTTGTTAGTACAGGGTTTGAATTACCGGTAATTTATTTTCAAATGGTTGCATGTTGACGTGCATACGTGCATACAAGTGTAACAATTGCTTTCACTTCAGATACAATTAACCCTTTACCTGATAGAAACACATTTTCATGTTTTGCAAATAGAGTAGACCCAGATCAGATGGCTCCTGTAGGGTCTGCTCTGTTTACTTATGGAAATGTATAGATTCTAGCATTCTGCCATATAATTTATCTTTTTTGATATGCCATTGTAAAAATTCAGCTGATTAATATTCATGATGTCATAATTTCTTATACAAATGTATGAATATTCATAGGGTAAGGGGTTAATTACAGATAAGCTTGTATCAGCATACACGGTAGGCACATATCAAGGAGCTACATGTACCAGAGAAACTGATCTCTGTCTCTATTGTTAACCAATTACGTGTTGAATATTCATGTAAGAAAACAATGACATCATTAACCCTTTCCCTGTTCTATGTTTATTCCAAATTTCAGTACCTACTGAATATTCATGGTCAAAATAGTTATACATGTACATGTAATGAAATATGGAAGGTGGAACATTGTAGCCATTTTAGAAAACAAAGAATCAGAACTATGAAATTCCATTAGCAAACAGAGCAGACCCTGATCAGACGGCTCCCATAGGAGCCATCTGATCTGGGTCTACCCTGTTTGCAAATGTATGAAAAGGCATTTATATGAGGGAAAGGGTTAACCCTTTACTTGTTGAATATTCATGTAAGAAAACAATGACATCATTAATATTGATAAGATTAAATTTTATAATGGCATATAAACACAAGACATTTTGGCTCTGGCAGACATTGCAGTATTAGATCTATAAACAAGCAGGGCAGATCTTGATCAGAGAGCTCCTGTAGGAGACATCTGACCTGGGTCTATTTGATTTGATATGGAGAAAATGGAAATGTTAACCACTTGATCACACCTTTTTCATAAAAATTGACCAAACAAGGTTGAAATGGAATACTCTCTGTTATTTTAGCATCAAAACGAATTATCTGTTTTTCCAGCATGCCATGAGCATATTGTAAATATGGCCAGGAAACATATTGGCATTATTTTGCAGTTTACAATTTTAGCCCTTTGTATGCAGGAAACAAGCGCACCCAGGTATTTGAGAAGAGTGTAAACCCAAGATCAGAGGGCTTCTAGAGTAGCCCTGTGATATCAGGGTCTGCACTGTTGTCATATGAAGTCATTCATTCTCTCATACTGACTGGACTAGTTACACACTGATGAGTCACTTGTGCAGCAGATGACAATTGAGCAGACGACAAATTTACTTGGCATGCAAAGAGTTAAAGCTGGTTGATCTTACAAGAATTACAAACATTGCATTCAATTCAGATGGGTTCTTATGCAATTATTGTCAAGTTTATCAAAACTAAATCGGTCCTAACAAGACAGTCTGTCTGTTTATTTCTTTGTTTTGTCCTTTACTTTACTGTATGCCTGACTATTCTTTCTGAATTACAACTGCATTCAAAATCAGAACAACAGATAAAGCTGCATATCGTCATTTCTCTACAGAACACCATACAGTAAAACCTCTCTATAACGACCACTAAATTACATCAAATATTTTGTGTTAAAGCCAGGTGGCTGCTTAAAGCAATGTGAAAGTGAAACAGAACGCTCCTATAGGAGCGTTCTGTTTTACTTTCACATTGCTTTAAGCAACCACCTGCCCTAAATAAAAACTAATTAACACAATTTAGTGGCCATTATAGAGAGGTTTTACTGCATTGTGACCACTCTTTAGAATGATATCTTTGAGACTCAGATCTATCTTTTCCATAAGCAAAAAGAGCAGACGCTGATCAGACGGCTTCTACAGGAGCCATCTGACTTTGGTTTACTCTGTTTGCAAAATTTAATGTTTTAACAACATTTCTATAAGGGAAAGGGTTGACCCCCTCTCATTTCATCAATATTCATATCTTTATTAATTTTGATTAAGTCAAAGTTTATTATGATCGATGAAACAAGAAAAAAAATCCCCATGGCAGACTTTGTAGATTTTATGAGATCTATCGATATTATCAAAGCAAGCAGAGTAGAGCTAGATCAGGCAGCTTCTATAGGAGTTGTATGATCTTGGTCTACTCTGTTTGCAGAGGCATGCACTGATGTTTTTACGTGAAGGAAACGGTAACTGGATAAGGTCTTTTATAAATATTCAAGTGAAAGGTTAGCACTCTGACAATTCTTTAGATACATTATCTGGCATCAGGATACTGTCTTAGGAGATTGCTTATATATATATATGGCTTACAGTACGATGCACTGACCCTTTAAATGTGAGAAACGAAATGCACTGGCATATGCAAACGGTGTACACCCAGATGAGAGGGCTCCCAGAGGAGCCATATGATAAGGGTCTACACTGTTGGTCATTCAAAATCCTCTAGCCAAGTTGAACCTTTCATACTGAATGGACTGTACTGTTTAACTCTGATGGACCATTCCATTTTGAAAATACAGCATTGGAAGGGTTAATTACAATATGGCATTACCATAATCCCAGCAAAGTCCATCTGACAGTTCTTATATTTCATCCATTTTGTGCGTAAGAAGATAGATCAATATAATATATTTATAGAGGACTTAACAGCAGTACATCCTAGTTACCTTGGATATTTAGACAAAGAAACTTATGCAAATAGTGCAGACCCAGATCAAACTGCTCCTGAAGGTCTATACTATTTGCTACTATGACAGTCTGATTTGAAACAATAGTTTAGCAATATATAACCTTTTCCCCCATTTAAACGTTTTTTGACTTTTTTCACACCCTTGCAAACAGAGTAGACCCTGAAGACATAGAACCCTTTACCTCATATAAACACTGAGTAAACCCTGACAAATAACATAATCCCAGATCAGACTCTGAGTAAGCCCTGGCAAATAAAGCAGACCCAGATCAAACTGCTCATGAACCAGCAGTTTGATCTGGGTCTACATTATCTGCTACTTCATCAGTCTAATTAAAGTTTCAAAAATCGTCTGAATCTAACTTATTCAGGTATACAAACTGGTAGAGGGGCAAGACAGGGTGTCCGAATACTTGGGGTAAATGGAGTAGTCGTTGCTTGTGTTATTGCCATCTGTTCCCATGTCATTCAACATCCATCTTGTTTACAGCATGTTGAGAAGAATATTTATTAACCCATAACCCTTTCATCCATAGGCTATTTTTATATCCAACCTCTTTGGATGCATCTACCGAAAAGGAGCATTACCTAGAGAAAAGGATTTTTTTTATAATTTTGTAATTTGAAACCATTGTGATAAATAGAGCATTTGCTCATATAGGAACAAATGCTCTATTTATCACAATGGTTTCAACAGGTAACTTTTACAGAGGCGTAGAAAGGCATATTTATGGAGGAAAGGGTTGAAGAGTGGGAACCAAGTATGTACGACCTTTGCAAACTGTGTAGACCCAAATCAAAGTGATCCTTAGGGAGTCCTTTAATCAGTCTGCACTGTTTGTCATAAAAATCATTTTCTTTTGGGATAAAATTTTGTTCAACTAAATTTCAAAGAGGCAGGAGCCAGTTTTAATTATACAGCAGGTTAACCCTTTCCCTCATATTGACGACTCTGTAAAAGTCACTTTGTGAAACCATTGTGATAAATAGAGCATTTGCTCCTATAGGAGCAAATGCTCTATTTATCACAATGGTTTCAAACTACAAAATTCTAAAAGTTTCCTTTTCTCTAGTTAATGCTCCTTTTCGGTAGATTTATTCAAAGAGGTTGTATCTAAAAATAGCCTATGAGGTAACGGGTTAAGGGTTAAACCTTTCTCTCATAAAAACGCTTTTATCTACGACTATACAAACTGAGTAAACCAAGATCAGATAGCTCCAGTAGGAGTCGTCTGATGAGAGTTTGCTCATTGAATTATATACATGTAGATTTGATTCTACAGTTTTTGTCATGCTGCATTCCCTTGCAAATATTATATTATAAAAGTCATATTAATGCATATTCATAATGTGGCCAGTTCATGCATAAATGATCATCAGGGAATGGCTAAAACAGCAGCAGCTGTCATAGAATATCAAACTACAATTATACTATCCAGAATAATAATAAATTTTTATAACAAGGTTATGTCATCAATAAAACATATCCTGTCATATCATGAGGATTGTAGCTTAGATTTCCATTCCTAGTAATTCCCTTTAACCATTTCTCTGTTCTATGTTTATTCCAAATTTTGATACCTAATGAATATTCATGGAGAAAATTCTTATAAGGAAATATGCAAGGTGGAACATTGTACCCAGTTTGGAAAGTAAAGAAACCGAGCTTTCAAATTCCATTAGCAAACAGAGCAGACCCTGATCAGACGGCTCCTCTAGGAGCCGTCTGATCTGGGTCTACTCTGTTTGCAGATGCATGTAAATACATTTATATGAGGGAAAGGGTTAACCATTTCCTTCAAGTAAATGCTTTTTTGTCATGCCTCTGCAACAGAGTAGACCCAGATCAGAATGATGGCCCCTGTAGGAGCCATCTGATCAGGATCTACTCTGTGTGCATGTCAGAATATAATAGATTTGACTTTTACAGTTTCGACCAAAACTGAATAATTCATGTGTACATATGCCTTTATAAAAATTCAGCTAATGATTATTCATGATGTCATTATTTCTAACATGAATATTCAACTGGTAAAGAGTCCTACTGGAGTGGACTGATCTGGTTCTACTGTGTTGGCAAAGGTGTAAGAAGGTGTTTATATGGAGGAAAGTTTTATTGTCATCATTCATGTTTTCTGACCATGTATATTCACAGTGACTGAGTCATTTCTCTTCTTACCCTAAGACAAACTTAGGCAAATAGTGCAGATCAAGATCAAGCTGCTCATGAAGGAATACATGTAGTTTGATCAGGATCAGCACTATTTGATATTACATGTATGTCAGTCTAATTTAAAATTATCAGAATGGTGCAGAAATGACTTATTCAGATGTACAGACCAGTGGAAATTTGGAAGTTTGGTAAACTTGAAATCTCAGTTCAAGGTCTTTGATTCTTAAACCCTTCACCTGATGGATATTTATGTAAGAAAAAGACACAATGATTATAAATTAGCTGATTTTTATAATGGCATACAAACAAAGGGGGTCATATCTATATTATATCATTAGCAAACAGAGCGGTCTGATCTGGGTCTACTCTGATTGCAAAGGTGTGGAAAGGCATGCAAATCCAGTACAGGGATAACCCTTTCCCTGGTCAATATTCATGTTGAATATTATGACATATAAATATTTATTAGCTGAAGTTTTATAATTTAAACTTTTCAAGGAATTCTTTTGCTGTAGAATCATATCTCTATAATATCAAAAGTAAACAGAGCAGACTCTGATCAGACAGCTCCTATAGGAGCTGTCTGATCTGGGTCTTCTCTGTTTGCAGATGCATAAAAATGTGTTTATATGAAGGACAGGGATAGTTGTTTGAGCAACAGTAGGAAACCAGGGTCCATGCTTATAAAGCTTTTAGTTGAGTCTGAGTTTCGTTCTCAAGCTTTTGATTGGTCAGACTGAGTTCTCAAGCTTTTGATTGGTCAGATTTGAGCCAAAGGCTCAAATCTGACCAATCAAATGCTTGAGAACGTTCTCAGACTCAACTAAAAGTTTTATAAGCATGGACCCAGTACTTACATTGCCTCTCCACAAGGCGGCTACGAGTCTGCATTATGCAAAACCTCTATCCCATTTTCCTCATGAATAATTATGCAAAAATCTGTCACTTGATGCAGGGCAGGGTAACAGATGAATTGGTGCATACTCAAATACTAAAATTATCCTTTCTCAACAAACCCTATGTTGTGACCAAATTTTAGAATTGTCTTGAAGAGACAATTCCAAAGAGTGGTCACAGCATAGGGTTTTGTGGAGAAATGACGATTTTAGTATTTGAGTATGCACCTTTATCTGTTGCTCTGATATCATAAGCTATTCGGAGCAGAAGCTGGTTGATCTGGATCCATTCTCTTTGCAAAGGACTGTAGAAAGGTGTATATATGGCGTAAATTGTTAACCCTTTCCCTCATATTAACACATTTTACGCATTTGCAAACAGAGTAGACCCAGATCAGATGGCTCCTGTAGGAGCCATCTGACCAGGGTCTGTTCTGTTTGCTAATGGAATTTGATAGTTTTGTTTCTTTAGTTCCACCTTCCATATTTCATTAGAACTTTTTGTCCATAAATATTCAGTAGGTATTGAAATTTGGAATAAACATAGAACAGGGAAAGGGTTACAGTCCATTCTGTAGAAAGGTGTTTATATGCAGTAAAATGTTACAGTCAAATGCTGTATGAAAGGCTTGAATTTGCTGAGGGAATTTGATAGTTTTGTTTCTTTAGTTCCACCTTCCATATTTCATTAAAACTTTTTGTCCATGAATATTCAGTAGGTATTGAAATTTGGAATAAACATAGAACAGGGAAAGGGTTACAGTCCATTCTGTAGAAAGGTGTTTATATGCAGTAAAAGCTTAAACTTGTACAGTCCATTCTGTATGAAAGGCTTGAATTTGCTGCCTGAATTTGAATGACAGACTGCACAGACCCTGATCAGAGGCCTCCTTTAAAAACCCTCTGATCTGGATCAACACTGTTTGCAAATGCAAGTCTACCGCTTTCCCTGCATTGAAAGGATTAAGATTTGATCAATTAATTTATTACCCTTTTAGATAATGCCATTTGTAAACCAGTCTGACATTATTGTGCCATTATTCTGTTTCGGTCACTGGCATCCCTTTGGGATTTGATAACAGAATATACCGGCAACCAGTCTGGTTATTTTAGTCTTCTATCAGTATTTTAACCCTTTCCCTTTTGAATATTCATGTAAGAAATAATGACATCATGAATATTTATTAGCCAATTTATTTTATAAAATTGTATGTGCACAGGATTTGGTCAACACTGTAGTGTCATATGATTCAGATCTATTATAACTTGATAAGCAAACAGAGCAGACCCAGATCAGATGCCTCCTATTTGATCTGGGTCTACTCTGTTCGCAAAGGCATGAAAAGGCATTGCTATGAGGGAAAGGGTTATTGTATTTCACTCTTTGCAAAATTGTAGCTACTCTTTTAACATCTTTACAACCAGACTAGACCCAAATTAGACAACCGCCATCTGATCAGGGTTTACTCGGTTTGATTATGGAATAATATAGAAATTGATCTACAGTTTCTGCAATACCAAAATATTCTGTGTTCATATGCCATTATGAAAATTCAGCCTATAGATATTCATGATGTCATTATGTCTTACAGGAATATTCATGAGTGAAATGGTTAACTCTTTCCCACATATAAATGCCTTTTCACGTCTTTGCAAACAACTCCTATACAGTAAAACCTCTCTATAACGGCCACTTAATTGTGTTAATTAGTTGATATTTAGGGCAGGTGGCTGCTTAAAGCAAGGTGAAAGTAAAACAGAACGCTCCTATAGGAGCGTTCTGTTTTACTTTCACCTTGCTTTAAGCAGTCACCTGTCTTTAACACATAATACTTGATGTAATTTAGTGGCCGTTATAGAGAGGTTTTACTGTAGGTACCATCTGACATGACATATAGGTACCATTTTGACATGATAAAGATCTGATTTTACAGTTTTTGTCAACGCAATAAATCAATTGAAAAGTTTACATTATAAAAAGTCTGTTAATAAATATTCATGATGTCATTTAATATGATCTTTTACATGAATATTCATGAGAGAAAAGGCTAAATGAAACTAAATATCAGCTCATAGAACTCATTACATAATGGGGCTCGTAATACCATAGTGTAATAAATATTCAGATGTTACATATGATTGTAATACATATCAGGGTATACTGTATTCATTTCTGTCCCATGACATAAGCATACTGACCTTTACAGATTGCCTAAAGTAATCAGTGACAATATTTGCTAACATTTACTATAAACCCATTTTCATGCATTTGCAAACAGAGCAAACCCAGATCAGACGGCTCCTATAGGAGCCGTCTGATCAGGGTCTGCTCTGTTTGCTTATGGTGCAATATAGATCTGACTCTATAGTTACTACCTGAGTCAAAACATTTTATGTACCGTATATAATATATGCCATCAAAAAAAAAATCGGCTAATAAATATTCCTGATGTTATTATTTCTATCATGAATATTAAATAGGGAAATTAATGACAATATTGGCACAGCCAGTTTGAATTCCAAATGTTAAGTTATTTGTCTCTATCTTATTCCAAAGTGTATAACAAGTCTGGGTACAGTTGAACTTCTATATCTCGAACTCGGATAACTCGAACTTCAGGATAACTGACGTAATAAAATTCAGTCTTTCCAAAATGTCCTATAAAGGAATTATTCTAAAATATATCACTGCGCATATCTAGAAACCCATTCATGAAGCAGGGTTCTGTTTCTGGCACACTGAAGAGTTCCCCATGCAGATTACCTTCCCTTGTTACTTTGTTGCTGATGATTGATATGGGTCAGATGGAAAGATGAGATGAGCAATGAATTATTTATTGGGTGTGATAATAATTGGCAACATTGAAAACATATTGCAATTTGCATTTATATATCAGGTTTGTGAGTCATTTAACCAATTCTCTCATAGGTTATTTTTAGACCCAACCTCTTTGAATAAATCTACTGAAAAGGAGCATTTACTAGAGAAAAGGAAAATGTTAGAATTGTTTAGTTTTGAAACCATTGTGATAAAAAGAGCATTTGCTCCTATGGAGCAAATGCTCTATTTATCACAATAGTTTCAAGAAGTGACTTTTACAGAGGCGTAGAAAGGCGTATTTATGGAAAAAAGGGTAAAAGTTTGCTGACATTTTACACAAAGCTTTGTGTTTCAGAATCACTTTACAGTAGATACCTGTGTGGCTGAGTTATGCCCTTAACCATTTCCCTCATGAATACTCACGTATTAACCCATTCCCTCATGTAAACGTGTTTTCACTTATTTGCGAACAGAGTAGACCAGATCAGACGGCTCCTATAGGAGCCGTCTGATCAGGGTCTGCTCTGTTTGCTAGTGGAATTTGAAAAATCTATTTTCTACTTTCTAAAATGGCTACAGTGTTCCATCTTCCATATTTCGTTATAACTATTTTCCCCATTAACATTCAGTAGGTATTGAAATTTGTAATAAACATAGAATAGGGAAAGGGTTAAATAGATGAATTTTTAAAATATCATATTAACAAATGAAATTTTTGCCAAAGCAGAAACTGTAAAATCAAATACATTTTTTTCTATTAGCATACAGAGCAGACCCTGATCAGATGGCTCCTATAAGAGCCATCTAATCTGAGCCTGCTATGGTCGTAAATGCATAGAAAGGCATATTTAGACAGCGTTAATCATTTTCTTCATGAATATTCATGTACGAAATGATAGCATGAATATTATTTAGAATTTTTTTTATAACGGCATATGAACACAGGAACTTTTGGCCGTGGCAGAAACTGAAAAATCAAATCTATATTCAATAAGCATACAGAGCAAACCCTGATCAGATGGCTGCCAAATCATAGAAAGGCGTATCTATGGAGTGAAGGGTTAAGCACTGTTTCTTTTTTTTTTTTACTTTTCCAAAGTAACAGTTTTTCTTCCCTTTGTAATTGGTTTGCACCTTCCTATATCTTTGTTTTGTACCTTTCCTGTGTGTATGCAATTGATGACCTATTGAAGGAGCTGTGTACGAGGGTGAGTTAAGATCTAGTACTGAGTTACTTAACCCTTTCCATCATATAACAGAGATCCAGATATGATGCGTAAATAAAAACATTTTCTTTATTTCTCCACCAAAGCTTATGTTGTGATCATTCTTTAGAATTGTCTCGATGAGACGATTCTAAAGAGTGGTCACAACATAAGGTTTGGTGAAGAAATGACGATTTTAGTTTAGTACGCACATTTATCTGTAGCTCTGATATACCGGTAAATGTTTTCAAGCCTTTTGCAAACAGAGAAGACCCAGATCAGACGGCTCCTGTAGGAGCTGTCTGATGAGAGTCTGCTCTGTTTGATGATGACATAATATAGATCTGATTCTACAGTTTTTGTCATTTTGTAGCAAAACATTCTCTTGAAAAGATTACATTATAAAAATTCAGCTAATATATATTCATGATGTCATTATTTCTTTCATGAATATTCAACAGGGAAAGGGTTAATTTTAGATTGGATTTATAATTACAATGAGTTTAAATGATAACTTACTGGTCATGTGCATGAAATTATTAATAATACAGTTTGTATGTTTGGTCAAAGGTTTTTATTTGTCCTTTTATAAAGCAACAAGGCATGAAAAAACTGACTTACAGTTTCTAATATGACTGTTAGCAAACTTAATATTTTCATTATTTAAAGGTCTAGGTCCCATTTAACCCATTCCTTATAGGCTATTTTTAGATCCAACCTCTTGGAATAAATCTACTGAAAATGAGCATTTACTAGAGAAAAGGAACAGTTTAGAAATTTTGCATAGTTTTTAAACCATTATGATGAATAAAGTGTTGGCTCCTGTGGAGCAAATGCTCTATTTATCACAATGGTTTAAAAACGTGACTATTACAGAGGCGTACACTGACAAATGCTAGTGTTGGGGAGGTATTAATCAAATTCAGAGATAATTTTAGTTAAAATATTTACATGTGTATAGAGGGAAAATATTGTAAGCATGTTTTCAAAACAAATTGATATTGGTGTAGGTTCCTATTGACTCTGGCGTTGTTATATGCATGTAAAACTTTAACACAATGAATACTGGTATATTTATACACATTGCATCATAAGAAAAGATACACTTATTGACAGCTTGAAACAAACAGAGGAGGATGGGAGATGTTTTTATGTGATAAACTTTGGCATTACGACAGCTAAAGTTAACTTATAAATTGATTGGAAAATAATTTGGTTTTGGGTGTGGTATTGGTTTTGGTCATGTTACATGTTTATGTGTAATATGTCTCTGCCCAAGTCTATTCAGAGTGTAAATAATATGTCAGTTACTGTAATTACCCTAAATATCTGTACAGATAAACTTACCATATACTCCCTAATAATAAACAACCCCTTATATCCCGGGAAAAAGGGGGGGGGGAGCAATCAGTAAACAACTAAATTCCTATATAATATCCATTAAATATAGAAATATAGGTTTTTCAAATTACAGGTGATAGCTTAATGCAGACTGAAAGCAATACAAAAAGTGCCCCTAACTTTCTGCATTGCTTTTATTCTGCATTAAGCAACCACCTGTGTACAAAATTCAAAGAGCTCCTTTTCAAAAATGTAATGCCCCCAGGAGTGTTTATGAGAGATGATATGGCCTATAGATACTGGAAGTTGAAAGTTATAATTATTAAATTGCTACATTACTTTCATTAACACTTTAACCAATAAATACACATTTCTATGTCTTTGCAAACAGAGTAGACCCAGATCAGACAGCTCCTATAGGAGCCGTCTGATCAGGGTCTGCTCTGTTTGCTTATGATGTAATAAAGATATGATCCTGCTGTTTTTGTCAAGGCCAAATATCCCTGTGTCCATGTGCTAATATAAAATATAATCTTATTAATATTCATGATGCCATTATTTCTTTCATGAATATTCATGGAGGAATGGGTTAAACCTTTCCCAACTAAACGTTTATGCATTAACTGATCATGACTTCATACATATTCATTTATCCTTTCCTCCATAGGCTATTTCTAGACCCAACCTCTTTGAATGAATCTACCCAAAAGGAGCATTTACTAGAGAAAAGGAAAATGTTATAATTGTGACGTATAGAAACCATTGTGATAAATAGAGCATTTGCTCCTATGGAGCAAATGCTTTATTTATCACAATGGTTTCAAGAGGTGACTATTATAGAGGTGTAGAAAGGCGTATTTATGGAGGAAAAGGTTATGTGAATTTTTATAATGGTCAGTGCACAGAAACTTTTGTAAAAGCATTTAAAGGTCTGTCTTTGATGTAAGGCGTTATTACCCAGGACATACCGATATTCTTGGAAATGTTTAAATTTACGCATCTTATCTGGAGCTCTGTTAGGAATTCAGTTAACCTTTTCCCTCATATAAACGCCTTTTCACGCATTTGCAAACAGAGTAGACCAAGATCTGACAGCTCCTCTCTGATCAGGGTCTACTCCGTTTGCTAATGGAAATTGATAGGTCTGTTTCTTTCATTTCTTAACCCATTCCCTCATATTGACGACTTTTGATGACTCTGTAATAGTCACTTTGTGAAACCATTGTGATAAATAGAGCATTTGCTCCAATAGGAGTTCAATGGTTTCAAACCACAAAATTCTAAAATTTTTCCTTTTCTCTCGTTAATGCCCCTTTTTGGTAGATTTATTCAAAGTGGTTGTATCTAAAAATAGCCTATGAGGTAATGGGTTAAAGGCTACTAGGGTTCACCTTCCATATTTCATTTTAACTATTTTGTACATGAATATTTAGTAGGTTATTATTATAATTACAATAATTGAACTTCGAAATAAACACAGAACAGGGATAGGGTTAATGAATACCATCATCATCTCTCACATGAATATTTTTAAGGTAAAGTGTTAACCCTTTTCTCCATACATGTATATATATGCACATGTAAGACATAATGACATCATGAATATAAATGGCTGACTTTTTATAATGGGATATAATTATGTACAAAGGAAGTTTTAGTTATGCTAGAAATTGTGGACTCCAATGAATAAACAGAGTAAACCCTGTTCAGACGGAGCCGTTTTATCTGGGTCTACTCTCGTTGCAAAAAAAACATAAAAAAGGCGTTTATATAAGGAATAAAGGCTTAACCCTTTCCTTCATATAAATACATTTTCAGGCATCTGCAAACAGAGTAGACCCAGATCAGGTAGTTCCTACAGGATCTGTTTGATAAGGGTCGTCTCTGTTTGCTGAAGGAAATTGAAAGAACTCTTTCTTTACTTTCTTAATTGGCTACAATGTTCCACCTTACATATTTCATGATGAGTATTGTCGCCATGAATATACATTAGGTACAGACATTTGGAATAAACAGGAAATAGGTAAATCATTGTTTCTTGTTCTATTGATAGTTGTGACCTACAGTATGTGATTGTTTGTTTCAGATTTGTGTGTCCGAGTGCCCTACAGAGAACTGGTTCTACCAGCAAGCCCTGCAGGACAAAAACAAACTCAGATACTGCAAGCCAGGGTTAGATTTAACATCAAAGGTAAATCATATTTAAATATTTACCTGACAGAAATGCCGTGTAACACTTTTGCAGAAAGAGAACACCTAGATTGGACTACACCTGTAAGGGTTCCTGTAAGAGCTGTCTGATCAGGGTCTGCTTTATTTACTTATGGGGTATTATAGATTTGATTAAAGTTTCTTTAATCCTTTCCCTGTTCTATGTTTATTATACCCCCCTTTTGAAAAAATGGGGGTACATGTATATTGCTTTGCACATTGCGGTCGGTCGGTCGGTAGATCAATGGTTTCCTTAGCTGGTTAAATGGTTTCCAATCAATAACTGATCAAGGGTTTAGCTTAGAATCTTCTAACTTGCTGTGGTAGTTGGTCATGACCACTGGATGACCCCTATTGTTTTTTAGGTCAAAGGTCAAGGTCACCATGACCTTAACTGGTAAAATGGTTTCTGATCAATAACTGCTCAAGGGTTTGGCGTAGGACCTTCAAATTTGCTTAGGCGGTTGGTCATGACAACTAGATGACCCCCTAATGTTTTTTAGGTCACTAGGTCAAAGGTCAAGGTCACCATGACCTTAACTGGTAAATTGGTTTCTGATCAATAACTGCTCAAGAGTTTGGCTTAGGATCTTCATATTTGCTTAGGTGGTTGGTAATGACAACTAGATGAGCCCTGTTGTTTTTGAGGTCCCCAGGTCAAAGGTCAAGGTCACCATGACCGTAACTGGTGAAATGGTTTGCGATAAATAACTGCTCAAGGGTTTGGCTTAGGATCTTCAAACTTTCTGTGGTGGTTGGTCATGACAACTAGATGAGTCCTGTGGTTTTTGAGGTCACTAGGTCAAAGGTCAAGGTCACCATGACCTTAAATGGTGAAATGGTTTGCGATCAATAACTGCTCAAGGGTTTGGCTTAGAATCTTCAAACTTGCTGTGGTGGTTGGTCATGACCACTAGATGACCCCTATTGTTTTTGAGATCACTAGGTCAAAGGTCAAGGTCACCATGACCTTAACTGGTGAAATGGTTTCCAATCAATAACTGCTCAAGGGTTTGGCTTAGGATCTTCAAACTTGCTGTGGTAGTTGGTCATGACAACTAGATGACCCCTATTGATTTTGAGGTCACTAGGTCAAAGGTCAAGCTCATCATGACCTTAACTGATGAAATGGTTTCCAATTAATAACTGCTCAATGGTTTGGTTCGGGATCTTCAAACTAGCTGTGATAGTTGGTTGTGACCACTAGATGACCCCTATAGTTGTTGAGGTCACTAGGTCAAAGGTCAAGGTCACCATGACCTTAACTTGTGAAATGTTTTCAGATCAATAAATGATCAGTGGTTTGGTTTTGGATCTTCAAAGTTGCTATGGTGATTAGTCATGACTACTAGATGACCTCTATAGTTGAGGTCACTAGATCAAAGGTCAGGGGATCTGGGGGGTATACATGTTTTACAAACATCTCTTGTTCTATAACATATAGTTATAAAGAAATATGAAAGGTGGAACATTGTAGACATTTTAGAAAGTACAGAAACAGATCTATCAAATTCTATTAGCAAACAGAGCAGACCCAGATCAGACGGCTCCTCTAGGAGCCGTCTGATCTGGGTCTACTCTGTTTGCAAATGCGTGAAAACACGTTTACATGAGGGAAATGGTTAAGGTCAAAATTTCACTTCTTTGTATGACAGTTCTCCACTGATTTCATTGGAGTTTGCACTGATTGTCATGTTACATTTTTCTTAACCCTTAGCTTGCTATTCACGTCAATATACCTACCTGTAAATAGTGAAGACCCAGATGAGACAGCTCCTGCAGGAGCGGTCTCATCAGGGTCTGCACTATTTACAAGTTGATTGTGCAACCAGTGCACTCCACAGCAGTGATTGCACAGCGAAATACTTGTACACAGTGAAGATATATGTAATTATACAACAGGGCATGGGTATAGAAGGAGAAATGTATTTTAAAATTCAGCAAGAGAAGGGTTAAAACATATCCCTTAGTATTCATGGCAAGTTTGACCTGTTTGAATTTTGGAATAGTCCATTTGAAAATTAAGCTTTGAAAGGGTTAAATCAAAATAATCCTATTAATATTCATGTAGGTATATAATATTATGCTTTCATAAATATTAATTAGGTGAAGGGCAGAGATAAAGTGCATACTCAAATACTAAAATCATCATTTCTCCATCAAACCCTATGTTGCGACCACTCTTTAGAATTGTCTCTTCAAGACAATTCTAAAGAGTGGTCGCAACACAGGATTTTGTTATTCTTGAAAATGTTTTAATTTATTTATCTTATTTGACCTCTGATGATCTACCAGAATATAAAGGATGTTAATGATACACTTCTATTGGATAATTCATAGTAACATTTGCAAACAGCTTCGATCTCGATGAGATACCAAATACGGTAACTGTTCATTAAGATCCAAATTGTTCAACATCCTGTGCTATTGAACAGTATTTGAATTAAAATCTAGTGCTTAAATTAAAGTACAGTAAACCTCTCTGTAACGTCCACTAAATTGTGTTAATTAGTTGGTATTTAGGACAGGTGGCTGCTTAAAGCAAGGTGAAAGTAAAACAGAATGCTCCTATAGGATTTAGCATTTAGCGCAAAATACTTGAAGTAATGTAGTGGCCATTATAGAGAGGTTATACTGTACAGTGCGGATAGTAAATTTTGCCCTAAACTTTCATGTCTTGTCTGATAATGTAGGGTTTTGAAGACCTTGTAAAGGATGAAGACTGTCCAGCATACACTTTCAAGAGCAAACCATGTAAGTACTTTATACATAATAAGACTGCTTTAAAGTAACACCATAGTTAACCCATTTGCTCCCATGATCCTATATATGGGACATAGGCAAACAGTGTAGACTCTGATCAGATCCCATATATGGGACGTAGTCAAACAGTGTAGACTCAGATCAGACGCCGCATAATGCGGCGTCTGATCAGAGTCTACACTGGTTGCTGATAGGAATTTCAATATAAAACAAAACAAAAATTAAATTTAGACCAGACATCCCTTAGATAAAAGCATATATATAAGCATGGAAGAATCCACTGGGAGCAAATGGGTTAATAATTTTGTTGTTCTTTGAAAGCAGATTGTTACATGTACTTGATTAACTCAGCCTCTGAATAAATCAACCAAAAAGGAGCATTAACTTGAGAAAAGGAAACATTTTAGAATTGTGTAGTTTTTAAACCAATGTGATAAATAGAGCATTTGCTCCTCTATTTATCACATTGGTTTAAAAAAAATGGCTTTTACATAAGCATCAAAAGGCGTCAGTATGAGAGAATGTGTTTAAAGTAGATAATTAAGTTGGCATTGAAATGCTTTTTAATACATTTGTCTAATCTTTATCTCTCTGCATCTATATCATGTTACCTGATTTTCTTTTTCCATATTTTGTTTTTGATGGAAGGAATGTTATGGGTATTACAGTAAGATGTGTATAATGTTTACAATTACCTACAAATAGTCTCTAAAAGAAGTGCCTGTGCATACAATGTACATGTGTATTGATCACATTGCCATTGATATCAGATAAAAATAGGATTGGCTATAACAACTGAATAACCAGTTACTTCACAATACAGTAAAATCTCGATTATTCGATCACTAAAATACATATCATTATCGATCTTTTAGACGGCAGCTTAATGCATGGCGAAAGTCATGCAGAAAGCTCCTCTAGGAGCTTTCTGCATGACTTTCACCATGCATTTAGCAGCCACCTGCCTAAAAGGGTCTAAATTTTTCTACACAGAAAATTCGAATAATCTAGGTTTTTACTGTACATGTATTATGAATTGTCATTATACAAAGTAGTCTTAGGACATACGTAGTATGATTTGTTACCAAATATTCTGTATTTATGTGATGTACTGTAATTCCTTTTATATTATATAATGATAGATGTGTTCTTACTGAACGCATTTTGCTGTTTAACCCATTCCCGCATAGGCTATATTTTGATCCAACTTCTTTTTCTGCCAAAAAGGAGCATTTACTAGAGAAAAGGAAATTTGCTCCTTTGGGGCAGACGCTCTTTTTATCACAATGGTTTCACAAAGTGACTTTTACAGAAGCATCAACAGGCGTCAATATGCGGGAATAGGTTATAAAGCGAATCTATAGCCTTAAAGTTGATATTTGATATTAAGTTAATAGTGAACAATTATGTTGACTTTGAAAGCAGACTGCTACTTATTGTGAATAATTGTTTAATAGGTAGTTTCACAATCTTTATTGTAAAAATGTGTTCTTTTTCAGTTCTGAACAGATGTGTACCAGAAGCACTTACAGATCTTCTGGATGAGGTTGGCAATCTAAAGGATAATGTTGAGAAGATGGAAAATGGTACAACACTGAAGGACAGAACTAACCAGACCATCAGTAACGATGATCTGGTAGACAGCTTCAGGTAAGTAGTGACAATGTTCTGGTAGACAGCTTCAGGTAGGTAGTAACGATGATCTGGTAGACAGCTTCAGGTAGGTAGTGACAATGTTCTGGTAGACAGCTTCAGGTAGGTAGTGACAATGTTCTGGTAGACAGCTTCAGGTAGGTAGTAACGATGATCTGGTAGACAGCTTCAGGTAGGTAGTAACAATGATCTGGTAGACAGCTTCAGGTAGGTAGTAACGATGATCTGGTAGACAGCTTCAGGTAGGTAGTGACAATGATCTGGTAGACAGCTTCAGGTAGGTAGGATGGGAAGGGGATGCAGTACTATCTTCATGAATATTCATATAAGAAATAATTACATCATGAATATTGATGGAAAACACTTCAACACTGAAGGACAGAACTAACCAGAGAATTAGTAATGAGGATCTGAAAGACAGGCATCAGGTAGGTAATGACGATGATCTGATAGACAGCTTCAGGTAGGTACTGTGATGATCTGATAGATAGCTTCAGGTAGGTAGTGACGATGATCTGATAGTGACAATGATCTGATAGACAGCTTCAGGTAAGTAGTGACAATGATCTGATAGCTTCAGGTAGGTAGTGACAATGATCTGATAGACAACTTCAGGTAGGTAGTGATGATGATCTGATAGACAGCTTTAGGTAAGTAGTGACAGTGATCTGATAGACAGCTTCAGATAGGTAGTGATGATTATCTGATAGACAACTTCAGGTAGGTAGTGACGATGATCTGATAGACAGCTTGATCTGATAGACAGCTTCAGGTAGGTAGTGACAATGATCTGATATAGGCAGCTTCATGTAGGTAGTGACAATGATCTGATAAACAGCTTCAGGTAGGTAGTGACAATGATCTGATAGACAGCATCAGAAGTATCTCTTTTACCCTAAATCTATTCCCTCATAGACTATTTTCATACCTAGCTTCTTTGAATAAATCTACCTAAAAGGACCATTTACTAGTGAAAAGGAATATTTTTAGAATTGTTTAGTCTTGAAAACAGTTCTGCTATCTTATCTACAGTTCTGCCCTTGTCTTCTTTTTTTCTCTTGTCTATAGCTTTGTCGTCTTATATACCGCTTTTTTCGTCTTATCTACAGTTCTGCCTTCTTATCCACACCTGCCAATTTATCTACAAGTATTTCCTCTTTTCTACAGCTTTGCCATATTATCAACAGCTTTGTCCCCTTATCTACAGTTCTGTCCTCTTATCTACAGTCCCATCCTCTTACCTTAGGTTTTGTCCTTTGTCTACGGATCTGCTCTCTTATCTACTGCTCTTCCCTTTTATCTATAGTCTTGTCTGTCCTCTTAAGTATGGCTCTGTCCTATTATCTGCAATATTGTCCTATTATCTACAGTTCTGCCCTCATATCTTCAGTTCTTCCTCGTTATCCACAGTTCTGTCCTCTTACCCAGTTCTTTCCCCATACCCACAGTTCTGTCATCTCATCTACATGTCTGTCCCCTTATCTACAGTTCTCCCCTCTAATCCACAGGTCTACCCTGTTTTGCACAGTTCTGTCCTCTTATCCACAGTTCTAACCTCTTTTGCACAGTTCTGTCCTCTTATCCATAGTTCTACCCTCTTTTGCACAGTTCTGTCCTCTTTTCTACAGCTTTGCCCTCTTATCTGGAACCTTGTCCCAGTTGTTGTACAACTTCTCTGACTTTGTGTTTCAGTGCATATGGTCTGTTCCTGAAGGCCAAGGAGTATGGTGAGAAGATCATACAAGACGTGGTCGCCTCCTGGTGGATGATTGTCGTGTAAGACCTCAGCTTAACTTGGCATTTTTAGATAAGATGCATGCTGATCTATCAAAATATTATTTCTCTTCGAACCTTTATCTTGCTGCGACTCAGAATTGTCTGGGGTGGGATAGGGGCTTAGTGTGTTACCCCTATCAGTCTGTGTGCGAGCTTCTGTGATCTTGTTAACCCTTTCCCTAATATAAAAGTGTTTTCATGCATTTGCAAACAGAGTAGACCAACTTGCCAACCAGATGAGGAGAGAGAATGTGGATGTTGTGGGTGACAAGCCAGTGAGGAACGATGCTGGGGAAATGTCCTTGAACGAACAAGCTAAGCAACAGGCGTGGTTTGAGCACTACAAGAGGCTCCTCAATGTAGAGTTTGAGTGGGACCCTAGTCATCTGTCAGAGGAACCACCACTCGAAGGTCCACCCATCCCAATCACCATTGAAATGGTAAAGAAGGCCATCGCCAAGATGCATCCTGGTAAAGCTCCTGGCCCATCAGGTGTAGTGGTGGAGATGATGAAAGCAGCAGGCGACGCTGGTGCCAGCATTATCCGCGACCTCGCAACAGCAATCATCCGTGATGGCAAGGTCCCAACTGACTGGGAGCAGAGCTTCATCGTCTGCCTGTACAAGGGGAAGGGTGATGCTCTGGACCGAGGGAACTACAGAGGACTGAAGCTGACAGAGCAGGCCATGAAGGTCATTGAGAGAATAATAGACAGCCACATAAGACAGGTAGTGACAATTGATGAATCCCAGTTTGGGTTTGTTCCAGGCCGAGGCACAACAGATGCCATATTTGTTGTTCGTCAGTTGCATGAAAAGTACCTGGCAGTGAATGAGAGACTCTACATAGCCTTCGTGGACTTGGAGAAAGCATTTGACAGAGTCCCCCGACAAGTAATTTGGTGGGCATTGAGAAAGCTTGGTGTTGAGGAATGGATAGTGAAACTTGTGCAGGGTATGTACGAGAATGCACGGAGTCGTGTTAGGGTTGGTGACGGTTTCAGTGACGAGTTTGAAGTGAAGGTCGGTGTGCATCAGGGCTCTGTGCTCAGCCCACTGCTCTTTATCATCGTCCTTGAGGCTTTGTCACGCGAGTTTCGAGCAGGAGTGCCCTGGGAGGATCTTTATGCCGATGATCTTGCAATTATCGCGGACTCCATGGAAGAATGTGTCAGTAGGCTGTTGATCTGGAAGGAGGCAATGGAGAGGAAGGGACTCCGAGTGAACACCGGGAAGACCAAGATCATGATCTGTGGTACAGGTCTGGACTTACTTCAAAGCTCGGGTGAGTTCCCGTGTGCCGTCTGTCGCACCGGTGTAGGTAGCAACAGTATATTCTGCAACGGTTGCAAACACTGGGTGCACAAGAAGTGCAGTGGTCTCAAGCGCCTGAAAGAGGACCCCAACTACCGCTGCTTCAGATGCCTAGGAACTGCTCGACCACTAGACGGGAGACCACAGAAGGAAGTTGTTGTGGGACCAGACAAGCTGGAGGTAGTAGCTTCCTTTTGCTACCTTGGTGACATGCTCTCCGCAGCTGGAGGATGTGAGCTTTCAACGACCACGCGTGTTAAGACCGCCTGGAAGAAGTTTAAGGAACTGCTACCTGTCCTCTCGTCCCGTCACCTGTCATACAAGACCCGCGGTAGGGTGTACAGCTTGTACATACGCAGCGCAATGCTCCATGCCAGCGAAACATGGCCGTTGTCTAGACCAAACCTCCTTCGCCTTCGACGAAATGACAGAGCCATGATTAGACAGATCTGCAAGGTAAAGCCAGAAGACGTGGCTACTGTCAGATCGAGCGAGTTACTGGCAAGACTTGGTATCGAGGACCTTGATGCCATCCTAAGGGAGAAGAGGTTACGCTGGTTTGGGCATGTAGAAAGATCCAACGGAGCGATCAACAATGTCTTCAACATGGAGAAACGGGGAAGACATCGGCCTGGACGGCCCAAGATGACCTGGAGAGCACAGACAGATAGAGACCGTCGTGAGTGGGGACTGCAAGAGGTTGACCCATGTGACAGGGAAGCCTGGAGAAGATGTGTTAAATCTGCCATGCGTGCAGCGAGCCAGTTACCTGGAAGGGAGCCCACTGAAGTGGAAGATGCTCCTGCACCTGCACGTTAATCAAAAGACCGATAAGTAAGTAGTAGACCCAGATCTGACGGCTCCTAGAGGAGCCGTCTGATCAGGGTCAGCTCTGTTTGCTGATGGAATTTGAAAGATGTGTTTATTTACTTTCTAAAATGGCTAAAAAGTTCAACCTTTCATATTATATTATAACTACATGTACTATATTCATGAATATTCAATAGGTATTCGAATTTGAAATAAACATAGAACAGGGAAAGGGTTATCGGCTCACATTAGCTGAGGCATGTGTCCTATAATTGACCCATTTCTAACCTAAGTAATTATATATACAGACTCCTTCAGGAACTATTTGATAAGAGTCTGCACTATTTGTTACTAGGTTTGTCTAATTTAAAGTTATTGTTATAGTGCAGCATTTAATTCTTCAGCTTTACAAACACGTGAAAAGGGGAGATTTGATATCTGAAGCCTGGAGTAACAAGGTGGCTAAACCTTTCCTTCATGTAAACACATTTTCACGCATTTGCAAATGCATTTTCACACATTTGCAAACAGAGTAGACCCAGATCAGATGGCTCCTACAGGAGCTTTCTGATCAGGGTGTGCCTCTGTTTGCTTTTGACATGATATAGATGTGATTCTACAGTTGTTTTCAAAGCAAAACATTTCCTTGGAAAGTTTACATTATAAATACTGAGCTAATAGATATTCATTTTGCCATTATTTCTTACATGAACACTTCACAGAGAAAGGGTTAAAAATCAAATACATGTACCATGATGAAGTATGATTGTATGTTTGTTTCAGTGGTTTTCTGATGGCAATGGCCGTGTCCCTGATCTGGATAATATTGATGCGATGGCTGGCAGGTGTCATGGTCTGGATCACCATCCTCCTGTTTGTTGGCATCTTTGCCTTCTGTAAGCAATAATCAATATTAAACCTTAATATAACCCTTTCCTCCATAAATACGCCTTTCTACGCCTCTGTAATAACCACTTCTTGAAACCATTGTGATAAATAGAACATTTGCTCCTATAGGAGCAAATGCTCTATTTATAACAATGGTTTCAAACTACAAAATTCTTTTCTCTAGTAAATGCTCATTTTGGGTAGATTCATTAAAAGAAGTTGGGTCTAAAAATAGCTTATGGAGGAATGGGTTAAGGGGCTCAAGGGGGAAGTGTTACTTCATTAAGTCTTTACTCCATAAATACCCATTTCTACACCTCTGCAAACAGAGTAGACCCAGATCATACAGCTCCTGTAGAAGATGTCTGGTCGGGATCTGCTCAGTTTGCTTATGATACAATATAGGTATGATATTCTACTAACCCATTCCTCCATAGGCTATTTTTAGATCCAACCACTTTGAATAAATCTACCAAAAAGGAGCATTAACTAGAGAAAAGGAAAATTTCAGAATTCTGTTGTTTGAAACTATTGTGATAAATAGAGCATTTGCTCCTATGGGAGCAAATGCTCTATTTATCACAATGGTTTCAACAGGTGACTTTTACAGAGGCGTAGAAAGGCGTATTTATGGAGGAATGGGTCAATTGCCTTCTGTAACCAATATTCAGTATCAGACTTTTAGATAAGGCTGAGGGAGACATTTTCTCCACAATTGCCCTCTAGCTTACAAAGCAAAGAAGAGGGGAGATAAACCATTCACTCCGCAAATACGCATTTCACTTCTTTTTTTTTTTGATGCAGACACAGTTGTTCTATTTTTAGCTCGACTATTCGAAGAATAGTGGAGCTATCCTACTCGCCCCGGCGTCCGCGTCCGCGTCACACCTTGGTTAAGGTTTTTGTTAAAGTCCACTTTTTGCCTTTAACCTTTGGAATAAAGCTTTGAAACTTGGAACACTTGTTCACCACCACAAGCATCATCTGTAGACAAGGGTACATAACTCTGTCAAGCATTTTGAAAGAATTATGGCCCTTTTTAACTTAGAATTTTTGGTTAAGGTTTTTGTTAAAGTCCACTTTTTGCCTCCTACCTTTGGAATAAAGCTTTGAAACTTGGAACACTTGTTCACCACCACAATCTTCATCTGTAGGCAAGAGTACATAACTCTGTCAAACATTTTGACAGAATTATGACCCTTTTTAACTTAGAACTTTTGGTTAAGGTTTTTGTTAAAGTCCACTTATTTACATAACCCTTTGAAATAAAGCTATAAAACTTGGATCAGTTGTTCACCATCAGAATCTTCATCTGTAGGCAAGAGTACATAACTCTGTCAAGCATTTTGACAGAATTATGGCCTTTTTATGCCCCCATAGACGATAGTCGGGGGCATATTGTTTTTGCCCTGTCTGTCTGTCTGTTTGTCTGTTTGTTTGTCAGCAACTTTAACATTGGTCATAACTTTTGAGCCAGTACAGATAGAGACTTGATATTTGGCATACATATGTATCTCATAAAGCCGCACATTTTGAGTGGTGACGTGTCAAGGTCAAGGTCATCCTTCAAGGTCAGAGGTCAAATATATGGGTCAAATCGCCGACTTTAACATTGGCCATAACTTTTGGACCAGTAGAGATAGAGACTTGATATTTGGCATGCTTGTGTATCTCATGAGGCTGCACATTTTGAGGGGTGACATGTCAAGGTCAAGGTCATCCTTCAAGGTCAGAGGTCAAATATATGAGGGGGCATAGTGTTTCACAAACACATCTTGTTTAACTTAGAATTTTTGGTTAAGGTTTTTGTTAAAGTCCACTTATTTACATAACCCTTTGAAATAAAAGCTTTGAAACTTGTAAAACTTGTTCACCACTTCAAGCTTCATATGTAGGCAAGAGTACATTACTCTGTCAAGCATTTTAACAGAAATTATGGCCCTTTTTTACTTAAGTTTTTCTCTTTCATTAAAGAGTTCAAAGAGATCCTACATCCTGAATACTATTAAAGGTATTTTACTGAGACTGATTACTTGCTTGTAGTATCATTGGACACTATTTCAGTCCACTATCAATCATTTTTACACTAACAATTCTGAGAATAGTCGAGCGCGCTGTCCTGTGACAGCTCTTGTTAGCATCTTACTGTACATCAATTGTTCTATTATTAGCATACTACTGTACATCATTTATACTATTTTTAGCATCTTACTGGTGTTTCAAGAGTTACATGGATGTCAAGGACACAGAACAGTCGTTCCACATACACATGGCCGTGATGACCTTCGCCTTCTCCAAGGAGAAATTCTGGCTTGCCTTTGGTAAGATTCCTAGTAATCCTCAAACTAAAGAATTAGAACCTACAGATCTACCTTATCAGCATGCTACATATGCTGTACATTAACTCTTTCCCTATTGCATATTCATGTAAGAAATAATCACACCATGAAAGTGTTAAGCATTTAAACGCTGAATTATCAGAATAGAATAGCCCATCAATGTTTAACCCTTTCCTCCATATATACGCCTTTCTACGCCTCTGTAAAAGTCACCTGTTGAAACCATTGTGATAAATAGAGCATTTTGCTCCTATAGGAGCAAATGCTCTATTTATCTCAATGGTTTCAAACTACAAAATTCTAAAAATTTCCTTTTCTCTAATTAATGCTCATTTTCGGTATATTATTCAAAGAGATTGGATCTAAATATAGCCTATGGAGGAAAGGGTTGACTCTTGGACTTTGAATGACAAACAATGTAGACTCTGTTCAGAGGGCTCCTAGAGGAGCCCTCTGAACAGAGTCTGCATTGTTTGCAAATGACAGTGCCTGTGTGTCCTACATTCAAAGAGTTAACCATTGACCTCATGCAGATACCTTTTGATGCCTTTGCATAATGAACATGGCACAAACGGTAGAATTAGATCTATATTACAGTAAAACCTTTCTATAACGGCCACTAAATCACATCAAGTATTTTGTGTTTAACCCTTTCCCTGTTCTATGTTTTTTTCCAAATTTCAGTATCTACTGAATATTCATGGACAAAATAGTTTCAAAAAGAAAAGAAACATTTTTTTCAAAATCCACTAGCAAACAGAGCAGTCCCTGATCGGACGGCTCCTCTAGGAGCCGTCTGATCTGGGTCTACTCTGTTTGCAAATGTGAAAACACGTTTATATAAGGAAAAGGGTTAAGGCAGGTGACTGCTTAAAGCAAGGTGAAAGTGAATCAGAACACTCCTTTAGGAGTACTCTGTTTCACTTTCATCTTGCTTTAAGCTGCCACCTGCCCTAAATAGCAACTAATTAACACAATTTAGTGGCCTTTATAGAGAGGTTTTACTGTATATTATTTCATAAGCAAACAGAGTAGACACAGGATCTGCTATGTTTGCTTACAAGTTATATAATTATGATCTACTTTATGCCATGGCAGTAAAATCTTCTTGTTTTATATTTTTGATACAAGAGTTTTAATTAGATAATGTTAATGATGGGTGGAATCTTGCGCCTCTATAGTCGAGTGGTTATGGTCATCTACCAACGGTCATTTAGCCCTTCACTGCTGCGATCTGGGCATTTGGAATTTATGTTAGGAAGTTTTCCAGCTGGCTTGCTGTAGATTGGTGATTGATCATTCTATCAAAGTGTTCTTCTGTGCACGGAACAATGCAATTTGATCAGTGTCTTCCTCCACCTGTAATTAACTGGACATCAGGATATGACTGAAATACTGTGAAGGCGACTAAAAATTGTAACTTAACCCTTCTCTTGCTGAATTTTAAAACACATTTCTCCTTCAATGTAACCCATGCCCTGTTGTATAATTACATATATCTTCACTGTGTACAAGTATATCGATGTGCAATCACTGCTGTGGAGTACATTGGTTGCACAATCAACTTGTAAATAGTGCAGACCCTGATGAGACAGCTCCTGCAGGAGCTGTCTCATCTGGGTCTTCACTATTTACAGGTAGGTATATTGACGGGAATAGCAAGCGAAGGGTTAAATCAAACATAAATAATCATAAAGTAACATAGTAGTAGTGTTCTGATTTTGTTTTCCAGGCATCATCTCTGTGGCCGTCCTTGCCATTGTCGTGCTCATCCTACTCATTTTATGTCAAAGGATCAGGATCGCCATAGCGCTGATCAAGGAGAGCAGCAGGTATGTTCCTGTATTGCCTAGACTTGGAATTAACACTTTGCCTGTTGAATATTTATGTAAGAAATAATGACATCATGAACATTTATAAGCTGAATTTTTATAATGGTGAATTAATGCAGGATTTTTTTTAGTCTTGTTCGTCGAAACTGTAGAATCAGATATATATTATACCATAAGCAAACAGGGCAGACCTTGATGAAATGGCTCATGGTCTAGGTCTACTCTGTTTGCAAATGCATGCAAGGGTGTTTATATAAAGGAAAGGGTTAAGGTTTATGAAGTTGTATGGATTATTATAGGTTATTGCAGGCATTTTGACCCATTTAACCCTTTCCCTCTTATAAATGTATTTTCACACATTTCCAAACAGAGTTAACCCAGATCAGACGGCTCCTATAGGAGCCATCTGATCATGGTCTGCTCTGTTTGCTAATGGAATTTGATAGATCTGTTTCTTTAGTTTCTAAAATGACCACAATGTTCAAACTTCCATATTTCCTTATAACTATTTTGTCAATGAATATTCCATAGGTATTAAATTTGGACTAAATATAGAACAGGGAAAGGGTCAAGTCTATGCACGCTAGCGGTAAAACCATGATTACCTGTATAGACAGTTTGGATCCAGATGAGACACCACATAAAGCACCGTCTCATCAGGACTCAAACAGTTTGACACTTTGACCATATTGTTGCAAAAAATTGAGATATAATTTTTTTTAAGAATTGAAGCATACGACAATTGTTGCAGACGAAAAATCACTTATCATGCCTTATTTTCTCCATGCACATGCCCAAATATGCACAGTAGAACCTGTCTTATGAGGCCATCAAGAAGAAGTCTTTTTATGGGTCTGTAAGGCAGGTGGTAGCTTAATGCACATCAAAAGTAATGCAGAAAGCTCTTACTTTTGCCCTGCATTACTTTTGCCTTGCAGTAAGGATCCACCTGCTTTTTAACCCTTCGCTTGCTGAATTTTAAAATACATTTCTCCTTCTTTACCCATGCCCTGTTGTATAATTACATACATCTTCACTGTGTACATGTATCTCGCTGTGCAATCACTGCTGTGGAGTGCACTGGTTGCACAATCAACTCGTAAATAGTGCAGACCCTGATGAGACAGCTCCTGCAGGAGCTGTCTCATCTGGGTCTTCACTATTTACAGGTAGGTATATTGACATGAATAGCAAGCGAAGGGTTAAGACCCAACCTTTTGCCCTGCAGCAAGCCTCCACCTGCTTTTTAAGACCCCAATGTTCAATAAATTAAGGACAGGTTCTACTGTAGTTGTATTATTGACCAATTTATTTTCTGCAAGATTTATTTTTCCAATATAACTTTCAAACCTTTACCTCATGAATATGCATATAATATATTTATATAAGGAATAATGACATCATAAATGTTCATTAGAATAATTGTTACAATAGCACATGATGTTTTGACTATGACAGAAACTGTAGAATCATATACATATATTATATCCTAAGCAAACAGAGTAGACCCAGATCAGACGGCTCCTGTAGGAGCCATCTGATCGGGGTCTACTCTGTTTGCAAAGGTGTAGAAAGGCTAAAATGTATTACTGCAGGATGTGTCCTCTGATATGTCCCTGTATAGGGACACTAAACGTAGATACTTTAATGGCATATGTTTATTTTCAGAGCTGTTGGGAGCATGCTGTTCACACTTATTTTCCCAGTGTTCACATACATACTGGAAGTACTCGTCATCGCCTACTGGCTTGTCTCCTCTGTGTATCCTTTATACGCATTTATAAGGTCTATTCGTAACACTATCAGATTATTTAGTCTAGAGTTACTGGTTCCTGATTTATTAAAAAAAAATGGCATATTTCATGTTTACATTCAAACAAGATTGCTTCTTCCTGAACCCTCATCCATGCTAATTTCAAAGACTAAGAAAATATCATTGGTAATATTGAAAAGGATGAATAAAATAAATACTATGTGATAGCTGTATACATGTACAGTAAAACCCCTTTAAAGTACAGTAGAACCTGTCCTAAGCTGTCATTCATTTATTGAACATATGAGTCTTAACCCTTCGCTTGCTGAATTTTAAAATACATTTCTCCTTCTTTACCCATGCCATGTTGTATAATTACATATATCTTCACTGTGTACAAGTATTTTGCTGTGCAATCACTGCTGTGGAGTGCACTGGTTGCACAATCAACTTGTAAATAGTGCAGACCCTGATGAGACAGCTCCTGTAGGAGCTGTCTCATCTGGGTCTTCACTATTTACATGTATGTATATTGACGTGAATAGCAAGCGAAGGGTTAAAAAGCAGAAAGCTTAAAAGCTTTCTGCATTATTTTTACCCTGTATTAGGCTACTACCTGCCTTACAGACCCTAATTAGGCATCTTTTTGATGACCGCTTTACAACGATGCCCCCTGTACAGCAAATTCCTTTATGAATTATTATGGAGGTGTTCAAAAACCAGATGGTTGCTTAATGCAGGATGAAAGTAATGCAGAAAGCTACTTCATCCTGCATTAAGCTACTACCTGCCTTCAGGAACCAGAATTAAACCTATTTGTGGTGGTCGTGTTAGAGGTGTTTTAACCCTTTCCTCCATAAATACGCCTTTCTACGCCTCTGTAAAAGTCACTTCATGAAACCATTGTGATAAATAGAGCCTTTGCTCCATGGGAGCAAATACTGTATTTATCACAATGGTTTCAAAACTACATAATTCTGAAATTTTCCTTTTCTCTAGTTAATGCTTCTTTTTGGTAGGTTTATTCAAAGAAGTAGGATCTAAAAATAGCCTATGAGGGAATGGGTTAATAGATAATCAGACTAAGTAGCATCATGTGATAAGAAAGCCATGGAACTCTTTAAACTTCTATCACTACTGTTACTAGGAAAACATACGTATATTGACCTTGACCCAGCTACAGCTATCTAGCCTCCACAGGTCGTGAGCCGACCTTTGACCTGGTGAACAGTACTGACACGATGTTTGCAAATGGCACATACAATTACGTGGCAATCAAGAAGACCACAGACAGTCTGTTTGATGAGCTACCATGTGATAAAAATGTAAGTTGGTCTTTTATTGTTACTGTTGATCATAAAATGTGCCCCAGGTGCACAGTTCCACATACTGTATTCTTCCAACTAAACCTATTAACCCATTCCCGCATATTGACGCCTCTGAAAAATTCACCTGTTGAAACGGGGGAAACCATTGTGATAAATAGAGCATTTGCTCCTATAGGAGCAAATGCTCTATTTATCACATTGGTTTCAAACTACAAAATTCTTAAAAAATTCCTTTTCTCTAGTTAATGCTCCTTTTTGGTAGATTTAGTTAAAATGGGTTGATCTAAAAATAGCCTATGAGGGAATGGGTTAAATACTCGAACTCTAATAAGAAAGGTGAGGAAGCCTTCCAGCTGGTTTGCGGAATGTCGGTGGTTCTACCCTTGATGTTCTTCTGTTCACGATACATTGCAATTTGTTCTGTGCACAGAAGAACCTCTGGGGTCTTCCTCCACCTGTAATTAGCTGGGTGTCGTGATATGACTGAAATACTGTTGAAGCAATGTAAACCCCCATAAAAAACAAACAAAACTAATACATTCCCCAGTAATGTGTGGGGGGGGGGGAGCAGGGCCTTTTAAAAAAAATGTAACGCCCCAAGGAATATTTATTAGAGATAAAACGGTAATTGGTAATTGATTTCTTGTATTTTCAGGTGTCAAACACAATCAGTGAACTATGTGGTGTGGTGAAACATGCACAGGAGGGCGAGTAAGTTCAGGCAAACTGAGAGCTTAGAACTAAACTATTTTAACTACATTCTGTAATATCTATAAGCAATTGCAAATTTGCCCTCTTCTTTAATTCTGAAAACAATGTTTCTTCCATTTTGTTTTTCCCAAATACATGATTGCATTGTCTTAACCCTTTCCTCCATAGATACACCTCTGTAATAACCACTTCTTGAAACCATTGTGATAAATAGAGCATTTGCTCCTATAGGAGCAAATGCTCTATTTATCACAATGGTTTCAAACTACAAAATTCTAAATTTTTCCTTTTCTCTAGTTGATGCTCCTTTTCGGTAGATTCAATCAAAGAAGTTTGGTCTTAAAATAGCATATGGAGGAAAGGGTTAACAGTTTGGATCCTGATAAGATGCCGAGTTACTCATGGTCTCATCATGATCCAATTTGTTTGCAAAGATCCTCACTGTTTGGACTCTAGATATCCAGTTACAATAGTTTTGCCGTCATATTGTACTCACAGAAAAAACAAAATAGGAGCAAATAATCTATTTATCACAGTGGTTTCAAAATATCAGTAGTAAATGCTTCTTTTCGATAGATTTATTCAAAGAGGTTGGGTCTGAGCCTATGAGGGAATGGGTTAATTGCTGTTTGTTTTGTTTATTTCAGCTACACGTTTTACCTGCAGATCTACAATCTATTCATGCTGTTCTGGATGGTAAACTTCTGTATTGCCATGGGTGAGATGGCTCTGGCCGGGGCCTTCGCATCCTACTACTGGGCATTCAACAAACCCAAGGATGTACCTACCTTCCCACTGTTAAAGTCTGTGTACAGATGCTTTAGGTAAATCTGATGTGTGTGTGTCTTCTGTGTTTCTGTTGTCTTATATTGTGCTTCCTAATTTTGGACTCACAATCTTCTATCTCTACTGGTTTGTAAAACTGAATGATTCAATTTGGCACCATTTTGATACACTTTAGACTAGACTGACATAGTAGCAAATAGTGTAGACCCTGATCAAATGGTTTCTTCAAGAGCTGTTTGATTTGGGTCTGCACTGTTTTCCTAGGGCATTTCAACTCTTAGCAAATTCTCAATGTTTATTACTTTCAATCATTTCATACTTGACTGACTTTGTCCAGAATATACTTCGTTCTCTAAATGCCCAAATTACGCTAGGTATTCAGACTCCCAGTCTATCCTCTCCATTGGATTTGTCAAGCTAAATACTTCATTTTGATAACTTTAAATAAGCCTGAAATAGTAGCAAGTAGTGTAGACACTTTCTGGAGCCATTTGATCTGGGTCTACACTTTTTGCCAAAGATTTTCTGTCCTAATACTTAGGGTAATTATTATATATGACCTGACAAGTTACACAGCAGAGACTCAGGTGTGAACAGTAAAACTCCTCTAAACTGGAATTCTAGTAGAGAAAAATTAACCCTTTCCCTCATATAAACGTGTTTTCACGCATCTGTAAACAAAGTAGACCCAGATCAGACGGCTCCTATAGGAGTCGTCTGATCAGGGTCTGCTCTGTTTGCTATTGGAATTTGAAATATGTTTCTTTAGTTTCTAAAAAGGCTACAATGTTCGACTTTCCATATTTCAGTATAACTATTGTGGCTATGAATATGCAGCAGCTATTGAAATTTGAAATAAACATAGAACAGGGAAAGGGTTAAGATACATTTTGACAGATGGCTGCTTAACACATTACCTCATAGGCTATTTTTAGACCCAACCTATTTAAATGAATCTATCTAATAAAATGCTCTATTTATCACAATGGTTCCAAAAGTGACATTTACAGAGGTATCCAAAGGCATTAATATGAGGGAATAAGTTAATGCAGGGTGAAAGTCATGCAGAAATATCCTAGAGGAGCTTTCTGCATGACTTTCAGCTTACATTAAGCTGTCACCTGTCTCCTAGGCCAATATTTATACTAAGTTTAACATCCTGTTTAGAGGGGTTTTACTGTATTGTATTGCATTTTGTTTTTGTTACAGGTATCACCTTGGCTCTCTGGCTCTCTGGCCTTTAGGTCACTCATCATTGTACTGTATTGTATTTATACTCCCCCACCCCCTTCTGCAAACAGAGAGGGGGTATATAGGATTCAGTGTGTTGGTCGGTTAGTTGGTCTGTCTGTCCTTGGCACAACCTGGCACAAATCTTGTTTGATATGTGACCAAGGCTGCTGAGTGGGAGTATTCCATCACCTTTAGTGAGGTTGCAGGTATCACCTTGGCACACTGGCCTTTGGGTCACTCATCATTGTACTGTATTCAGTGTATTGTATTTATTCTAGTTTGTTTTGTTTTCTGTTACAGGTATCACCTTGGCACACTGGCCTTTGGGTCACTCATCATTGCTATCATCCAGCTGATCAGGGTCTTTCTAGAGTACCTTGATCACAAACTGAAAGGATCAGATAATCCAGTTGCCAAATTCTTCATGAAGTAAGTGGTAACATTATACAACCTCTATAAACTAGCCACTTAACCTTTTACTCCATGACTATTCATGTAAGAAGTAATGACATTATTTATTTGATTAACCCTTTCCATGTTCTGTGTTCATTCCAAATTTCAATACCTACTGAATATTCATGGACAAAATAGTTATATTGAAATATGGAAGGTGCAACATTGTAGCCATTTTAGAAAGTAAAGACGCAGAATTTTGAAATTTTATTAGCAAACAGAGTAGACCCAGATCAGACAGCTCCTCTAGGAGCTGTCTGACCTGGGTCTACTCTGTTTGCAAATGCGTGAAAACATGTTTATATGAGGGAAAGGGTTAAGTTTTATAATGGCTAATGAACAAAGATGAGTTGGGCCATGGCTGAAACTAGAATCAGATTTATATATTTCAATAAGCAAACAGAGCAGATCCTGATCAGGCGGTTCCTCGGGGATCTGGATCTACTCTGTTGGCAAAGGCATATAAAGGGATATGTATGGAGTAAAGGATTAAACTTTTACTTGATGAATATTCATGTAGGAACTAATTACTTTATGAATATTAATTAGCTACATATTTATATACATGATAATAAAACCCATTCCCTCATAGGATATTTTTAGATCCAACTTCTTTGAATAAATCTACCAAAAAGGACCATTTACTAGAGAAATTTAGAATTGTGTAGTTTTGAAACCATTGTGATGAATTGCTATTTATCACAGCGGTTTCAAAAAGTCACTTTCACAGATACATAAAAAGAAGTATTTATGGAGGAAAGGGTTAATAAGGGAATTTTTTGCCATAGCAGAAACTACTTTCACATATGACATTGAATTGCAATGAGACATGCTGTGCTTAATTATCCTGCGATGACACAAATTTCTTTCACCTCTTTCCGTCCAGGCTAAATGGATGGAGTTTACCTGCCCATGCACCCAGATTTAAATAGGGGTACCTTTGAGTTTGTGGCACAAACTACTTCTACATTATATTTTCAATAGATTTCAATGAACGTTTATATACAGGGTCTTGAGGAAATGTGCAAAGTGTGCTCCTTAGATATCCCTTTTAATGCATTTGCAAACGGAATAGACCCAGATCAGATGGCTCCTATAGTCCAATCATGGTCTCCTCTGTTTGCTTTTAGAACTACATGTATAAAGATTTGATTCTATAGTTTCTACCGGAGTCAAAATGTTTCTTGTTCATATGCAAATTATAAATATTTTAAAAGTTGATTAGAATTTATATACATGTACAGTAAAACCCTGCTAATGCGACCACTTAATTAATAAACATGTGTGTCTTTATAAGCAGGTGGTTGCTTAATGCAGGGCAAAAGTAATGCAGAATGCTCCTCTAGGAGCTTTCTGTATTACTTTTGTCCTGCATTAAGCTACCACCTGCATTTAGCACCCAGAATTATACTTTTAGGTGGTCGCATTAGCGAGGTTTTACTGTATATGCAGTATTTATGTGTTCTTATTACATTTTTACAGATGCCTTAAATGCTGCTTTTGGTGCCTTGAAAAGTTCATCCGTTTCCTAAACAAAAATGCCTACATAATGGTAAGAATTTCTCTGTTTGTTCTCAAAACTTATTCTTTGTATTGTTTACCCACTCCCTCCTAGGCCCAACCTCTTTGAATAAATCTACTGAAAAGGAGTATTTACTAGAGAAAATGAAATATTTAGAATTGTGTAGTTTTGAAACCATTGTGAGAAATAGAGCATTTTGCTCTCCTATTGAGCTTTTACAGAGGTGTCAAAAAGCGTCAATATGAGGTAATGTCAGACACCACTTGACATCTTTGCTAATACATGTAGAGTAAACCCAGATCAGATAACTTCTTATGAGCCATCTCATCAGGGTCTGCTCTGCTTGCTTATGGAATAATATAGATCTAATCCAAACATCTTGCACCAAGGTCAAAATTGCCTGTTTATTTTGCAATTATTAAAAACCCAAGCTTTATTAACTCTTTCCCCAATAAATAGCCTATCGATGCCTCTGTAAAAGTCACTTTTTGAAATCATTATGATAAATAGAGCATTTGCCCCTTTGGAGCAAATATTCTATTTATCATAATGGTTTCATAACTACTAAACTCTAAAACTTTCTTTTCCTCTAGCTCCTTTTCGGTAGATTTATTCAAAGTGATTGGATCTAAAAATAGCCTATGCGGGAATGGAATAATTTTTTTAATCTGAGTATACATCAGGTAACGGGTTAATGGATTACTCTATGAAAACGTCTTTCTACACCCTTGCGAATAGAGTAAACCCAAATCATATGGCTCATGTAGGAGCGGGCTGATCAGGGTCTGCTCTGTTTGCTTGTTAGATGATATACGTAGATCTGATTCTGCAGTTTCTACTATGTCATTATTTCGTACATGAATATTCATGGAGTATACGGTTCAACAAAATGGAAGCAACATTTACAACTAAGAATTTTAGGACCTGCAAGCAGAGGTCCAGATATGCATAACTTTTCGAGAAAAACTGTTTTTATTTCTCCACCAAACTCTATGATGTGACCACTTCAGAATCGTCTCTTTGAGACATTCTGAAGAGTGGTCTTAACATAGGGTTTGGTGGAGAAAGGAAGATTTTAGTGCACATCTGTTGCTTTGTGCAAGCTTATTCTGCTTTAAATAATGGCAAATTAATCTTCCCTTCATATAAACACCTTTTCATGCATTTGCAAACAAAGTAGACACAGATCAGACAGCTCATAGGGGCCGTCTGATCAGGGTCTGCTCTGTTTGCTTATGGAAATTTATAGATCAAATTATGCAGTTCCCACAACAGTGAAAACAAATTCCATTTTCCGTGTTTCATTTTATTGGTTGATATTTTTTTGAATAGATATTAAACAGGGAAATGGTTAAATATTTTTATGCCCCCATAGGGGGCATATTGTTTTTGTTCTGTCTGTCTGTTGGTTGGTTGGTTTTAACATTGGCGATATGTTTGAAGTCACTGCACATACATACTTCAAACAAGGCATGCATGTGCAACTTATGGAGGCAAATATATTTTTGGGGGTGACTCATTAAGGTCAAGGTCATACATTAAGGTCAAATTACAGGTCAAACTTAGATTGGCGATAATTTTGTCGCCATTCAATATACATACTTCAAACTTGGCATGTATTTGCAACTTCTGGAGGCGAAACATTTTTAGGTGTGACTGATTAGGTCATGGTCATACATCAAGGTCAAAGGTCAAATTATAAGTCAAATTTAGATTGGCAATAATTATGAAGGCGAGCAATTTTAGGGGTCGGACTCATTAAGGTCAAAGTCTTAAATCAAGGTCAAAATAATTATGAAGGCAAGCAATTTTAGGGGGTGACTCATTAAGGTCAAAGTCTTAAATCAGGGTCAAAGGTCATGTCTGGGGCATAGTGTTTCACAAACACATGTTGTTGATCTAGGTTTTCACTACCTCTGGTGGCTTCAGTACTTTGACCTGTATGTATTTTTCAGACTGCTATTCATGGGAAGAATTTCTGTGCCTCTGCAAAAAGTGCCTTTGTGTTGATTCTTAGAAATGTAGTTAGGTAAGTATGATAATGCTAATTAACCCTTTCTTAATATAGATGACTTTTCATGCTTTTGCAAACAGAGTAGAATCAGACCAAAAGCAAACAGAGCAAACCCTGATCAGATGACTCCTACAGTAGCGGTCTGATCTGGGTCTACTCTGTTTGCAAAGGTGTGAAAAGGTGTTTACATAAGTCAAAGGGTCAAACTTAATCTGTGCCCATTTTAAATATTCATTAATGTAATTCTTATATTCAAATTATAAAATAAGGCAATTTATTTCCTTGACAACTGATGGAGAATTTGTAACACATTTGCAAACAAAGCAGACATTACACCTTTTGCTTAGGCATTAAAAGGCTCTTCATGATGAAGTATAGAGCTGTACTCCAATCTGTTTAAACTTTTGCTTCCAATTTTTATGCCCCCAACGGCAGGCATTTAGTAATCGCTTTGTCCGCTCTTCCGTCCGTCCGTCTGTCTTTCCTACCTTCCGTCTATCTGTCCTAAATTTTGTGTTCCTTCTATAACTTTTTTTTATCTGTGAATGGATTTCAAAATAACCTGGCACAAACGTTCACCACACAAAGATGATGTGTCACGTTCAACTCCCTGGTCCATGGATCAAAGTACAAGGTCACAGGGTATTATTTTGGGGGGCATTTGTCACCTGAGTGTGACAGCTCTTTTGTTCAAGCTTTTGAATAATTAGTGAAAAAGTGTCAGGCATTCTGATGAGAATACTGTGTATTTCATCTGAGTTCAAGCTGTTTGCCAATGCCATTCATGTTGTGTTTAGTATGAGAAGGGCTAATAGTAATAATAATGTGTCAAATGAATGAAAACTATCTTTTGTACATGTATGTCTTTCAAATAGTTACTTGCATTTATCATGCCTTAATGTAAAACATTGTATTATTTCTGTTTCCAGGGTGATAGTTGTTGACAAGGTGACAGATTTTCTCCTGCTGATTGGGAAGCTGTTAGTTGTTGGAGGCGTTGGTATGTAATGTTTTATGTGTGTGTAGCCCATTTCAATGTTTTCAAATTAGCAAAAATGTTAGCCTTTTACCCGATGAATATTCATAATTTGTTTATAATGGCATTTTTTGCCTTTGCTAAATTGAAGAATCAGATCTATATTATTCCGTAATCAGATCTTAACTGTTAACCCATTACCTCATAGGCTATTTTTAGATCCAACCTCTTTCAATAAATCTACCGAAAAGGAGCATTAACTAGAGAAAAGGAAACTTTTTTAGATTTTTTTAATGAGCATTTGCTCCTATAGGAGCAAATGCTCTATTTATGACAATGTTTTCAACAGGAGACTTTTGCAGAGGCGTCAAATGGCTTCAATATGAGGGAATGGGTTAAACAAATCCTAACTGTAGAATCAGATCTATATTATTTCATAAGCAAACACAGCAGACCTCGATTTGGGTCTACTCTGTTTTCAAAGGCATAAAAGTGTCTCTGACAGTAGGGTGAATGTTTTAGCCATTTGTTTAACAAGTTTTGACCCAATAGAGGCTACTTTAACCCTATCCTCCATAAATATGCCTTTCTAAGCCTTTGCAACCGTTTATTGGAATTGATTATGTGCATGTGTATGGACAACATTCTATTCATGATGTCATCATTGCTAGCAGGAATATTCATGAAGGAAAGGGATAAAATGTTTAAAAATACATCTATTCAATTATATCTTGTATATTGCAGCCTCAGCATCGTACTTCTTCTTCAACGGGGATATCACCTTCCTGAACACTTATAGACCTACGCTCAACTTTTATGTGGTACCAGTAGTGGTGAGTAATATCTTAACCTTTTACTCCATGACTATTTATGTGAGAAATGATAGTTAGTTATTACTGCATATTAACACATAAGCAAACAGAGCAGAACCTCGTCTGGCAGTCCTTAAAGGAGATGCATTTTATTTGGATCCAAACTGTTTGCAATGGTCATTCAAACTGGTCCATAGTGCTGAAAGAGTTTTATTACATAACTTTGCTTGTCTCCGGGTTAACATAACATCACGCATTTGTTTATATTTAACATGCATAGTAGATGATGTCACATGCTTCCTATTCATGAGAAAAATCAAAACAACCATGTACATTTACATCAAAGGCGTTGCAGATATGTGATAAAAAGATAACGAGAATCTTGCCAAATTCTCGCTTAATAACTTTATTTTCTGAACTCGTTTAACCTTTCCTCTATAAATACGCCTTTCTATGTCTCTGTAAAAGTCACCTGTTGAAACCATTGTGATAAATAGAGCATTTGCTCCTACAGGAGCAAATGCTCTATTTATCACAATGGTTTCAAATTACAAAATTCTAAAAATTTGCTTTTCTCTAGTTAATCCTCCTTTTCGGAAGATGCATCCAAAGAGGTTAGATCTAAAAATAGCCTATGGAGGAATGGGTTAAGAAAAGTCTTATCTCAATGTAAACTCGTGACAGATCCTCAATTGATTTTTTCTTATGTTACAGCTTGTTACCCTGGGTTCATTTGTGGTGGCCTCATGTTTCTTCAGTGTGTATAACATGGCAGTGGACACAATGTTCTTATGCTTCTGTAAGTATAACAGGATAATAGACGCAATGTTCTTATGCTTCTGTAAGTATAACAGGATAATAGACACAATGTTCTTATGCTTCTGTAAGTATAACAGGATAATAGACACAATATTTTTTTTTACGCTTTTGTAAGTATAACAGGATAATAGACGCAATGTTTTTTATGCTTCTGTAAGTATAGCAGGATAATAGACACAATGTTTTTTTATGCTTTTGTAAGTATAACAGGACAATAGACGCAATGTTCTTATGCTTCTGTAAATATAACAGGACAGTAGACAATGTTTGCATGCTTCTGTAAGTATAACAAGATAATAGACACAATGTTCTTGTACTTCTGTAAGTATAACAGGATGATAGACACAATGTTTTTTATTCTTCTGTAAGTATAACAGGGCAGTAGACACAATGTTCTTATGCTTCTGTAGATATAACAGGGCAGTAGACACAATGTTCTTATGCTTCTGGCAGTAGACACACTGTTTTTATACTTTTGTAAGTATAACAGGACAATAGACAAACTGTTCTTATGCTTCTGTACATACTGATGAGTGTGCATCAGTGTAGACCCTGATGAGATGCTGAGTTAGTTGGTAAGGATCTACACAGTTTGCAATACTATAGAATAGCTGTCATTGAGCATTTCATATGTAAACCATAGTCAGAAACATACCATAAACTTTTATTTACGAATAAACACAGCTGAATTTAACCCCTTCCCCGGTTAAACCTTTTCTCCATGAATATTCATGAAAGAAATAATGACATCATGAGTATTAATTGGATTGGACAAGGACCACAATGAAAGTAAGCAAGGACCACAATGGAAATAAGAGCATGCTCTTTATTGTGTTATCCTTGGTATAGAAAGCATGCCATGGTTTTTCACTATGCATCATTTTACGAATTATGTCTCCCCCCCTTTAGGGGAGGGAGACATATTGATGTTGTGCTTTCTGTCTGTCTGTCCGTCTGTCTGTCTGTTAAAATTCTTGTGCAGCTAACTCCTCCTACACCATTAGAGGGATTTCCTTCAAACTTTTACATATGAATCAGCTATATGTGAGGATGGTCATGTGGTTTGGAATTTTGGCTGCAACAATTTTGACAGAAGTTATGGCCCTTTGTATTTTTCCTTATATAGAATATATAGCGAAAAAATCTTGTGCAGCTAACTCCTCCTACACTATTTGAGGGATTTACTTCAAACTTTTACATATGAACCAGCTATATGTGAAGATGGTCACGTGGTTTGGAATTTTGGCTGCAACAATTTTGACAGACGTTATGGCCTTTTGTAGTTTTTCCTTATAGTGAAAAAATCTTGTGCAGCTAACTCCTCCAACACTATTTTCCTTATATAGAATATATAGCAAAACAATCTTGTGCGCCAACTTGATTTTCCTTGTATAGAACATATAGCGAAAAAATCTTTTGCAGTTAACTCCTACACTATTTGAGGGATTACTTCAAACTTTTACATATGAACCAGCTATATGTGTATTTGAGGGATTTACTTCAAACTTTTACATATGAACCAGCTATATGTGAGGATGGTCATGTGGTTTGGAATTTTGGCTGCAACAATTTTGACAGAAGTTATGACCCTTTGGAGTTTTTCCTTATATAGAGTAATAGCGAAAAAGTCTTGTGCAGCTAACTCCTCCTATACTGTGTAAGAGTTTTCATTCAAACTTTTACATATGAACCAGCTATATGTGAGGATTGTCATGTAGATTGGAATATGGGCTGCAACAATTTTGAAAGAAGTTTGGATTTTTTTCAAATATGAAATTTATAGGGAAAACTAGTGTTTATAGATGTCTACAAAAGTTTACAGATAACCCATCTATATGTGATGCACAACCAATCTATATGTATCTATGTATCTCTTGGTTACAACATTCATTCCTCTTATGGGTGCGGGGGCGGGGTACCAGAGGGGAGACATGTGTTTTTCTCAAAAACAAACTCTAGTTACTATTTATTATGATGTGATACTTGTTTGTGAACCATATTATGTTTTCTGTTTGCCGAAATAAATCTATCTACATGTATCTATCAATCTAAGGCAGAAACAGTAGAATCATATCTCTATTATATCATAAACAAATAAACTTTGCAAACAGAGCAGACCTTGATCAGACGGCTCCTATTGGAGCCACCAGATCTGGGTCTACTCTGTTTGCAAAGGCGTATAAATGTGTATTTATGGAGTAAAGGGTTAATTCATTTAAGAAATAACAACATCATGAATATTTATTAGCTGAATTTTTATACATGCAGTGTAAACTGTTCAAGGGAATGTCCACTTTAAGAAAAACTGTACATAGAATCCGATATAAATCATTGCAAAAGCAAACTGAGGAGACCCTGATCAGACAGCTCATTTATTGTAAAAAATTCTTCAAATGTTCAGCATGTGATATATGTTGTTCTTTTATTTACTGATAAATTGGTTACTTGCTCTGTTTGTCGGAAAATAGCTATAAAGATAAAATTATTATGTTTTACATAACTGACTCTAAATAAAGCTTCTTGGATCTTCTAGCTGTCTAATCTGTGTCTACATTGTTTGCAAATGAATGAAAATGGATTTATATGAAGGAAAGGGTTTAAAGCAAGTGGCTTCTTACTCTTCTGCCCTATGAAATTCCATGTAAGAAATAATGACATACATGTATGAACACCTCATGAAGTATTTACATTATGAATATTCATTAGGTGATTTTTTAGAATGCCAGTATGACAGAGGGAATATTTTTTACTTGGCAGAAACTATAGAATCATATCTGTATTATTTCGTTAGTAAACACAGCAGACCCATATCAATTGGCTCCGACAGGAGCCATCTGATCTGGGTTTGCTCTGTTTGAAAACATGAGAAAAGGATAAATTAATTTAAATCATACATTTTTATATTTTTCCACCAAATGAGCTTGATGATACTCATTGGAATTGCCTCTATTAGGCAGTTCTAGTAAATTTTGGCTTAGAAATAAAATCAATTTTACATTTTATGAATGTTAATTAACCCTCTCAGTGTGGGACACGAGTCACTAATATCTTTTGTAAACAGTGAAGACCCAGATGAGAGGGCTCCTAGAGGGTCTGCACTTTTTGTCATGTTACACGTTTCTTTAGAAAAATCCCTAAATATTCACAGTAGGTTTGACCTGTTTGAAGTTTGGAATAGTCCATTTGAAAATTCAGCGTTGTAAGGGTTAAACCTTTACTCCATGAATATTCATGTAAGAAATTATGAGATCATGTATATCAATTAGATTATTCTTTATAGCAGCATATGGACACATGAATTTTTTGCCATGACAAAAACTGTAGAATCATATTTATATTATATCACAAGCAAACAGAGCAGACCCTGATCTGACGGCTCTTACAGGAGTCATCTGATTTGGGTCTACTCGATTTGCACATTTGTAGAAAGGTGTAATTATGGAGTGAAGGGTTAAACCTTTACTCCATGACTATGCCAAAAATATTGACATCAGTGAATAAACAGAATTTTTATATTGGCAATATGAACAAGGGATTCTTTTTAGCTCACCAGAGCACAAAGTGCTCAAGGTGAGCTTTTGTGATACCCCTGTGTCCGGCGTCCGTCTGTCCGTCTGTCCGTCAACAATTTCAAACGACTTCTTCTCTGAAACCGACTGCCCAATTGTAACCAAACTTGGTCAGATACATACTGTTGGTGGGTGCTTCAAAAGTTGTTAAAAGATAGTGGGTGGGGCCATCGGTCTTGTTGCCATGGCAACCATACACAATATCTAGAAAAATCTTCTTCTCCAGAATGACTTGTCCGATTTGAATATAGTTTTCACCAAAATGTTTCTCAGTTGATAGACTTCAAAAGTTGTTAAAAGAATTTTGATCCGGCAAAAAACATGGCCGCCAGAGGGCGTTTTCATTTTTTCCATATATGGTAATAAGGAATTTTCATAGGAAAATCTTTAAAAATCTTCTTCTCTGAAACTGTAAGGCCTAGACCTTTGATATTTGGTATGTAGCATGATCTTATGGTCCTCTTCAAATACTGTTCAAATTATGACCCCCGGGCCAAAAATGGCCCCGCCCAAGGGCTTATCAGTTTTTCATAGGAAAATCTTTAAAAAATCTTCTTCTCTGAAACTGTTAGGCCTAGACCTTTGATATTTGGTATGTAGCATGATCTTATGGTCCTCTTTAAATACTGTTCAAATTATGACCCCCGGGCCAAAAATGGCCCCACCCAAGGGCTTATCAGTTTTTCATAGGAAAATCTTTAAAAATCTTCTTCTCTGAAATTGTAAGGCCTAGACCTTTGATATTTGGTATGAAGCATTATCTTATGGTCCTCTACATGCATTGTTCAAATTATGACCCCCGGGCCAAAAATGGCCCCACCCATGGGCTTATCAGTTTTTCATTGGAAAATCTTTAAAAATCTTCTTCTCTGAAACTGTTAGGCCTAGACCTTTGATAATTGTTATGTAGCATGATCTAATGGTCCTCTATAAAAGTGGTTCAAATTATGACCCCCGTGCCAAAAATGGCCCCACCCAAGGGCTTATCAGTTTTTCATAGGAAAATCTTTAAAAATCTTCTTCTCTGAAACTGTAAGGCCTAGACCTTTGATATTTGGTATGTAGCATGATCTTAAGGTCCTCTACAAATATTGTTCAAATTATAACCCCCGGGCCAAAAATGGCCCCGCCCAAGGGCTTATCAGTTTTTCATTGGAAAATCTTTAAAAATCTACTGAAACTGTAAGGCCTAGACCATTGATATTTGGTGTGACTAACATGATCTAATGGTCCTCTATAAATATGTAGCTGTGGCTTGTGGTCCTCTGCCAAGAATGTTTAACTTACAACCCTGACCACTGGGCGAAACTTGGCCCTGCCTCAGGGCTTATCAGTTTTTCATGGGGAAAAATATGAAATATTATTTCTCTCTGAAACCATAAGGCTTAGGCCTTTAATTAATGACATACTGCTTTGCCTTGTGGTTCTCTACCAAGGTTGTCCACATAATTCTTTGTGGTAAAAAATGGCCCAGCCCCTGGGGTTATCTCAGGTGAGCGCTTCAGGGCCTCATGGCCCTCTTGTTTTATATTTGAAATTTTAGAATCAGATTTGTATTCTTTCTTAAGCAAACAGATCAGACCCTGATCAGATGGTCTGGGTCTGATCTGGCACTACTCTGTTTGCAAAGGCATAAAAAGGCATCCATAAATAAAGGATTAACACTTGCAATGTTTAGTATCTCACATTTCTATTTCTTTTTTTTTCAGTGGAAGACCTTGAGAGAAATGATGGCAGCAATGACAAGCCATACTTCATGCCAAAGAATCTGATGAAAATCCTCGGCAAGAAAAACACTGTTGAGAGTGACAAATGAATTAGAACTGTTAATTAAACTTAACCCTTAACCTGCTGAATAATTAAAATTGGCTCCTCCCAAATTTCTGAATATTAATTAGATTAAAAAGTGTGTCAAAATTGAATCACTGAAGAAAATTGTTTTAGTGACAAACAGTGCAGACCCAGATCAAAGGACTCCCTCAGGAGTCCTTTGATCTGGGTCTACACTATTTGCAAAGGTCTTGTATACAGTGTTCCTGCACTTGAAGGGTTAAACAAGCAGAAATATGCAATTTTAGTAGTTAACTCACAATATTTATACATTTTTTTGCAGACTTTTTATCCAGATGATTTTCTGAATAGTTTTTTTTTCTCATCAGGATTTAAACTGTCTAGTGCAGCACATTTTTTGCTTCTTTGAAAATGAACCATTACTACCCTAAGTATTTAGTCAGACAAATTAACCAATTCCCTCCTAGTGACAAATTTGGTGCCTCTGTAAAAGTCACATTTAGAAACCATTGTGAGTAAATGCTCTATTTATCACAATGGTTTCAAAACTACACAATTCTATTATTTTCCATTTCTCTAGTGAATGCTCCTTTTCGGTAGATTAATTCAAAGAGGTTGGATCTAAAATAGTCTAGGAGGGAATGAGTTAGGGTAAATAGACTTAGAGTAAAGGTAAACAGAATCAGAAGTTTTCTTTAACCCTTCTCTTGCTGAATTTTAAAACACATTTCTCCTTCTTTACCCATGCCCTGTTGTATAATTACATATATCTTCACTGTGTACAAGTATATCACTGTGCAATCACTGCTGTGGAATGCACTGGTTGCACAATCAACTTGTAAATAGTGCAGACCCTGATGAGACAGCTCCTGCAGGAGCTGTCTCATCTGGGTCTTCACTATTTACAGGTAGGTATATTGATGTGAATAGCAAGCAAAAGGTTAACCATCAGATTCAGTCATTTTCCTTGATAGCTTGGCAGATTAGGTCAATGAATTGGCCAGGGATGAGGTCCATCATTTTCATTATACTGTGGTCTCCAGTCTAACTAGAGGACACTTAACCCTTTACTCCATGAATATTCATATAACAAATAATGATCTCATGAATATTAATTAGTTTATATTTTAAGAAGACATAATAATGAACACTGGGAATTTCGGCCATGGCAGAAACTGTAGATTCATATCTATATTATTTCATGAGCAAACAGAGCAGACCCTGATAGGAGCCGTCTGATCTGGGTCTACTCTTTTTGCAAAGGCGTTGAAAGGTATATCTTTGGAGGAAAGGGTAAACATGTACTCGACAAAATTGTAATGGTTCATGAATATTTATGCATGACTGTCCTTTTGAATATTGATTAAATAAAATTTTGTATAAAATATAATATAAAGAAATTTGTTGCCATGGCGAGCTGTAGACAATCAGATTTTAAGGTATAAGCAAACAGAGCAGACCCTGATCGAACAGCTCCTACAGGAACTGTCTTGGCTGTGTCTTTTTGTTTGAAAACGTGAGAAAAGGTGGAAATGTGAAGTGAGGGATTAAAATCAGTGCAAAATGCATGTCATACAATGAAAGTATTAATCATAAGGGATTTTGAAAACATTTTAACCCTTTCTTCCATTGGCTATTTTTAGACCCAACCTCTTTGAATAATTCTACCGAAAAGGAGCATTTACTAGGAAAATGGAAAATTTTAGAATTGTGTAGTTTTGAAACCATTGTGATAAATAGAGCATTTGCTCCTGTGGAGCAAATACTCTATTTATCACAGTGGTTTCATAAAATGACTTTTACAGAGGAGTAGAAAGGCGTATTTATGGAGGAAAGGGTTAAATATAAAGGAACTGTAACATTATTTTGCAAAAGTTCACACCATACAATATATTGTTGCAAACTCAGTTAGTTTCAATTTACTGTTTTTGGAAACATTTTAACCCTTTACTCCATAGTGCCTTCATAAACAGAGTAGACAGCGCCTGTCTGATCAAGGTCTGCTCTCGGGTTGCTCAGTCTGCAAAGACATCTGAAGTTGTCTCTGTCAAATAAAGAGTTAACCCTTTCCCTTTCATGCCTTTGCAAACAGAGTAGACCCAGACATGATGGCTCCTATAGGAGTCTGCTCTGTTTGCTAATGGACTTTGATAGATTTGTTTTATTAGTTTCTAAAATGGCTACAATCAGTAAAATATTCCCCCTTCCTTGTTTCATTAACACGATTTGTCCTTGAGTATTCAGTAGGTATTAAGATTTGGAATAAATATAGAACAGGGAATGGGTTAAGGAATATAAACCCTATCCTTCATGTGAACCCACTTTTATGTATTTGCAAACAGAGGAGACCCAGATCAGATGGCTCCTATAGGAGCCGGCTGATCAGGGTCTGCTCCGTTTGCTTGTGATATAACATAGATCTGATTCCACAGTTTTTGTCAAAGCAAAATATTTCCTTGAAAAGTTTACAGTATGAAATTTCAGCTAATAAATATTCATCATGTCATAATTTCTTACATTAGTGTTGAACAGGGAAAGGGTTAAGCATATGTAGTTGTGCTCCAAGTGTCTAGTATGTAAACACGCTTTCCCCAGATTCAACACTAAGACCCACATGTAGACTTAAAGGTGCTAACAGTGTTTATGTCAGTTTGTTTTCAAAGTCTGTGTTATGGTGTTTGTTTCTAATGCTAGAACCTTTTTATTTCCCTTTTCCCATGTTTTGTGTATCTTTTTCATTTCTTTATTATCTGTTTTTTAGTGTATTTTGAGAAAGAGATAGGCAGATCAAATAAATTTCAAAGAATCCTTCATTGCAAATTTACTATTAACCCCCCCCCCCCCCAAAAAAAGCTCCATTTATGATGTGTTGGTATGCCCTACATGTAGTATATTCAAACAGACAGACTAAACCCTTTACTCCATGAATATTCATTTAAGAAATAATGACATCATGACAATTAAGTAATTTATTTTTTAAAATGGCTTATGAACACAGGGATATTTGTCATGGCAGAATTTGTAGAATCACATCGAGAAGACTAAGATCAGACAAATCCTATAGGAGTCATTTGATCTTGATCTACTCTGCTTGCAAAGGCGAAGAAAGAACCTGTCTTAACCCTTTCCTCCATAACCTATTTTTAGACCCAACTTCTTTGAATGAATCTACCCAAAAGGAGCATTTACTAGAGAAAAGGAAAATGTTAGAATTGTGTAGTATTGAAACCATTGTGATAAAAAGAGCATTTGCTCCTATAGGAGCAATTTAATGCTCTATTTATCGCAATGGTGTCAAGAAGTGACTATTACAGAGGCGTAGAAAGGTGTATTTATGGAGGAAAGGGTTAAGCGACCATCAAAGAGAGGACTAATTATTGGTCTGTTGGGTAGGTGGTTGCTTAATGCAGATCAAAAGTAATACTGAAAGCTCCTAGAGGAGTCATCTCATTAGGGTCTGCATTGTTTGCTTATGGAATAATATAGATCTAGTTCTACAAATTCTGCTTCAGTAAAAAGTTCATTTGTTTCTATGTCAATTTGAAAATTTACCTATTTAATGTTCAGTTCATGATGTCATCATTTCTAACAAAAACTTTCATAGTGTAAATAAAGGGTTACATAATTATTTTTGTCCAAAAACTTTGCTGTACATGTATAAATGTTATGTAGATCAATATATTTCTTGGAACTATGTGATAAGTATTGTATATTTTATTGTAATATCTGCAATATGCTGTTTAAGATGTGTACGTGTATATATTTTTCAGATCAGAAAACATAATTAAAGTTAATAGCATTCAACTCTTGGTCGATTATTTGTTTTACCAAACCACAGACATAAATACAGTAAACCCCCTCTAATGCAATCAATTAATGAATAAACATGGCTGTCTTCATAAGCAAGTGGTTGCTTAATGCAGGATGAAAGTTATGCAGAAAGCTCCTATAGGAGCTTTCTGCATAACTTACGTCCTGCATTAAGCTACCACCTGTCTTTGGCACTGTGAATTATGTTCCTTTTTGCATTAGAGAGGTTTTTATGTACCCTAATCAGTGGTTCTTTGAACCTTGTGCAGTATTACCTCGCTAATCCAGACACTAAAACAAGTATTATTATCAGTCTTTAACCAAATATCTCATATCGAGGGAACGGCGGACGTGGTCGTGTGGCTAACGCGCTCAACTGCAATACCAGGGGTCAAGGGTTCGATCCCCCGCCGGACCGAGTCCTTCGGACGAGACTATAAACCGAGGTCTGATGTATCAGTGCTTTACACCGGGCATCTAAAAGAACCAGAGAAACTCAGTTGATAATAAGAGTAGGGCATCACGCCCAGGTTTCTCTGTATCCTCTCCCTTCAATCTGGGGCGTCCAATTAGCCCATAGTGAGCAGAAACGGACGTAAATCAACACAAACAAACAAATATATCAAGGGTTTGGTGCAAAACTTTTGTAACTCCTTCACTTTGTGAAGGAGTTACAATAGTTTTGCACCAAGCCCTCGATATGTTGTATTTAAATCCAACCTCTTTGAATAAATCTACTGAAAAGGAGCATTAACTAGAGAAAACGGACTATTTTTGAATTGTGTTATTTTGAAAACACTGAAAAATAGAGAATTTTCTCTTTTGGAGTCTCTTTAGAAGCAAATGCTCTATTTATCACCATGGTTTCAAAACTACATGATTCTGAAAGTGGTTGGGTCTAGCCTATGAGGTAATGGGTTAAAGGTGTGAAAAGGCGTTTTTATATCTTTTCAACGGTTAACTCTTTCTTAGCCCTTGATCAATCCCTGGTCACATGTGCAAACAGCTTGCATACAGATGAAATGCCGAGTAATTTGGCGTCTCATCAGGACCGAAACGAGGTGACACTTTGGTTATGTCTTTGAAAATAAATTGAAGAGAACTTTTCTCTGAAACCCCATTCAGGCGTTAATCTAAGAAGACAAACCATTTTTGGTAGCATAAGTGTTACAAATAACCAGACAAAAGTTCTAGCAGACAACAATTTACTAAGTGCTCTAAAGTGAATAGTTTGTATTATCATTAATAAATATGATATGATTAATAAATAATTAATATGATGGTGAAACAGGATAGAAATGACAAAATAAGTTGACCTTTAATATCTCTAATACTGTAGTATACAATTAAGCTGATCAAAATATGGTCAAGTAGCGAACATTTCCGCCTTTAATGCGTTTTACTTGTCGTCTGCAAAAGTTATCTTCTGTTTCAACTTATTTCGAAAAGAGACTTTTACAGTGGCGTCAAAATGCTTCAATATGTGGGAATGGGTTTACCCTTTCCTCCATAAATACGCCTTTCTGCGCCTCTGTAAAAGTCACCTGTTTTGAAACCATTGTGATAAATAGAGCATTTGCTCTATTTATCACAACGGTTTCAAAGCCTTTTCTCTAGATAATACTCCTTTTCGGTAGATTTATTCAAAGAGGTTGGATACAAAAATACCCTATAAGGGAAAGGGTTAAACCTAAAAACCTTTTTTTTGTGTCATTTTGGCATGGACTCAGGGGAGTTGGTGTCACGAACTTCTAATTCAGTTTAAAAGATATTGAACTGATGATTGCCAAACATACTAAATAACCACGAATAGTAGAAGTGCAAGGCGCAATTTTGACATGTTTAGCAGCAGGCATTGTAGATTATCTCCCCTTCAACTTTTAGTAATTTTGTCTTTTGGTCCTGTAACAGAGGTAGTTGATTTATATTGGCAGGCATAATAGTCATGACTATTACATGTGCAAGACGCAATTTTCATGTGTTTAACTGTAGGCTTTGCAGAATTACCTCCCCTTTGAACTTTGAGTATGTTTGTCTTTTAGTCCTGTAACATGGCTAGTTGGTGTCACAAACTCCTCCTTCAGCTTTTCTTCAACAAATTTCAATGAAAGTTTATATACATGGTCTCTATGAAGTGTATTTGCGCAATTAATAAATTTTGTGTGCATGTCTCCATTATTATGGAGTTACCTGTCATTGAGCTTAGATGTAATTTTGGATTGTTGTATAGGTGTGACTGTGGATTTGTAGTACATGTACAAACTACTTCTACAATTTTCATCAGATTCTATGAAAGTTTGTACACATAGTCTCTTTGAAGTGTACATGTGCATAACATGAATCTTTTCAGGATTTTAAAATTTTAACAAGTTCTTATATACTTGGAATACATATTAACAATGAATAGTATATGTGCAAGACACAATTTTCATGTTTTTAGCTTGAGGCATTGAAGAATTATCTCCCTTTGAACTTTGAATATTTGTTTGTAATTTTTACATGAAACATGGACAGACTCCTTCAATTCAATTTGGAACCTTTACAATTTTTATTTGGCCAACTAAATAACCACAAATAGTAGATATGAAAGACACAATTTTGCATGCGTTTCGCGTCGGGCATTGCAGAATTATATACCCTCTATTGAAAACTACTTCATTTTTTCCCCCAACAGATTTCAAAAACAGTTTATATGCATGGTGTTTATGAATTGTGTATGTGCATTCATTAAGTTTTGTTCAGCTATCTCCAGCTTATATGGAGTTAGCTGCCATTGAGCTTAGATGTAATGGATTACTGTTGTATTGGGTAACTGGGAACTTGTGGTATAAACTACTTCTAATTTTCATTAGATTTCTATTACTGATTGTATACATGGCCTTTTTGAAGTGTAGCTACGCATACCATAACAATTCATACAGGAGTTATCTGCCCTTGGACTTGTACCATATGTGTTACTAGCCAATTGAATTTGTGGAGTGACACGAGTTTGCAACAAAATGCATTGAAAGCCAATATACATCATCTAATAGGTATACATCACTTAATATTTTTCAGTATGTAACATACACGAGCTATCAGCCTTTGCATTTGTGTTCAAAGCTGTATCGCTGGGGTATTCATCACCTTAAGTGATAGTTTTAGTTGATTCTGTTCATAGATATTCATAAGGTGAAGACATCTTGAATAAATATTAAACAGGGAAAGGGTTAAACATGTCTTCTTGTGAAGGTTATAGATAATGTGTAGGTATCTTCAAACTGTTAAACCTAACCTATTGAATAAACCATGGACTACTTCACTCTGGATAGTGTATTATGCATACAATGACGTAGATGATTGAGTGTATTATGCATACAATGACATAGATGGTTGTGTGTATTATGCATATAATGACGTAGATGAATGAGTGTGTTATGCATACAATGACCTAGATAACTGCATGTATTGCGCATACAATGACATAGATGACTGAGTGTATTATGCATACAATTGCATAGATGACTTAGTGTATTGTGTATACAATGACATAGATGACTGCATGTATTATGCATGCAATGACATGGATGACTGTGTGTATTATGTATACAATGACATAGATGACTTAGTGTATTATGCATACAATGACATAGATGACTGAGTGTATTATGCATACAATGACACAGATGACGGAGTGTATTATCTATGCAATGACACAGATGACGGAGTGTATTATCTATGCAATGACATAGATGACAGAGTGTATTATCTATGCAATGACACAGATGACGGAGTGTATTATCTATGCAATGACACAGATGACAGAGTGTATTATCTATGCAATGACATAGATGACGGAGTGTATTATCTATGCAATGACACAGATGACAGAGTGTATTATCTATGCAATGACACAGATGACGGAGTGTATTATCTATGCAATGACACAGATGACAGAGTGTATTATCTATGCAATGACACAGATGACGGAGTGTATTATCTATGCAATGACACAGATGACAGAGTGTATTATCTATGCAATGACACAGGTGACAGAGTGTATTATCTATGCAATGGCATAGCTGACTGATTGCATTATGCATGCAATGACATAGCTGATTGAGTGTGTTATGCATAAACTGACATATATGACTGAGTGTATTATGCATGCAATTGCATAGATAAATGAGTATATTGTGCATACACTGACATAGATGACCGAGTGTATTATGCATATAATGACATAGTTGATTGAGGGTATTATGCATACAATGACATAGCTGAGTGTATTATACATACAATGACGTAGATGACCGAGTGCCTTATGCATGCAATGACATAGATGACTGAGTTTATTATACATACAATGACGTAGATTGTTGAGTGTATTATGTGTACAATGACATAGATGATTGACTGTGTTATGCGTACAATGACATAGATGAATAAGTGTGTTATGCATATAATGACATAGATGATTTGGTGTATTATATGCATGCAATGACATAGCTGATTGAGTTTATTATGCATACACTAACATAGATGACTGAGTGTATTATGCATGCAATTACATAGATGACTGAGTGTATTTTGCATACAATGACAAAGATAACTGGGTGTATTGTGCATACATTGACATAGATGACTGAGTGTGTTATGCATACCACAACATAGCTGACTGAGTGTATTATGCATACACTGACATAGATGACTGGGTGTATTATGCATACAATGGCATAGATGACCAAGTGCCTTATGCATGCAGTGACATAGATGACTGAGTTTATTATGCATATACTGATGTAGATGGTTGAGTGTATTATGTGTACAATAACATAGATGATTGACTGTGTTATGCATACATTGACATAGATGAATAAGTGTATTATGCATAGTATGACAAAGATGAGTTGGTGTATTATGCATGCAATGACATAGATGACTGAGTGTATTATGCATAAAATAACAAAGATGATTGAGTGTATTATGCATACAATGGCACAGATGACTGGGTGTATTATGCATGCAATGACATAGCTGATTGAGTTTATTATGCATACACTAACATAGATGACTGAGTGTATTATGCATGCAATGACATAGATGACTGAATGTATTTTGCATACAATGACAAAAATAACTGGGTGTATTGTGCATACATTGACATAGATGACTGAGTGTATTATGAATACAATGACATAGATGACTGCGTGTTTTATGCATACACTGACAGATGACCGAGTGCATTATGCATGCAATGGCATAGATGACAGTGTATTATGCATGCAATGACATAGATGACTGCGTGTATTTTGCATACACTAACATAGATGACTGAGTAGTATGCATGCAATGACATAGATAACTGAGTGTATTTTGCATATAATGACAAAGATAACTGAGTGTATTGTGCATAAAATGACATACATGTAGATGTATGAGTGTTTTGTGTATACAATGACATAGATGACTGTGTGTATTATGCATACAATGACCGATGAACAAGTGCATTATGCATGCAATGCCGAAGATGACTGGGTGTAATACGCATACAATGACATAGATGACTGAGTTTACTATTATGCATGCAATGCCATAGATGAATAAGTGTATTGTGCATACATGACGTAGATTACTGGGTGTTTTATGCATGCAATGACATAGACGACTGAGTGTATTGTGCATACAATGACATAGATGACTGAGTGTATTGTGCATACAATGACATAGCGAAATCGAATAGTCTATGGTAGAAATGATTACAGAGTAGACACAGATCAGGTGGTGTCTATAACCCATTCCCTCATAGACTATTTTAGACACAACCCCTTTGAATTAATCTACAGAAAAAGAGAATTAACTATAGATAAGGAGAATTTTAGAATTGTGTACTTTGAAATCATTGTCATAAATGGAGCATTTGCTCTATTTATCACAATGGTTTCAGTAAATGAGTTTTACTGAGGCACAGAAAGGCACCAGCAGGAGAGAATGAGCTAATATTTATAATGACGGAGGAAATTCTGGCGATGTCTGCCCAAATTTGGATCAACTGGTTTAATTTTGACTACTTCCGATTCGATCAAGCTTTTGAGAAACTATTGGTCATGCAGCCGTGGCTCAAGCTTTTGAAAAAAACAACATTGCTCGAATGTTAAACAGCTTGGATCCTGATGAATGAATCACATCAATCGCACACACTTTAACCCTTTCGCTTTTGATTTTCTTCATTTTTGTTTCAAAAACATAGTAACAGTAACAAACGGTTTGGATCCTGATGAGATGCCGAGTTACTCGGCGTCTCATCTGGATTCAAACTGTTTGCATAGGTAATCACAGATCCGGCATTGGCAGCGAAAGGGTTAATAACGCTGATTTTCATTGGATGTACAAAAATACCGGTAATCCTATTGTTTTTAAGATATAAGCATATCGCAGCACGAGCGCAGATAATCGATGGCATTGGTCTCTTGACGGTGAGCTGAATAGTTCGATAAAAGCCAGCTAACGCGAATCCTTTTACACTAACAGAACAAAACAAATTTTGAATTAATTCTTACAATGTCTAACTTGACAAAGATTCTCAATATGACTACCACAACACTAGACGAACTTCCGTTCGAGACTGAATCTAATATGAGTAACGGAGAATCGCATGATAGGAATACAATAGTTCCGGACTTTCTAGTAAAAGATACAGAATTCGTGATCAGTGTGGTTCTTGTACCAGTGTTATGTATTTCCGGAATCGTTGGTAATTCTCTTGCAATGGATGTGTTTCTGGGGATGGCAAGGAGGCTGAAACATTCTATTTACATCTTCATGTTTTCGCTAGTCATGGTGGACTCTCTGTCACTGCTCGTGTTTGTTTTCCGTTCCATACCTGTCATATTTGTGACAGTCGACGAAGAAAGGGGGCATTACTGGAACATGCACTTACAGATTCCATTCCTTTGTTTCACCAAATTCTTCAAGACAATGAATGCTGCAATTCTGATTTTGATGTCTGTCGAAAGACTGGTTGCCATTCGGAATCCATTATCGTTCAGAGAAATGGCTATTACAAAGTATCCCATCACATTCATCGGCGTAGCATGTGCTATTATTGCGCTTGGAATACTCCCTCTGCCTTTCGTCTTTGAACTGAAAGCATCCATTGGACTAAACGGTACCGAGGTGTTCCAAGTTCTACCAAGGGAGAACGTGAAAACAATGCACTTTATCTACATCCTTCTGCAGACCACATTCGGCACATACCTACCGTACTTAGCACTCGTGTTCATTAACATTGGGATATATGTTCAGTATAGACATGAAGTGAACAGTAAGAAGCAGATCTATTCCAACAACCACAGCCGTGCGACCCAGCTTCGTTTGATGGCCACCATTTCTTTAATCATCCTCATTTATACAGTCTTAATCTTGCCGGAGATAATCATTCAAACACTTGTGTTTATTGACAAGAAGTATTCTTTACGTGGCCAGGAGTCAACTGTTTTATGGTTTTTAATCCAAATAGCAAATGTTTTCCAAATTGTCAACTGTTCTGTTGATTTCCTAATCTATATCTACATGTCCTCTACATACAGAGAACGCTTCAAAGAACGATTCTGTTCTAACAGGAGACGGTCTGGAAATAACCCTGGATAGCGATGGTATGGCCATCAGGTATGGCATTAGGCCATACAATAGTAACATGGACGGAATTTACTTAAACCATTACCTCCTTGGTTATTTTCAGACTAATTACCTCGTGCACTATTTTAAGACCAATTACCTCATAGGTAATTCTTAGACTCCGCCTACTTCAATGAATCTACTGAAAAGAAGCATTTACTAGAAAAAATGAAATTTTTCGAATTGTGAAGTTTTGAAACCATTGTGATAAATAGAGCACTGCAAAGGAGCAAATGCTCTATTTATTACAATGGTTTCAAAAAGGGACTTTTACATTGGCGTCAAATGGCGTCAATATGAGGGAATGGGTTAAACCCATTCCTTCATGTAGACACCAGGAGACCAGAATCAGCCCTTATGTATTGATGTCCGTGCCTTTCCCTCACAAGTAAGTATTTTGGGTATTTGGCAAACAGAACAGACCCAGATCAGGCAGTTCCTATAGGAACTGTATAATCAGGTTCCCTCTGTTTGCTTATAGAATAATATAGATCTAATTCGATGGCCAAATTTTATTGTAGTCATATATTCTGAAAGTGTGTGATCCTTCGAAAGCAAAAGTAGCAATGCCAAAAGAGACTATTGCAGACTCGGTTTTATTTTTATCCCATCATAAAACTTCAGGTAGTCAACAGTCATACTTTCTACTTATATAAATATTCATGAGGGATCTACTTACATAAATATTCATGAGGAATCTACTTACATAAATATTCATGAGGAATCTACTTTCATAAATATTCATGAGGGATCTACTTAGATAAATATTCATGAGGAATCTACTTTCATAAATATTCATGAGGAATCTACTTAGATAAATATTCATGAGGGATCTACTTACATAAATATTCATGAGGGATCTACTTACATAAATATTCATGAGGAATCTACTTTCATAAATATTCATGAGGGATCTACTTAGATAAATATTCATGAGGAATCTACTTTCATAAATATTCATGAGGAATCTACTTAGATAAATATTCATGAGGAATCTACTTAGATAAATATTCATGAGGGATCATAGTTGACCTATTCCCTGCTACTGACGCATTTTGACGCCTCTGTAAGAAGTCATTTTTGAACCAATTATGACAAATAGAACATTTGCTCCAGATGGGCACATTCTCTGTTTATTACTATGGTTTCAAAGCTACACAATTCTAAAGATTATCGTTTCTCTAGTAAATGCTCCTTTTCGGTAGATGCATTCAAACAGATTAGGTCTACAATACTGTAAATTGGAATTAGTTACACGAGTTATTTGAAGTGTGTTACTTCAGTCTTGGATTTTAACATGAGATTCTTGGTTTCGTTTTACGAAAGATCGTACGACCAAAGTCCTAATTACTTAGGTCGTAACTGTTTAAATAGATCGTACGACCAAATTCCTAATTATTACAGTCGTAACTGTTTAAATAGATCGAGTCGTAACTGTTTGAATAGATCATACGACCAAAGTCCTAATTACTACAGTCGTTTACTGTTTAAATGGATCGTACGACCAAAGTCCTGCTTTCTTACAGTTGTTACTGTTTAAATAGATCGTACGACCAAAGTCCTAAGTTAATGCAGCCGAAATTATCACACATTCTGGCATAAGAAAATGTACAGGTTAACATCGTATGACAGAATTTACCGTAAGTTTTAAAATGCGACCATATGACAACTTCCGTTGCAACCGCCGTATGGCAGAGCTTACAATAGTACCAGTGCTACGATAACTCGTAAAGCAGACCCCTGAACAATACTGGGCATTAGTTAGTGGGTATATAATGTTTTAATATTTGCTTTTTGTTTTATTTTATATCTAGATGGACAAAGTTTTAACCCTTTCCTCCTTCATAATATTATAAACGCCTGTTTCGCATTTACAAACAGAGAAGGTCCATATTAGACGGCTCGTATAGGAGCCGTATGATCTGGGTCTGCCCTGCTTGCTTATGAAATTACAGTGCTCCCTCTCTACAACGACACCCTTTGGGATATGAAGATTGTATGTGTTGTTCAGAGGGAGTTGTTATAGGGAGGGAAAATCAAACATAATTAGCTTGTTTGCAGATCCCCAGATAAGGTGTATTTCGAGAACTAACACCGTTATGCCTCAATCAAACCCTATGTCGTGACCACTCTTTAGAATCGTCACAAAGTGACGATTCTAAAGAGTGGTCACAACATAGGGTTTGATGGAGGCATAAAGAAAATACGATGGAAAAATGTTGTTTCTGGAGCCTTGTTGTTTCGGAAACAGTGACATGTGTTGTTGTAAGGAGGGCATCGTTATTGAGAGGGTCGTTGTAGGGAGGGAGCGCTGTACACCATATCTGACTCTACACTTTCCAACAGTATCAAATACTACTGTTTACATATGTCAGTATATGCATTCTGCTAATAAATATTCATGATGTCATTATTTCTTACATGAATATTCGACAGGGAAAGGGTTAACATTATGCTTTATCAAAATCATATTTATACGTTGTAATTCCGTTTTTTGTGGTCCAGTTTAAACCGTTCGAGTTCTATTTTCGTCATTTTTATCCATTCTACACATTTTTAACTTTAACCCTTTCCTCCATAAATACGCCTTTCTACGCCTCTGTAAAAATCTCCTGTAGAAACCATTGTAATAAATAGAGCATTTGCTCCTATAGGAGCAAATGCTCTATTTATCGCAATGGTTTCGAACTACAAACTTCTAAAGTTTTCCTTTTCTATAGTAAATGCCCCTTTTTGGTAGATTCATTCAAAGAGATTAGGTATAAAATAGCATATAGAGGAATGGGTTAACCCCTTTAGTGGCATGAAGAGGAGTTTGTGATATCATAAACAAACAGTTTTTATCTAGATCAGACGCTGATTAACTCGGCGTCTCATCAGGATCAAAACTGACATTCCGGGTATCGTTTTATAAACATAACTATTGAAAACTTGAGGCAGACGACAATGTGTCCAGCATGTGAGATTATAAATCTGACATTCCATTATAGATATTCAGGTACTTTAACAGGCATGGTGTCATTCCAGACAGACAGAACACCGGCCGGTTTCACTAACGTCTTTGTTAACATGCATTGCATTTCCACGGAGCTAATGTTTGTAGAAACAGGAGCTAACTATTTGCTGTTAAATTCGGTGTTGTTGAAAACCTGAAGATTGGAAGCATGTGTATTATGCATATAATGACGTAGATGAATGAGTGTGTTATGCATACAATGACCTAGATAACTGCATGTATTGCGCATACAATGACATAGATGACTGAGTGTATTATGCATACAATTGCATAGATGACTTAGTGTATTGTGTATACAATGACATAGATGACTGCATGTATTATGCATGCAATGACATGGATGACTGTGTGTATTATGTATACAATGACATAGATGACTTAGTGTATTATGCATACAATGACATAGATGACTGAGTGTATTATGCATACAATGACACAGATGACGGAGTGTATTATCTATGCAATGACACAGATGACGGAGTGTATTATCTATGCAATGACATAGATGACAGAGTGTATTATCTATGCAATGACACAGATGACGGAGTGTATTATCTATGCAATGACACAGATGACAGAGTGTATTATCTATGCAATGACATAGATGACGGAGTGTATTATCTATGCAATGACACAGATGACAGAGTGTATTATCTATGCAATGACACAGATGACGGAGTGTATTATCTATGCAATGACACAGATGACAGAGTGTATTATCTATGCAATGACACAGATGACGGAGTGTATTATCTATGCAATGACACAGATGACAGAGTGTATTATCTATGCAATGACACAGGTGACAGAGTGTATTATCTATGCAATGGCATAGCTGACTGATTGCATTATGCATGCAATGACATAGCTGATTGAGTGTGTTATGCATAAACTGACATATATGACTGAGTGTATTATGCATGCAATTGCATAGATAAATGAGTATATTGTGCATACACTGACATAGATGACCGAGTGTATTATGCATATAATGACATAGTTGATTGAGGGTATTATGCATACAATGACATAGCTGAGTGTATTATACATACAATGACGTAGATGACCGAGTGCCTTATGCATGCAATGACATAGATGACTGAGTTTATTATACATACAATGACGTAGATTGTTGAGTGTATTATGTGTACAATGACATAGATGATTGACTGTGTTATGCGTACAATGACATAGATGAATAAGTGTGTTATGCATATAATGACATAGATGATTTGGTGTATTATATGCATGCAATGACATAGCTGATTGAGTTTATTATGCATACACTAACATAGATGACTGAGTGTATTATGCATGCAATGACATAGATGACTGAGTGTATTTTGCATACAATGACAAAGATAACTGGGTGTATTGTGCATACATTGACATAGATGACTGAGTGTGTTATGCATACCACAACATAGCTGACTGAGTGTATTATGCATACACTGACATAGATGACTGGGTGTATTATGCATACAATGGCATAGATGACCAAGTGCCTTATGCATGCAGTGACATAGATGACTGAGTTTATTATGCATATACTGATGTAGATGGTTGAGTGTATTATGTGTACAATAACATAGATGATTGACTGTGTTATGCATACATTGACATAGATGAATAAGTGTATTATGCATAGTATGACAAAGATGAGTTGGTGTATTATGCATGCAATGACATAGATGACTGAGTGTATTATGCATAAAATAACAAAGATGATTGAGTGTATTATGCATACAATGGCACAGATGACTGGGTGTATTATGCATGCAATGACATAGCTGATTGAGTTTATTATGCATACACTAACATAGATGACTGAGTGTATTATGCATGCAATGACATAGATGACTGAATGTATTTTGCATACAATGACAAAAATAACTGGGTGTATTGTGCATACATTGACATAGATGACTGAGTGTATTATGAATACAATGACATAGATGACTGCGTGTTTTATGCATACACTGACAGATGACCGAGTGCATTATGCATGCAATGGCATAGATGACAGTGTATTATGCATGCAATGACATAGATGACTGCGTGTATTTTGCATACACTAACATAGATGACTGAGTAGTATGCATGCAATGACATAGATAACTGAGTGTATTTTGCATATAATGACAAAGATAACTGAGTGTATTGTGCATAAAATGACATACATGTAGATGTATGAGTGTTTTGTGTATACAATGACATAGATGACTGTGTGTATTATGCATACAATGACCGATGAACAAGTGCATTATGCATGCAATGCCGAAGATGACTGGGTGTAATACGCATACAATGACATAGATGACTGAGTTTACTATTATGCATGCAATGCCATAGATGAATAAGTGTATTGTGCATACATGACGTAGATTACTGGGTGTTTTATGCATGCAATGACATAGACGACTGAGTGTATTGTGCATACAATGACATAGATGACTGAGTGTATTGTGCATACAATGACATAGCGAAATCGAATAGTCTATGGTAGAAATGATTACAGAGTAGACACAGATCAGGTGGTGTCTATAACCCATTCCCTCATAGACTATTTTAGACACAACCCCTTTGAATTAATCTACAGAAAAAGAGAATTAACTATAGATAAGGAGAATTTTAGAATTGTGTACTTTGAAATCATTGTCATAAATGGAGCATTTGCTCTATTTATCACAATGGTTTCAGTAAATGAGTTTTACTGAGGCACAGAAAGGCACCAGCAGGAGAGAATGAGCTAATATTTATAATGACGGAGGAAATTCTGGCGATGTCTGCCCAAATTTGGATCAACTGGTTTAATTTTGACTACTTCCGATTCGATCAAGCTTTTGAGAAACTATTGGTCATGCAGCCGTGGCTCAAGCTTTTGAAAAAAACAACATTGCTCGAATGTTAAACAGCTTGGATCCTGATGAATGAATCACATCAATCGCACACACTTTAACCCTTTCGCTTTTGATTTTCTTCATTTTTGTTTCAAAAACATAGTAACAGTAACAAACGGTTTGGATCCTGATGAGATGCCGAGTTACTCGGCGTCTCATCTGGATTCAAACTGTTTGCATAGGTAATCACAGATCCGGCATTGGCAGCGAAAGGGTTAATAACGCTGATTTTCATTGGATGTACAAAAATACCGGTAATCCTATTGTTTTTAAGATATAAGCATATCGCAGCACGAGCGCAGATAATCGATGGCATTGGTCTCTTGACGGTGAGCTGAATAGTTCGATAAAAGCCAGCTAACGCGAATCCTTTTACACTAACAGAACAAAACAAATTTTGAATTAATTCTTACAATGTCTAACTTGACAAAGATTCTCAATATGACTACCACAACACTAGACGAACTTCCGTTCGAGACTGAATCTAATATGAGTAACGGAGAATCGCATGATAGGAATACAATAGTTCCGGACTTTCTAGTAAAAGATACAGAATTCGTGATCAGTGTGGTTCTTGTACCAGTGTTATGTATTTCCGGAATCGTTGGTAATTCTCTTGCAATGGATGTGTTTCTGGGGATGGCAAGGAGGCTGAAACATTCTATTTACATCTTCATGTTTTCGCTAGTCATGGTGGACTCTCTGTCACTGCTCGTGTTTGTTTTCCGTTCCATACCTGTCATATTTGTGACAGTCGACGAAGAAAGGGGGCATTACTGGAACATGCACTTACAGATTCCATTCCTTTGTTTCACCAAATTCTTCAAGACAATGAATGCTGCAATTCTGATTTTGATGTCTGTCGAAAGACTGGTTGCCATTCGGAATCCATTATCGTTCAGAGAAATGGCTATTACAAAGTATCCCATCACATTCATCGGCGTAGCATGTGCTATTATTGCGCTTGGAATACTCCCTCTGCCTTTCGTCTTTGAACTGAAAGCATCCATTGGACTAAACGGTACCGAGGTGTTCCAAGTTCTACCAAGGGAGAACGTGAAAACAATGCACTTTATCTACATCCTTCTGCAGACCACATTCGGCACATACCTACCGTACTTAGCACTCGTGTTCATTAACATTGGGATATATGTTCAGTATAGACATGAAGTGAACAGTAAGAAGCAGATCTATTCCAACAACCACAGCCGTGCGACCCAGCTTCGTTTGATGGCCACCATTTCTTTAATCATCCTCATTTATACAGTCTTAATCTTGCCGGAGATAATCATTCAAACACTTGTGTTTATTGACAAGAAGTATTCTTTACGTGGCCAGGAGTCAACTGTTTTATGGTTTTTAATCCAAATAGCAAATGTTTTCCAAATTGTCAACTGTTCTGTTGATTTCCTAATCTATATCTACATGTCCTCTACATACAGAGAACGCTTCAAAGAGCGATTCTGTTCTAACAGGAGACGGTCTGGAAATAACCCTGGATAGCGATGGTATGGCCATCAGGTATGGCATTAGGCCATACAATAGTAACATGGACGGAATTTACTTAAACCATTACCTCCTTGGTTATTTTCAGACTAATTACCTCGTGCACTATTTTAAGACCAATTACCTCATAGGTAATTCTTAGACTCCGCCTACTTCAATGAATCTACTGAAAAGAAGCATTTACTAGAAAAAATGAAATTTTTCGAATTGTGAAGTTTTGAAACCATTGTGATAAATAGAGCACTGCAAAGGAGCAAATGCTCTATTTATTACAATGGTTTCAAAAAGGGACTTTTACATTGGCGTCAAATGGCGTCAATATGAGGGAATGGGTTAAACCCATTCCTTCATGTAGACACCAGGAGACCAGAATCAGCCCTTATGTATTGATGTCCGTGCCTTTCCCTCACAAGTAAGTATTTTGGGTATTTGGCAAACAGAACAGACCCAGATCAGGCAGTTCCTATAGGAACTGTATAATCAGGTTCCCTCTGTTTGCTTATAGAATAATATAGATCTAATTCGATGGCCAAATTTTATTGTAGTCATATATTCTGAAAGTGTGTGATCCTTCGAAAGCAAAAGTAGCAATGCCAAAAGAGACTATTGCAGACTCGGTTTTATTTTTATCCCATCATAAAACTTCAGGTAGTCAACAGTCATACTTTCTACTTATATAAATATTCATGAGGGATCTACTTACATAAATATTCATGAGGAATCTACTTACATAAATATTCATGAGGAATCTACTTTCATAAATATTCATGAGGGATCTACTTAGATAAATATTCATGAGGAATCTACTTTCATAAATATTCATGAGGAATCTACTTAGATAAATATTCATGAGGGATCTACTTACATAAATATTCATGAGGGATCTACTTACATAAATATTCATGAGGAATCTACTTTCATAAATATTCATGAGGGATCTACTTAGATAAATATTCATGAGGAATCTACTTTCATAAATATTCATGAGGAATCTACTTAGATAAATATTCATGAGGAATCTACTTAGATAAATATTCATGAGGGATCATAGTTGACCTATTCCCTGCTACTGACGCATTTTGACGCCTCTGTAAGAAGTCATTTTTGAACCAATTATGACAAATAGAACATTTGCTCCAGATGGGCACATTCTCTGTTTATTACTATGGTTTCAAAGCTACACAATTCTAAAGATTATCGTTTCTCTAGTAAATGCTCCTTTTCGGTAGATGCATTCAAACAGATTAGGTCTACAATACTGTAAATTGGAATTAGTTACACGAGTTATTTGAAGTGTGTTACTTCAGTCTTGGATTTTAACATGAGATTCTTGGTTTCGTTTTACGAAAGATCGTACGACCAAAGTCCTAATTACTTAGGTCGTAACTGTTTAAATAGATCGTACGACCAAATTCCTAATTATTACAGTCGTAACTGTTTAAATAGATCGAGTCGTAACTGTTTGAATAGATCATACGACCAAAGTCCTAATTACTACAGTCGTTTACTGTTTAAATGGATCGTACGACCAAAGTCCTGCTTTCTTACAGTTGTTACTGTTTAAATAGATCGTACGACCAAAGTCCTAAGTTAATGCAGCCGAAATTATCACACATTCTGGCATAAGAAAATGTACAGGTTAACATCGTATGACAGAATTTACCGTAAGTTTTAAAATGCGACCATATGACAACTTCCGTTGCAACCGCCGTATGGCAGAGCTTACAATAGTACCAGTGCTACGATAACTCGTAAAGCAGACCCCTGAACAATACTGGGCATTAGTTAGTGGGTATATAATGTTTTAATATTTGCTTTTTGTTTTATTTTATATCTAGATGGACAAAGTTTTAACCCTTTCCTCCTTCATAATATTATAAACGCCTGTTTCGCATTTACAAACAGAGAAGGTCCATATTAGACGGCTCGTATAGGAGCCGTATGATCTGGGTCTGCCCTGCTTGCTTATGAAATTACAGTGCTCCCTCTCTACAACGACACCCTTTGGGATATGAAGATTGTATGTGTTGTTCAGAGGGAGTTGTTATGGGGAGGGAAAATCAAACATAATTAGCTTGTTTGCAGATCCCCAGATAAGGTGTATTTCGAGAACTAACACCGTTATGCCTCAATCAAACCCTATGTCGTGACCACTCTTTAGAATCGTCACAAAGTGACGATTCTAAAGAGTGGTCACAACATAGGGTTTGATGGAGGCATAAAGAAAATACGATGGAAAAATGTTGTTTCTGGAGCCTTGTTGTTTCGGAAACAGTGACATGTGTTGTTGTAAGGAGGGCATCGTTATTGAGAGGGTCGTTGTAGGGAGGGAGCGCTGTACACCATATCTGACTCTACACTTTCCAACAGTATCAAATACTACTGTTTACATATGTCAGTATATGCATTCTGCTAATAAATATTCATGATGTCATTATTTCTTACATGAATATTCGACAGGGAAAGGGTTAACATTATGCTTTATCAAAATCATATTTATACGTTGTAATTCCGTTTTTTGTGGTCCAGTTTAAACCGTTCGAGTTCTATTTTCGTCATTTTTATCCATTCTACACATTTTTAACTTTAACCCTTTCCTCCATAAATACGCCTTTCTACGCCTCTGTAAAAATCTCCTGTAGAAACCATTGTAATAAATAGAGCATTTGCTCCTATAGGAGCAAATGCTCTATTTATCGCAATGGTTTCGAACTACAAACTTCTAAAGTTTTCCTTTTCTATAGTAAATGCCCCTTTTTGGTAGATTCATTCAAAGAGATTAGGTATAAAATAGCATATAGAGGAATGGGTTAACCCCTTTAGTGGCATGAAGAGGAGTTTGTGATATCATAAACAAACAGTTTTTATCTAGATCAGACGCTGATTAACTCGGCGTCTCATCAGGATCAAAACTGACATTCCGGGTATCGTTTTATAAACATAACTATTGAAAACTTGAGGCAGACGACAATGTGTCCAGCATGTGAGATTATAAATCTGACATTCCATTATAGATATTCAGGTACTTTAACAGGCATGGTGTCATTCCAGACAGACAGAACACCGGCCGGTTTCACTAACGTCTTTGTTAACATGCATTGCATTTCCACGGAGCTAATGTTTGTAGAAACAGGAGCTAACTATTTGCTGTTAAATTCGGTGTTGTTGAAAACCTGAAGATTGGAAGCATGTTTGATTTTTTTGGTCAACCCTTTCGCTGCCAAAGCCGGATATGTGATTACCTAAGCAAACAGTTTGGATCCAGATGAGACGCCGATTAAATCGGCGTCTCATCAGGATCGAAACTGCTTGTTACTATGTTTTTGAAACAAAAATGAAGAAAATAAAAAGAATGAAATTTTGTTGCAGACGACAAGGTGAGCAGACGACAGAGTTTGGCAGCGAAGGGGTTAATCCATAACGTCACCTCGTCGCTCGCAAATCTGTTGCCAGTGTGTTGTGTATCAATCGAAGTGCCAATATAATTTACGTACGCATGGTAATTAGCTTAATATTAATATTTGCCTGTCTACAAGAAATACTTTTGCCCATGTAGGAACTGTGGAATGTCATACGCCGCCTTTTTGGACTATTTGTCGTGGTGTATTTTTGCGACATTGGCGGTGAAAGGATTTGAAATATGAGCATTTGCTGTTTAATAACAAATGTATTATTAACCCTTCCCCTCATGTAAACGTGTTTTCACACATTTCTAAAATGTCTACAATGTTCCACCTTCCATATTTCTTTGTAACTGTTTTGCTAATGAATATTCAGTAGGTATTGAAATTTGAAATAAACATAGAACAGGGAAAGGGTTAACCACTTTACTTTTGAAAATACGTATTGTTATGTTACCTGTATGTAATTCATAACACTGTTACACTTTGCTAATGGTTTTCTTATTGGTTTACTCCGTACAACTATCTCTTTATTTGTTGTTAGGCAATGAACAACGTATGTTTATGCCGAATAAAATATTGAATTTGAATTGAATTGAATTCTCTATACCCTTGACCTTATCTATGACACATGTCTTATCATCTGTGGTTTTGATCCTATCTATGACCTATGCCTAATTATCAGTGGTCTAACAGTCCTTGACCTAGGTCTAATTTCTTATTTTTGTCTCCTACCGGCAACGACAAAGGGGACTATAGGTTTGCATTCCGTCCGTCCCTCCGTCCGTTTGTCTGTCCGTCCGTCAGTATGTCCGTCAGTCAGTCAGTCTGTCTGTCAGTGTCTCACACTTCGGTTTTCCGGACTTTTTTTCTAAATCTTTACAGATATTCATAGTTCCGCGAGAAAAGATAAGCTCCGCCCACCTTGGTTTCTGTTGCTAATCACCACAAGCTTTTCACACAAAATGGCGGATACAGCTGCAGAGAAGAAGCCTATGTCAGATTCTCTGTCAAAATACCTGATAATATATCTGTATCTTTCCTGTCGAATGCTAAACCCTTATCAAAAAGTGCTGGAGAAGGATTTAAATTATTACACACAAGGTTACATTCAAGCTATATGTCTCTGCTTTACTTTGGTTCTTGTTTTGTCCTTCTATTGCCTCTAAAAGCAAAGTTATGACGCATTTTCTGAACCAATGTAGTTTCGAAATTTACATCGGGTCACCATTGAAACCATTGAATAAAACATAGCTGGGACAGAATTATTTGGGGAATGCTCAAAATGTGTTCTGTGGGCCCCAACGAACAATTTAAACCTGAATTCAATAATTTTTGTTCATTAGTAGGCATCTCAAACTAAACAACAAACTCCTTTTTCTAAAAAAAACGTATTTCTTTACTTCCCCATTTATGTTCATAATAATACATTTATGAATACATGTGTATTAATAAAATTATATATCACATTCAAGCTATATGTCTCTGCTTTAATTTGGTTCTTGTTTGTCCTTCTTTTGTCTCTTTCTGAACCAATGTAGTTTCGAAAATTACCTCGAGATACCACTGAAACCGTTAAATAAAACATAGCTTATTTTGTGTGTGTGGGAGGGGATGCTCAAAATGTGTTTTGAGGACCCAAACGAACAATTTGGTACCCATGAAAAAAGGTCCAGGGGGATGCTCCGTTAACCATGACTAGGACCCAGCCTATTATTATAATTAGTTACAGATCAGGTTTCAATTTTGTTACGCTAAATTGATTTGTCACGGAATTACAGAAATTGGAATTAAAATTCCGCCGGTAGAAGACTATGCCATCGCTTTCAAGGCCCCCGTTACGTATTGTTTTTCAAAAATAAATTCTAGTTCATATTTAAATCAGTGTTTCCTGCACGGAATGTTCGATGTTGCCAATAAATAAGCTAATATTATGTTACAATAATATGGCATAAGCTTGAAATTCAGTACAAGCTTAAAAATCAGAACTATATTTATTCTTCATTAACATGTATAATGAATGTATACATGGTTAGTTAGCTGAAGTTCATGAGCAGGATAGTTTTGTCCGTGACAGTATAGTAAAACCTCTCTATAACGACCACTACGTTTCATCAAGTATTTTGTGTTAAAGGTAGGTGGATGCTTAAAGCAAGGTGAAAGTAAAACAGAACGCTCCTATAGGAGCCTGCCCACCTGCCCAAAATACCAACTAATTAACACACATTTAGTGGCCGTTATAGAGAGGTTTTACTGTATATCCTATGCAACGAAGTTGCTATGGGGTTTTATATAGTTTTTGACCTGTTTGTCCGTCCGTCAATCAGTCCGTCCGTCCATCCGCCCGTATATTAATTTCTTTTCTCAGTGATTGTGGGCCTATCTTCGGTTGATGCTGTACCGGTTTCGAATCTGGATCTAGCTGTATTCTCTATTCACCAGGGAGTGTAACTAATCCGACGAACATGGCTAAATACTAATCATTTACACATGCTTATACATTGTATAAGTAATCCGATATAACGAGCTTAGTCTTAATCATGTTTCAATTATATATACATTAAAAACCATCCTTATATAATTAACAACGAGGTCCAAATATGGGTCTGGAATGATTTTAGTGTTACGTGCACTGGTAATGGTTGTTATTTTTTATCACAATATACAGCACTCCATTAAACGGAAACAAGTTGTCAATCTCTAAACTGACACATGTATATATTTAGCACAGTAAAGCCCCTCTAAACAGGACGTTCGAATAGGTACTTATGTCAGCCTTAAAGCCAGGTGACAGCTTAATGCAGGGTGGAAGTCGTGCAGAAAGCTCCCAATGGAGCTTTCTGTATGACTTTCACCCTGCATTAAGTAGCCCCTGTCTAGTATCTAAATTATTCTCTACTAAAAGTCCGGTTTAGAGGGGTTTTACTGCACAAAGTATCACCATTTTACTTATACAGACGCATTTTCACGAATTTGCAAACAGTGTAGACCGTCTGGTTAGGACCTGGTCTGTTTGCTTATACAATTATAATAGATATGACTCTACGGTTTCTTCACTACCAAATGTGTCATATGCAAATAAAAAATGCTAATAATTATTCATGCTGTTATTATTTCTTACATAAATATTGAACGAATAAATGATTAATATATAACTTATAATACAATCCTCACGAATATGAAAAAAGATTAGAAGAACTGGTAACAAAACAATTATTATCCTAACTAATTAAGACCCTTATTATCCCAACTAATTAAGATTATCTGGTGTAATCTACAGTAAAACCCCTCTAAACCGGAAGTCTATTAGAGAAGATTTAGATACTTCAGGTCAGGAGGCTACTTAACTCATGCCCTCCTAGACTATTTTAGACACACCCTCTTTGAATAAATCTACTGAAAAGGAGCATTAACTACAGAAAAGGAGATTTTTAGAATTGCATAGTTTTGAAACCATTGTGATAAATAGCGCATTTGCTCCTATGGAGCAAATTCTCTGTTTATCACAGTGGTTTCAAAATGTGACTTTTACAGAGGCACCAAAATGCGTCACAAGGAGGGAATGTGTTAATACAACGTGAAAGCCATACAGAAAGCTCTGTATGGCTTTCACACTACAGAAAGATTTCTGCATACCTTTCACTCTGCATTAAACATAGCTTGTTTTCTAGGCCGATAGGAGCGGTCTTAGAAAAAGGAATACGAACAAGAACTCTTCGCAGTGTAATATGGTTATCATTGATTGAGTTATTTCCCTTCTTTATCTCTCCAATATAGAGTCCACTCAGTATGAAAACTACCCGTGCATTATGATTTTGAATGGCAAGCAGAGCAGGCCCTGGTCATATTGTTTCTCTGTGAGCCCTCTGATATTGGTCTACACTGCTTGCAAGTGACAGCGCACACTTATCACCCATTACCTCATAGGCTATTTTTAGATACAACCTATTTGAATAAATCTACCGAAAAGGAGCATTAACTAGAGAAAAGGATTTTTTTTAGAATTTTGTAGTTTGAAACCATTGTGATAAATAGAGCATTTGCTCCTAAATATAGGAGCAAATGCTCTATTTATCACAATGGTTTCATAAAGTGACTTTTACAGAGGCGTCAAAAGTCGTCAAAATGAGGGAATGGGTTAAAGATTCAACTCGAATGAAGGTGTCAGTGACCTTTCATTCAGCACTAGCGGTCGCCTCAAATTACATAGTGGATGATTTTTACTTTATACTCATCGGATACGCCTTTGCAAACAGAGTAGACCCTGACATTATTTTTTACCTGCATTAAACTACCACCTGCCTTGCAGACCAATAATTTATACCTCTATTTCATGGCCGCTTAAGACAGATTCTATTGTATACAACTTCACTTTCAATGGATGTGTTGCTTTTTGCTCGAAGAGTTCGTGCCGTGTGCAAAACCCTCTCCTGTTAAACCCATCGTGAGTATAGTTTACTATATTTAAGCCCAGAATTCCCGTGTTGTAGGATCTACATCGGCCTGTATTGATTTTCGGATTTAGAAAATGCCTCCAAAATTCGTAAGTTTATCTACTCTTTCTGTCAGTGTTTTGCCTTTCGTTCAGCTCACGGACGAATGTTCTCACACAAAGCAGGTCTATTAACAATCAACAACTGTGGATTCGTTTCTCACAACTGCTTTTTCTGTCTAAAAAATATGTTCAAAAGTACAATCACATTGGCAAACAGGCTGGATCCTGATGAGACGCCGAGTTACTCGGCGTCTCATCTGGATCCAATCTGTTTGCAAATACTACACTGATTCGCTGATATCGGTGAAGAGTATAAACAAGGTATTCCAACATTGTGTTTTATATATTTATGAATAATGCATGTTATCGGCAGTTTCATACACGCCGTTTGTTAATTGTATGATGGGTGTATGGTTTAATTTCCTGGCGTACGTAAGACGGAATATCAACCCTTCTCCTGACTCGCATTTGCAAACTGCTTGGATCCAGATGAGACGCCGAGTAACTCGGCGTCTCATCAGGATCCAAGCTGTTTGGCACTCGGTAAAGAGTTTCTCGAGGAATGAACAGAAAGCAGTCAAATCTGCACCAGATCCAGAATTTAGCCGACATTTTTTTGCGGCAGGCACAGGATGTACATGCATACTAACTGAAACTAACGTGTATTCATCCTTTTGTTCGATTGCGAAGGATATGTACTTAAGAAACCGGAAGTAAGTAAGTTTTATCTTAACCTTTTCCCCGTTGTATTTTTATATAATAAATTATAAAGTCATGAATATTTAATTGCTGATTTTTTATAATGGTATATGTACACTGGACGTTTTGATACTTGTAGAAACTGGAGAGTCAGATCTATTGTAATTGCTTAAGTAAACAGAGCGGACCCTGATCAGACGGCTCCTATAGGATCTGTCTGATCTGGTTCTACTCTGTTTGCAAATTAAGATCAAGTAAAGGATTAACCCGTCTGATAACTTGTCGGCAACCAGATTTTTCTTCCATTTTTAGTAACAATTTGATTTTGATGTGACGCAGACTTACTCGGTACTTGGTCTTGATCAAACTGTTTGCAGAGATAGTGGCTAATTCACACTGTTTGAAAAGACGGATTGCGTAGGTGGAGTGTACATAAACATGTGTGTATATTTTCGTTTCTTTATCAAGATGAAACGCAGATAGCTGTATAGCGATATATATTAACGAGATTTCCGTTTCTATGCACTTTCTCTTCCGGATACTTTATGTTATGTTATGTTTCGGGTATGTTTTGATAGCGTCTCATTTGAGTCTAAACTACAACACAACCATTGTTAGCGTGCAAAGACACGGAGCATAGCTTTGACTCTTCGAATGCGGGGGCCGAGGGTATAAACATGTTCAAACAGTGTAGACCCAGATCAGGGTTTGACTTCTTTGCAATTTGCAATGTTCAATTTTGCAATCCTCAAATTCAGCCCTTTACTCCATAAATACGCCTTTCTATATATGGCTTTGCAAACAGAGTAGACCCACGCCAAATGGTCCAATTAGCAGCCGTTTGATCATGGTCTGGTGTGTTTGGGAATTGCTTATGATATAGTGTTGTACAATTTCTGCCATGGCCAAATGTCCCCGTGTTCATGTTCTGTTATAATAAATTAATTTGATTAATATGCATGACGTCATTATTTGTAGTCTGAATATTGATGGAGGGAAGGGTTAAGCGTTCATACTGGATGAACTCTATAGCTAACCATTTCCATTCAATGTGGTGTACCTCAGTGTACCTCTCCGTTGTTGAACACAACTCTTGTGCTTTCAAACAGTTACACACTTTACTCAATGAATATCCATGTGAAAAATTATGACTATGAATATGAATTAGAGTGTTTTTTATAATATCACACGAACTAGGGAATACTGGTCATGGTGGAAATTGTAGGATCAGATCTAATGTAGATTATTCCACAAGCAGGCAGAGAAGGAGACCCTTATGAGACAGCTCGTTCTTCTCTGTTAGTGAATATGCAAATGCAATAGTGCCTATCCTAAGCGGTCATTCATTTATTGAATATAGGAATCTTAAATAGAAAGTGGTTCATTAATACAGCTTCTAGTGTATACAATAGTGTATAATCAAGTACAGTAAAACCCTCTAATGCGACCACTTAATGAATAAACACGGCTGTGTATATAAGCAGGTGGTTGCTTAATGCAGGACAAAATTAATGCAGAACGCTCCTAGAGGAGATTACTTTTGTCCTGCATTAAGCTACCACCTGCATCTAGCACCCAGAATTATACCTCTTTTAGGTGGTCGTATTAGCGGGTTTCACTGTAAATGATTAACGTCTGACAAGTGGATATGTACGATATGTATCTCCGTCCAACGCGTTAATCCATGGTCATGGTATACAGTCATGGATGCGAGGGGTGGGGTGGGTGATAGATAACAGATACATGTAGAGTATTATCTGTTGAATACCAAGTTCAGTTCAGATATTTTATGTAATATTATGATCCTTTTATATGATATATATGGACGCTACAAACAGAGTGATCCAGACAGATCAGAAGCTACTGCAATAACTGCTTGATTAGGCTCTGCGCTTTTTGCTTATAAAATATTAAATGTGGATCTGGCCAACCGATCATTTGTTCATATGATATGAAATTATTTAATAAATATTCATGATATCAGTTTTTGCTACATGAATATTCATAGGGTAAAGCGTTAACCTGGCAATAAATATATCCTGTCTGGCAGAAACTGCAAGTTTGGATATACAGTTCAACTTCGATATCTCGAACTTCAAGAGACTATACAAATTACTTCGAGATAACAGGTTCGAGTCAGCCGATTTCTAATCTGAACAATTTCTTGCGTTCAAAGCTCCTGTATGAGCTTTCAGCAGTCCACTCGGCCTGCATGAAGCTGTGTTTCTAGATATGGGTAATGATACCTGTTGGAAAAATCTGTATTGTAAATTTTGGACGGACTGAACTTTTACCTCGAATTATCTCGAAACTTTTACTTCGAATTATCAGAGTTCGAGATATCGATGTTTTACTGTAGTTATTTGTCCGCCATTTATAACACAGTTCCTTAAATAATCTTCTTTTTACGTCATTCGTCTAGTCAGGATCTGCTCTTATGAAATAATATAGATGTGATTCCCTGTCATGGCCAAAACAAATCCTGTCAGCTAAATATTCATAATGGTACTACAGTAAAACCTCGATTATTCGAATTTTCGGTATAGAAGAATTTAGACCCTTTTAGGCAGGTGTCTGCTTAATGCATGGTGAAAGTCATGCAGAAAGCTCCTAGAGGAGCTTTCTGCATGACTTTCACCATGCATTAAGCTGTCACCTGTCTTAAAGATCGATAATAATACGTATTTTAGTGTTCGAATAATCGAAGTTTTACTGTATTTCTTACACGAATATTCATGAGGTATAAGGTTGACCCTTTTCCTTCATATAAACGCATTTCACGCCTTTGCAAATAGAGTAGAGTCAGATCAGACGACTCCTGACAGATGCCACTGTGAAAATATTCAACTTATAAATAGTCATGGTGTCATTATTTCTTACATATACAGAGCAAAGCAACAGATAAATATGCGCTCTCAGATGTTAACATCGTTATTTCTCCAACAAACCCTATGTTGTGACCACTCTTTAGAACAGTCTCTTCGAGGCGATTCTAAAGAGTGGTCACAACATGGGGTTTGGTGGAGAAATCAAGGATTAATTCTTGTAAAATGTTTTTATCTACACATCTTATTTTGACATATGAATTATATACTTAACAGGTAAAGGGTTAACAGGTAAAGGGCTCGGCGATAAGGATTACAATGTTTGCTTCATTTCAACCTTTTATAAAAACATCAGCACTGGAGTGTTTCTTCAGAGGGCGTAACCCTTTGCAGGCTAGCGTCGAATTTATGATTAATATTTGCAGACGGTTTGGATCCAGATGAGACGTTGAGTAGTTTGACATCTCTTAAGGACCTAAACTTTTGGAGGAAAAACCCCAATGAGTTTTGAAAAGAAACTTAGAGCAATTTGAAAGTGGAGACTAGAAGCAGACGACAGTTATTTGAATTTTGAAGATAAGAGATTCACTTGAGTTTCTAATGTATAAATTATTCATAAATTTTGTGAGTCAACTCTGTCGGGCGTTGAAAGTTTAACCTTGTGAAGGCGGGAAAACGAGTGTACTGGCATTTGTAAACAGTGCAGACAAAACATAAGAGGGCTCATAGAAAGCTTTCAGATTAGTGTTCGCGCTTCTTGTCATTCAAAGTCCCCAAGCAACTCTTGTCCATTCCAATTGAATGGACTCTACATTTAGTTTGGTTTTATTAACATATAGTTTGGTTTTATTATTGTTGTTTGGATGGGGTATTTATGCCCCCATGGGGCATATTGTTTTTGCCCCGTCTCAGTGTCTGTCTGTATGTTGGTTGGTTTGACCTCAACTTTAACGTTGGCGATAATTTTGTAGCCATTGCACATACATGCTTCAAACTTGGCATGCATGTGCAACTTATGGAGGCGAATATTTTTAGGGGTGAATTATTAAGGTCAAGGTCAAACATCAAGGTCAAAGATCAAATTACGGGTCAGAATTAGATTGGCGATAATTTTGTCGTCATTCAACATACATGATTCAAACTTGGCATATATGTACAACTTATGGAGGCAAACATTTTTAGGGGTGACTTAGTAAGGTCAAGATCATACATCAAAATCAAAGATCAAATTTAGATGCATTGTACATACACACTTCAAAGTTGGCATGCATGTGCAACTTATGGAAGCGAACAATTTGAGGGGTGACTTGTTATACTGAATTTATAACCCCAATTAAAATATTACTAGGTCAGATAGTATATGGGGGCATAGTGTTTCACAAACTCGACTTGTTTTGTTTTTGTTTTTTTGGTAGTTGTTAGGGGTAGTTGTTGGGTTTTGTGTGGTGTTTTTTGTTTGGGGGAGTTATTAGGGGGGGTTATTGGGGGTTGATATATGTGTTGCTTTAGCTATGTTCTGTACTATAAGAAACTCACACACTTAGAAGCTCGCCAAATCAGTGTCCCTTTAACCAAAACTCCTTCTCGTCTGCACGATCTTATGTCTGCTTCAATGTCCATCTTTGCGTTTCTCCCGTTTTTCTACAAACAAGATTACTATAACATCAATCAGTTTTAGATCCTGACGAGTTATTCGACATCTCATCTGGATCCAAACTGTTTGCACATGTCACAGGTGGCTACGGATTCGCCACTGGCAGGTTAAAAAACTAGCACAGAACAACCACCATCTGTGAAAATTGTTGTCTGCTTCAATTCTCTAACTGCATTTTCTGGCATTTTATGAAAACGGTGTCAGAATAGCAAACCGTTTTGTTACTGATAACACACCGAGTCTTCTGTTACAACCAATTCCATCATAGTGTTAAAATTATTTACCCTAATCAAGCACCAAAAACAAACGTCTGCTTAAATTATGATCATTTTCAATTTGCTTTACGTTTCGATTGCATCAAACTTTAGATAAACTATTGACAGATGTCAAACAGCCTGGATCCTGACGAGACGCCGAGTTACTCGACATCTGATCTGGATCCAAGCTGTTTGCAAATGCGAACTTGGCCAGGATAAGCAGAACACGGGTGTAAAAGTGAGGAGAAATCCTATTACAGGAGACTACCTACGGATAAGAATGTTGGATAATGTGTAACACACCCATATAAATTACTTTTATGGTGAAATAAATTTAAAGCATTTTAAAGTACAAACCTAGATTGCACTAAGTCAATATCGAGTTAAAACATGTATAGTTTAACCCTTTACTCCATAAATATACCTTTCTACGCATTTGCAAACAGAGTAGATTCTGTTGCTGTTATGTGCTGTTATAATAAGTAATCTCATTAATATTCATGATGGCATTATTTGTTACATTAGTATTAATGGAGTAATGGTTAACTTCTGTCCTGCAGTAAGCTTCCGTCTGCATTACACTCCATTTTGATTAGTCGTATTAGAGAGACTCTACTGTACGAGACAGAAACCTTTTTAAGAAACTATCTTTACCCATTCCCTCATATTGACCCCTATTGACACCTCTGCAAAAGTTACCCGTTGAAACCATTGTGATAAATAGAGCATTTGCTCCTATAGGAGCAAATGCTCTTTTTATCACAATGGTTTCAAACTACAAAATTCTAAAATTTTCCTTTTCTCTAGTTTAATGCTCCATTTCGGTAGATTTATTCAAAGTGGTTGGATCTAAAAATAGCCTATGAGGTAATGGAATAAATGTTGTTAGTTTCTAGTCTCTAGTTTGCTATGTTGTACTCTAGCCTATGTGTATGTTTGTCTATATTTGTACTATAGCCTGTATCTCTGTCTATATGTGTACTTTCGTCTGTATCTCTAGTTTGCTATGTTGTACTTTAGCCTATGTGTATGTTTGTCTATATGTGTACTATAGCCTGTATCTCTGTCTATATTTGTACTTTCTTCTGTAAGTCTATAGTTGGCTATTTTTGTACTTTAGCCTTAATCTCTGTTTGTCTATATGTGTACTATAGCCTCTATCTCTGTCTATATTTGTACTTCAGTCTGTATCTCTAGTTGGCTATTTTTGTACTTAACCTTAATATCTGTATAAACTTAAAACGAAATCTAATCCTGGATATGAAAGGCAGGCACATAAAATATTATAGAAACTTCAAACAGGGCGTGTATTATGCACAAAGCCCCCGTCTCTCGCATTGTGAGTCATGATTCTTTGTTTCCCTGATGCGAATACAACATGTACATCTAATCTCAGTGTTCATGTTTATGACAGTCATTTGATAGTCTGGTTGATTGTGATTACATTGACCATTAGCTGATTGCCAGCTTTATATACAGTAAAACCCCTCTTATTCGGGTGTTCAAATTAATAGCAATGCCGGAGTGTAAGACAGTTAGCAGCTTAATGCAGGGTGTAAGTCACACAAAAAGCTCCCAAAGGAGCTTTCTGTGTGATTTTCACCCTGCATTAAGCAGCCGCCTGTCTACACAATATCTAAATTCTTCTGTAATACAATTCTGGTTTAGAGTGGATTTACTGTGCAGTAAAACCTGTTTGAAGCAAACATTCACTGACTAAATACAGGAAATTTTAAAAGAAAGATGTTTGTTTGATGCAGGACGGAAGTAATGCAGAAAAATCCAGTGGGAACGTTCTGCCTAACTTTGCTCCTGCATTAAGCTACCACGTGCATTAGATGGCCATAGTTAGACTTCTTTTCTACAGTCGCATAAGACAAGCGTTACTGTGCAAGATATAACCGCAGTTGTTTTGTGAGTCATACTCACCTTGGGCAAAACATAAATTCAACGATTTTAACCCTTTAATTCATATATGCGCATAAACAGTGATAATAATAAACAGTGTAGATCCAGATCCCTGGGACTGATCTGTTTGATTATGGAATACTATTAATCTGAAACGACCATTTTCTGTCATGGTAAAAAAATCTCGTATTCATAATTATGCCATTATAAAAGAATCTAATTGATATACAAGAAGTCATTAATTTATTGAACCCTTTCACCGCCGCAGTCACATAAATGCACCACGACAAATAGTGCAGTCCCAGATGAGACGCCGCCTTTTCAAGGCGGCGTCTGATCAGGGACTTCACTATTTGTCTCGATCTTTATTTCTATATGTGTGCTTTATTCCTTTGAAATTTGCATTTATTTATCTCGTTTCCTTATTTTACTGATTGATTTAACAAACTTGGATTGCAGACGACAATTAGAAATTTGGTGCCGAAAGGGTTAAATTTTCATGAGGTAAAATGTTAATGTGAAGTGCATCTTGCTAATTGGCGGATATTTGCAAAGAGTGTCGCTAAAGTAACCGTATAATTTATCAACACAGAGGTCTTCTTAGATCTACCCATTGTACAAATGTACACGAAGTCATTAACCCTTTGGGCGCCAAATTTCTTATTGTCGTCTGCAATCCAAATTTTGTTAAATCATTCGGGACAATAAGGAAATGAGATAAATAAATGCAAATTTCAAAAGAATAAAACGCATATATAGAAATAGAGACTGAGACAAATAGCTAAGTCCCTGATCAGACGCCGCCTTGAAAATGTTGTGGTGCATTTATGCGGCTTCGGCGGTGAAAGGGTTAATAATTGTTGTATAAATGATGATGAGGTAATAGGTTAACATTTCTTGAAGTGCTCATTGCTAATTGGCGGATATTCGCAAAGAATATCGCTATATGAACCATATATATATAATTGATCAACATCTATAGATGCCCACTACCATTTGTACAATGGAGTCTGTCTTAAGCGGCCATCAAAATAAATAGGTCTAATTACGATCTGTATAGCAGGTGATAGCTTAATGCGGGTCAAAAGTTATGCAGAAAACTCCTATAGGAGGATTCTGCATTACTTTTGCCCTGCATTAAGCAACCATCTGCTATTAAGCCTGCTACGATATATGTTCAGTAAATGACTGGCCGCTTAGGACAGGTTCTACTGTTTACTGAATTCTAATATTTCTATGAATATTTATGAAGCAAACCACCCAAACAACAATGTTCCTTGCAGAGTATTTACATCATGACACGCATTGCAGACCCTGGTCGGAGGTTCCTATACACTGTTTGCAAAAAGTTGAAATAACTGATACACGTGTTTACTGCAAATAAAGGCTGGTTTCTTAATGCAGAGTAAAAATTATGCAGAAAGCTCTTACAGAAGTTTTCTGTGTTACTGTTACCCTGCATTAAGCTACCTTCCAGAATTAGACTTCTCTTGAGTGGTCGTATTAGAGGGATTTCAGCCTTATATAGCATGCGAGCTCAAACTGTTTGTTTCCGTTCAGTCTTCCGGATTATATTGATTGGTGGTTTCGCAGCCAGCGTCGTACGTGTTTATCATTGAAAACAGTTTGGATCCAGATGAGACTCTTAGTGACTTGGCGTCTCATCAGTGTCCAAACTGGTTGTAACTGTGGTAAATGTTTTTAAAAGAATGGGAGGGGGAATTCAACAGACGAAAATTATAGCAGACGACAGATGTCGCAGACGACATTAAGGTAAGACTAAAACACTGACCTTTTCTGCGCGAGACATTGATTGCGTGGGTTTGTAAACAAACAAAATATGTATACAAGTTTGCTCAAACTGGGAGAATACGCTATGGATCTACAGTGTTTTCCATTCGAATAGTTCAATACCAAACAAACTTGTAGAGAGACATAAAGAGACAGACAGTGGCAAAATAAATTGGAACATTCCACAATCAAGCCTTTTCAGGTTACCGGCTGGGCTACATCAGCTGTCACCAGTGACTAATGTGCTAAATAGATTGCAGTTAATGTAACTGCCCTCCCTCTCCTATACCCCTTACAATGAGGGAAAAGAGTCATTTATTTCCTTTGCAAAACAGTATAGACCAAGATGAGAGGGCTATAGGAGCCCTCTCATCAGGGTCTTCACTGTTTGGCATGTTACACTTTTACTTTAGAAACATCACAAAATATTCACCATAAGAATGACCTGTTTGAATTTTGGAATAGTTTCTATCCTGAACATGCTAATTGCGATATGAAATGCGTTTGCAAATATCTTAGATCCAGACCAGATATCGAGGAATTTGGCATCTGATCTGGATCAAAGCTGTTAGACATTTGCTCATAAGTTTCTACAAAGGTTGGACGAACATGAAGTAAGAAAAGATGTCGGTTGATCAGAATTCACGCAGACATTAATTACAGTAAAACCCCGCTAATGCGACCACCTAAAAGAGGTATAATTCTGGGTGCTATATGCAGGTGGTAGCTTAATACAGGACAAAAGTAATGCAGAAAACTCCTCTATGAGCTTTCTGCATTACTTTTGTCCTGCATTAAGCAACCACCTGCGTATAAAGACATCCATGCAAATTCATTAAATGGTCGCATTAGAGGGGTTCTACCGTAATTAAATTAATTACAGCAGGAGTAGGGTTAATGGGGCGTCCATTATAGCAGATAGAGGTATGCTAATTAAAATGTACTTAAATTAAAATGTTGACTTTTATATCCTTAATGTGTCATTGTTTTACCCTTTGAATGCGGGGCATACAGACACTGACATTTGCAAACAGTGTAGACCCATGTCAGAGGCTACTAGAGGAGCCTTCTGATCAGGACCTGCACCGGTTTTTTTATTCAAAACCCTTCCATGCTGAGTGGTCTATAAGTTTGATAGACTTCCACTCTGAAAATACATCGTTGAAAGAGTTTAACCTTTAGCCTGCTGAGCAAATTAGTTTTACAGAATTTTTCACCTACTACATTTTCAGAATTCAAGCTATAATTCATTTGTCTACCAAAATGCAATCAGGATGTCAAACAGTTTGGATCCTGATGAAACGCCGAGTTACTCGGCGTCTCATAAGATGCCGAGTTACTCGGCGTCTCATCTGGATCCAAATTGTTTGCATAGATATTCATTCATCCGCCAATAGCAGGCCGAAGGTTAACATATCCCCTCCTAGTGACGCATTTGACGCCTCTTTTGAAACCATCGTGATAAATATAGTATTTACTCTATTTATCACAATGGATTCAAAACTACACAATTCTAAAAAAAAACCCTCCTTTATCTAGTAAATACTCCTTTTCGGTAGATTTATTGAAAGATGTTGGGTAAAACAATAGACTAGGAGGGAATGAGTTAAGGTGGCACACCTGTTATAAAAAGAATTAATGTCTATCATAGGATGAAATTATATCAGTTTAGTTTTTTATTGCTTTCGAAGAATGCAATATAGCGATCGGTCGTTTTTACGGCAAAGAGTTCACTATTTCTTGTGAACATGCGCAAGAGAAAATAGTTCTCTTCAATTCTAAACTAGTTTTGTTGTAAATTGTTCATTAATTTATTTACTTTTCATGCATTTAATAACACTTCGCTTTGTCAGATAACTTCTAGTCTACACAAGATCAACCTTTTAAAAGCTTGAATTATTGAATATACTCGCAAAAACGCGAAAGAATATCGGTATGACTAAACACCGGATCCGACCAGATATGAAGTTCATATCCGCGGATATGAGTTGCGCAAGCTTGAAAATCAGCATTTATCATATACGCGTATATGAACCTCATTCCTGGTGTTTAGTTAAACTTTGTTTTCGCAACACATTGGCGTTTCTACAGCAGCAATAGCTTGTCTGTAAATTATAAATTTCTTCTCCGCCGATAGCAAAGACTTCCCAACTAGAAAACCTGTTGTGTTTTTCATTGATCAATTACCTCTCCGCCGATAGGGAGGGAGAGGGATTTTTTTTATATCGACACCGTGTACGTGATAAAACGCTAACCGCATTTCTATACATCCGTCTAACCTAGAGATCCGAGTAATCCGTATAGCGTTTATGAATCGCAGTGTCTGTACTTTCGCTTTCATACCAGCAGTACCACAACAATTTCTTTCTATTAGCGTAATTTTACTGATGAAACACGATAGAAATGCCAACTTCTCTTGCAGTGTTAACAGGCTAGTATGGGTATTACTCTCTACAATGGATTTAATTAGTTTCTCCACAAACCGAGATGGAACTTTCCATTCATGCCATTGTCATCGCAAAAATGCGAGACATACATGTAGGCTTCTTCATTTACAAAAAAATGCCGATGATATCTTTATCTACCAAAAGTCCGATCATATTTGTCTTGGTTAATGGAATAGTTGAGATTTACTCTGATTTCTGATTTATAATGGGTTTTTATGAAAACTCATTGATGACGTGTTTACAATTTTAGTAATAGCCAAGAGTTATGCAGTTGCAGACAAAACACACAAGAAAAACACCATTAAATTATCAGAACTGCATGAAATACTTTTAATTGAATTGTACTGTCACTTGATAGAGAAAATATGAACATGTTAAATGTTATGTTGATATTTTCTGACCTTTTCCCCATAAGCATTCATTTCACGCTTATTTTTCCCCTCCGGTAAGGCCATGCCCTTTCCCTAAAATCAAAGAAAAAACCCTGGGAGATGTCATAGCAAAGAACATTTGACAACAAATTTGATATGAAATAGCCAGAGATGATATCATTCTTGGCCATCAATATCCTGATCTGATGGAAATGAAGTTATATTTTAAAAAGGTGTAAAACAGTGTCTACTCTGATCATGTATATTTACAGGGGTTAGTCTCCGTTTGGCTATTTTGAATAGACCCAGTAATGATAGAACAATTATAGAATTCATTTGAAAATGATTTATCTGTAATCTTGAGTGTTAATAACAAAATGCTGTCAGTCCAAATTTCAAGAATAAATTGGAATATAAAAGTTGGGATTCATATAAGTTTATGATCAGTGGAATTCATGGTGGAGTTTTGATAGGATAAAACATCATATGGATTATTAGGAATTAACTGTACATTTGATATCATTATGAATCAACCAAGATTTTGGATTAATGTGTGTGTGTTTGCATACATGTATATAAACCCGAACAAAATTTAACTAAAATTTCATACTACATGTACATTGTCTAAACAGTAGTTAAAATTCTAGGATTCGTAATTAATAAGGAGGGTAGTGCTTTGAAATACACAACAGCATTTGATATTGCTTTGATATGAATTGAAAGATGGACACTGTCACTCAGCATTGCATTTCTGACTTGTTGAGGTCAAGGACTGTCTGAGTGTTACTAATAACCACTTTGCTAAGTTATGGTTTGACTGTTGCTACAGTCTGTCATATTTTTAGTATTACATTAAACAATTCCAAGACGTCAAAAATGGTGATTAACATGTACAGCAACTTCTTCCCTTACACTTAACATCCTTATCAAACTCGAAAGCAATTATGGCTGTTCAGGCCTTTGATTTTCTTATTGTCCTAAATAGTTTTTACACACAATTATGCCCTAGCGCTGAGGTTATAAACTTCTGCGTCTGAGTTCATAAACTTCTGAGTCTGATTGGCCAGTCCCCGAGATTATAAAACTTTTTGCTTGAGTCTGAGATAATTCTCAAGCATCTGACCAATCAGATACTTGAGAATTAACTCAGACTCGGAAGTTTTTATAACCTTGGGCCCAGGGTCCATGCTTATAAAACGTTTAGTTGAGTCTGAGTTCGTTCTCAAGTTTTTGATTGGTCAGATTTGAGCCTCTGGCTCAAACCTGACCAATCAAAAGCTTGAGAACACAAATCTGACCAATCAAAAGCTTGAGAACGAAACTCAGACTCAACTAAAAGCTTTATAAGCATGGATACAGATTATCTGTCCGGAAAGGCGTGAACGTGCGTTTCTAGCAGGGAAAGGGTTTAGCAGTGTTGTACATTTTCAGAACCATTCGGACTTATCGCGTGTCTATCAGGAGAGACTGAGAACCACTTCCTTGAGTGGCAAATATGACTTGCAAAACACTTGTTGGAAAAACACTCAAAATACTTGGGAGAAATTGAAGAATGGTTCCGCTAGGGTGCTTCTGATACACAGTATAACCCAACTTAACCAAACTTTCAAATTAGTATCATTGTCAGCTTTACACTTTCCTTCAGGTAAACGCATTTTCACGCAACTGCAAACAGAGAGACCCAGATAGGCTTTGTATGCTTTTCTTATCCACATTTCAAATTTGAGCATCTATGGACATGCCTAATACAGCCGCTTATTTTTATGCAACTCCGTTTGAATTGGTGCAGAACTGAACCGATTTGTCTTTATTTAAATTGCGGGTCTCTTGCAAATTCCTGGTCCAGCTTGTATTGCCAGCAATCATGTTTTACGTCCTGTTGGCAGCATGTAGATAATCTGATGCCAAACAGATAACAGTCCTGCCTGCTAATTCCACAAATGTATACATCATGACGTAATCACGGAAGCTACGTAAATAGAACAATGATCAGTAAACTTTATATTAACTCTTTCGCTGCCAATGTTGCATCTGTTATTACCTTTGCAAACAGTTTGGATCCAGATGAGACGCCGAGTAACTCGGCGTCTCATCAGGATCCAAACTGTTTGTTGTTGTAACTGTTGGTTTTTTTTTTTTTAAAAATGAAAGAAAATAAAAATTGTAGCAGACGACAAAATTTGCAACCGACAAAATTTGGCAGCGAAAGAGTTAACACTTTACCTGATAGAGACGTCCTGTGATGTCTTTGTAAACAGAGTAGACCCAGATTAGACGGTTGCTATAGGATACATATACTCAGGATCTACTATTTTCGCTTATGAAATACAGTAGAACCTGTCATAAGCCGCCTTTCATTTATTGAACACAGGAGTCTTAAAAAGCAGTTGGTTGCCTAATGCAGGGCAAAAGCAATGCAGAAAGCCCCTATATGAGCTTTTTGTATTACTTATGATCTGCATTAAGCTACCACCTGCCTTACAGACCCATAATTAGACCTCTTTTTGATGGCCACAGGTTCTCCTGTTATATAGTTTTGATTGTACAGTTACTGCCATGGGGAACACATCGTGTTATAAAAGTATTGACTGTTTATTTCACCACCATGTAAAGCATAACATTAGCATGGAAGCCATATAGAACAAATATCAATCAGCTTTAATAAGCCTCCGATATCTATACAGTAAAACCTCTCTATAACGGCCACTAAATAACATCAAGTATTTGTGTTAAAGGCAGGTGGCTGCTTAAAGCAAGGTGAAAGTAAAACAGAACGCTCCTATAGGAGTTTTACTTTCACCTTGCTTTAAGCAGCCACCTGCTATAAATACCAACTAATTAACACAATATTTAGTGGCCGTTATAGAGAGGTTTTACTGTACAGTAAAATCCCGACGGCTCTGTATGCATCATTTGTTTCTATAACCCTTTCCCTCATATAAATGTCTTTTTACTCATTTGCAAACAGAGTAGACCCAGATCAGATGGCTCCTATAGGATCCGTCTGATCAGGGTCTGCCCTGTTTGTTAAATGAATTTGATAGATCTGTTTCTTTGCTTTCTAAACTGGTCCCTATGTTCCACCTTCTATATTTCATTATAATTGTTCTGTCCATGAATATCCAGTAGGTATTGAAATATGGGAATAAACATAGAATAGGGAAAGGGTTAACCCTTTCCCTTATATAAACGTGTTTTCACACATTTGCAACCAGAGAAACAGAGTAGACCCAGGTCAGACGGTTCCTGTCTGATCAGGGTCTGCTCTGTTTGCCTTTGACAGGACAGTGATCTAATCCTACAGTAGCTAATAGATATTCATGATGTTATAATTTCTTACATGAATATTGAACAGGGAAATGGGATGAGGATAAGTATATACATGGATTCTCCACATGTTGATCTACAGAGATGATTATAACATTATAACACCGAGGCCATTACCCTACAAAATGGTTCTAAATAGTATACAGTAAAACCTATCTACAACAGCCACTCAAAACTCGCTCTAATTCTTTAACACTTTTTCCACATATACATGTACACCCTTGCAAACAGAGTAGATCCAGATCAGACGGCTTGGATCCAAACGGTTTAATACTGCAGTTATATTTTGAGGAACACTTGAAGGAATATACACTTTGAAGTTTAGTTTAACCCTTTCTCTCATGAATATTCATGTATTAATTAAATTGATTGTTATAATAACACATAGACCCGTGCATTTTCAGCCATGGCAGAAACTGTAGAATCATATCTGTATTATACCATACGCAAACAGAGCAGACCCTGATCAGATGGCTCCTATAGGAGCCGTCTGATCTGGGTCTACTCTGTTTGCAAAGGCATAGAAAAGCGTATTTATGGAGTAAATGGTTAAAACAGACGATAATGTGTGCAGAAGACATTGGATCTTCGTTTCATTAACCGGTCGATGTAGGGATGTTTTGGTGTAGTTCATCAACACTTTAAGACACGTGTTACATCTTCTACTATCATCCTACGTCATCATAAACTGGCATTAATGTTTTGTACCTAACTACTTTACTCTCAGCGTAGGTGGATCACTCATTTCGTTTACTAATGTTTTTTGTTAGTTTCAGTTCTTGGTACCTGAGAATGAGTGGAAACCAAGTTATAGGCAGTGGCGTTATACATACATCCGACAGTTATAATTCAAGATTCTCTCTGCTATGGAATAATAATTCAATCCAAACATCGCCAACGGCTGAATCTAGGATACACGTGTACTGTCATCTGGAAACAGTGTAGACCCAGATCAGAGGACTCCTCTGGGAACCCTCTTATCTGGGTCTACACTGTTTGCAAATGACAAAACATGCGAGTCCCATGTTTACATAGCTAACTTTTTGCCCTAATGGGTCATTCCACTCTGATATTTCAGGGTTTAAAGGATTAACTCATTCGCTCGTAGACTAATTTTAGACCCAACCTCTTTGAATTAATCTACCGAAAAGGGGCATTAACTAGAGAAAAGGAAAACTTTAGAATTGTGTAGTTTTGAAACCATTTTGATAAATGGAGCATTTGCTCCATAAGAGCAAATGCTCTATTTATCAAAATGGTTTCTAAACGTGACATTTACAAGGACGCCAAAATGCTTCACTAGGAGGAAATGTGTTAACAAACTGATCTCATACCAGCAGGGTAAGCCATTATGGACAGGCTGTCAATAAATAACAGATATATAAGACGTCTCATAACCACTAAGTAATAGTTTGTTTCATTTTATTGAGAATTCCCTGAGCAACTTAGAACGCATTTGTGAACCAGCTGTAACCCAGATAAGATGCGTAAATTAAAATACAGTTGAACTTCGATATCTCGATTAGTTCGAGATAACAGAAGTTCGAGTTATGCGATTTGTAATCTGGACAATTTCTCAAGTTCATAGCTTAATGCAGGTCTACAGTAATGCTGAAAGCTCCTGCATGAGCTTTCAGCATTACTGTAGAACTGCATTAAGCTCTGATATGCGTTTCTAGATATGCGTAGTGATACATTTTAGAGCAATTATGTATTGTAAGATTTTGGAAAGACCGAACTTTTAGTTCGAGTTATCGCGAAGTTCGAGTTATCCGAGTTCGAGATATCGAAGTTCAACTGTACATGTAACTTCTTTATTTCTCCACCAAACGCCTTTTGACGCCTCTGTAAAGGTCACTTTATGAAACCATTGTGATAAATACATATGTGTTAAGCATTTGATTTGCTCTGTTTACTTATGGAATTATTTAAGATCTGACTTTACTGTTTCCATCAATACCAAATAATAATGTGAACATATGCCATTATAAAACCATCAGCTAAGAAATATTCGTGATGTCATTATTTCATACATGAATATTCAACAGGAAAAGGGTTTATTCCGATGAGTCGCCAAATAATCCAGAACTTCATTAGGATTCAAAGTTTTTGGCACCCTTGTTGTCTCATTGGATTAACCATTTCCCTATTCTATGTGTATTCCAAATTTCAATACCTACTGAATATTCATGGACAAAATACATGTAGTTTTAATGAAATATGGAAGGTGGAACATTGTAGGCATTTTAGAAAAGTAAAGAAACAGGTCTTTCAAATTCTATTAGCAAACAGAGCAGAACCTGATCAGACGGCTGTAGGAGCCGTCTGATCTGGGTCTACTCTGTTTGCAAATACGTGAACACACGTTTATATGAAGGAAAGGGTTAAATGGTAGACGGGGTTTTGTTAAGATGCGTATTGAGTAAATCTGAGTAAAATATATCTGATAGTTCTCCACCAAACCCTTTCCGAGGCGATTCTAATGAATGAAATATACTTTGGCTGAGATACAAAAGATTTGATACAGTAAAACCCCGCTAATGCGACCACCAAAAAATGGGCATAATTCTGGGCGGCAGAGGCAGGTGGTAGCTTAATACAGGACGAAAGTTATGCAGAAAGCTCCTATAGGAGCTTTCTGCATAACTTTCGTCCTGTATTAAGCAACCACATGCTTTAAACGACGCCAGTGGCTGTTTATTAAGTGGTCGCATTAGCGGGGGTTTTACTGTATTTCAGTACTCCTCTTATCAGAAGTCATGAACTATTATTTCATACTTTGAACAGGCAACAGTTCAAAGCAGGGTTAACCCTGTTCCTTTATATTGATGCGTTTTGACACCTAGGTAAACGTCACTTTTGAAACAATTGTGATAAATAGAGCTAAATTTGCTCCATAGGAGCAAATGCTCTATTTATCACAATGATTTCAAAAACTGAACAATTTTTAAATGTTCCTTTTCTCTAACTAATGCTCATTTTAAGTAGATTTTTCCAAGAGGTTGTGTCTAATATAGCCTATGGTGTATTGGGTTAATAGTAAATAGTGTGCTTGTTTTCATATATTGCAGGGTGGTGGTGAGAAATGTGACATCTGTGCAAAGAGCGTGTACGCTGCGGAGAGAATAGAGGCTGGCAAGAGACCCTTCCACAAACTCTGCTTTAAGTGCAGCGTCTGCAAAATGACATTGAAGTGAGTATAGATCATGCAGCTCTTGAGTATACATGTAGAATGATAATTGCAATATTTACTCGTTGAAGTTTAATTAACGTGAAACATATTACACTTTGATCAGGGTCTGTTCTGTTTGCCAACTGAGTATGGTAGAACTGTTTCTTTACTTTCTAAAGTTTTTGGCTACAATGTTCCACCTCCATATTTCAATATACAGTAAAGCCCCTCTAAACCGGAATTCTAGAAGAGAAGAATTTAGCTACTTTAAGGCAGGTGGTTGCTTAATGCAGGGTAAAAGTCATGCAGAAAGCTCCTAGAGGAGCTTTCTGCATGACTTTTACCCTGCATTAAGCTGCCACCTGTCTCCGAAACCGATATTTATTCCAAAATTAACGTCCGGTTTAGAGGGGTTTCACTGTAACTAGTTTTGCATGAATATTCAACAGGTGTTGGAATTTGAAATAAACACAGAGAACAGGGGAAGATTTAAAACATGTTTTTGTTGTTTTATTTGTAGGTTAGAGAACTACGCACAGGCTGACGGAATATTGTACTGTAAGAAACATTATGGACAAAATGTGGTCGCTAAAAACACACAAGACCCTGCCGCAGCCATGTGAATCTCCTAGTGGAAAACAGATCTTTAGGGGAAATAATTGCCCATAGTCTGTATCCTGTGCCGTGTACGAGTTACGTCCCTTAGTAGATTGGAAATTTTTTTTCAATAGTTTTTTTCGTTTACTTTACAAAGGGACTTTACATTCAACAGTTATTATATGCAATACGCGTGTAGTTTACATTTATTTTTTACTATATAAACTTTTCGTGATGGAGAATGTGTCTGTGTTGTCTTTTTTCTTACCGTTTTAGAAGATCTCGGTGTTTTATTCCCGGAATCCTTGTACTCGTTTGTATATGCAAACAGTTTGGGCTCAGGTGAGAGGACGAGTGACTTGATTCGAATAGTTTAACCCTTTCCTCCATAAATACGCCTTTCTACACCTCCGTAAAAGTCGCTTTTTGAAACCATTGTGATAAACAGAGCATTTGCTCCTATAGGAGCAAATGCTCTATTTATCACAATGGTTTCAAACTACATGTACACACTTCTAATATGTTACTTTTATCTAGTTAATGCTCCTTTTCAGCAGCTTAATTTTAAAGTAGTTGGATCTAAAACTAGCCTGTGTGGTAAAGGGTTAACCCTTTAGCAGACAGAGATGCCTTTTCACGACTATATACATATAGTAAAACCGGATGGCTTCTGTATAGCCGTGTTCTGCCACGTTTACTGATGAAATTACGTGGGTATATATCTGATTCCACAGTTCTTGTCATAACCAAATATCCATGTATTCACAGTGGTTGTTTTTGTGTGGACAGTAGGCTACTTCGGGAGATAAATAATGGAGTTTTATACAGTTTCCATGAATTGTATCCCGTCCAGAGAGCTGTGAGTACTGTGTCAATGTACATTTTATAGATCTGCTGATTCAGATTTTGGAAAAATGGGAAGAATATGACATTTATGATGCTTTTTTGAAATCCCATTGTTTCCCATTGTTGTCCAGTGGCAGTCATTCAAACCGGACAATAGGACTGCGCGTCCCAGTTACTGACCAGAAGAATGCATCGACTGTGTAACATATAGCAAGTGTTTTGTTTACATGTATATCGAGTGACTTTGGTATGTGATAGTTATGTCGAACTCAGAATTGTCTCCGAGACTGCTTGACGATAACACGGAGGTTAAAGCCCGTGCCGATCCATCTTCAAGTAGCAGATTCAGCTGTGATAACATTGAACAAATGCGGAGCTATATGGGTGATTCTCACCCTTGTGCTGCCCAGAACAGCAGCTCTCATGCTTCCCTGCTTAATGAAGAGCCGCCAAGTGACACGTCCCTTACCGATGCTCAACTACAGCAGTTGACTGTATATTACAATGGCTATCCTAGAACCATGTTTAAGGACGCGTTGCTACGGGTGTATGCCTCTTGTGATAAGAAACTTTCCGAAGTCAGGACCGATTTGTATGTTAGAGTGGCAAGTCTCGACGGATTCCCTTATCCTGGTTCTACCCTGAAACGACGTCTTCAAACACGTAGTGGAGGTACCCTGGCAGAGAAGCTCTGTTTGGATATCCACACCCTTATTTCGATACTGGAGGGTGGAGACTTCTCGTGCCCAGAGTTAAAAGAACTGCTCAGTGTCTCTAAGAGGAGAGCTTCATCGGTATCTCAACCCTCGGCATCAACACAGGTGTCAACGTCTACCTCTCATACTGAGCAGACAAGTGTCAGACATAATACAGACTGTAATACAGACGGATTTTCCGACACTCTGCACAGTTGTATTCTCTCTCTGAAGAATGAATTCGGCGCAATGAAACAAGTGTATAACGCGAACGAGCGTCTAAGAACTACTCAAATAGTCGAGCTTAAGGACTCGCTTACGTCTGTTAGTGAGGAGGTAACTGGCTTACGAAGCAACGTTATTAATGGTTTAGCGTCTTTGCAGTCATGTATTGAACGCATTGAATCAGTTCAAACCAGTTGTACTGCATCGTACAAAAGTGATATCAAGGTTATCTCTCAAGACCTTAAAAACTGTGAGTTTAGCCTTAACATTCTCAGTGACAAACTGCAGAGGTCATTCACGGGGAATAGTAGGTCACAGAGACCTAGGGCTAAATCCAAGAACACTAGTGAAATAGGTTGCCAATGTGACATTAATGTGAGTTTAGTTGCTGAATGTAATGGCGGTACCTCTTGTCACACGGGTTCGACGTTGGGAGACCCGGATACTGTTTGCCCTTCGGCCGTAGATCCGGATCCTAACCTCGATACCGGTGGGACAGAATCGTCAGGTAGTCGCACTGGTAGTTTGCAGACCGCATACTGTAATGTCTCATTCTGTTCAGGCAAAGGTGATGCGGATAGTGATATAGGCGGAACAGTGGACCCTAGTTTGTCAAAAGCTAAGCATGTGTGTTCTGTGGCTCGCGCCACAGAGGTACAAATGCGTAGTTCCTTTGACAATACTAGCCCTGTTGGTGGACACAGAACGCATGGGGATCAGAATGCTCATGATATAATAGGTAGGCACACGGGGCAGTCCCCAAGGTCACCACTTTTGGCCACTAGGTTACCGACTGATCGTTCATTGCGTTTTTCCGTCTGTAACTCGCATGTGCCAGTTGATATCAATAGTTTGGAGGAGTTTCCTATCCTGCCGGTAGTGTCAGGATGTGACAACCACACCGATACACGTACATGTACCCTAGAGACCGACTGTCAGTCGGAACACAATGCGGTTACACCGCCTGGTGTTGTCGTTGAACAGTATGAATTGGTCGGTAAACCCTCCCCACCCGGTCCCGCCCATCCCAGGCCCGCCCGTAAAGCCGCTAAGTCGGATAGTAGCGCTCAGATAGATTCAAAGTCGATACCTGTCAGGGTCTCTCATAGAGAAACCTCATTTCGATCGATGAATCAACTGCATGTACCACGTGATAACTCTGCGGACCGTGGTGACTTCCTCTCAGATTATGTGAGGAAGAAAACCAAAAGATTTTACCTTGGAGGCTTCAAGTCGTCTGTGACAGAAAGTGCAATTGCACTTCACGTGCGGGACAGAGGACCTAAAGTCTCAAAGGTAAACATCTTTCGTAGTAAGTTCAAGCCGCCTGTTGTAAGATTGAATCTAGAGGATGACCTGAATGCGTTGCTGGTTATGCAAGATGACTTTTGGCCGGACGGTATAGTTTGTCGGCCTTGGGTAACTAAGCCGAGATACAGATCAAGGAATGCTGATGCTGGTAATAATGTCTCGTCGTCTAACCATGGCGAAACACTGGTACATCGTAACAGAGACGAGTGGACTGATCATAATCAATATTCTGCTCTCTCTCAGTACGGTGTTGATTAATTACTGTTTCGTTATGGAATTTAACTTGCAACTGTTTTCGTGGAATGCAGCATGCATAACTTCAAGTTCCTCTTACCTTGCGGACAAACTGAATGAGTACAAAATTGATGTATGTGGTATTTCGGAACACTGGCTGTTTGAGCGTGATTTACATTTCCTTGGTCGGATTAACAGTTCGTACAGCTATTATGCAGTTTCAGATAAAGATCTTGGTTCTCTAGATTCTAGGAAAATTGGTAAAGGTGGGGTTGCTTTATTATGGAAAAAATCATTTGACATCCGTGTATCTAGAATACCATTGTTCAGTGACAGGATTATAGGCATACAACTTGAGATTAGCCCCGGCAATAATGTATTTATTTTTCAAACTTATATGCCTTCTAAGAACAATACAATGGACATGTTCTGTAGTTATTTCGATAGCCTTATCAGTACTTATGGTGAATATAGGACTAAAGGTTTGGTTATTTTAATGGGGGATATGAACTGCCATGTAAATTGCAGTAAATTTACTAAGGCACTGGACAGTAGAGATATAAAATTTCAAAGTTTTCTTCAGATATCTAGATTGGTTTCGGTTTCTACCCTAGATATGTGTACGGGTCCAGGATCTACCTATGATTGCAAGACAGGTCGGAGCCTGGTAGACCATATTCTACTTCCAAATGATGATATAAATTGGTTAACATCCTGCAAGGTTGTAGATGATGATGCTCTCTGTTATTCCGACCATCGTCCACTCACATGCTCGTTAAATATTCCTTGCCGTTTGGCTCTTGCTAGCCAGTGCCCATATCAAATTAAATGGCGTAATGTTTCCGATAACGCGAAGCAAGCCTACTGTGATAGTTTAGATTGTGATGAGGGCCTTCTAGCAGCAATAACTATGGAAGTTTCGAGCAAATCTGATATAGACTCTCTGTACAGCATAGTAGTTAGCGCTATGAAAAACACGGCACTATTATATGCCCCTAAAAAGTGTTTCAAGCCTTACCTTAAACCATACTGGTGTGAGACCCTGTCCATACACCACAAATTTATGAAACGATGTCGATTGTCTTGGATCACTGCTGGCAGACCGCGTTACGGTTATACTTTCGATCATTACAAAGACTCTAAACGGATTTTTAGAAATGCCCACAGGAAAGCTGTAGATATATATTTTTCTAAGCTATATGATGAAATAGATGAAGCAGCGGAAATCGATCAGGAGAAGTTTTGGCAGCTAGTTAATCAGAAAAGAAGTAATACAAACAGGTCAGCTGGTTCAGAGATTATCTTTTATAATAATTCTTGCAGTGACAGTGAATCTATTCTTAAAGGCTGGCATGGTTACTTTACCGATTTGTACAGCATAGACTATAACCAATCTTTTGATCATGCATTTGCGGAATATGTATCCGAGTTTTTGTCTAATAAGGAACAGACTTATGAAGATACCCGTAACTGTAACGTAAAAGTTGATTTTTTAAAGTCTATTCTCGAGAATACGAAAAATAATAAAGCCCCTGGTGAGGATGGCATAAGTTATGAGCATATGCGTTTAGGAGGTAATATAATTTTAAAACTACTGCAGAAGCTCTTTTCTGCCATGTTGCGGTTTTGCCATGTTCCGTTAAAAATGAAGAAAGGTATCATTTTTACTGTATTTAAAGGAGGGTCCAAAAATAGAAAGGATCCCAATAGTTACAGAGCGATTACTTTATCGTCTACACTTTTGAAACTTTTTGAACAAGTTCTCCTTGAACGTCTCGGACAATCAACTGACATAACTCATCCGTTACAAGGGGGCTTTAGAAAGGGATTAGGCTGTATGATGACGTCATTAGCAATTACAGAAAGTATATATTTCGCCAAGGAAAACGATAGCAAGTTGTATGTTTGCTTTTTAGACTGCAAGCAGGCCTTTGATAGGGTATGGCTTGAAGGCCTTTTCTATAAACTCTTTCGAAAAAACGTCGATTGGTGCACAATAAATTGCTTTATTAGTATGTATAAGAAATCAACAAGCATGGTAAGACATCAAGGTATGCTCTCAGCACCTGTCTCCATTATGCAGGGCACGCGACAAGGTGGCGTGAGCAGCCCCTCCCTATATCTTCTATACATTGAGGAGTTAATTGTTGAACTAGAACAGTCAGGTCTTGGGTTCTGTATTGCCGGTAACAGTTGTAGTTCCGTAAGCGTTGCCGATGACATGGCACTGATTTCGTTCTCAAAATCAGGTCTTCAGGCTATGATGAACATTTGTTATCAATATTCGCTGAAATGGCGTTTTAGATATAACGCAAGCAAGTGCTCTGTTATAGTATTTAATGAATCTAAGAATGCATATAAGTCTCAGTCACGATCTTGGTTTTTAGGACAGGCCTCAATTGGCGAGTCAGAACACTATAATCACCTTGGTATTAATTTGAACAAATACCTTAACTTTTCTGATAATATACAGGCAAGTTGTATGAAGCTTCGCGGCACGCTTTTAAGTCTAGTAAATGTTGGGCTACACCCCAATGGTCTGACTACTATGACATCCTACAAGTTATATAAATCCATTGTAGTCCCAAAAGCACTATATGGCTGCGAATTGTGGCCATCTCTATCAAATAGTAAGCAGCTGCAAGTTGAACAGGCACACAGATTTTGTGTAAAATATGTAGAACGCGTGCCTATGTATACGAAAACAGACATTTGTATGAGCCTTATTGGTTGTAGGAATATAGAATATGACATTGACCTGAAGAAGCTTACTTTCTTTGGACAGTTATGTCGCTTAAATACCGATCACATTTCACAAAAGATATTCATGTATAGGTTTCTTTCATTTAAAGATAATGCAAGTGTCCAAATGGGTTTTGCTCGCGAAATTAACCGTTTGCTCAAAAAATACAAATTAGAGAATTTTTTATCAAGATTCTTAGAAAATGGAGAGTTCCCGTCTAAATATGCTTGGAAGGCAACTCTTCGTCAAACAGTGAACTATGTTGCAGAAAAAGACTGGTTTGATCGGGTTAACTCTAGCCCAGTCCTCCGTGATTTTCTGCTTGTGAAACCTGTTCTTCAACACCCTCTAGATGTACTGTACATTAGTAGGTATGCTCCTAGTTATACAAAATGTGCAAATGTGTATCTGCAGATATACTGCAAATTATTTTCCGATACATTTACTCACAAGTGTCCTAGTTGCTTATCTGAGGTGAATTCTATTGTTGAGCATGTATTGTGCACATGTAAATATACACTTGTATCCAGAATAGAAGTTTATAATGTAATACTGTCTCTGTGGGGCAGAGAAAAATTGATATCATTTTGTGAGCTCGAGCCGAGGTTCAGAGTGATAGCATTACTGACGGGTTTTCGAACCCATATGGCAAGTGACGACAAGGTTGTATACTTCTACAAAAAGACGGACAGATACATATTTGAAATGTTTAAAACCATATCTGCATACAGTAAAACCTCTCCTTAAAGACTGAGCTGGATTGTGGTTATTCAATACAGGTGACAGATCAGTGCTGGACAGAGGTAGTGCAGTAAGCCCCATAAGGGGGCTTTCTGAATTGCTTCTGAGAGGTACAAAGTAGTGATATCCGTTTTTACCGATATTCGCTCAAGAGAGGGGTCACTGTAATATATTAGAAAAAGAATTCTGATTTAGGAGTAGATTTTATAGGCAGGGATATTTATTAAAACGTAGTACATGCATTACATCATATACTGAAACAAATGTCATATAAACTGCATAATGTGCTATACATGTATAGTTAATGTTAATATAATGTATACAGTGTTGTATGTGTGTTGGCGTTTGAATGCGTGTGCGTGGGTGCGCGTGTGTGTGCGCGCGCGCGTCCGTGCGTGCGTGTATGTGTGTGTAAGAGAAAATGTCGGATGCATGTCTGTATGTGTGGTGTACATGGGGCTTGTGTCTTTGTGGACTGCCATGTTCCTGGTTGTTTGCTGTGTTAAGTCAAATTAATCTTTCTACTTTGTGTATCTTTATGCAATGTTTGTTATATACTTTTCTTCATTTCCTTTCATTATTTGTATATGCTCATCATATTTGATGGAAATAAAGATACAATCAATCAATTCACAGAGCTACACAAATACTAAAACTGTCATTCTCCACCAAACCCTATACTTTGACCAGTCTCCGAGACGATTCTAAAGAGTAGTCACAGTATAGGGTTTGGTGGAGAAATAAAGGAGCTTTTCTTGAAAATGTTAAAAATTACGCATCTTATCTGGACCTCTATATTTATAAACCATTGTAAAACTTCCGCTTATTGATATTCATAGTGTATCATTTTTTTTATATGAAATTAGAATATTCATAAGGGAAAATATTGACCATTGAAGACAGACACACCGAGCGCAACAAGACAGACACACCGAGCGCAACAAGACAGACACACCGAGCGCAACAAGACAGACACACCGAGCGCAACAAGACAGACACACCGAGCGCAACAAGACAGACACACCGAGCGCAACGTGTTAACCACTCAAAACAGGAACGACAACTCTAGTTGAAAGTGTGTCGTTAAACTAAACATTATTCCCCTTGTCATTGCAACCAGTTTATTCTACGGATTTTCACGTCTCTGCAAACAGCATAGACCCAGATCAGATGGCACACGTAGAATTATGGTCTATTCTGTTTGCTTATGGTATAATATAGATATGATTATACAGTTTCTGCAATAGGCAGACTTTCCTGTGTTAATCTAACCTTATAAAATGGACTTAATTAATATGCATGATGTATTACAGAAAAACACCCCTCTAATACGACCACCTATAAGACGTATACTTTTGGACGATACAGGCAAATGGTAGCTTAATGCTGGATAAAAGTAACGCAAAACTCATAGAGGAGCTTTCTGCTTTACTTTTGTCCTGCATTAAGAAACCACCTGCTTATAAAGACAACCGTGTTTATTCATTAAGTGGTCGCATTAGAGGAGTTCTACTGTATTCTTACATGAATATTCATTAAGTAAAGGGTTAAAAAGGGTTACGGACAAAAAACCCTGACGGGGCTCATTTTGGAGTAACGGCGTAACCATGTTTGAAATTACAAAAAAACAACAACAAAAAACCCAGAAATAAAAAAAAAAAAATACCGTATCCAGAGCAACGACAGGTGAGGACGACAGACCACACAACTTAACTCACTTACACTCTCGTACAAGGGTCAAGTCAATGGACATGCAAATGGCTGTTTTTCCGGACAATCCCCACATGTAGGTTAACCTTTACAAACAAAGCAGACCTAGTCGGCTCCTACACTGTTTGTAAAGGTGTAGAGATGCGTATTTATGGAGGATTAAGTTAACACATTACCACCTAGTGACGCATTTTTGCGCCTCAATAAAATTCACATTGTGAAACCATTGTGATAATAGAGCATTTGCTCCTATAGGAGCAAATGCTCTATTAATCACAATGGTTTCAAATTTCAACATTCTAAAAAAAATCCTTTTCTCTAGTTAATGCTCCTTTTCGGTAGATTAATTAATTAAAAAAAGTTGGATCTAAAATAGCATAGGAGAAAATGAGTTAAAGGCAGACGGCAACTTAATGCAGGATGAAAGTAATGCAAAAGGCTCCTACATGAGCTTATTGCATGATTTTCATCCTGCATTCAGAAACCACCTGCTTTTTGTAGCTCTAGGAGTAAGTATTTTGATTGACCCATTCTCTCCTACTGACGACGCCTTTTTGCGCTCCTTTAAAAGTCATTTATTGAAATCATTTTGATAAATAGAGCATTTCCTCCATGTGAGCAAATGCTCTATTTATCACAATGATTTCAAAACTGCACAATTCTAGAATTCTCCTTTTCTATAGTTAATGCTCCCTTTTTCAAAGAGGTCGGGTCTAAAAATAGTCAAGGAATGAATAAGTTAAATCATTTAACCCTTTACTCCATAAATATTTATGTAGGAAATAATCACATCGTGGATATTCATTTAGAATAATGGTCATTATAGCATATTGACAGTTTTGGTCATGGCATAAACTGAAGAATCATAATTATATTTGTATTATATCATAAGCAGACACAGTTTAGCCTGGTCAGACAGCTCCTACAGGAGTCATCTGATCTTGGTCTACCCTCTGTTTATAATGGCATATAAAGGCATGCATGTATTTATGGAGTAAAGTCTTTAACCATTTCCCTCATATAAACGTGTTTTCACGCATCTGCAAACAGAGTAGACCCAGATCAGACGGCTCCTATAGGGTCTGCTCTGTTTGCTAATGGAATTTGATAGTTTTGTATTTTTACTTTTTAAAATGGCTATAATATTCGGCCTTCCATATTTCATTATAACTATTTTATCTATGAATATTCAGTAGGTATTGAAATTTGTAATAAACATAGAACAGGAAAAGAATTTAAACGTATCAATACTAACTCATGCCGGCTTTACCTAGCTTACAGGAGGTCATTGTTACTACATAAGACATGATATTACTCTTCTGTTACATTTTCGTCACTTGCATCAGTCAAAATTGTCGTCTACTACCATTCAGAAAATACTGGGTTTTTTTTTGTTTTTTGTTTTTTTTCAAAAAACAGCTTAACCCTTTCCCTGTTCTGTGTTTAGGCCAAATTTCAATACCTACTGAATATTCATAAACAAAATAGTGATAAAGAATTCTGGAAGGTGGAACATTGTAACCATTTAAATGTAAAGTAAAGGAATATATCTATCAAATTCCATTAGCAAACAGAGCAGACCCTGATCAGACGGCTCCTCTAGGAGCCGTCTGATCTGGGTCTCCTCTGTTTGCAAATGCGTAAAAACACGTTTATATGAGGGAAAGGGTTAACCCTTTCCCTTTTCTATGTTTACTGAATATACATGGACAAAATGGTTATAAGGAAACGTGGACGGTGATACACTGTAGTCGTTTTAGAAAGTAAGGAAACAGATATTTCAAATCCAACTAGCAAACAGAGCAGGACCTGATCAGACGGCTCCTAGAGGAGCCGTCTGATCTGGATCTACTCTGTTTGCAAATGCATGAAAACACGTTTATAGGAAGGAAATGATTAAAAGAGTTTGGATCTTGACGAGACGTCAATATATTTGGGTTATCAACTGGATTCAAACTGCTAACAATTGTGAATATAAAGATGTCCTTATAGCAAAGACAAAAATGTAACTACTCATACTTTTTAGCAGTTGTAATGGTACGAATGACCTTGTTTGGCTACCTTAGAGGAAGAGGAAGTATACATTTTACATATACAGTAAAACCTCTCTATAACGGCCACTAAATTACATCAAGTATTCTGTGTTAAAGACAGGTGACTGCTTAAAGCAAGGTAAAAGTAAACCAGAACGCTCCCAAAAATACCAACTAATTAACATAATTTAGTGGCCGTTATAGAGAGGTTTTACTGTACATGTACAGTAAAGCTGCAACATGTCTCCAAGACCGATGTTTATAATAAGATTAACGTCTGGTTTGGAGGGATTTTACTGTAAAAATGTTATACATGTAATTGTTTTTATAAGACCTATATATTGAATGACAGAAGTCCCCAGCGCTTCATTATTCACTTTTCTAAAGTGTCATAAAAAGCTATTCATGCAGAAGAATCAGGAGTTTACATACAAAAAAGAATGGACATGCACAAAAAATGGAACAATAAGTATAATCACATTGCACAAAAATGGAACAATAAGTTAAATCACATTGTAAAAGAGATTGTTCAAATGAACGTGTTTATTGTTATATTTTAACGCGTAATAACACTTTAGCTGCCAATATCTTCGTCGGCAAATTTTGTGTCTGTTACACTTTTCATTGGTTTATTTTTTCCCTTTTCTTTTAACCCTTTCTTTCATATAAACGTGTTTTCATGCATTTGCAAACAAAGTAGACCCAGATGAGACGGTTCCTGATCAGGGTCTGCTCTGTTTACTAACTGGATTTGCTATCTAAAATATCAACAAAGTTCCACCTTCCATGTTTCATTATGGCAATGTTGTTAATGAATATTCAGAATTTATTGAAATTTGTAATAAACATAGAACAGAGAAAGGGAAACATATTACCACAGTCTTAACAGTCATGGTGTTGGCGGCGAGACACCGAGTTACTCGGCGTCTCATCTGGATACAAACTGTTTATGTAGGTAATTGGCAGCGACAGTGTCGCGGACGAGATAATACACGGCAAATCTTGAAGTCTCTGTGTATTTAGCCCTCCTCGATAACTGACGGGCACAGTCGAACAGCCTATCAGATGTGACGTTGAGTAACTCGGCGTCTCATCAGAATCCAAGCTGTTTGAAACAACATGTATATAAGTGGCGTCCTTAACTCGTTCACTGCCAATGTCACATCTGTGATTACCTATGCAAACAGTTTGGATCCAGATGAGACGCCGAGTAACTCGGCGTCTCATCAGGATCCAAACTGTTTTACTGTGACTGTTGTTTTATACAAAAATAAGAAAAACAAGAAAGTTGTAGCAGACGAAAAAGTTTGCAGACGTTAAAAGTTGGCAGCGAAAGAGTTAACCCTTTCCCTCATATAAACGTGTTTTCACGCATTTACAAACAGAGTAGACCTAGATCAGACGGCTCCTAGAGGAACCGTCTGATCAGGGCCTGGTCTGTTTGCTAATACAATTTAATTAGATTTGTTTCTTTGCTTTCTAAGAAGTCTACAATGTTCCACCTTCCATATTTCTTTACAACTAATTTGTAATAATGAATATTCAGTAGGTATTGAAATTAAGCCTAAATACAGAACAGGGAAAGAGTTAATCATATTCTAGACTATGAATACAATCATGTAAGAAATAATTACGGTATGCATACTGATTACATTATTTTTTATTATGAAATATTAACACAGGCATTTCAAGAAACTGTAATACCGGATCAATATTATTTCATACGCAAATAGAGCAGACCCTGAAGCTCCTACGGGGTCGTCTGATCTGGTTCTACTCTTTTTAAAATGGCGTTTAAAGGTATATCTATGGAGTAAGGGGCTAAAGATTGAACAAGCACGATATTAGCTCATGGCTGTAACATAATAGATGTATCAAACTATTGAAATAGAGCATGGTGTAGTAGACAGTTGTAATAGATCACAGGTGTAGTAGACCGTTGTAATAGATCATAGATGTAGTAGACAGTTGCAATATATCATAGGTGTAGTAGACTGTTGCAATATATCATAGGTGTAGTAGACAGTTTGCAATATATCATAGGTGTAGTAGACAGTTTTAATATATCATAGATGTAGTAGACTGTTGCAATATATCAGATGTAGTAGACAGTTGTAATAGATCATAGATGTAGTAGACAGTTGTAATAGATCATAGATGTAGTAGACAGTTGTAATAGATCATACATGTAGTAGACAGTTGCAATAGATCATAGGTGTAGTAGACTGTTGCAATATATCATAGGTGTAGTAGACAGTTGCAATATATCATAGGTGTAGTAGACTGTTGTAATAGATCATAGATGTAGTAGACAGTTGTAATATATGATAGGTGTAGTAGACAGTTGTAATAGATCATAGGTGTAGTAGACAGTTGTAATAGATCATATATGTAGTAGACAGTTGTAATAGATCATACAGGTGTAGAAGACTGTTGCAATATATCATAGGTGTAGTAGACTGTTGTAATAGATCATAGATGTAGTAGACAGTTGTAATATATCATACAGGTGTAGTACACTGTTGCAATATATCATAGGTGTAGTAGACAGTTGTAATAGATTACAGATGTAGTAGACAGTTGTAATATATCATAGGTGTAGTAGACTGTTGTAATAGATCATAGGTGTAGTAGACTGTTGTAATAGATCGTAGGTGTAGTAGACAGTTGTAATAGATCATAGGTGTAGTAGACTGTTGCAATATATCATATGTGTAGTAGACAGTTGCAATATAGCATAGGTGTAGTAGACATTTGCAATATATCATAGGTGTAGTAGACAGTTGCAATATATCATAGGTGTAGTAGACTGTTGTAATAGATCATAGGTTTAGTAGACAGTTGTAATATATCATAGATGTAGTAGACAGTTGTAATATACCATAGGTGTAGTAAACAGATGTAATATATCATAGATGTAGTAGACAGTTGTAATATATCATAGGTGTAGTAGACAGTTTTAATAGATCATAGGTGTAGTAGACTGTTGCAATAGATCACAGATGTAGTAGACTGTTGTAATAGATCATAGATGTAGTAGACTGTTGCAATAGATCATAGGTGTAGTAGACTGTTGTAATAGATCGTAGATGTAGCAAACTATTATACTAGCCCATAGATGTATCAAACTATTGTAATAGCTCATAGATGTAAACTATTATAATAGATCATGGTTGTAGCAAAATGCTGTAATAGATTTTTGTGTAGTAAAATGTTGTTAAAGATTATGAGTGTAACAAACTATTATGATACTATGCTGTAATAGATCTTCGTGTAGTAAAATGTTTTTATAGATTATGCGTGTAACAAAGTATTATAATAGATCATGGCTGTAGCAAAATGCTGTAATAGCTAACCGTGTAGTAAATTGTTGTAATAGATCAGGGTTGTAACAAACTTGTAATAGATAATGCTTGTAACAAACTAGTTTTATAGCTAACGGTGTAGTATACTATTGTAATAGAGCATGGTTGTAGTAAACATTTTAGCTCACCTGACACAAAGTGCCAGGTGAGGTATTGTGAGGGGCTGTCTCCGGCGTCCGTCGTCGTGCGTCGTGCGGTGTGCGGTGTGCGTACGTGCGTCGTCAACAATTTACTTAAACATCTTCTTCTCTTAAACCACAAAGCCACGACTTTGATATTTGGTATGTAGCATGTTCTAATGGTCCTCTACAAAGATTGTTCAAATTATGATCCCCGTACCAAAAATTATGATCCCCGTACCAAAAATGGCCCCGTCCAGGGGCTTATCAGTTTTTCATAGGAAAATCTTTAAAAATATTCTTCTCTGAAACTGTAAGGCATAGACCTTTGGTTTTTCGTATGTAGCATCATCTAATGGTCCTATACAAAGATTGTTCAAATTATGACCCGGACTAAAATGGCCCCGCCCCGGGGCTTATCAGTTTTTCACAGGAAAATCTTTGAAAATCTTCTTCTCTAAAACTGTAAGGCCTGAGTATTTAGTATGTAGCATGATTTAATAGTCCTCTACAAAGAGTGTTCAAATTATGATCCCCGGACCGAAAATGGCCCGCCCCAGGGCTTATCAGTTTTTCATAGGAAAATCTTTAAAAATCTTCTTCTCTGAAACTGTAAGGAATAGACCTTTGATTTTTTTGTAGGTAGCATCATCTAATGGCCCTATACAAAGATTGTTCAAATTATGACCCCGGACTAAAAATGGCCCCGCCCCAGGGCGTATCAGTTTTTTCATAGGAAAATATTTGAAAATTTTCTTCTCTAAAACTGTAAGCCTAGATCTTTGATATTTGGTATGTAGCATGATCTAATAGTCCTCTACAAAGATCGTTCAAATTATGATCCCCGGACCGTAAATGGCCCCGCCCCAGGGCTTATCAGTTTTTCATAGGAAAATCTTTAAAAATCTTCTTCTCTGAAACTGTAAGGCATAGACCTTTGATATTTGGTATGTAGCATCATGTAATGATTTTCTACTAAGAATGTTCAAATTGTGGCCCAAGGGCCAAAGGTGGCCACGCCCCGTGGCTTATCAGTTTTTTGTAGGTAAACCTTTAAAAATCTTCTTCTCCGAATCTGTTTGACCCAGACCTTTGGAATTTGGTATGTAGTATCATCTAATGGTTTTCTACCAGAACGGTTCAAATTATGACCCCTGTACCAAAAAGGTCCCGTCCCGGGGTTATCAGTTTTTCATAGGAAACTCTTTAAAAATCCCCATTCTGTGAGATTGTAAGGCCCAGACCTTTGAAATGTATATGAAGCATCGCCTAACGTTCCTCTATCATGATTGTTCAATTTTTAACCTCCGTGCCTAAAATTATGGCTCCAATCTGAAGCTTACTTATTTTTACATAGAAATACAGTGTATGCATAAGTATAGTAACCAGGTGAACGATTAAGGGCCATCATGGGTCTCTTGTTTTCAACGAGAGTAGGATTATGTGAAGAGCGTATCGATCATGCTGCACATATACCCGCCCTGCCTTACGATATATGCTATTCCCTCATATGCTATTTAGACCCAACCTCTTTGAATAAATCAGCTGAAGAGGAGCATTAACTGGATAAAAGTAAAACAGTTGCATTGTGTAGTTCTGAAACCAGTGTGATAAATAGAGCATTTGTTCCTATGGAGCAAATGCTCTATTTATCACAATGGTTTCAAACAGTGAATTTTACAGAGGAGTCAAAAGGCGTCAATATGAGGGAATAGGTTAACGTTTAACTCTTTGAGAAACTAATGAGTGGGTGTCAAACAGCTTGGATCCTGATGAGACGCCGATTTACTCGAAGTCTTATCTGGATCCAAGTTGTTCGCAAATGCGTGTTCGGTCGCTGGCCGCTGTGTAAGTTTTCTTCATTTATACGCAGAGCATCAAGGGGGGGGGGGGGGGTAGTAATTTCTTTCTTTTTCTCAGGGGCTATTCCCTAAGTAATTATTGATTCAGACGTACCAGGGGGCAATTTCAAACAAAATCGGCCAGAAAATGATTATCCAATATTACTGTCATTTTAAAAGTTTTCATTATCATTCAGGCTTAAAAAAGCAATAAATATTCCCGATAAGATTTAACCCTCATCCTGTTATCCACGACGTGACTATCACATGCAAACAGTGACTGAGTGAGTGAGTGAGTGGGTGGGTTTTACGGCACTGCGACACCGTGTGCAAACAGTTTTGATACAGGTGAGACGTCTAGTAGCGCTGCGGCGTCTCATCAGGATCCAAGCTGTTTGACACTCGGTCAATAGTTTCTCAAAAGCTTTACCAAATCGGACGATGTCAAAATTGAACAGACCCAGACTTGGGTAGAATTTTTTCACAGAGAGATAATGGTCACTATTCTTTACGTAGATGACGAGGTTAATTTAAAATCCATTTGTTGTCACGCCCCCTGGTGAAAACAGGAGCTATAGGTGGGTAGTTACATGGTCATTATTTAAATTCTGTCATGTCCAAGTTTCTTAACCCTTTAACTGTTAAGTATCCATGTATGAAATAATCATTAATTCATTCCCTCCTATGGAAAAAACATAGATGCATTTAACCCTTTCACCGCCAATGTTGCATAAATGCACCACGACAAAAATTGCGGTCCCAGATCAGACGCCGCCTGATCAGGGACCTCACTTTTTGTCTCAGTCTCTAGTTCTATATCTGTGGTTTATTCATTTGAAAGTAAATTTATTTATATCATTTCTTTAATTTACAAAACTGGGTTGCAGACGACAATTAGAAATTTGGAACCGAAGGGGTTAAACAGGACGAAAATAACAGTCCTGCATTCAGCTGCATTCCTGCCTTTAAGATCCAGACTATTTTTGATGGTCACATTAGACAAGTTTACAGTAGTTTTATTCATTTTTAGGATCCAAATCAACTGACATGTTGATGACCCTTTCTATAAAATAAAGGAAACTGTAGAATCAGATATATTATATCATAAACAAACAGAGCAGACCCTGATCAGACGGCTCCTATAGGAGCCGTCTGGTCTGTGTCTTCTCTGTTTGCAAAGGCATGAAAACACGTTTATATGAGGGAAGGGGTTAAACAGCATTTTCTATCATGGAGGGTTTAGATAAACCGATAAACATACTTCTCATGCTAAGTGATACTTGTTTGGCATTTGTAAAACAGCCTGGAACTACATCAGAAGTCGATAAAAATGACGTAATATCAGGACCTAAAGATGGCGCTTCGTCAATAGCTTCCCAGGAAACCGAAAGTGAGTAAAAATGTACCAGGTCAGGAAATGGTTAGACGTCATTTTACAGCATGATAAGGGTTAATCCTTTCTCTGTTTCTACCCGGTAGGGGCCATGGAGGTCCCTTTTCGACACACCTGTGATTGTATTCAACAGGCGCGGGTTTTCCCTTTCACCAGCGCTGGTTCCCCTTTCTTCCCGTTGTATCTATTTACCCCTGACAAACAGCCCCAGACCCTGATTTATGTGCTTTTCGTATTAGTCAGTGTTTATTTTTTCAACTGATATATCGCCTGAAATTTCACGCGCCTCTACCTTGGTGGCATACAATAAGCTGGGAAAACAGTCATGCTGAGGACACTAACAATGAACCTTTGTCCTGTTAATCGCAACTGTTACAGAGGTCCGTAAGATGCGTAAATTAAAACATTTTCAAGAATAACTTCTTTATTTCTCCATCAAACCTTACGTTGCGACGTCTCTTCGAGCCGATTCTAAATAGTGGCCAGAACATAGGGTTTGGTGGAGAAGGTTGTCATTGCAAACAACAAAGAAAAAACCCACCATAAGCAAACACCATAAGTAAACATCATAATCAAATAGAGCAGACGCTGACCAGACAGTTCCTAATTTGGGTCTACTCTGTTAATGTGTCTGTATCACATAAAGGGCAAAAGTAGATATGTAACTGCCGTGCATTGTTGTCTGCAAAATTTGTCGTCGGCAAAAATTTCCAGTGTCTAGTTTTCATCAAACAGCTTGACTCCGTATGAGATGCCAAATTAATTGACGTCACGTCTAGATCCAAGCCGTCTGCATAAATAGGTAATCACAGATTCGCCCTAGTCAGAGAAAGAGCATGTCAAATTGTCAACCCCTTTTCTATCTATCCTCAAATGAAAAGTAAAATGTAGTTTATTGTCTTTTTATGAAATTTCAACCTTCTGCACTCAGATCATTTGTCATCTGCAAATATTCTCGTCTGCTTCAATTGTAAAAGCACATGTTCTTCTATTTCTTTTCAAAACACATCGTAAGAAAACCAAAGTTTGGAATGCCGATGAGATGCCGAGCTACTCGGCGTCTAAACCCGGCGTGTCAACTTGATCCAAACTGTTTGCAAAGGTTACCACAAATTCCCCAGTAGAGAGCTGAAGGTTAAGGTCAAGAAACACCATTTACGTCATAATCTCGCCTCTTTACGTCTTCGTAAACAGAATAAACCCACTTCAGACATCTTTTGCTTTTAAAAATTCTGTACAACCAGATCTGTATAATGTAAAAAGCAAACAGAGCAGACCCTGGTCAGACTTGGGTCTACTCTGTTTGCAAATGCGTCAAAATGTATCATTTACGTCACTAAAAGTTCAAATTAACGAAGTTATTATGTAGATCTGAGGCTACAGTGTTTACCAGGATAAAATGACCTGCGTGTATATGCAACTATAATATCCAGTTAATTAATATTCATGAACCCATTATATATCACATGAATATTCATGAAGTAAAATGTCAACCCTTTACCCCATGGCTATTCATGGAAGAACTATTGACATCATAAATACCGGTATCAATTAGCTGAACTATTTTTAATGACGTGAACACAAGAGAATTTGCCACTGCAGAAACTGTAGAATCAGATCTATATTACTCTATAAGCAAAACAGAGTAGACCCTGATCAGACGGCTCCTACAGGACTCGTCTGATCTGGGTCTAGTCTGTTTGCAAATGCGTTAATATGCGTATTTATGAAGTAAGGTGTTAATGTAAACATGTGGAGTTAACCCTTTCCCTGATGAATATTCGTGTAGGAAATAATGACATCATGAATATTAATAAGATTATATTTTATAATGGCATATGAGCACATGACATTTTGCCTCAGACAGAAGCTGTATAATCAGATCTATATTACATCATAAGCAAACAGAGCAGACCCTGATCAGACGGCTCCTACAGGAGCCGTCTGATCTGGGTATACTCTGTTTGCAGATGCGTCAAAATGCGCTTACATAATGGAAATGGTTAATCCGTTCCCTGTTCTGTGTTTATTACAAATTTTAATCCCTACTGAATATCCATGGACAATACAGTTATAATGAAATGTGGTAGGTGGGACATTGTATACAATTTAGAAAGTAAAGGAACAGATCTATCAAATTCAATTAGCAAACAGTGCTTTCTGATCAAGGTCTACTCTGTTTGCTTATGATATAATATAGATATGATTATACAGTTTCTGCCATGGCAAAAAAACAGTCTGTGTCCATGTCCCTTTTATAATAATAAATCTTACATGATTATTGATGGATAGTGTGACACTCCGCCTGAAGCGGACTTTTTGTGAAGAATAATTCAGGCCTGTAAAAGCAGGCGTGTGCTTAACGCAGGGTACAAAACATGCAGAAAGCTCTTTTTGTGGCTTTCTGCATGACGCTCATCCTACATATAGCATCCGCCTGGCTCAACCCTTTACACCATGAATATACATGTAAGAAATAATTATTGTATTTAGATTATTTTTACTATGTTAAATGAACACAAGCAATTTTGACCATGACAGAAACTAGAATCAGATCCATCTTATATCATAAGCAAACATAATAGACACTGACCAGACGGATTGCACATGCGTAATTGGGCATTTTAACCCATTACGTCATAGGCTATTTAAGATACAACCTCTTTGAGTAAATCTACCGAAAAAGAGCATTAACTAGAGAAAGGGAAACTTTTAGAATTCTGTAGTTTGAAACCATTGTGATAAATAGACCATTTGCTCATATAGAAACCATTGTGATAAATAGAGCTTTTGCTCCTATAGGAGCAAATGCTCTATTTATCACAATGGTTTCACAAAGTGACTTTTACAGAGTCGTCGAGTCGTCAATATAAGGGAATGGGTGTACAGATAAAATGGTTTAGTTTAATTCACCAGTTTAGAGAGGTGTTACAGTATAGAACTGTGTTACCTCCATAATTAGTTTGGTCTGACAACATTTGAACAGTTAAACCTGGCCCGACTTTGAATTATTGCAAGGGGCGGGTAAATCAAAGCGATTTTATTGCCCGGTAATCCCAACTGAAGTGCGAAACCAACGGCGTTATGACAGAACAACAGGCGTTAAATATTTTAATATAACGCATAACCAGCCACGAAATATCAATAAGTATAGGCTTGTCTTTGAACGATAAATTCCGTATGCACCGAGGTCAAACTGTTATGGTGAAGTCAAGTTACAGGGTGAGAGAAATCGTATGGGTTTATTGTCAACACTGGGCCGAACAGTTGGACAAGGTGAAGGGTCAGCTCTACCGGTGGTCTTGTGATGAAATGGGTGGGAAAATGATAGTATTGATAGTTTACCAATGCCTTTTGACGCCTTAGTAAATAGGGTAGATCCAGATTAGGTAGCTCCCGATCATGATCTGGTCTGTTTGCTTATAGAATTTTACAGGCCATTTCCAAATTCCTGTGTTCATGTGGCAGCATAACAAATCGGCTAATAACTGGTCATGGAGTCATGTCTTCTTCAGCCTTTGCCATCAATACAATCAAATATCTCTAAACCGGATAGTAGAGAATAATTTAGATACTTTTAGGCAGGTGACTGCTTAATGCAGGATGAAAGTCATGCAGAAAGCTCCTAGAGGAGCTTTCTGCATGACTTTCACCCTACATTAAAATGCAACCTATCTCCAAGGGCGATATTTATACTAAATTTAACACCCGGTTTAGAGAAGTTTCACTGTATTCATATAAGAATGATGAGATCGTGAATATTTATTAGATTGTTTTTTTTATAGTACTGCATGAACACATGACGTTTGTACTTTGACAGACATTGTATATAATCACATGTGTTTAGTTCCACACGCAAGCAGAGCAGACCCTGGTTTCTTCAGGATCCATCTGATCTTGATCTACCTTGTTTGCAAAGGGCGTTTACACCAAACTAGACTTTAAAATGGTCGATTTTTTAAAAAAAATATAGTAGTATGTGTAATGTTTATAGTTACAGTAGAACCTATCTATTTATATTGTTTGTAGTTACATCAGAACCTGTCTATCTATATTGGCTGTAGTTACAATAGGTGTGTAGTTACAATAGGTGTGTAGTTACAATAGTCTATAGAGATCATAGAAGGAATGAATACACATGGACGACAATATCAGGGCATGTTGTTGCTTACTGCAGGACGAAACTACTGCAGAAAGTTGACAGAAGATATAAATTGACCGTCTGTCTTAAGATTCCACAGAAGTCAAGAATCATAAAAATCTATTTTTTGGTATTAATGAACACCCACTAACCTATTCTATCCATTGTTCCTAACATGTAGAAACTTACATTTGTCTGGGTGGAACTTAATAAACCATGTGTCACTCCAATTGGTTAACTTTTGCAGGTCTTCCTGTAGGGAATCTGTCATTACTGTTGTTTATTATATTGAAAATCTGAATAATCGACTGACTCTGGTAGATCATTTATTTAGTTGACAAACAGTATGGGTCCAATGACAAATCCCTGCGGTATTCCTGGGGTCACACCAAGCCAGTTCGATTTAGAGCCATTGACAGAAACTTGATGCTTCCTACCGCTTAGGTAATGTCTAATCCAGTTTACCAATTCCTGCCCTCACATTGTATGATTCAAGTGTTTTAGTAGCCTCTCATGGGGACTGTGTCTAGGGCTTTCTGGTAGTCCATATATATACTGTCTATCCCTTGTCAATTGTCAGTGGCTTCCATCAACTCTTCCATCACTTTGATAAATTACAGTAGAAGCCCTCTAATGCGACAACTTCATGGACAAACATTGATGTCTTTATAAGCAGGTGGTTGCTTAATATAGGGCAAAATTAATGTAGAAAGCTCCACTAGGAGCTTACTGCATTACTTTTGTCCTGCATTAAGCTAACACCTGCATCTAGCACCCAGAATTATACCTCTTTTAGGTGGTTGCATTAGCGGGGTTTTACTGTAATTAGATGTTGACCGCCCAGATATTAACCCGTATTGGTTTTCGTAAAGATCTTGGTTTTACTGAATTATTCCAACAGTCCTTTCATTATATTGCATATCACTGAAGTTAAACTGACAGGTCTGTTGTCACTGGCTAAGGCCTTATTTCCTTTATTGTATATAGCACTAATCTTAGCTTCTTTCCAGTCATTTGGCACTCTCGTATTACTTACTGATTTATTGAATATAATATCTAGTGGTTCTGTAAGTTATTTTAGAATCTAGGATGCATACTATCCACGCGGTGACTTGTCTGGCTTTAGAGACTCAAGAATTTTCAGTTTCTGTACTTTTCAGTTTTTGCTATTTGTGCATAGTCTGTTTATTTCCTAATCTTGGTACTTCTCCCAACGGTTCTTTGAGAAAACACTATTGAAATAATTTCCTTTGTCTATGTCGTTTTCCACTGTTACTGATTGTGGGTCTGTTGGGTCTAACACAGTTCGCCTATACCTTGTTTTATTTTGCGTTTAGAGTTGATGTATTGCTATATTCGTTTTGGATTGGATGTTGGCTTCCTGTACTAGAGCTTCTTCGCTTGGTTTTCTTGCTCGCCGTACTAGTTGTGTGACTTTATTCCTAGTTCTGTTGTACTGTTTTCTTATCCCTGGACCTTTTGAACGTATAAATTGTCTTGAAAGTTTACACAATTTTGTTTTATCTTTTTTTCCAAGTAATTTACTTTCCTGTAATTCTTTCTTGTCCTGCAGTTTTTTCCTCATGGGCACCCTGCACACATATTTAAATTTCAAAACGCAGCGGCCTCTTTTTCCTGGAGGACTTTGATATTTTATTTTCTCAAGTGTGTTTTCTTTAACCAATTCCCTGGTTGAATGCCTTTCACACCTTTGTGGCATGGTAGATCCAGATCAGACGACCCCTGAAATAGTAGTGTGGTCATGATATGATATGTTTGCATTATATAGACCTGCTTGTACAAATTCTCTTGTTCACATACCATTATAAAACTGTTCATATACCATTATTTCTTAAACTGATAATCATATGAAATAGGTGAATAGTTAAACTACATCTTCTCGTAAACTACAAAATGGCAGTTGACAAAACTTCGCACGAAATTCCCTTTTATCTCACCCAATCACTGTTATTTAAATGGCTTCGGTCCAAGGAATAATTAATAAGTTGGCCATAGGAACTAAATATTTATGTTTTAACCCTTTCGTGCATTTAACCATTTCCTCCATAAATACGTCTCTCTATGCCTCTGTAATATTCACTTTTAGAAACCATTGTTAGAAATAGAGCATTTGCTCCATAGGAGCAAATGCTCTATTTATCACAATGGTTTCAAAACTACACAATTCCATTTTTTTTACTTTTCTCCAGTAAATGCTCCTTTTCGGTAGATTTATTCAAAGAGGATGTATCTAAAATAGCCTATGGAGAAAAGGGATACATGCCTTTTCACGCATTTGCAAACAGTCGTGTAAAGGCTTGTGGATTTTCATAGACCTGGTCATGCAGTTTCAACGACATTGACGATCTCTATTCCATGGTCCATTTGATTGATTCTGACCATGAATATTCATGAGGTGAAGAAATCTTGAATAAATATTAAACAGGGAAAGGGTTAATACTTAAGTTCCTTCTAAATCTCAATACATGTATTGAGTATGACAAATAGCATAGAAACAGTCCTCAAGAAGTTTGTAAACGTCTATAACAGAGGTCCAGATCAAATGCGTAAATTAAAACATTTTCACGAATAACTCCCTTATTTCTCAACCAAACCCCGTGTTAAAACCACCCTTTAGAATCGTCCCGATGACACGATTCTATAAAAAAGGTTTGGTGGCGAAATGACGACTTTAGTATCTAAGTACGCACAGGTATATCATATGTTGCTCTGGTCAATAAACTGTACACAAATGGTTACAGTTTGTTGCATAAGAAAGTCACTGATGTCCGATCCCTTTCTTTTATTGAATAGAATATTTTTGACATCAATGAGACATATGCTAAAATAGATTTTAACAAATAATTTCTTTGAATAAGTTTTGTCAGAACCGCTGATTGGAACATGGCCAAATTTCACAGTAAGGGCAAATTCTTATATGCCGTTATTTATTTGGTTAATGTCCGTTGCATTTAAAAACGCATTATCCTCCTAGACTGACAAATGACTTAGGAATGATCTTTAGGTAATCCTCTATAAAGTTTTATAAATGGTTTGTCGCAAAAGTAGGTCACAGGGGGTAAAACAAATTCGAACAAGCAATGTCTTTAACAACATCTTTAACTAAACGGTTAAATATAACATGACCAAACGTAATGTAAAGATGGTCTTCAGTGATATTCTGGTTCAATGAGACAGCTGACAGATGTAGTCGTATCAAAGGCGTCTCTGTAGCGTGAACGGTTACAGGAGAATCTGACCCAGATGTAGTTGTATCTAAGGCGTATCCATGGAGTCAGTGGCTAAAGGAGACACCTGGCAGATGTAGTCGTATCTAAGACGTTTCTATGGAATCAGTAGTTAAAGGAGACAGCTGACAGATATGGTCGAATCTAATGCGTTTCTATGGATTCAGTGGTTAAAGGAGACAGCTTGCAGATTTAGTCGTATCTAAGGCGCCTCTGTAGCGTAAACGGTTACAGAAGACATCTGACCCAGATGTAGTCGTATTTAAGGCGCCGGTTACAGAAGACATCTGACCCAGATGTAGTCGTATCTAAGGCGCCGGTTACAGAAGACATCTGGCCCAGATGTAGTCGTATCTAAGGCGTATCTATGGAAGCTGAAACGTCGATTTTTGTGGTATAGTGAAAACATAAGCAAACAGATTAGATCCAAACGTGACGACAACTTAAAGATGAGTGACTTGGTGTCTCATCAGAATCCAAACTAGTTGATACTTATCGCGTATTTTGAATAACAATGTTGAATACAGAATGAAGCAGACGACACATTTTTGCAGTCGACATTTACTTCGTGTATTAACCTGGGTATATATTGAATGTAATATTACTCTTACAAAGTGGGAAACGAACCATTAATGGCTTTCACAAACAGTGTAGACACAGATGAGAGGGCTCTTCTAGCTCTCTTTAGAAAAAAATTCCTAAATAGTCACCGTAAGCTTAACCGGTTTGAAATTTGGAATAGTCCATTTGAAGCTTTAGCATGGTAAAGGTTCACCTAGGTATATTTTGAATGTAACTTAACCCGCCTGTGTCACCTTTGAACGCGAGACACGCATGCACTGTCATTTGTAAACAATGTTCTCCCAGATCAGATGACTGCTAGAAGAGACCTCTGATCAGGATATGTACTGTTCATTAATCAAAATCCATTAACAAATATATACCTTTCATACTGATTGTACTCTGTAGTCCAGCGCTGGATGGCTATTCCAATCTGAAAATTAAGCAATGAAAGACAATGAAAGTTAACTACTCTTTGACGTGTGATTCATGTTCTTCTTTAAACAATTAGCTCTTTGCACACTGGCAGTAAGCAGGTTTGATCCAGACGAGACACAAAATAAATCAACATCTCATCAGGCAACCTTTGCAACAAAGTAAAATCTGATCAGACTGCCAACAAGTAATCTGTGATCAGACTGACATGGCAAGAGGTCTGATATGGGTCTAATCTTTTTAGAAAGGTACATGTACTTGCCAAAGCAGTTCAATGAGGGTTTGAAAACAATACATAAGCACGTGATTCTAACCCTCCAATGAAGGAAGCAATTTTAATCTATGCCCTCACATTGACACTTTTTTGTAAACGTCATTTTATGAAACTCTTGTGATGAACATAGCAGTTGTTCATGTGGAAGAAAATGCTCTATTTATCACTATGGTTTCAAAACTACACAATTCTGAAATATTCTTTCCTTCAAGTAAATGCTCATTTACCAAGAGGTTGATCTAAAAATAGCATATGGGGTAATGGTTAACACCTAAAACAACTAGAAGTGTACATGGACAGTGTTCAGTATTCAGTTTAGGAAAATTAAACTTACACATTTATTCCATGGAGACGCATTTTACAACTTTGCAAACAGAATAGATCCTGTAGGAGCCGTCCGATTAGGGTCTGTTCTGTCAGTCAATTACTATTCATACAGTCACTAAACTATATGGTGTAAACTCTTACTGCACTGTGGACTTCAGTATGTTGCAAGCGTGAATTGCCTGTTTTATACGACCACTTACTGATCTAAGATATCGGATACATGCTTTGAGAGCTTCGTGCATTTCTTTACACCTGCAGTTGTGTGTTATCTGCTTTTACAGTACCAGACTTAGACTTCTTTCCGTGGTCTCAACAGTCTGATTTCGTTATACATAAGTATTTAAACAGTGATGGGAAGTTCGATAAAAACAGTGATGCGAGGTTCGATGATAATAGTGATCGGATGTCTTCTGACCAATGTTCTGACAGTGGAGATAATATGTCCTGACCACTGTCTTTGTGATAACAATACTCTGAGATGTTCGCGATCAGATGTTCCTACTGAAATTCCTGCCCATATTTCCAATGTGTATATCACCAATAGCAATTTTGACAGTCTGAAAGCCTCGACTTTTAACCATTTCTCTTGGGAAAATGTGACGTTTTTGGATCTACATGCAGAAAAGGGAACACACCTTCCCAGCCTAACTTTCGTGAAGCTTGAAAATCTGGAAATTCTTGGAATACATGGCGACGATCTGTGGACTATAGACCCATCTGCTTTTGAGGGTCTTGACAAAATTCATACTCTGGATTTCTCCAACAATATGCACGTAAGACTAGATCGTCTGTTGCCTGCTTTGAACGGAACAGTACGACAGGTACTGCCAAATCTGACAAACCTGACCATTTCAAGGCTGAATTCCGTGCAGATCGAAGCTTTATTTTTGGATTCTTATTTTATGCGTTCTGTTTCTTTTGGTCGTTCTTTAAAGTATCTCGATATGTCGTATACGAATATAGCAGTTTTTGATCACAATGAGCTGTATTTACTATGTGATTCTATTACACACATCAAGGCTCACAGCATATCACTTGGTGATGTGAGGAACTTCAATGATGCCCCGGACTGTAAAAGTCTTCGCATTCTTGATTTGACAGATACGTTATTACCAGCCGCCAATGTGAACTTGACGTTCGATTCGGTACTATTTAAATGTATCCATCTTCAAGACAATGTATACAACAGCGTGGAACGTTTTGTTCTTAACGGGATGATTGGAGGCGTTGTTGACATTAATTCTTACCATTTAAACATGACAGAGTGTGGTTATCACATGAAACATATCTTTGGTCGAAGAAATGGCATCAAATGGTTCAATTTTACAGTAACATTACCCGAAATTATGAGAAACGGTATTTCCGAAATTGACTTCTCTGAAAATAACATAGAATATTTTGCTCCAGAAAGCATATATCAATCGGAAAACTTGCAAATATTACGACTATCAAAGAACAGCTTAAACAAAATGCAAATAAACCACTGGAAAGAATTCGGAAGGCTCTTGCAGAAATCAAGAAAGCTACAAGAAGTCTACATCGCCGAGAACAACCTTGTGAATATTCCACATCATTTCTTCGAAAGTAATTCCAACCTTGAGTATATCGATTTATCTAGAAATGAACTTCAGTCCGTTGAATTTACTATCTATCATCTGAAGAAGCTCAACTTTCTGGATTTATCCCATAATCTGTTCAAGATTATTGACAAATTGACATACATGAAGATCAACGATTTGAGTGCAAACAAAGACGCCCCGAGGCAACAACAAACACTAAGCATCGGCCACACAACAACTCAAACTTCCTCGACGACAGCACAAACGCAAACAAATGTCACGTTTCAAGTAATCTTAGATAACAATCCTTATGAATGCAGTTGTAAAGAGGAAACGTATCTTTCGATTGAATGGCTTCAGTCTTCAACAGCTGTATACCGTCATAATGCCACAACATATGTGTGTGATTTCCACGGAGACTATATTGACATGCTCTCTCCTGTTATTGAAGTTATCAGAGCTGAATGTGCCCATCAGCACTTAATGAACATTCTTAAAGTTTTGATTCCTAGCTCTGTAACCGTCATTGTCCTGGTTCTGGTGATAATGGTGATTTGCCATCGACGTCACAAGAAGGAACAGCGTTACCAAGAATTCGTCGATCTCTTGAGAATGGGCGACTTTGATAAAAAGTATCTCGTGTTTCTCTCCTTTTGTTCCGAGGATAATGACTTTGTGATAAACCACCTTTACCCACAACTGCAAAAAGCCCTATCGGAGGCGACAAACACTGATAGGAATTTGGTTTGCATTGGTGATAGAGAATTCCGTCTAGGATTGCATGTACATGCTGAGGTCATGCGTTGCATGGAGGAATCTAGCGTGGTAGTGTTTGTAGTATCCAAAACCTTCTGTAGGAAGGATTGGTGCCAAATGGAAGTGGGTGAGGCCTACGATCAGCGCAAACCGATTGTAATGCTCATGAAAGAGTTCGTGGACACTGATGAAATGCCAATAGTCCTCGGTCGAATTTTTAATCGATACACTCACGCATCGTGGATAAATGACGATATTGACGGCCATCTTGAACCGGATATAGCTATCATAAGTGAATCCATTATAGAGCTTGCGCGAAAAGAGCACAAAGCACAAAACTAGTGAAACGCTTTAACCCTTTCCATACCTCCCTTAATAATTTATATCCATGTGTAAGAAATAATTGCTCTGGATTGTTTATATGAAGGAAAGTGTTACGGTGCCACAGTATGTTACAAACACAAAAAAACTCATTTTATTTTTTATAGTTTTGCATTAATGAATAGATACTAGTCTCTTTTATCCATTGCATTAAAGAAATAGCATAAGATATACCACAAAAGCCGTATTTATACCCCTTTTACTTTATTACCATCGAGCTTTTCTCTGACTTATCCAGTCAGCCACTTACGAGGAATGCTTATCAGGGTGACCTAGGGGAACTGATAAGCAGGACACATGCGTGATAAAGAAATAGGCGGCTATTTATCCGCATTTCCCTCTCGGTAGTCTCAAACTACGTAACCCATATGACTAGATAAGCTTTCTGTGGGTGATTTGTGGGAAACCGGCAATTAAATCAGCTTTTATAATTGATCGGGTGGAAGAAAGGGGGAGGAGCTTAGTGGAAAATATCACACATATTATAAGCTGTCCATTGGATATAAATGTGATTTAAAGCTGTAGATAATTACAAGATTATGCAACACAATAGGGGTCTTTCTATTCTTTTTCATGTTTTGACAGATGCAAATTTAAAGAAGTCGGCTTTTTCAAACAAACATAACTTCTGTAATTTTTTTCCGAATTATACGCGGTTTGCGGCATATCAAAAAGCATTGTCTCAGCCAGGGATTCGTGTCACAGTTTTTCGTTATTGTGCTTAGATCGTCTAAAATCAAAAGAAACGTAGCGGGTGGCAGAATTTTAGGGGTCTTAGAACTAAAATATTGCATAACTCCCAAACGGAGAGTTTTTATCAAAATTCTGTGACACGGTTCCCTGGACATGCTAAGGATTTAAATTGGCCAATTATAATAGGTTTAGTTCAAAAGATAACTTTGTAATCGCTGTTTGAAAACATTCCAACTTGCACCTTTAGATGAATTTCAAATGTCGGTTTTTATAGGATTTTCGATGTTTCTGATAAATAATCAAATAAATTAATAAAACTACCCAACTAGGCTCAGAAATAATGGCTCTAGGTAGTTTTAAATATGATTTTTCAATATCTAGGGCTAAACTATATCGCCACCTTAACTATTTTGAGATAAGCCATCAAATATCCTCAGGCACTCTATATTGGAACACTATTTAACATTGATAAGACCTTCAGCAGGTCTTCACCATTTTCTACTGTACACAATTATGCCTGTTTGTTTCAATGTAATGAATGCAGTTGTAAAGAGCAAACGTACCTTTCAATTGAATGGATTCAGTCTTCAACAGCTGTATACCGTCATAATGTTACATATGTGTGTGATTTCCACGGAGACTTTATTGACATGCTCTCTTCTGTTATTGAAGTTATCAGAGCTGAATGTGCCCATCAACACTTAATGAACATTCTTAAAGTTTTGATTCCTAGCTCTGTAACCGTCATTGTCCTGGCTCTGATGATACTGATGGTTCGTCGTCGACGTCAAAAGAATGAACAGCGGTACCAAGACTTCGTCGATCTCTTGAGAATGGGCGACTTTGATAAAAAAAAAAAAAGTATCTCGTGTTTCTCTCCTTTTGTTCCGAGGATAATGACTTTGTCATGAACCACCTTTACCCACAACTGCAAAAAGCCCTATCGGAGGTGACAAACACTGATAGGAATTTGGTTTGCATTGATGATAGAGAATTCCGTCTAGGATTGCATGTACATGTTAAGGTCATGCGTTGCATGGAGGAATCTAGCGTGGTAGTGTTTGTAGTATCCAAAACCTTCTGTAGGAAGGATTGGTGCCAAATGGAAGTGGGTGAGGCCTACGATCAGCGCAAACCGATTGTAATGCTCATGAAAGAGTTCGTGGACACTGATGAAATGCCAAAAGTCCTCGGTCGAATTTTTAATCGATACACTCACGCATCGTGGGTAAATAACGATAATGACGGCCATCTCGAACCGGATATAGCTATCATAAGTGAATCAACTGTAGAGCTTGCGCGAAAAGAGCACAAAGCACAAAACGAATGAAACGCTTTAACCCTTTCCATGACGAATATTCATGTGTAAGAAATAATTACTCTGCTCTGATGTTTATATGAAGGAAAGTGTTAACTATTTTGGGATAAGCCATCAAATATCCTCAGGCACTCTTATATTGTTACACTATTTAACATAGATAAGACCTTCAGCAGGTATTCAGCATTTTCTACTGTACACAATTATGCCTGTTTATTTCATTGTAATCATTTTCTCTAAATTGAATGAGAATTTGTTTTCGATCATGGTGAGACGCCAGTGAGTGAGTGAGTGAATGGGTTGGTGGGTGGGGGAATAAGTGAGTGAATCAGTGTGTGAATGAATGAATGAATTATTTAATGTGAGTCAGACAGTTAGTCAGTGTGCGGGCATGCAAGTCGGCAGTCGGGCGAGCGAGCAAGCGAGCGAGTGATTGTGTGAGTGATGAATGAGTCAGTCAGTGGGCGGGTTGGTTAGCCAGCGAGTGAAAGAGTGAATGAGTGAGTGGGCGAGATATTGGTTGAGTGAGTGAGTGAAAGAGTGAATGAGTTGTGTGTTTATCGCCATTGGCAACGTTACCGTTATGTAACCTGTTACCCGTGGACTATTCATTTATTAGCTGAATCTTTATACATGTATTGTAAAATGTTTAAGGGAATGTGTTGCTTAGACAATAACTGTATAATCAGATCTGTATCATGACAGGAGCAAACAGAGCAGACCTTGATCAGACGGTTTCTGCAGTAGATGTCTGATCTGGGTCTAGTCTGTATATGATGGGAAAAGATTTGTACTTAGTGAAATACATGTACATATATCTATTGCTAGGGATATGTACTTAGTGAAATACATGTACATATATCTATTCTATTGCTAGGGATGTGTACTTAGTGAAATACACGTACATATAGCTATTCTATTGCTAGGGATGTGTACTTAGTGAAATACATGTACATATATCTATTCTATTGCTAGGGATGTGTACTTAGTGAAATACACGTACATATATCTATTCTATTGCTAGGGATGTGTACTTAGTGAAATACATGTACATATATCTATTCTATTGCCAGGGATGTGTACTTAGTGAAATACACGTACATATATCTATTCTATTGCTAGGGATGTGTACTTAGTGAAATACACGTACATAATTCTATTGTTATGGATATATACTAAGTGAAATACATGTACATATATCTATTGCTAGGGATATGTACTTAGTGAAATACATGTACATAATTCTATTGCTAGGGATATGTACTTAGTGAAATACACGTACATAATTCTATTGTTATGGATATATACTAAGTGAAATACATGTACATAATCTATTGCTAGGGATATGTACTTAGTGAAATACACGTACATAATTCTATTGTTATGGATATATACTAAGTGAAATACATGTACATAATCTATTGCTAGGGATATGTACTTAGTGAAATACACGTACATAATTCTATTGTTATGGATATATACTAAGTGAAATACATGTACATAATCTATTGCTAGGGATATGTACTTAGTGAAATACACGTACATAATTCTATTGTTATGGATATATACTAAGTGAAATACATGTACATAATATATTGCTAGGGATATGTACTTAGTGAAATACACGTACATAATTCTATTGTTATGGATATATACTAAGTGAAATACACGTACATACTTCTATTGTTATGGATATATACTAAGTGAAATACACGTACATACTTCTATTGTTATGGATATATACTAAGTGAAATACATGTACATACTTCTATTGTTATGGATATATACTAAGTGAAATACACGTACATACTTCTATTGTTATGGATATATACTAAGTGAAATACACGTACATACTTCTATTGTTATGGATATATACTAAGTGAAATACACGTACATACTTCTATTGTTATGGATATATACTAAGTGAAATACACGTACATAATTCTATTGTTATGGATATATACTTAGTGAAATACATGTACATATATCTATTCTATTGCTAGGGATGTATACTTAGTGAAATACATGTACATATATCTATTGCTAGGGATGTATACTTAGTGAAATACATGTACATATATCTATTGCTAGGGATGTATACTAAGTGAAATGCATGTACATACTTCTATTGCTAGGGATGTATACTAAGTGAAATACATGTACATACTTCTATTGCTAGGAATATGACACTGTCATACCCTGGTAAATGACACAGACAAAAAATCAGTCGGTTATTAAACCCGTTAGGCCATGCATATTCATCTAAGAGATAATAACTGTATGAATATCAATTAGCTCTGAACTTTTTAATGGTAGATCTATCATACTCTGTTTGCAAAGGTGCCAAAAGGCATCTTTACATAGGAACCTTGGTATACTGAACAATGTTTATCATTCAACACGAGCAATGTGAAACCTTTAATATAATAAGCAATGTTTATCATGATTCAAAATTATTAACCGTTGATATGATGAGCCATGTTTAACCTTTAATATGATGAGATATGAGCTACATTTAGTATAATAAGCAATGTTTAACATTAACATAATGAACAATGTTTAACCATTAATATGATGAGCAATATTTAACCTTAACTTGTCGAGCAATGTTTAATATTTAACATGATGAGCCATATTTAAACTTTAACCTAATGAGCAGTGTTTAACCCTTTCCCTCATATATACTGGAATTTTCACGCATTTGCAAACAGAGTAGACCCGATCAGACGGCTCCTAGAGGAGCCGTCTGATCAGGGTCTTCTCTGCTTGCTAATAGAATTTGATAGATCTGTTTCTTTGCTTTCTAAAATGTCTACAATGTTCCATCTTCCATATTTCTTTATAACTATTTTGTTAATGAATATTCAGTAGGTACTGGAATTTGGCCTAAATACAGAACAGGGGATGGGTTAACCTTTAACATGACGAACAATGTTTAACCTTTAGGATGACGAACAATGTTGAACCTTTAGGATGATGAAAATGTTTAACCTTTAGGATGATGAACAATGTTTTAACCTTTAGGATGATGAACAATGTTTAACCTTTAGGATGATGAACAATGTTTAACCTTTAGGATGATGAACGATGTAGAACCTTTAGGATGATGAACAATGTTTAACCTTTAGGATGATGAACAATGTTTAACCTTTAGGATGATGAACGATGTTTAACCTTTAGGATGATGAACAATGTAGAACCTTTAGGATGATGAACAATGTTTAACCTTTAGGATGATGAACAATGTTTAACCTTTAGGATGATAAACAATGTAGAACCTTTAGGATGACGGAACAATGTTTAACCTTTAGGATGATGAACAAGGTTTAACCTTTAGGATGACGAACAATGTTTAACCTTTAGGATGATGAACAATGTTTAACCTTTAGGATGATGAACAATGTTTAACCTTTAGGATGATGAAAGGATGATGAACAATGTTTAACCTTTAGGATGATGAACAATGTTTAACCTTTAGGATGATGAACAATGTTTAACCTTTAGGATGATGAACAATGTAGAACCTTTAGGATGATGAACAATGTTTAACCTTTAGGATGATGAACGATGTTTAACCTTTAGGATGATGAACAATGTAGAACCTTTAGGATGATGAACAATGTTTAACCTTTAGGATGATGAACAATGTTTAACCTTTAGGATGATAAACAATGTAGAACCTTTAGGATGACGAACAATGTTTAACCTTTAGGATGATGAACAGTGTTTAACCTTTAGGATGACGAACAATGTTTAACCTTTAGGATGATGAACAATGTTTAACCTTTAGGATGATGAACAATGTTTAACCTTTAGGATGATGAACAATGTTTAACCTTTAGGATGACGAACAATGTTTAACCTTTAGGATGATGAACAATGTTTAACCTTTAGGATGATGAACAATGTAGAACCTTTAGGATGATGAACAATGTAGAACCTTTAGGATGATGAACAATGTAGAACCTTTAGGATGATGGGCACTATTTAAACTTAATAGAATTCGTATACTTTATCTCAAATTATTAAACGTTTTATTGAATTAAACATTATATTATATCTGTCGGCATGTGTTGTTGTCTTCTTTTCTCTACTTATTTGAAAATACATGTGATATATATCGATGACACCGTAGCCTCGGTGTCCCTCAGTAACCATTTCCCTAGTGAATATTCATGCAGAAATAATAGCATCGTGCATATTAGTTATATCTGTAGATATGACTTTTATATTGTCATATTAACCCGTCCCTTCATATAAAACGTGTTTTCACGCATCTGAAAACTGAGCAGACCCAGATCAGGGACTGCTCTATTTGCTGATGTAATGTGATATTTGATGCATTTCTTTACTTTCTAAAATGGCTACAATGTTCCACCTTCCTTCCATATTTCATTATAACTATTTTGTCCATGAATATTTAGTAGGTATTGAAGTTGGGGATACGTATAGAACAGGGAAAGGGTTAAACCTATTAAACAAAGAATTTTACCACGGAAGAAACTGTTGAAGCAGGCCACGGGGTTATAAAACATTTTACTCGAGTATGTGATCATTCTCAAGCATCTGATTGGTCAGATTCTGAGCTTGCCAATTAGGTACTTGAGAATGGTCTCAGAGTCGGACTCAGAAGTTTTATAACCTTAGGCCCAGATATATACATTGTATATATATATTCAGCCCATTTATTAAACAAACAGAACAAACCCTACAGGGGCCCTCTGATCTGGTCTGCTTGTTTGCAAAGATGCCAAAAGGCGTTTCTACGGGGAAATGGTAAACGTACATATACCTATATACATGCGCGTGCAAACCGATCACGTGACCTAGTGGATATGTGGACTCACTTGGAAATCGAGAGGTCGAATGTTCGACCCGTGGAAGGGACTCGTCATGATCGGTTGGAAAGCAGCCAGTTAGTTAAATTATAATACAGTAAAACCTCTCTATAACGGCCACCAAATTACATCAAGTATTTTGTGTTAAAGGTAGGTGGCCGCTTAAAGCAAGGTGAAAGTAAAACAGAACGCTCCTATAGGAGCGTACTGTTTTACTTTCACCTTGCTTTAAGCAGCCACCTGTCCTAAATACCAGCTAATTAACACAATTTAGTAACCGTTATACTGTTATGATTACCACGTTACCCATTACCTAATGAATATTCATATAAGAAATAATGACGTCATGAATATAAATTAGATAGCTTTTTTTATAATGACATATGAAAAAGAAAAGCTTTGGACCTGGTAAAAACTAGAATCAGATCTATATGATTCCATAAGCAAATAGAGCAGACTCTGATCAGGCAAGGCTTTGGGCTTATTCCAGTGACCAGCAAACCTGAGTGTCATGTGCCATTTTACATGTATAATGTACAATGTCACATATATAGGTGTAATCATGTGCAAAATTGTGTCACATGGAGAGAAATTACAGTAGAAACTGTCTTAAGCGGTCATTAAAAAGAGGTCTTATTATGTGTCTGTAAGGCAGTTGGTTGCTTAATGCAGGTCAAAAGTAATGCAGAAAGCTACTATAGGAGATTTCTGCATTACTGTTTAACCTGCATTAAGCAACCATCGTTTTTTCTAAGCTCCTATGTCTACTGTACACTGAAACTGTACTTTCTACTCTGTTTGCAAAGGCGTTAAAAGTGTATCTATGGAGTAAACGATTAATACTCGAATTTTGGGATAACTCGAACAAAAAGTCCAGCCCTTCCAAAACTTACAATACAGAATTGCTCTAAACTGTATCACTACATATATCTAGAAACACATGTTGCAGCTTAATACGGGTCTAAAGTAATGCTGAAAGCTCCTACAGGAGCTTTCAGCATTACTTTAGACCTGTATTAAGCTGTAAATCGAGACATTGTTCAGATTAGAAATCGGATGACTCGAACTTCTGATATCTCGACCTTATTTGCATGGTCCCTTGAAGTTCGAGTCATCAAAGTTCAACTGTACCTGTATACCCACCTGTTAGGCCTACCTGACAGCAATGAATGAAATGGAAATACTAAACTCAGAGGTTCAGATAAGATGCGTAAATTTAAACATTTTCAAAAATAACTCCTTTATTTCTCCCCCAAACATATACTGTGACCACTCTTTAGAATAGTTTCTTCGAGACGATTCTAAAGAGTGGTCACTGTATCAGGTTTGGTGGAGAAATGGCGATTTTAGTATTTTGGTACGCACCTTTATCTGTAGCACTGTTAAGTTAAACTAGATCAAAGTTATCCAGGTCTGTTACTTGAAGCAAATTCTCGTGAACAGAGTGCTGAACTTTTTGTGTGATTTTTTTGTGATTTGGTGTATGAATTTTGTAATTTTCCGAAGAATGTGTGACTGTGAAAGACATGCGTAATCCTTTACCTCATAAAATCGCATTTGCACGCCTTTGCCATCATGTAGGAGCCGTCTGATCAGGGTCAGCTCTGATTTCTTATGAACTTATATAAATTTGATTGTTTAGTATCAGCCACGGCCAAAATCAGCTACATGTACATAAATATTCATGGTGTCGTCAATTCTTACATAAATAATCAATGAATATTACGTGTCCGACACGTCTGATTTAGGTCTACTCTGTTTGCATAGCCGCCAAAAGGCAGATAAAGGATTCAAGAGGTTTTACTTTAAATACAGTTGAACTTCGATATCTCGAACTCGGATAATTCGAACTTCGGGATAACTCGAACAAAAAGTTCAGTCCCTTCAAAACTTACAATTTACAGAATTGCTCTAAAATGTATCGCTACAGGTATCTAGAAACACGTGTGACAGCTTAATACATGCAGGTCTAAAGTAATGCTGAAAGCTCCTACAGGAGCGTAGCCGCCAAAAGGCAGATAAAGGATTCAAGAGGTTTTACTTTATATAACTCTTTCTCTCATGATACAGTCCTATAGTGATAGAGTCAGAATTTTATTAATAAATAGGTCAAGCAGTGTATATTTTGATTAGTCTGAGGCGGTGATTGGTCTGGGTCTACACTACGCACACTAATAAAGTTCTGCAAATGCCTCTCAAATGCAGTTCAGTTGTGAGTCTTCAATGCAGGGTAGGTTAGCCTTTACCTGTTAGAGCTAACCCTAGAGCAGACCGAGATTAGACAGCTCAGGGACTGACTGATCATGGTCTGTTCTGTTTGCTTGTTAAATAACATAGATCTGATTCTTAAGCATCTACAATAGCCCAGAGACATACTCATAAATAATGTATACATGTAGATCTATATGTGTCTGTTTGAAATTATATAGATTTGCCTTTTGCAATGAAGAACTTGTAATAATGCTGTATGCAAGCATAAGAATTCAACTAGATCTAGATCTATCTAATCTAATAATTTAGCATTCATAACATCCTTTTTCACATCAGATAAAGGGTTAGCTAATGCTTATAACAATTAGATTAATTTTGTAAACAACAGTTTGAGCAACATTAGTTCTATTTAAAAGATAACCAGGCGTTAATTCAGCTGAACGGTTATTTTTCAAATTCCAAGCAACAGCAGGTGCGCCAAGCATTAGGAAGCTTCCCGATAGATGGCGCTGCGGTGACGTCACCAGCGCGCGACGTTCAATCGGCGTAGATTTGTTTACAATTATCGGTTCAATTATGAGTAGAATTTGAGGGGAATTTCCAGCTCTACGAATACATTGAGTAAAGCTTACTTTATTAATAGATATATAACATCCTCTAGATGTTCAAGGTAGGTTTTAAACGTTTTTCTTTCATGCACAGTGCAGTAGTCCCTCGATATCGTAAACAAAGACTCGGCCATGTGTACGAGTTGGGGTCACGGGCGAGTAATCTTACAACCTGTCAAAACGACATGTACATAAACATCTGCTCGCATTGAGACAGGAAACAAAAAAAAAGAAGAACGAAACATACCTAAGACGATTGCATGTATAGTTTGGAACTAACTGTTTGTTATGATTAATGCAGTTGCCTCCTTTAAACTTGCAAATCCCCTATCGCTGGGTCTGTCAATTTCAAATACCACGAAAACCAATAACGAAAACGCACAGTACTTACTCTGACATGCAGACAATGGTTGTCTACTGAAAAAACTTCACCTGATGAGTTGGCTAGAGATAAAATATTGTTGATCCTTTACTTCATGGATTTAAGAAGTTATGACATAATGAATATTAATTAGATTGTTTATGTTGCACGCTAATTCTCAAAGAAACTGTGCAATTGATGTCGCCACAGATTATTGGCTACACTGAGAATATTTGGAAATGAGCTAAATGTCTATACAATGCCTATAGGCATGGGGCACTTATATCTAATCAGATGTTTCAGACGTAAGCCGTCATTTGTTAGAAATGAAGCTAGAAGTAGTCTAAAATGTAACATTCGTTATTGTCGCCAAAAGGAATTTATATGCTTAACTGATTGTGCAGTTGAAACAGCAGCTCATTTGTATTTAATCCGTTCTAAATTTGCTAGAAGCACCTGAATTTTATCATTTAAATCAGATATATAAGCGACATAAGGCCTATGTATACATTTTGTGTGTCAATGTCAGACGTCGCCAAAATCGTGAAACATACGTGGTTAAATCTTACCTTCTACATAATTATTTAATAACAGACTAAACGTAATCTGTGATAACGTAAAAATGAAGATTATGGCGTTTAATATTAAAATATAGGTAATTGTTTAAGTCAATATCTTAGACATTCCAGCAGCAATGCATACAATAGTATTTTCTAGGGTAGGACAGTTAACAAAGAAACATACGTTTCCGCTATTGTATAGTTTTCCCATAATCCCACATGTAAATTATTATTCATGTTGATGTATAATATTCTTTCCTTCAAAATTATAGAATGTTTAAAATTATCACCAGTCTAAAGAAGCTTTCCAGCGGATAAAAGTCACTAAATGTAACAAACGTGCTGAAACATACGTTATAATAATATTTATTGTGATGTTAATTGAATCAACAGTAGAGGGTTACATGCTTATTACGCTCCTCTGACGTCATTTGTTATACACTGACGTCATTCCTTAACCGCCATGCTGCTTTTGTGAAACGCCTCGTGTTTACATTGAGAACAATAGATGTGTATATCCAAACGCTGACAGTACTTAGGTAAGTGGATTTATTTCTATTCATGATATGAGGAGTAACTTTATGTTAGGATCGTAATCGATAATAGATATCCAACAAATATTCATAAGATAACTGATTTTATACTAGGTTTATTAACTAAGCACATGGGTGTTAAGGAATATGTGTAACATACGTAATGATTGGTAACGTATGTTACGTTTTTTTGAAATATATTAACCACATAAATTATTCAATGGTTTATTATTTGAAATTGAAAAACCGGCTAGCATTTATATTAAAGCTCACTTTTGAACCAGAAAAAATTTCTATCAAATGTGTGTGTTATTGCTAAACATCGTGAAAGTGTATATACATTAAATGTGTAGTGTTCAGTGAGATTTGATGGTCTTATTATTAAAAATGAATCTCAATATAACGTTTTAATAGTCAATCTTAACATGATTTCTGATTTAATCACATATTTAAACAGGTATAAACAATAGTAATGTTTAGCAAGTTAGAAAATATGCTACGAAATCATTGCTTCGTATGTAACGTATGTTTCAGAAAATGCCACTGAAGTCCAGAAGAGATACAGGGAGCGAAAGAAGTCTTCTGAGGGCGAGAAATATCTACAAAAAGAAAGAGCTCGCCAACTGCGTTACTACAAACCGGTAGGTCAGCTTACATCTACAGAGAAAAAGAAGCGAAATGAAAGCATCAGGGCCCGTGTCAGAAAGCACAGACTGTTGAAAAAACATGAATTGAAAAACTCAGAACACATTGAGTCTGACGGAGGTGATACCCAAACATCAAGTGGGTATAGCTCTAACCATTCAGAGAGAAGTAATCTGATTGTTAGATTTCCAAACAGAAGGAACGGTCCAAGAAAGCGTACGAGTAAAGCACTGAAGAAGGCCAATGAAAAGCTGAGAAAAGTTATACGAGAGAACTTAGAATCAAAGAGGAAACTAAATCGAAAAGTAGTAAAGTCAAGCAGGCAAAGCCACATGCAAGACGCAACCACCACCAAAACACCGATAGACAGCATGAAACACACACACACACACACACACACCCAAACGCATACGCACACACACATATGAAATGAACACAGAAAGCACCAAAAGACACACAAGAAACAGGGACAAACGTTCCACAACATGAACAAACCACAAGCAAAAAGACGCAAGGCAAACAAAAGGAAGGGTGACAAAGAGAGTACCGCCTTGGCACGGTCAGCAGCAAAAACACCACTGGGGGTTTAAACCGGTTTACGGACGTCCTAACCTCACACTTCTCTCAAAGTCACCCTAGCTTTACAAATATTGTAAATAAAGGTATCCCCGCTGGACTTACCCACAACATAGACGACGGTGAACACAGGACAACATGTAAAACATAGCATAATAACTGTGACAATCCGTCAAATATGTACTCAATGGCTTTGCTGAAGTCAGAGCACCTGCAGGTAAGCCGTTAAGGGCACGACAGGGAAAAAATAATACATGAGTCTGGTAAGCTCCTCCTGTATCCAAGTTTAAGAGTATACCATCATAGAGTACTACCCTCGGCCTGTCATCGCGCAAGCAAAGAGGGAAGCGTAGCTACCGACTGTAAAAGGGTCGATAACCAAACATGCAGTGTGTTGCAATATAATAGGATCATAACCTTTCTTTTTAAATTTTTTAATGCGTTTTATAAACAAATCATGAAAATGGATATGACCCCGAATTTTCCTAAGTTTGTAGATAACATCCCCATAAAATTCTGGTTGAGAAATGCCTTGTCGCAGTAACGTCCGTAGATTGCAATTATATTTACTAATGAGAGGTAAATTTCGATAATAAAATTTAGAAAAGGTTTTCCGAAGTTTGTGATATCTGTAACCTTGCTTAAGAAGTTTATCAGTTATAACTAAATTACGTCTGTTAAAATCTTCAAGCAAAGAACAGGCTCGGGCAAACCTAATAAGTTGAGAAATATAAACACCATAAGATGTAGAACGTGGCACATCCCCATCTAGAAAAGGATAATTAACAATTTTAAAATTAAAATCTTCTCTTTTATCGTATACTTTGGACGAAACTTTATCATTTGTAATTGAAAGATTCAAATCTAAAAATGAAGCAATAATGTCAGATTGATTAGCTTTGTTTAAAGACAGTTCTTTTGGGTAGATTGAAGAAACCATAGTATCAAAATAAGGATTATCTAAATTCAAAATATCGTCTAAATACCTTGAAGTTTTATTAAAAGCATTAACAATATCGGTCTGTGTATCAGGTTTTAAGCTAAGCATAAAATCCCTCTCGTAGCAATACAAAAACAAATCTGCAACAAGAGGGGCACAATTTGTACCCATGGGTATACCAACAACTTGACGATATATGGTATCTCCATAACGCACAAATATATTATCTAAAAGAAAGGTAAGAGATCTACAAACATCAAGGCAAGTCCACATTGTGTAATGTTCAACTTCTGAATTCGAAAAGAATGAACGTTGAACATTACAAGCAATGAACATTTTGTTTTCTCTGGCAAAGGTTTTTTCTATTAATTTAATAAGTCTATCCTTTATAAGATGGTGAGGTAGAGTAGTATAGAGTGTAGAGAAATCATAAGAGCTCAGTAAAGAAATGTTATACTGTTCATTTTCAAGTTTTGTTAAAACATCATTTGAATTTTTTATGGACCAAAAAACATTAATACCAGAATTTTCATATATTTTATCACAGTAGCGTTTAACATGTTCTTTGATCGTAGTAAGACAGGACGTCAAAAGTATAGATAATTTAGTAGTGGTACAACAGCTAGAGTTGGCAATAAAACGCGACTTATAAGGGTTTTTATGTAGTTTCGGAATCCAGTACAAAGTAGAAAGTTTATGTTGTTTTATGTTAGGACCAGACTTAAAATCATTGCACATTTTTACATGTTCCGAGACTATATCTTTTTCAGGTGTTTGAACAGTTATATAAGTTTTTGAATCAGTTAGTTCCTTCTTTAAAACATCAACATAATACAATCTTCAAATAATGATTACATTGTTTGATGCCTTGTCAGCAGGAACAAGAACATAATCTGAATGAAAATTAGAAATGTTTTTCTTCAAGTAGCGAAATGTAACTCTAGGTCGAGGTGGTAAAAGATGGTTATTTGATTTGTAAAAAGTTATTCGTGTATCAATAATATCGAAAATACATTTCTTCCAATCCGAAAGGGCATTAACATCAGCATGTTCTCGTCGACACCATTTGATGCAGAATTCTTGAATAGCTTCAGCAATATGAGTTCGACAAGCGTCAAAATCAATAAGTGAAGGTAATCTATATTTAGGTCCTTTAGTTAGGAGGGTCCTGAGACGTTTATCCTTAATGATATCAAAATTACCAGTAATGACATGACCAACTGGTTTATAGCAAAAGCTAGAAATGCTACAATCTCAAGAAATAGGGGTATTAACATCAATATTTAAGTCAGAAACAATTTTATTGTAGTTCAAAATAACATTTCTAATAGGTTTATTATATTTATAACAGATGATTGGTGATTCAGAGTTGATGAAATATTTGGGAATAGCCTCGATTACATTCTTATCACGAAATATACTTTGAATATCAATAAAATCGATACCTTTATTTAGGAACTGAAGTTTCAGAAAATGTCTTTTATGTTCAGATTCTTTATCAATACGTGGACGAAGAACATGCTGTGTGTAACTTTGTATAAGTGAGGCAGTATTAATTAACGGATCTGTACGCATATAGATTTTATCAGCCTCTTCGTCTATTGACTTAAGACAGGAAAAGGGTAAAGATGATAAACAAGATAACATAGAATGTTTACCAGTTTGTTTTAGAATAGTATGTAAATCATGGATAGACATATTACGACGTAATTTACGCTTAATATTACCATTTCTACGTCTGCCATGTGATCTACTTTTACGTTTTCGAATAGAAAATATAGAGAAAATATCGATACTTGGATCTTTAGAAATATTGCCGCTTTGGAAAATGTTATCATTAAGGCCTAAAGGAAAAGGTGTTTGTAATTTCTTTATCCAGTCTAGCTCTGTGATGAAACGAGCTTTAGATTTTAAACTACCTGTAGTTTTAGAATCATAATAAATTTGTTCTACTGGTTGAACCGAAACATATTTGAAAGAATGTCCTGTATGACGAAAATGCTGGTAAAGAAAATTGCGTACTTTTTTGATCCGGCAATGGTAACTGTGTTCACGAAACCTAGTTTTTAAAGAACGTCCTGTCTGACCTACATATTGAATGCCACAACGTGGCGCATTTCATGTAAGAACATATAGAGAAAGCTGCAACGATTGCAAAAGTTAAATCAGAAACAAAGAAATCTTACCCCCAGAAGTAAAACAAATGCCAGTTTAATTTCTTCAGGTGTGAAGAAACCACAGGCAGATAAGATCCGGAAACAGCTATTGTTCGGCAATGTACTTATTCATGAAATGAAAAAAATGTCTGATAAAGGAAGCAAAACTCAAAAAACACACTTGTATGCCAGTATTGCTGGAGGTATTGTACAAAAGTACAGATTTATTTCGAAACTAAGCAAAGAACTTAATGTCAATAGAAACAAGATATCGAAAGTCATCAAGAATGGTGTAAACTTTTCAAAAATCAGACGAAGAAGAACTATTGCCAAATATCAGGAGAGTGTTACGTGTTTTCTAGAGAGAGAGGATAATTGTCGAATGCAGCCAGGAAAGAGAGACACTACCAAAATGGGGCCAGAAAAGATCCAAACAAGGCTTTTGACAGATTATATGGCAAATTTACACCAAAAGTATATGTCAGAAAATCCGACGAACAAAATATCTTTGGCAACATTTTGCCGGATGCGTCAAAAACACATCCTACCAACAAACTTTCTGAGCAGAAATGTCTGTCTGTGTACCAAACACCAGAATATTGGTATGAAGTTACAATCGGTGCGCAAAGCAGGAATAGATGTTCCACAGAATCCAGAATCGTTTATCCAAAACCCGACGCAGATAGAAAAAACACATATTCCAGATACAATGGTGTATACTAAATGGAAGAGAGTTTCCCTTGAAAACAATAAGAAAAAGATGAAAATAGTGACAGAGACACTTGATCGTGAAAAGTTCTACGAAGACTGGGTGAAAGAAGTTTAAGTGTTTAGAGTGCATTACGACACAATGAGAGCACAGTACAGAGAAGCAAAGGTTCTGAAAGAAAACCTTCCATACGGCGAGGTTGTAATCCACATGGACTTTGCAGAAAATTACAGTTGCAAAACCGCAGATGAAATACAATCAGCATATTGGAATGCGTCTCAAGTCACGTTGCACCCTATGGTAGTTTACTTCAAGACAGAGGATGGCCAGCTGAAACACCAGAGCTACGTCGCTATTTCTGACGAACTTTCTCACTCTGCCAGTACCGTTTTAGCAATTCTTGAACGCCTCTTTCATGGTGAAATTGATTTACCCGGTTGTGACGAAATAAAATATGTACACTATTGGACAGATAGTCCGAGTAGTCAATACAGGAATCGCTTCATATTTCACACGGTCGCAAATCATGAAAGCATATTTGGATCTGAAGCTACATGGAACTATTATGAGGCTGGCCATGGCAAAAACGTTTGTGACGGGCTTGGTGGCACGGTGAAGCGAATGGCAGACGAATCCGTCAGATCAGGCAAATTTACGATTCAGGATGCTGAAGAGTTCATGAAATGGGCAACCCAATCAAGTTTAAAAGAAGTGATGTTCTTTTTTGTGTCAAAAGAGGAATGTGAGAAAATGGCATCAAGAGTCCGTGAAATAGATTTCAAGCCAATAAAGGGCACGCTTAAGATACACTCTGTGAAAGTCAATGGAGTAGGGCTGTTCTGCACAAGGGAAGTATCTTGTTACTGTCCGCTGTGCATGGAGGGATTAATGTGTGATTCGTGGACCATTGTTCCAAATAAAAAAGCTTTGAAGCCAGTCGTCGCATCGACCGTTACACTAGAGAACGAAACGGATGCCACCAAACATGAAGAGTGGATTGCAGGTCAGTATGTAGCAGCAGTGTACGAAGGCAGCTGGTACATTGGACAAGTGACTGATGGTGACGAAAGTGATGTTGAAATAAGTTTCATGGAGAAAAAAATATCAATGTTTCGTTGGCCTAGAATTGAGGATAAAATTTGGGTGAATAAATCCAACGTTTTGTGCAAAATAGATTCCCCTATACCGTCTGGAAAATCCAAACGCATGTTCAAACTGAACACATCAGATAGCGAAACAATTGAGGCAGAATATAAACATTTTGTGGAAGTATGAAACAAACGTTACCATAATGTTTAGGTCAAATACATCACACAAGACTGTTTAAATCTTATCAGTTGATTATATTAATGTTGTAGTATTCAGTACAGTTTATGTGACGTCATAGAACGGTAAAGCTTAGCACAGTTGGTTAGAAAGTTGTTTTTTCTTAGGATGTTTCCTTTTTCCATCCCACTTAACATTTCAATGAGATCAGTAGCCTAAAATGAATGAAAACTTTAAAGCAGAAAACTAGACATTTTATACAAAAAAGACTCGACTATGCGTCTGGCAAATCTAAACATGCGTTTAAAGTATACAGATAAGATAGCGTAGAATAAAGACAGAAGACAGATTTTGTGACTTTTTTTGAAACAAACGTTACCTTTATTTATAGGCTCAGATGTACCACATAAAATTATCTAAAGAATTTTTTACTGATTATTCTCATGGTGTTGAAATGTCCGCCACAGTTTGTCTGTCGTCATATAATGATGCAGCTTTCACAGTTGTTTTAAGGGAGTTCAGTTTGTCTGCTGTTACAGTTTTTTCTTTCTTTTATTCAACTTAACATTTCATTGTGTTGTTTAGGTGTTACCTCTTATTGGCTTCATGTAAAATCCCAGTTTTTCGATAAATATTGAATGTGAACTGTAGAAATGTGATATTTTCATATCAATTCGAATGAAAATCAAGCAATTCTGCATGAAATAGTATTGTAAGTAACAAAGAAACATACGTTATTTAGAAAAATGACTACCATGTTGCAATTATCAGCAACTCTAAAACCAGACAGATGATGTTCAAAATATTTATACATGTCAGAAAATACACTTATACCTTGAAAATGATCTATCCTAAATTGGAATTACAGAACAATTAAAAAATGAAATATTGAAATGTGTTATGCTATGTTTTATTGAGAATGGGCGTGCAACAGCATACAGACAGAACTTTTGGACTTGAGCAAACAGCAAACACTGATCAGACGGTTCTTAGTCTTACAGGAGCCATCTGATCTGGGTTTACTCATTTTGCACAGGTGTAGAAAGACGTATTTATAATGTATGTATGAATATTTACTTAATTCTGTTAACTTATTTATCAAACTTAATATACAGACATGAATACATGTTAGGCTAATGTTTACGTTAGAAGTGTTAAAAACTTAAAACTGTGAAATAAAGAATGTATGAAAGAAAGCCTCTTGTCAATGATAAAATGTTAGTAAAGTGAGAACAGGGGTCAAAACATTGATCACTATGACACTAGGCAGTGTAGGCACTAATATTGAATGCCCACCACAGGCGACAGGCATCATCAACAAGAGAACCATGGCAGAAATTGAAGAATCAGCAATATATTATTTCGTATGCCAACACAGCAGACGTTGATCAGAAGGCTCTTATAACAGCAGTCTGATCTGTGACTATTCTTTTGGTAAATGTGTAAAGATATGTGCATATCTATAGAGTAATCTATGACATAATCCCGGTTCTATATTTATTCCAAATTTCAATACCGGAAATATTCTTGGACAAACTAGTATAATGAAATATGTCGGGTGGAACATTGTAGCCGTTTTAGAAAGTAAAGAAACAGATCTTCCAATTTCCACTAGCAATCAGAGCATACCCTGATCAGACAGTTCCTATAGAAGCCGTCTGATATGGGTCTACTCTGTTTGCAAATGTGTGAAAACATGTTTATATGAAGGATAGGGTTAAAGAATTATTACTGTACATTATTCTTTCTCTGTTTATTATTCATGTAAGAAATAACGAAATCATACTTATTTATTGGCTGAATTTTTATAATGGCATGATGTACAACTATACACATCTTGTGTGTATTTAAGTTAAGTGTTCCTTTTATTTTGCTTAAGCCTTTACTTCATGAATATTCATATAAGAAATAATGACATTATGAAAATTAATAAGCTAAAGTTTTATAATGACATGAGCACAGGAATGTTCAGTCATGTCTCACAGAGCAGACCCTGATAAGGTGAACCCATTTAAAAGGTGAATCTATGCAGTAAATGTTAATAAATTGTCAGACGTCTGGAATCTTTAGAATTTGATTGTGATATTTGGATATTGTTGCAGTTCTTGGTGGCCCATGCAGAGGAGAGCACAGTCATAGAGCCGGGTCAGCTCTGAAGAAGTGAAGGGGGAGGAGCGTAGCTAATATGGTATGTTCTCGTAACCCTTTCTTTCTCAAGCGGGCTTTCAAGCGCGTTTCTTATATATGTTCGTTGGATCTATTACCATAATGGACAATTTTAATGAGCAAACTGGTACTTAGGACACCGTGTAAGCGGAAGTGAATGTCTGTGTAAACAAACGTATCAAAAACGAAACAAAAAATCGACTTTTTGAGGGGGTTTTGAAGTCGCATAATGACCCAAAGGGTGCGATTTTCTCGGCGAATCATATCATCAATGCCAAATGTTTCAGTTAGCGATTATACTGATTTTTTCGGCATAAAAGGTGACTTAGAAGACAGGTCTATTTCGGCCCCATTTCAGAATCATCCTTTAGTGATTCGAACAGCTCTGAAACAGATGACACTGTATGTTCAGCACCCTCTCTTCTGCCTCAGGGGTAGGGGTTGTGAGTGGGTGTGGTCTTGGTTGTAGTAGAAGAGTGTGAGATCGCCGTAGAAGACGAGTACTAGGCAGAAATGCTCGGGTTGGATCCAGAACCCAGCATATGCATTTCAGCCCCCCTCAGACCCAAAATCCTGACTATCAATGATCACTGGACAGATGTAAACAACCTCGTCCTTGGTGGCAACTATGAATAAACAGTTCCATGAGGATTCATATATCTGTTTTCATTTTCAAAACAAAGCCCCCAAACTACAAATAACTTTGACATTTGTCATAAAATATACCTAAACAACATAGTAAAGCTTATTTGGACTGAAATTTGCAAAAACAAATCTGTTTGAAACAGTTTTATAAGAGGAAAAACAACAAATTGTCATTTTTTTTCTGATGCTAGAGCTCATTTGCATATTATGAATATTAATTATATGCAGATTTTTTTGTAATTTGCATATGCAAATACAAAAGAAAATAACATACCCTTTCCAAATGAATGGTATATAGTTTTATGGGTCTTGGACAAATAACAAACACAGTATTAGTGATTACATAGATCAGTACATGTTAATAAATAATAATGCAAATTTCCAAAATAGTGCTGAGAACGAAAGGATTAACAGCCCCATTTGCAGGGCACTCTCAATGGAATCTGACAGATCTGTTCCTTTAGTTTCTATAATGGCTACAATGATCCACATTCCATTTCATTACAACTATTTTGTCCATGTATATTGAGAAGGTATTGAACTATGAAAAAACAGGGAAAGGGATTGGTGACTGTCAAGAGTAACTGCAAGACAGCATTTGATAGATCTATAGTACAGTACACACTTTAGCTATAGCTCTGTTCATGAAATTCATGAATATCATTATTTCTTTAACCCTTTACTCCATGAATATTCATTCAGGAAATAATGATATCATGAATACTTATTACATTATACTTTTTATAAAGGCACATGAACACTGGACATTTTGGCAAATGCAGAAACGGTAGAATCTTATCTATATTACAGCGTATTTAATAAACAATTAGAGCAGACACTGATCAGACGGCTACTGTAGGTCAGTGTAGGAGCCATCAAATCTGGGTCTACTCTGTTTGCAAAGGTATATAAAAGCCTTTTTACACCTTTAGAAACAGTAGACCCAGATCAGAATAATTCTGAATCAGATGGCTTCTGTCTTGTCCAGTAGATGTCTGATCTGGGTCTGCTTTGTTTGCTTATGGCATTACATGTATATACGATAGTTGTGATTTTTTAGCTTGTCTTTTTCAAAGAAACGTCAAGCTATTGTGATCACTGGGTTATAGGCGTTGTCGTAGTTGTAGGCATCATGGTCAGCGTGCAAAAACTTTAATATAGTTGATTCCTCAAAAGTATAAGAGGCATCAACATAAAGCTTCATAGGTGAGTAGGTCTCATTGAGGAGAAGGCCCCTACGTAATAACCATAACTCTTGATTTAATTTATTTTTTAGTTATGGCCCTTTATTTTTTTCAGTGAACAAACACCAAATGAGACAATTGTTGATGCCGCATGCGGCTCTTGTTACAGTTTCTGCCAAGTTAACCCTTTACTCCATAAATGCACTTTTCTACACCTTTACAAACAGACTAGACCCAGATCAGATAGCTCCTGTAGTCCTGAGGGCCTGCTATGTTTGCTTTTTAGCTCCACTTTTTCAAAAAGTGGAGCTAGTGTCATGACCCTCTCGTCGGCGTTGGTTAACCTTTTTGTTAAGGTCCTTTTCTCAGAAACCATCAAACATATTTTGATCATATTTGGTATGTATGTTTATAATATACAACTGGTATTTATTATTATTTATTATATACAACTTACTGGTACTACAGTTTTTGTTTAAAAAGTTTAAACTTTACATTATAGAAATAGAGCAAATACATAATTCATGCCATTGTTATTTCTTACATGAATTCTGAAGAGTTAATCATGAAATAAAAGTTTAAACCAATCCTAAAACTATCCGGACACCATCAAAACTTTGGGTGTGCTCCCTAGTTCACATGTGATCACTTGGATGCAAAGACCTAATGAAGCATCTGGATCTTGTAGAGGTTTCCATTAGTCTCTATCACTTCATACCTTGGCTTGCCACTGTCCAGAGCTACAGATAATGATGCCTACCCAAATACTAAAATCGTCATTTCTCCACCAAACCTTATACTGTGACCACTTTAGAATCGTCTCAAAGAGACGATTCTAAAGAGTGGTCACAGTATAGGGTTTGGTGGAGAAACAGGGCTTTTTTTCGGTCGATTTTATAGCCGTTTATAGGCTATATTCCCAATGGCAAAAAGTATGTTTTTTCCCAATTCCCAATCAAAAGACTAAAATGTAATAAAGAGGCAAAAAGTATATTCATATGTCATCTAATTGCCCATTTTTGAGGTCCACAAGGTATTTGTGCATTCTTTGAGTGGAACAGAACATCATTTAATGGTGTAAAATGCTAAAAGATTTGTTGCAAAACTTATTTTGATATGTTCAATTTTCCCAATTTTGTTAAAACGATGCAAAACAAAAAATTCCCAATGCTAGGGGTACGGGTCATGTTCCCAAAATGGTCAGAAAAAGCCCTGAGAAATAAAGAAGCTATGCTTCAAGCTTGTAAATGTTTAAATGTACGCATCTTATCAGGAGCTCTGCACTGTCCTTATGTGGGTACAGCTGCTTATTTTGAGTTTAATGGCAGTTTATTGTATATTTTATGTTACTGGACTTTCCCTCATATGAATTCTTTTTCATGCCACTGCAAACAGGGTAGACCTTGATCAAACGGCTCCTGAAGAGCTGTCTGATCAATCAGTGTCTGCTCTGTTTGATTATGAAATTATAGATCGGGGGGGGGGGGGGCCTACAGTTTCTACCAATACCAGCTGTTCCTGTGTACATATGCCATTTTGGTGCCAGTACCTGTTTGTAAGTGTTTTCAATATGAACTTCCATGGGTCCCCTTTTTGTGTCAGTCTATATATCTCCCTAACCTGGGGCCTGTGTGATCCAGTAGTTAGGATCTGTGACTGACAATCACTTAGCCCCTCAGCGCTATGGTTTGTATCCCTGCTATGGTTTGTATCCCCGTCTGGACATTTTGATTTTTCATGTGAGGAAGCTATCCAGCTGGCTTACAGTAAGTTGATGGTTCTAACCAGGTGTTCTGTATATGAAACAATGCATGGAAAAAACTCTGGGGTCTTCATCAAACTGTAATTAGCTGGTCATTGTGATATGACTGAATACAGTTAAGGCTATGTAAAGATCAGTTTCTTTAGTTTCTAAAATGGCTACATTGTTTCACCTTCCATATCTCATTATAACTTTTGTCCACAACTATTTTGTCCATGAATATTTGATAGGTATTGAAATTTGGAATAAAGATAGAACAGGGAAAGGGTTAAGCAGCCACCTGCTTTTAAAAAACTCATGCGGCTCCTGTAGGAGTCGGCTACTCAGAGTTTGCTCTGTTTGCTTATGAAATTATACTACATTTGACTCCACAGTTTCAACCACTACCAAACTATTCCTTTGTACATGTGCAAATGTGTGTACCCAATACTAAAATTATCATTTCTCCACCAAATCCTATACTGTGACCACTCTTTAGAATCATCTCGAAGAGAAAACCCTAAAGAGTGGTCACAGTATAGGGTTTGGCGGAGAAATAATTGAGTTATTCTCGAAAATGTTTAAATTCTCTATGTTCTACAGTAGCCCCTCTACATGGATTTGTAAAACTGGATACAGAGCTACAGATAAAGGTGCTTACCCAAATACTAAAATCATCATTTCTCCACCAAAGAAGCTAAAAAGAGAAATAAAGGAGCTATTCTTGAATTTTCTTAAATGTATGCATCTTATCTAGACCTCTGTAAATATTCAACAGGGAAAAGGTTAACTCTTTCCCTGTTCTATATTTTAGTCCAAATTTGAATACCTACTGAATATTCATGGACGACATAGTTATAATGAAACATGGAAGGTGGAACATTGTAGCCATTTTAGAAAGTAAAGAAACAGATCTATCAAATTCTATTAGCAAACAGAGTAGACCCTGATCAGACGGCTCCTCTAGGAGCCGTCTGATCTGGGTCTACTCTGTTTGCAAATGCGTGAAAACACGTTTATATGAGGTAAAGGGTTAATCACATCTAGTGAAGCCTGTTTACTGTTTAGAGTGAAAGTTTTATGTAATCAGAACAAGTTGTGAGTCCACAGTTTGGCTGAATTCATTATAATGATATTGGGCCACTACTGAATTGTCACTGCACCTAGAAACAGTGCTATTGAGGATTTAGCACTGAGTTGTGAATATTTAGTAATACCTGAATTTTATAATTGCATAAATATTATGAATACGGGATTGTTAAAAACTTTGGTACATGTATATAAATTTGCAAAAACTGAGAATATGAATCTATATAATAACACCCGTTAAGGGCAGAGGGATATAGTTTTCATGTTGTTTGTGCATCCATCACTCCGTCCCGGAGTCATATATCAGAAACAGTTTTTCTTTGAATCTTTGTGTAAATGTTAAGTGCCATAATTTAAAGGAATGTTGGTCTGCAAGTGTCACTCAAATTGACTTTGGAACACCAGAGTTATTACACTTTGTGAAAAATGTTAACATTTTTTTCTGTCCGGAGCCATTGTCACAAACTGTAAAAGTTATTCTATGGAACTTGTGAAAGTGTTAAGCAGTATGACAGAGGTCCAGATAAGATGTGTAAATTCAAACATTTTTAAGAATAACTTCTTTATTTCTCCACCTAACCCTATCTTGTGACCACTCTTTAGAATGGTCTCTTCAAGACGATTCTAATGGGTGGTCACAACATAGGGTTTGGTGGAGAAATGACAATTTTAGTATTTGTGTAGGCACCATTTTCTGTAGCTCTTGTATAAGGACACGTGGCTCTGCATGTATCATTTATATTGACCTTACGGCACTAGAGTTATGTCTCTTTGTTTGCAAAAAAATGTAACATTTTGGTCTGTCCAGAGCCATTTCTCAGAAACTGTAAGGCGTTTTACTACGAAACTTTGTAGATATTAAGTAGCTTAAGGACATTAGGTCCTGCAAGTGTCATTCATATCGATGTTAGAACCCTAACTTATGGGCCTTATGCCGTTATGGTCCTTTGTTTGAGAAAAATGTAATATTTTTGTATGTCCAGAGACATTTTGAAAGAACTACGGTATTTAGAGTTTTCCTATGTATGAAAGTTTGAAACTTTGTGAAAGTGTTTTACATTATATAATCTTGGAAACCAGAGTTATGATCCTTTGTTTGGGGAAAACGTCACGTTTTGTCTGTCCACAGCCATATCTCAGGAACTGTTTGGAGTTTCTTCTATGAAACTTTGTGTAAATGTCTACTACCATTAGGAAATGTGACTCTGCAAGTATAACTTATATTGATTTGAGGAAACACTAGAGTTATGGTCCTCTGTTGCCAAAAACTTAACATTTTTTTGTCAGAAAGGAGTCATATCTTGGAAATGGTTTGGATTTTTTCTATGAAACTTGGTATAAATGTTTAGTGCTATAATACCAATCTCGCCCTGCAGGTATCACTAACATTTATCTTTGAACACCAGAGTTATGGTCCTTTCTTTGCAGAAAACCTTTTTGTTTGTCTAAGTCATATCTCAGAAACTTTTATGTGTTTTCCAACGAAACTTTGTATAAATGTTAAATACCATAAAGATTACCATAAACAAATATTGTCCTGTAAATACACACATTGGTCTTGCAACACAGAGTTATGGCTGTTTGTTTTGAAAAATCTTAAACGTTTTGCCTGTCTGGCCAGCACTTGTTTGGTGGGGGATATCACTTCAACAAATTTGCTTGTTCATACTACAGTGATAAAATTCCATCTACTGGTATGTCTGATACATGTATTTATTAGTTTTGACATGAACAGGGGACACATTCCACTTTTCCGCTCTTCCTTTAATGTGATCTGCCCTTTATTTTTAGCTCACCTGAGCAAAGCTCAGAGTGAGCTTTTGGGAGACTTGAATGTCCGGCGTCAACAATTTGCTTGTGAACACTCTAGTGGTCACAGTTTTGGTCCAATCTTTATGAAACTTGGTTAGATTGAGTGTCTTGATAAAATCTCGGACGAGTTTGAAAGTGGGTCAAGTTGGGTTAAAAACTAGGTCAAATAGTAGGAAAACCTTGTGAACCCTCTAGAGGTCACATTTTTAGCCCAATTTTCATGAAACTTGGTCAGAATGATTGTCTTAATAAAATATCAGAGGAGTTTGAAAAGTGGGTTATGTGGGGTAAAAAAACTAGGTCTAACAGTAGCAAAACCTTGTGAACACTCTAGTGGTAGCATTTTTGTCCAATCTTCATGAAACTAAGTCATAATAATTGTCTTGATAAAATCTCAAACTAGTTTGAAAGTGGGTTATGTGGGGTTAAAAACTAGGTCATTAGGTCAACTAGTAGGAAAACCTTGTGTACACTCTAGAGGTCACATTTATAGCCAAATCGTCATGAAAATTGGTCAGAATGATTGTCCTAATAAAATATTGGACAAGTTTGCAAGTGGGTTACGTGTTGTCAAAAAATAGGTCACTGGGTCATATCTTAGAAAAATCTTGTTTACACTCCAGCGGCCACATTTTTAGCCCAATCTTCCTCAAACTCACTCAGAGTGTTTGTCTTGGTGATATCAAGGTTGAGTGTGATCATGGGTGGGGTGGGAATAAAAAGTAGGTCACTAGGTCAAATCTTAGAAAAATTGCTCTAGAGGGCAAATTTTTAGCCCAATCTTCATTGGTCAGAATCATTGTCTTGATAAAGTCAATGTTCTAAATCTTTGAAAATCTTGTTCTGCAGAACCACTGCTCATGATCCGCTATCAATATTGTTCAAATATTGTCCCTAATGTCAATATTGGCCCTACCCATGGACTACCCAGCAAAAATCTTAAATCTATGGTAATCAGGTGAGCGATTAAGGGCCATCTTGGCCCTCTTGTCTATATTGCAGAGCAAGTGAGTTGTTCTTTTTTTTCTTCAAATCTATATTGCAGGATGAGTAACTATTTCAAGATTTTTTGTTCCCTGATGATTATTCATAGGGTACCGTAATTGTTTAACCCTTTTCTTCACACATTTGCAAATAGAGTAGACCAAGATCAGACAGCTCCTATAGGAGCCGTCTGATCAGGGTCTGCGCTTTTTGCTTTTGACATAATATAGGTCTGATTACAGTTTTTACCTAAGAAAAATATTAATATTTTCATGAAAAGTTTACATTATAATATAAAAAATTCAGCTAATAATTATTCATGATGTCATTATGTCTTACATGAATAGTGAGCAGGAAAAGCGTTAACCCATTCCCCCATGTTGACGCTTCTGTAAAAGTCACTTTATGAAACCATTGTGATAAATAGAGCATTTGCTCCTATAGGAGCAAATGCCCTGTTTATCACAATGGTTTCAAACTACAAAATCCTAAAATTTTACTTTTCTCTAGTAAATGCTCCTTTTGGGTAGATTCATACAAAGAGGTTGGGTCTAAAAATAACCTATGAAGTAAAGGGTTAAGCATGGCTTGTTTGGCTGTTCCCATTTCCTTTTCATTACTGGCTTTCCCATAGGACTCAATTTGGAGGAATTCGTATTTAATGGACTTCATATAATGAAATTTATGAAGACACCTACACGGATCCATGTCTGCAAAAGGGAACTAAAAAATTGTCTGAAAAAAAATGGATATTAAAGGTCTGAGATGATCCTGACCAAAAAGTTCCTTAGCTTAGAGGGAACCAAGATTAGCCCTTTCTCTGTTTTATGTTTATTCCAAAATTCAATACCTACTGAATATTCGTGCAAAATATAGTTACAACGAAATATGGAAGGTGGGACATTGTAGCCATTTTAGATTGAGCAAAGAATCATAATTATCTTTCATGGCTTTGTGTTGGTGTTGCCTCCAGCTTACTGTCTGAGCTCTCTGCTCACTGGCAGTGAAGTTTGTCTTAGCTGTTTACACTGTGACTTTGTATTAACCCTTTCCTCCATAAATATGCCTTTCTACGCCTCTGTAAAAGTCACTTTTTGAAACCATTGTGATAAATAGAGCATTTGCTCTATTGAAAAGAAATGGAAGTAGAAATGGATGTAACATTTATTCTTTTAGAATTGCAGCAGGCAACAATTGTTACAAACTACTAACTAATAGCATACAAATAGTTAAAAACCTGAGCCCCTCTACCTGACAACAGCCATGGCTGACAGCCAATCATTTTGCCAGATCAAATCACCATGCCTACAGCCAAAACAGCACATCTTAGCCAATTTGATTCCTGACACCTTCATGCTAAATCTTATCCTGTTTTTTAATTGGAAAGTAATTGCTGGGCTATTTATTTCGCTGTCAATCAGACATAAAAACGTGGCCATTGTGGCCAAAGGTAGGCACTGACTTGCATCAAATTCTGGCCATTATCCGAGCTTGTTTAATGTTGCGTGATAATTGCGGACAGTGAGTCCAATGGCCGGAAACCTTCACACTTGGAGAGTCTACTTGACAGGGGTGTATCTAGAGTTACAAGCAACAAGGATCACATGAAGCATGAAAATACAAATAAAAGTGTCATACCACAGCAAAGGGCATTCCTGAATATCAAATCAAAGTCTCAATGCAAAATGCTAATGTAAAACATTACAAAAATGTTCACAGATTAATGCCTCCTGAAAACTAATACAGTAAAAACAGCACTTCTAGTAAAGAAGACTTTAGATACCGTATTTTCTGTAATAAATGTCCCTACCGTATTTTCTGTAATAAATGTCCCTATCTCTAATAAAGCCCCTCTTACCATTTTATATTAAGATGTAGATTATACTCTGACATAAGAGCATGTTATATTCCTGGAAAATATTATGTTAATCCGACCTTACATAAATTGCATCTGCTATTAGCCAACAAGCAAGATGTAATAATCAGAAATTTAGCGCAATATATATATATTGCATTGAACAGAAGGAAATTGTTCCTACAAATATGATTGATATTACCAAAATTTTAAATTGGTTATAATCGTTTCAACCTGTATTGATCTCAAATTTTCTAGTTTTGTTTGTCAGGGACTAATATACTTCATACAAATAATATCTGACTGTATGTTATGAAATGTTACATAGCGATGGAAAGTCTTTTGTCACTACTGCTCTACCACTGTAAATGTTTTGTATTGTGTTATGTTAATATATGTACTATAGGCTGGAGGCCTGACAAAGTATCAATAAACATTGTATTGTATTGTATTGTATTGTACTTCTTGGGGGAAACTGTGAATAAAACAACTAAAACTCTATATATTATTATAAACCCAAATATAATGAAATATAGATTTTTTTCAAAATACAGGTGGTAGCATAACGTAGACTGAAAACCAGTGTCTATTCTAGAGAGGGCAAGGGAGTGGGTTAAGCTTTCTTCTGTCGCCAAGACCAGTATTTAGATCAAATTCAGCATCCGGTTTAGAGAGGTTTTACTGTAATAAATTAAAATTCCAGTTTAGAGAAGTTTTTCTATATCGGTCGGACATCTTTACTCATTTGTAAATATCTATAAATCAAACATTCGGTGATCACATTAGATATGCCAAAAAATAACAAGGGGGCATTTACGATCATTGTGATGATAAAAGGTGTTTACTCCGATCGGATGCTTTAGACACCAATCACACTTGTTGACACTTGAATTTGAAAGGCATTGGATTGATTTTTGGACCTAAGAAACCTTTCGCTTGTTTTTGGCAATTTATTGATAACATAACTTTAGCAAATAGTTGTGATTGAAGTCTTTGTTTGAGAATTGATGTCAGCAACATTATTTAGTCAGCATTGTAACATTATTTAGTCAGTATTATAACATTATTTGGTCAGCATTAACATTATTTAGTCAGTATTATAACATTATTTGGTCAGCATTATAATAACTCTTTGAAGGGGGGGGGGGGGGGGGGGTGACATCTATAATTTCTTAAACCTTTACTTTATAGAAACATCCTTTAACCTTTTCATGCATTTGCAAACAGAATAGACCCAGATCATACGACTCCTGTAGGAGCTGTTTGATCAGGGTCTGCTCTGTTTGCAAATGGAATTTGAAAGATTTGTTCTTTAGTTTCTGAAATGGCTACAATGTTCGACTAGCCATATTTCATTAACATTTTTTACCCATGATTCAGATTCTGTTGAAATTTAGAATAAATATAGAACACTAGAAAGGATTAAGGGCTTAGTAAACTGATCAGGGTCTGCTCTGTTTGCTTATGGAGTAGTATAGATCTGATTCTACAATTCCTGCCTGACCAAACATTCTGTTGTTCATATGCAAGTATAAAACCAATAAATATTTATGTCAGTATTTCTTGCATGATTATTCATGGAGTAAAGTGTTAACCCTGTATTCCATTAATATGCCTTTCTATGCAAACAGAGTAGACCCAGATCAGATGGCTCCTGGACCAAGATTAAGGTTCGTTTCTTTTGCAAAGGCATAGAAATAATAAGATCATATGGCTATATAGTTTCTATTGTGACCAAATACTCCCTTGCCCTTGTGACAATATAAAACCTAATGGTGCCATTATTTCTTACATGAATATTCATGGAGTAAATTATTAAAATTCCTTTCTCTGATTTTTTCAGGTGCAGTTGTCTGAAGCATTCCTGTGATGTATACAGTATAGAAACAGGTGAATGAGCATTATTTAACCCTTTTACTCAACAAATACTAATCTTAACACCTTTGAAAGCAGATTAGACCCTGATCTGGGTCTGCTCTGTTTGCTTATTGAATGATATAGGGCAGATTCATCATTTTATGCCATGGCCAAATTTTCCTGTGTTTATGTATCATTTTAACCAATTCCCGCATATTGACGCCTTTTGACGCCACTGTAAAAGTCACTTTGTGAAACCATTGTGATAAATAGAGCATTTGCTCCTATAGGAGCAAATGCTCTATTTATCACAATGGTTTCGAACTACAAAATTCAAAAAAATTTCCTTTTCTCTAGTTAATGCTGCTTTTCGGTAGATTTATTCTATGAGGTTGGGCCTAAATATAGCCTATGAGGGAATGGGTTAAATTTTTAAAAAAAAATCCTTTTCTATATAGTAAATGCTCCTTTTCGGTAGATTCATTCAAAGAGGTTAGGTCTAAAAATAGCCTATGTAGGAAAGGGTTATACGAAGGAAAAAGTTAATCATGTTTACATAAACATCACAACTTTTATGATGTACCTCCTGGTCAGCTAGGTAATGACCACAATAAATCATGGTCAGCCTGGACAATTAGTGACCAGTGGGTCCTGCTGGTCTGCCGCTGTATGTTGTGCAGAGCCCACCTGTCTGGACCAAACCCTATTTTCCGCTCAGCTGGAGCTAATTGTAAAACTCATGGTCACAAATAAGTCAAAAGTCAAACCTTTATGACGGTAGAGAAATAGTGGTGGATAAAAAAAACTTTTTACACATTTGCAAACGGAGTAGGAGCCGTCTGATCAGGGTCTGCTCTGTTTGCTCTTGACTCGATATAGATCTGATTTTATAGTTTTTGTCAAAGCAAAACAAATCCCTTGAAAAGGCTGTATTATAAAAATTGAGATAATGAATATTCATGATGTCATTATTTCTTACATAAATACAGAACGGGGGGGGGGGGGATAATATTATGAACAAGGGAATTTTTTACCTGATCACAAACTACAGAATTAGATTTACCGGTATATCAGTTCATAAGCAAACAGAGCAGACCCTGATCAGATCATTTCATAATCAGCAGAGCAAACCCTGATCAGATAGCTGCTACAGGAGCTATATGATCTGGATCTACTCTGTTTACAAATGCATCAACCCTCTTCCACAATTAGTCACCTTTTCTTGCTGGTAGAATCAAATATATATAATTCATTAAGCAAACAGAGCAGACCCTGATCAGACGGCTCCAGTAGGAATGCTTGATAAGGCGCTCTTTTGTGTAAAGGTTTAAGCCTAACAATGTTCTAATGAATGTCAATTGAGTGTAATGATGTGTTTGCAATATCCAGTAGAGTTGAGGTAACTCAATTTAGCAGAATAAACAAACTGCTTTTTCATGTGGTCAGTGTCTAAATAAATGATTCATTGACTGTAACCCTTCACTCCTTAGATAATGTGTTTCATCTAATTCCGTCATACTGACGCCTCTACGAAAGTTACTTTTTCATTTTCTTCATTCAAACCAACACATTCTAAAATGCTCTTTTACAGTAGATTTATTCAAAGAGGTTGGGGTCTAAATATAGCCTATCGAGGGCTTGGCGCAAAACTATTCTAACTCCTTCACAAAGTGAAGGAGTTAGACTAGTTTTGCACCAAGCCCTCGCTATGGGGTAAAGGGTTAACACCTTTGCAATCAGAGTGGATCCAGATCTCCTTCTATAGGAGCCACCTGATCAGAGTCGGCTCCTTTTCCTTATCCCATTCCCTCATATTGACGCCTCCGCAGAAGTCATCTGTTGAAACCATTGTGATAAATAGGAGCAAATGCTCTATTTATCACAATGGTTTCAAAAAGGGACTTTTACAGAGGCGTAGAAATTTATAATGGTACATGAATACAGGAATATTTGGATTTGACAGAAACTGTAGAATCTTATCAATGTTATATCATAAGCAAACAGAGCAGACCTTGATCAGGGTCTACTCTGTAAATGAGCAGAAAGGTGTATTTATGATTGAAGTAAAGGGTTATGCTAAAACACAATATGACATTAAAGTTTCAAAAATGGAAATGAAATTCATCTTGGATATGCCCAGTACAACAATTAACACATTGACCAAATAATTGTGATTCCCTAAATTTCCCATTTGGTCCCTAATTTTCCCATTTTGTCCCTTTTGAAGTGGTTTTATTTTCAAACAGTCTTTAACCATCAAATTTTAGGTCAACTACTTTGTTTGATATTACCATAGAAACGATTCTAGAATTTCTTAGTGGTCAAGTGTGGGGTGTGTCTAGTTGTTTCCCTTATAGCTTTTTCATGTAGATTGTCTATTTCCATTGTAAACTGAGACTTGTTTTAAACCTTCAACCCTTTCCTCCATGAATATTGAAGCAAGAAATGATGACATCATGAATATTAATTAGATTAATTTGTGATAATAGCACATGGAAACAGAATCTTTTTGGCAATGGCATCAACTTCAGATTCATATCTATATTATATCATAAGCAAACAGAGTGGACCCTGATAGGAGCCGTCTGTTTGCCAAGGCGTAGAAAGCCGTTTTTATGGGATAACTCTTTACTCTTTTCTATGCCTTGAGAACAAGTATACCAATATGAGATGGCTCCAATAGAGTCTACTCTGATTGCAAAGGCATAGAAAGGTGATCTATATTATTCCATAAGCAAACAGAACAGACCCTGATTAGACGACTGCTATAGAAGTGTTTGATCTTGCTCTACTGTTTGCATATTTTCATGAACAGAAGTAAAGGCTGAAGGACCTTTGGAGTTAACCCATTACCTCATAGGCTATTTTTAGATGCAACCTCTTTGAATAAATCTACCGAAAAGGAGCATTAACTAGAGAAAAGGAAACTTTTACAGATTTGTAGTTTGAAACCATTGTGATAAATAGAGCATTTGCTCCTATAGGAGCAAATGCTCTATTTATCACAATGGATTCACAAAATGACTTTTACAGAGTCATCAAAAGTCGTCAATATGAGGGAATGGGTTAAGTTGGTTCTACTTGGTGAGTTGAAGTTGACCTCAAGCTGTGGTCAGTATGGTCAGTCTGGAGGAAGCATTGGATGACCCATTGGACAATTGAAGTGCACCTGACAATTGGTATCTCGCCTATGTGATAAAGTCCTTGATGTTCCCTAAAATAACCACAGGTGATCCCAGACAGCCCCTACCGTTACCTTAGGAATATTCATTTAACCCTTTACTCCATGAATATTCACATAAAAAATAATGACATGAATATTAATTAGATTAATTGTTATAATGGCACATGGACTTAGAAATGTTTGGCCATGGCAGAAACTGTAAAATCAAATCTATATTATTTCACAAGCAAACAGAGCAGACCCTGATCTGAGTCTACTCTGCAAACGCATACAAAGGTGTATTTATTGAAAAAATTATATCATATTATATCAGAAGCAAGCAGGAGCCTGATCAGGAGCCATCTATCTGGGTCTACTCTGTTTGCAAGGGTGTAGAAAGTTGACTGTTGTATTTATGCAGTAAAGGGTTAACCCTGTCCTCCATAAATACACCTTTTTAGGCCTCTGTCAAATAACCTGTTGAAACCATTGTGATAAATAGAGCATTTGCTCCTATAGGAGCAATTGCTCTATTTATCACAGTGGTTTCAAACTACAAAATTCTAAAAAAAATCCTTTTCTCTAGTTAATGCTCCTTTTCAATAGATTAATTCAAAGAGGTAACAGTGGGTCTTAAAATAGCCTATGAGGTAATGAGTTAAGACAACATCAGATATTATTTATCAGCTGAACATGTATAATGGTTTATGAACCCAGGACTTTTGTTGATGGCAGAAACTGTCTAATCAGTTATATTCTATAGACAAATAAAACAGACCCTCATCAAAAGGCTAAAAGATATTTTAACCATTTCCCTGTTCTATGTTTATTCCAAATTTCAATACCTACAGTGAGGGTACTAAATATTCATTAACAAAATAGTTAAAATGAAATATGGATGGTGGAACATTGTAGCCATTTTAGGAAGTAAAGAAACAGATCTATCAAAGTTCCATTTGTAAACAGCACAGACCCTGATCAGATGGTTCTGTAGGAGTTGTTTGATCTGGGTCTACTCTGTTTGCAAATGCATTTATATGAAGGTTAAATGAAGTGAGGTTTCTGTAACAAAATGCACATGTTAAAATTATTAACTTAAAACCTACAAATGGTTGGGCAGAATGTTTTGTTAGAACAAAACACTATCGCCATAATATCACAATAGTTTTGTAACTATCACAATGCTATCATGATGGTTTTTTGACAACCGCGTTGCTATCGTGATTGTGGTTGTTTAGGCAATAGTCAGCCCTAATGGCTTCAGTACCTATCTGTCTGATCTAGGTCTAGTAAAGGCATCATAACGTGTCTCTGTCAAGTAGAGGATTAATTAAAAAATGAAATATCTGTGTTGGAAATTGTATGAATTGTAATGTTTCATTCTTAACCTATTTTCTTATAGGCTATTTTTAGATCAAACCCCTTTGAAAATATATATACGGAAGAGGAACATTTACCTGTACTAGAGAAAATTGTATAGTTTTGAAATTGCGATAAATTACTAAGTGCATTTTTTTTCAAAAAGTGACTTTTACAGAGGCATACATTTAGAACGGCATATACAGGGGTGAGAATTTTCCGCGGAATTCCGCGGATTTTGTTTCACTCAGGTCCGTTTTTGAGATCGATGTAAATTCGCTGATAAATTTGGAGGGGGGGGGGGGTGTAGGTATGGCGATTCATTCATGAAATTATCATTGGTCGATATATTCTTTCACTATTCCAAGTAAATCCGCGTTAATAACGTTTATCACGCTAACCCATTTGTAAGGTGTAGAAAGGCAAACTTATGGAGTAAAGAATTAGCCCTTTCCCTCATATAAACGTGTTTTCACGCATTTGCAAACAGAGAAGACCCAGATCAGATGGCTCCTAGAGAATTTATAATAGAATTTGATATATCCGTTTCTTTGCTTTCTAAAATGCCTAAAATGCAACACATCCGTATTTCTTTATAACTATTTTGTTAATGAATATTCAGAAGGTATTGAAATTTGGCCTAAATACAGAACAGGGAAAGGGTTAAAATGCAGTTGAGGTCCAAACTTTTATCATAAATTCACAGCAATTAGATAATGCAGTTGAAAGCATCAAGGGACTTAAATATTTGAATGGAAAAGGCTGATAATACATTAATTGTTGTAGAACAAAAAATATAAGTATTGATGAAATCGTTTATTTTGTATCACTGGGGCATTTTTTTTTTATATACATGTGTAAGTTCAAACTGACAAGCTTCATAATACTGATTGAACATAACAAATACCAAGTTTTATGATATTATTGAAAATATGCGTTCATTGTAGGGACTACCTCTTTAAAACAACAAAGAAGATAACACTGTCTCTCACCTTTGGAAGGTGTGTTTTAGTTACCACCCTTACAATATATTTGTTGGAGGATTAATTAATTTTAGCCGCTTATTTTGAATAATTTATTAGATCCAGCTGAATGGTATTTTAACCCTTATAATGCTAAGCATTATAACCTTAATGTCATTTGCAAACAGCTTGGATCATTTGTGGATCTAGATGAGACCCCGGGTAACTCAATGTTTCGTCAGGATCCAAGTTGTTTGACACTCAGTCAGTAGCTTCTCAAATAGTTTGACAATTGGTCAGTAGTGTTTTAAAAGGTTGAACGAAAAGTTTCAGCAGATCAGTGATTGAGCAGACATTGTTTAACCCTTCACCTCAATGTTCAAATTCCTTTAGCAAACAGATCAGACCTGATCAGACGGCTCCTATATGAGCCATCTGATCTGGGTCTATTCTGTTTACAAATGCTTGAAATTGTATTTATATGAAGGAAAGGGTTAATGGCATAATAAGGGTTTAACAGTTGAATGAGGGAAATTGGTGCAATATCATTTGCAAACAATGTTAACCCAGATCAGAGGAACCCTCTGATCAGCATCTGTACTGTTTATCAACAACAATCCCCTAGCTATTTTAAGTCTTGCTTACTGAATGGTCTTTATCCTTAACCCATTCCCTCATATTGACGCCTTTTGATGCCTCTGCAAAAGTCACCTGTTGAAACCATTGTGATAAATAGAGCATTCCTATAGGAGCAAATGCTCTATTTATCACAATGGTTTCAAACTACAAAATTCTAAAAAAAATCCTTTTCTCTAGTTAATGCTCCTTTTCGGTAGATTTCTTCAAAGTGGTTGTATCTAAAAATAGCCTATGAGGTAATGGGTTAAACATTGTTGGGCCAGTCCATTTTGAAAATTCAGCTTTCATGGAGTTACAAATCCTCCATCAACCTATACTGAATGGATAGTGCATCCAGCATTGTTCTCAAACAAGATTACAGGGGTGACTTTATAATCTGAGCCCCGGAGATAATGAACTGTTGCACCTGTCCTTCTATTGATACAAACTTTTGTAAACAGTCTGGGCAGGTAGTTCGATGTCACCTCCTACAAGACAACGATGATGTCTGCTTAATTAAAACACCTTATTTTACATATTAGTGCACCCGATGTTGAACCAGGTGAATCAGTTACTTCATGAATATTCATGCACATCTCAGCACATTAAGGAAATTGATTTCTATGGTAATAGATATCTTGATCAGACAGCTCTTACAGGAGCTGTCAGATCTGGGTCTACATTTGTAAAAATGCTAATCATTTACTCCATAATATATTCATGTTAGAAATATTGACGTCATGATTTTAAATTACATGTTTATAATGGCAAATGAGCACAGGAGTTTTTGTTCTGGCCCAAACTTTAAAATCAAACCTGTAATATTTCATATAAGTGAATAGAGCAGACCCTGATGTTTGCAAAACTGTAAAATGGTATACCTATGGAGTAAAGGGGTTTGTGTAGGAACACGTTACTGTCTATAATGGACACATGAAATTATTTTAGTAATTAACCCTTTCCTCCATAGATACTGTAAAAATCACTGTTGAAATTAATTATTTAACCCTTTCCTCCATAAACATCTCTATGCCTCTGTAAAAATCACCTGTTGAAACCTTTACAATAAATAGAGCAATTGCTCCTGTAGGAGCAAATACTCTATTTATCACAATGGTTTCAAACTACAAGATTCTAAAGCAAATTCCTTTTCTCTAGTAATTAATCCTCCTTTTCAGTAAATTCATTCAAAGTGGTTGGATCAAAAAATAGCCTATGAGGGAATGGGTTAATATATTTGAAACTGTCTTTTAAGGAATAAATACTACTGTTAACATTATGTCAGTTTTGACTAAGATCAATTGCAAAGTTTCTGTATGAACTTTGGTAGGCAGAGAGTATTTTCTTCATTAAATCTTGATACTATTATAATCCATTCTTTCATTACTGCCGGATTACTTGCAAGCAGTCTTACTGATAATGTTATTGAATCCTGATGTTGACTGTTGACAGACTCTTTGAGCTCTAGATATCCAGCAATACCCGGTTTACCCTAAATAATCAGACTCCCAATCTTCTTCCTCTCCATCTGCGTGTAAATCTGAACAAGTCTGTCCCACACCATTCTATTAACGCCTTTCAATGCCTTTTAAAACAGAGTAGACCCAGATCAGACGGCTCCTAAAGGAGCCGTCTGATCTGGGTCTGCTCTGTTTGCTTATTGTATAACATAGATCTGATCCAACAGTTTCTGCCTGAGCAAATACATGTATGTCCTATATTCATAATTTATAACATTATAAAAATAAATCTAATTAATGTTAATGATTTCATAATTTCTTCCATGAATATTCAACAAGGAATTGACATGAATATTACTTTACTGAATTATTATAATTGCAAATGAAGTAGGAAGGTTTGGGGATGACAGAATTGGTTGAATCATATCTACATTATTCCATAAGCAAACGAAGCAGAATCGGATCAGATAGCTCCTATAGGATCCATCTGAGCTGGATCTTTTCTGTTTCAAACTTTGCAAAGGCATTGAAAGATGTATCTATGGTGTAAATGGTAAAATTAGTGACATACACAAAGTCATGTATTGGCAAATAGTGTAGTACATTATCATGCTGTTCCTGGGTCTGCACTGTTTGTTAGGCCTTATTAGTAATTAGAATACTTGCAAAGTTTGGTTTTCATAGCACATAGAAAGTCTAGCCCTGGACAGTGTTACAAGTTAAATTTTAATTATTATGAAGAAGTTTGTCCGAAAAAATAAGTATTTTAAAACCGTTGTCCAAATATTTGTCAAAATCAGGTAAGGTTACAAAGTCATTATGGGCTATCATCTGGTCTGATGATATTTTAACCGTTTCCCTTTCCCTGTATTCATGTAAGATATTATGATATCATGAACATTTGTTAGTTGAAGTTTTATAATGTAAAAGTTCAAGGAAATATTTTGATTTGGCAAAAATTGTAGAATCATACCTATGTCATGCCATAAGCAAACAGAGCAGACCCTGATCAGACGGCTCCTACAGGAGCCGTCTGATCTGGGTCTACTCTGTTTGCAAATGTGTGAAAAGTTGACTTGTCTGATGTAGGTAAGGTCATTATGGGCTATTATCTAGTCTGATGGTATTTTAATTACTGTGTAATACACTTATCAGGTGTCTATTAATTGAGGGAAACTGACTAAGACAAGGTGCAGTTCTTGGGCCAATTATTTTCCACTTGTTGCCCTTTTGATCATCAGCCCTTTTGTCCACCACAAACATGTGTTGGTAATCAATTAAGATGAACTTGATGAGTTCTTAATGGCCTATAGGTAAACTGGGGTTCATTGGTTAGCAAAAATTGCTGTGTTCATTTGCTGAACATTATAAAAAATAATCTAATTAATATTCATGATGTTAATATTTCTTATATGAATATTCATGGAGTAAAGGGTTAATAATTGATCTGTCTGTGACTGGTATGAAAAGGCTGCATACTATATGATGTCTGCAATTCATTTGACTTTTGCATACAATATTTCTTCAATTTCCTTTTTGAAAATAAAATTCCTTTCAGGTAATTTCATAAGAAGCTAAGCTGCTGGATGTCTCAACTAGTTTAACCCTTACAACACTGAATTTTCAAATGGATTATTCCAAACTTCAAACAGAAAAAAAACAGGTCAAGCTTATTGTGAATAATTAGGGATTTTTCTAAAGAAAAGTGTAACATGACAAACCGTGCAGACCTTAATGAGAGGGCTTCTCTAGGAGCCCTCTCATCTGGGTCTGCACTGTTTGCAAAGGAAATTAGTGACTCGTGTGCTGCACTGTTACGGTTAAAAAAATTTTTTTCAAAGGTTGATCATAAATCTACGATTAAAATACTAAGAGTTGTGCTGACCTGTTGTCATTATGGATCCCTGGTTTTCAGTGAACCAAAGCTGATGTGACTTGACATACAGACCAGTTGATTTGTTTGTACAGTTTAGAATGACTGCATCTACAGATGTCAGACCAATGTACAGTGGTTGCAATAGCTCTGTAGTCTCCATATATAATTGCCTTTTAATGCCTTTGCAAACAGAGCTGTCTGATCAGGGTCTGCTCTGTTTGCTTATTAAACTATTGATCTGATTCTACAGCTTTTACAACGGTCAAAACTTTTTTTGTTCATATGCCATTGTAAATATTAAACATTTCCCTGTTCAATATTCATTGAAGAAATAATTTTTATGACATCATAAATTTTCATTAGCTGAAGTTTTATTATGTAAACTTTTCAAGGATTTTTTTTCTTTAACAAAAACTTTACAATCATATCTTTATAATGTCAAAAAGAAACAGGGCAGACCCTGATCTGAGTCGGCTCTTGGCACTCCTATAGGACTCCTATAGGAGCCGTCTGATCAGGGTCTGCTCTGTTTGCTAATGGAACTTGATAGATCTTGTTTCTAAACTGACTACAATATTCCTTCCACCTTACATATTCCATTATAGCTATTTTGTCCATGAATATTCAGTAGGTATATATTGAAATTTGAAATAAACATAGAACAGGGAAATGATTATTGAATTATATAGATCAAATCCTATGGTTTTTGCCATGGCCAAAGACCAACGAATTTTTTCTTCATATGCAAGTTTTAGAATTCAGCCAAAAAATATTCACGCTGTTATTATTTCTACATGAATATTTTTCAGGGAAAGTTGTCAGGCTAGATTTAAGTTCACTTTTGTACTTGAACTAGTAATTTTGAGTCCCTTTGAAACTTGAGTTTTAAACAAAAAATATGAAAGAGAAAGTGTCTTGTTTAATTTTCCCATGCTATGGAGGTCTGTTCTATGTTGTATTACTGTCATCAATCGCTATTACCTTTACCGTGCTGTGCTGTGGAAATTTTCTCGTAACATTTGCAAACTGTGTAGATCCAGACAAGAGGCCAAGCTACTGGACATCTCATAAACGTCTTAATTGTTTGACACTGGTTTGCAAACTGCAAGAAAGTTCCAGTGTGAGAAATAATTAATTGAATATTCTCTACAGGATTTTTTTTTTTTTTTGAGCTGTGTGCTTTAGTGTTTAGTACAGAATAAGATCGGCACTAAAATGGGCACTAAAATGGCGGATGTTGACAACAATTAAGACTAACATCACGCAATGCAGGAGATGCAGTGTAACTGTACACCCATCAATTTTCAATCAATTTTCAATTTTAGAATAGTCTTCCAATACTCTATTTACCCAAAATATCCGGACACCAAATCTCTCCTCAAAGTCAGTTGTAAAGCTGAGCTAGTCAATTTGACACTTTTTTCATAGCTTTGAATTAGACTGACATAGTAGCAAATAGTGTACACCCTGATCAAATGGTTCCTGAAGGAGCTGTCTGATCTGGGTCTGCCACTATTTGCCTGGGTTTCACTGTTCAAATTCTTAGGGAAATTTGGGTATATCAGGGGCTAAGTGTGGGATTTTTTGCTACGACTTTGTAGCAAAGTTTATGGTCAGTACTTTTAATGAAGGGAGGTTAACTTGTAATGTGAAGATAATGATGGTGTGGTTTGTATAATGACCCGGTAAAATCTTTAAATATCACTTACGGTAACCCTTTCCCAGTTTGAATATTCATGTATGAAAAAAATGACATGAAGAATATTAATTAGGTTATTTACATTATTTTCTAATGGTGTGTGAACCCAGGAAAGTTTGGTTCAAGCAAGAACTCAGAAGAATCAGATCTTTTTTTATACCTTAACCCTCTCCGTGTTCTGTATTTAGGCCAAATTTCAATACCTAGACTGAATATTCATAACAAAACAGTTATAAAGAAATATGGAAGGTGGAACATTATAGACATTTTAGAAAGTAAAGAAACAGATCTATCAAATTTTATTAGCATACAGAGCAGACCCTGATCAGACGGCTCCTCTGGGAGCCGTCTGATCTGGGTCTACTCTGTTTGCAAATGCGTGAAAACAAGTTTATATGAGGGAAAGGGATAAGCAAACAGAGCAAACCTTGGTTATACGGCTTCTGGATCTACTCTGTTTGCAAATGCGTGAAAAGGCATTTATATGAAGGAAAGAGTTAAAACACTTACCTGTTGAATGTTCATAGTGACATAATATACCAGTACATTTGTTGCAGCTGAATATTTACCGTAAAATTTCACCAATAGTCATAGATCTAACTGTTACACGTTGCACTCAGAATACTTAACGCTTTACTCCATGAATATTGATGTAAGTAATAATGATATCATGATTGTTAAACTGCAGAATTATTCCTGTATAACCCTTTTCTCCATAAATACGCCTTTCTACGCCTCTGTTAAAGTCACCTGTTGAAACCATTGTGATAAATAGAGCATTTGCTCCATAGGAGCAAATGCTCTATTAATCACAATGGTTTCAAAACTACACAATTCTAAAAAAAATCCTTTTTTGCTTGTAAATGCTCCTTTTTGGTAGATTTATTCAGAGGTTGGTTCTAAATATAGCCTATGAGGGAATGGGTAATTATATCAAAAGCATAGAGAGCATTCCCTGATCAGACGTCTAATTTGGGTCTACTCCATTGAAAGGCATACTTATGGTGTAAAGGGTTATGTCATGACGGTCTTGGTGTAAAGGGTTATGTCATGATGGTCATTGATTTTTACCCTTTCCTGTATACAAATGCTTTTTCACACCTTTGCAAAAAGTGTAGATTCAGATCAAATGGGTGAGCAGGGTCTTTTCTGTTTGATTATGAACTTATAATAGATCTGACTCTACAATTTCTACCAATACAAAAAAAAAATCTGTATTTATAATTCAGTTAATTGGTGATTCATGGTGTCTTATTTCTTCCATGAATATTTGATAGTGAAAAGGTTGATAGTTTTGGGATTTTTGTCATCTTAAGTACAGTATTACTTTTCTCTTAATGAAAAGTAAACTCTACTAATGGTTTATCACCTGTTGTTGTTTGCATTTGAAAGGATTCTCACCCAAGAAACTCAAGGTGCAACATAATTCACCCAAGCTTGAAATTCGGCTACTATAAACCCTTTGTGACCCAATTCATGATGACTTTTTGCAAAACAATTGCACACAGATATCTTATACATGGTATTTAACACTTTCCCTCATAGGCTATTTTAGATCCAACCTCTATGAATAGAACTACCCAAAAGGAGCATTTACATGAGAAAAGGAAATTTTCAGAATTTGGTAGTTTTGAAACCATTATCAGAGCTCCAGATAAGATGCATACATTTCAACATTTTCAAGAATATCTCCTTTATTTTGCCACCAAACCCTATACTGTTACCACTCTTGAATCGTCTCGAAGAGACAGTTCTAGAGTGGTCACAGTATAGATTAGGTGGATAAATGACGATTTTAGTGTTTGGGTATGCTCATTTATCTGTAACTCTGCATTGTGATAGATAGGGTTTATTCCCATTTCGTCTACTTCCCATTTCGTCTACTGTAATTCATTCCCATTTCGTCTACTCTAAAATTTTACCCTGTTCCCATTTCGTCTACAGTTATGATTAAGTTATATTTACTCAGTTATTTTATTAATATCGTACAATATTCAGATATTTTAGGACTTTTTAATGTGTTGTCTTATTTTTTTTATACTTTCTTTTAATATTTAAGATGCTTTTTTTTTGCAGCAGACTTAATCCACAGTAGTATTTTTGACACCTATCACTGTTAGAGGGCCATTGCATAATCATGTTTTCTTAAGAATTACCATGATTTATAGCAGTTGGGCCATTGCATAATCATGTTTTCACAGTTTTCTTAAGCATTACCATGAGTAACATCAGTTGGGTATGGACCCAGATCAAAAGTTTAGATGATGATCATTTTCCTTTATTGGCTGAAGTGGTTTCTTGTTTTTTTAAAAATGCATTTTTGCTTGCATAAAATTTCTAAGATAAACCTTAAAACTCCTACACAACCCTGTTTTGGGTTTTGATCCAGATCAATAATTTGGGTCAAGATGTGCTATGAAGATAATATAATATTGATCAAAGACATAAAAATATAAGTTCATGGCAGTAGACATAAAAAATATAAGCAGTAGACGAAATGGGAAAGGGTGTAAAATTAGGAGTAGACGAAATGGGAACAAAAGCCAAAATAGTAGACGAAATGGGAAGTAGACGAAATGGGAAGTAGACGAAATGGGACGTTACCATAGATAGAGCATTAGCTCTATACTGGAGCAAATGCTCTATATATCACAATAGTTTCGATAAGTGACTTTTACAGAGGTGTAGAAAGGCGTATTTATTGAGGAACACTTTATTCCATTAATATAAATAAATGCAATGCCTTTGCAAACAGAGTAGACCCAGATCAGATTGTTCCCAGATTGATGATGTCATTATTTTTTACATGTATACTCATGGAGCAAAGATAATCTCTGGTAGCATGTTCAAGGTGAAATATTGGATTTGTGTTTTATCAGCGAGGGGTATTATGTTTTTATCAGATATCAGCAAAAGCAACACTTGGCTTCAGATTACCAGCTACTGGGGTATGTTTATTGTCACTGTGTAATAAAGAGGTAATGGCCCATTAAAGGGTATGACCACAGTTAAACTGGAATATATTAACCGGAATTAATATGCTGCAGGTAAAACTGTGAGTCAAATCATTGGTAGCCACATGAGGTGCTATTTAATCCTTTACTCTATGAATATTCATGTAAGAAATAATGATGTCATGAATATTAATTGTTATCATAGCACATGGACACAAGAAGTGTTGCCGGTGGCAGAAACTGTATAATCATATCTGCCGGTATATTATATCATAAGCAGAGCAGACCCTGATTCGATGGCTCCAATAGGAGCCGTCTGATCTGGGTCTACTCTGTTTGCAGATGCATGTAAAGGCGTTTATTTATGGAGGAAAGGTTTAACTCTTAACATCATGAATACATGTATTCATTTAAGAAATGATGACATCATGGATGTTAAATAGATGAATTTTTATAATGGTGTGTAGACACAGGAAATTTTGACCATGGCAGACACTGTAGAATCAGATCTATATTATTCCATTAGTAGCAAACAGAGCAGACCCTGATCAGATGGCTCCTTTAAGAGACACCTTGTCTGGGTCTACACTATTTGCAAATGTGTTAAAATGAGTATATACAGAGTAATGGGTTACTTTCGTGTCTTGGATAAACTTTTTTAACACTTCAACCCTTTCTTCATATAAACGCCTTTTCACTTATGATATATGCAAACAGAGAAGACCCAGATCAGACGGCTATAGGAGCCGTCTGATCAGGGTGTGCTCTGTTTGCTAATGGAGTTTAAAAGATCTGTTTCTTTACTTTCTAAAATCGATACAATGTTCTGCCTTCCATGTTTCATTATAACTATTTTATCCATGAATGTTCAGTAGATATTAAACATATATAGAACAGGGAAAGGGTTAAGGGGATTTGATGAAAAGGATGATTAGATGCAGAGGACCATAAATTAGTGTGACAAGTGTTACTGTGGTTTTGGATGTAACTCAAAGGTTTTCCCCGACATTGAGTTACTGTTCTTGATGGATGCTGAGGCAGACATTGACTGTGTGTTCTTGTTGTCTCCTTTGCATGTTTGTTGATGGTACTCTATGCAATATGATATGCATATTTCTACTAATTTTTGGTATTGATAGGTTCAAATATCTGAACTCGTCTATTGTCACCAGCGGGGACAGGAAGTTTCAAGACTGTTGCCCAGTGCCCTTCACTGAGAAAAGGAATAAAAGAGATTATGAAAAGATGCTGATATTGGACATTGACTGTTGTTCCATGTTTCTGTACTATATATCTGTACATTGTATATGAAATTGCTCGCTAAGCAATTTTATATGGGTGCATATGTCATATAAGGAAGTAATTTAGCTGGATACGGGCAAGCATTTGACAGTGTAGACCAAAACAAATAAGGAATTAACCCTTTATTCCATGAACATTCATGTAAGAAATAATGGCACAATGAATGTGAATTATATTAATTGCTATAATAGCATATAGAAGAATAGGGAATTTTGTACGATGACAGAAGCTGTAGAATCATAATTATATTGTATTATAAGCAAGCAGAACAGACCCTGATAGGAGCCATCTGATCTGGGTCTGTTTTGTTTGCAAAGGCATAGAAAAGCATAGGCATAGAAAGGTGTATTTATGTAGGAAAGAGTTAATGGTACATTGTAAACCCAAATTGTCATGGTTACGTATACACTGTAATAAGCTTTTTGAAAAGCCTGTCACTGTTTCATCTGAGTTCTTGTCTAAATTATTTCGTTATTTTATTTCCACTAACAAAGTTATAAAGACAATGGTATATGTAAGAGTCGCCATGCCACTGGCCTGAGTGTCAGTTCATATGTCTGTCCATTGGTTGGTCGTTCTGTTGTTTTTCTTGTCTCTTCTGATAGAAATGCTTTTTCACACAATTGCAAACAGTGTAATCCCAGGTTGGACAGCTCCTACAGGAACCATCTGTTTAGGGTCTGCTTTATTTGCTTATGATCTCTAGATCTGATTCTACCGTTTCTGCCACGACCAAAATATCCTTTGTCAGTATTTAAAAATTTGGCTCATAAATATTCATGTCATTATTTCTTACATGATTGTTCATCAGGTAATGGGTTAAAAGTATGCTTTGATGTTGGTTTTCATTCAATTTGTTGGCTATTGATTCTCTGATTAGAAATTTTTGTGAAACAAAAGATAAACAGATTAGTTCTTTCATACAAATTTGGGCTGTTTTGCCGCTCTGCCTGATGTTGTGTGTCACTGAGGGATCATCCTAATGTGATTTATTTTCTAGTTAACCCTTTACCTGTTCTATATTTACTGAATAATGGACAAAATAGTTGTAATGAAATATGGAAGGTGGAACATTGTAGCCATTTTAGAAAGTTAAGAAATAGAACTATTAAATTCCATTAGCAAACAGAGCAGACCCTGATCTGACAGTTCCTGTAGGAGCTGTCTGATCTGGGTCTAGTCTGTTTGCAAAGGTGTAGAAAGGCGTATTTATGGAGTAAAGGCTTAACTCTTTGAATGGGAAAGGAGTGTGCTGGCATTTGCAAGCAGTGTAGACCCAGATCAGAGGGCTCACAGAGGAGCTCTCTGATCAGGGTCTGCACTCTTTGTTATTCGAAATCCTCTCGAAAATTGCATCCTTTCATACCGAATTGACTCTATAATGAATCAATGATGGGCCACTTTGAATATTCAGCAATCAAAGGGTTGAAGGAGGATAAGTTACGTTAGGTTTGTTTAAAGTGTCTTTGAAGTGAAATCTGAACGGTATATTATAGATCTTTAGTCAAGATTTTACCCTTTACCTGATATTAATGTCTTAAGATGCTTTGCAAATATAGTACACCCAGATCTCATGTAGGAGCTATCTGAACACTGTCTGTACCTTTTGATTATAGGATAGCTCAGATCTAGTTCAATAACTATTTGTTATAGAAGTATATGCATTTGTTTTATATAATATAAGCACATTAACTTATTAATATTCATTATGGGTACTTTCTGGGTAGATTCTGCCATTAATTTTCATTAGAGTCGACTTTTAGCATATTGTTACTTCTAACTTGGCATGCATGTGCAAATATTTTTTGGGGTAACTTATTAAGGTCAAGGTCTTTCACCAAGGTCAAAGGTCATATTTGGGGCATAGTGTTTCACAAAAACATCTTGTTTTACGAACAGTTTAGATCCAGATGATACCGAGTATGATTGGAAGATAAATTAATTATGAGAATTGTAGCGGACAAAAGCATGCAAAGAGTTGGCGAGTAAATTAATGTTTTCCTTCATATAAAAGCTTTTCATGTATTGCAAACAAAAATAGAAGACCCTGATCAGGGTCTGCTCTGTTTGCTAATGAAATTTGATAGATCGGTTTCTTTACTTTCTAAAATGGCTGCAGTGTTCCATCTTCTATATTTCATTAGAACTCTTTCCCTGTTCCATGTTTATTCCAAATTTCAATACCTATTGAATCTTTATAGACAAAATGATTATAATGAAATATGGAAGGTGCAACATTGTAGCCATTTTAGAAAGTACAGAAACAAATCTATCAAATTCCATTAGCAAACAGAGCAGACTCTAATCAGACGACTCCTACAGGAGCTGTCTGATCTGGGTCTACTCTGTTTGCAAATGCGTAAAAAGGAAAGGATTTAAACAAGCTTCATAACTGGTTAACCCTTTCCTCCGTAAATACGCCTTTCTACACCTGTAAAAGTCACTTTTTGAAACCATTGTGATAAATAGAGCATTTACTCCTGAGGAGTAAATGCTCTATTTATCACAATAGTTTCAGAACTGCAAAATTCTAAAAAAAAAATCCTTTTCTCTAGTTAATGCTCCTTTTTGGTAGATTTATTCAAAGAGGTTGGGTCTAAAAATAGCCTATGAGGGGAATGGGTTAAAAAAAATCCATCACCAGTTGTCATACAGTTACAAGTGTCTTTGTGAAAGTTTATGACCATATAAAACTTACCTTTTACTTACCATTTTCACATAAAAAGGGAAAAAGATTACTGATGTGTAAAAACACCTGCTTCTTGTGACAGGTCAGATCTACAGTGCTTTAACTCTTTGCATGCTTGTGGTGAATTTTGGATAGCCTTGGCAAACAGGTTGGATCCAGATGAGACGCCGAGTAACTCGGCGTCTCATCAGGATCCAAACTGTTTGATACTGTGAGTGTTATTTTGATGGAAAAAGGGAGGAAATAAAAGCTTTGAGAATTGTAGCAGATGGCAAATGTTTGCAGACGACTATTACTAAGTGTTCAAATAGTTAATCTGTCATCAAATAGCAGCTTTTCATTTACATTTGTAAAAGTATCTGTTTGTATTCACTATAGCCATTTTGATTTCAGAAAGAGTCTTTTGATGAGTATTTGCTTTGAGATGTGGATTTCTGTTTGAACGGTTAATTTTTGTGTTCTCAAGTCATTCTGTGGTGTAAGAAAGCGTCTTTCTTGACAGGATTTAGAATGTTGCTTGGTTACTTTGTATTTGGTAATCTTGGATTTACTTCAGGAAATTGGGTAATTATGGTGTATCTTTAACCTTTTAATTAATGAATATTCATGTAAGAAATAGATAAATGGCTATGAATATTTATTAGCTGAATTTTTATAATAGTGAATGAATGCAGAATTGTTTGACCATGACAGATACTGATTTGTATGTTTTCATAAGCAAACAGAGCAGAGCCTGATCAGACAAGTCCCAGTGTAATCATAAATTATAAGCTGGGTCTACTCTGTTTGCAAAGACCCCATATAAAAGTATCTGTATCCAATAAAGGGTTTACCCTTTCCCTGTTCTATATTTATTTCAAATGTCAATACCTACTGAATATTTATAGACAAATAGTTAAAGTAAGATATGAAAGGTGGAACATTGAAGTAATTCTAGAAACTAAAACAGATCTATCCAATTCCATTAGCAAACAGAGCAGACCCTGATCAGACAACTCCTATAGGAGCCATTTGATCTTGGTCTACTCTGTTTGCAAATTCATGAAAAGGTGTTTATATGAAGGAAAGGATTATCCTTACCCTCATCTTGAATTATTGACACCTTTTGATGCCTGTGTAAAAGTCATTTTTATGCCCCCCAACGGCTGGCATATAGTAATCGCATTGTCCTTCCGTCTGTTCTTCCATCGGTCAGTCCGTCCCAAATTTTGTGACCATTCTATAACTTATCTGTGAAGGGATTTCAAAATAACCTGGCACAAATGTTCACCACACAAAGGCGATGTGTCACTTTCAACTCCCTGGTCCATGGGGCAAAGGTCAAGGTCATCCTTCAGGGTCAAAGGTCGGGGCATAAATGTTTCACAAACACACTCTTGTTTGAAACCAAATGCTCTATTTATCACAATGGTTTCAAAACTACACAAATTTGAAACTTTCCTTTTTTCTAGTAAATCTGATCAGGGTCTGCTCTGTTTGCTTATGAAATAAGAGAGCTATGATTATACAGTTTCTGGCATTGCCCAAGTTTCGTGTGTTCATGTGCCATTATAAGAAATATTTTAATTAGTATTAACAATTGCATTAGTTCTTGCATGAATATCAGAGCTTCAGATAACGGTGCGTACCCAAGTACTAAAATCATCATTTCTCCTCCAAACCCTATACTCTGACCACTCTTTAGAATTGTCTCGAAGAGACAATTCTAAAGAGTGGTCACAGTAAAGAGTTTAGTGGAGAAATAAAGGAGTTATTCTTGAAAATATTTTAATTTACGCATCTTATCTTGAGCTCTGAATATTCATGGAGTAAAGGATTATAGAATGGTCTCACCATTCAACCTTTACCCTTATACATATGCTTTTTCACGCCTTTGCAAACAGAGTAGACTCAGATATGATGACTCATACAGGAGCCATCTGATCAGGGTCTGCTCTGTTTGCTTATGGAATGATAAGGTCTGATCCTACAGTATCTGTAAAGGACAAGAATTCTTGTCTACATACTGGTATGCCATTATAAAAAATCAGCTTATAAATAGCCATGATATTATTACTTCTTACATGAATATTCAATGCGGAAGGGTCAAGACTTTGGTGTGGCTTTCACAGGGAGCTGTCCAAATAATGTTGACCAGTTTGGATGTTGGATAATGCCTTTACAAGCAGAGTCAATTTGATATATTTTCTTTTTACAGGTATTTTACAGAATAATTGAAGAGGGGTCACTATGGAAGGATCAGAGTTAGACAGATTGGTCAGTCCTTGCAAAAAGCTTAAACTTCATTCCCCAAGGAAATCCAACATGGAAACAGCTGTTGCAGATACAGAACCTGAAACAAGTACATATAACCCCCAAGTAGAAGAAAGTAATAACAATGCTGTAGATACCAATGCAATTTGTGCTGATGAAGCCAGTGTGGCCCAACGTGAAAATTTGACTGATATTAATGTAACTGATGCTGTGTCTAAAGACTTAGATGACAACGTTAGAGACAGTTTAGAGTCAGGAGTGCCTGTAGATGAGTCAAGTGTTGTTCAAACTTATTCAGATGATGCTGTTGGTGATGATAAAGAAACAGGGCTAAACATTTGTGAAAATTTAAAAGAGGAAAGAATGTTTTGTTTAACTGGAGAGCCCGTTTGTGTTTTGCCAGTTGAGATTATTGTTGACATTGACAATATAGCAGCCGAACAGGAAAAGGAAAATTCTAGTCAAAGTGAAGAACCAGTAGTACCTGAAATAGATAGAGCTGAGCAAGATCAGTTTGAAAGTGATAAAATGAGAAAAGATAAACAGACCAAGTCCGTCCATTTCCTCATCCAGGAGACTGATCTTGATGCAACATTAACAAATGGGGAGACTGAAACAGTTAACGTTGATAACTGTGAGCCAGAGTATCAACCTGAAACAGAAGATTGTAGTCATTCAGATTCTAGTCAATCAGATTCTGTTCCTGCTGCAGAAGTTCCATCAGAAGCAGAAATGGTCCACCCAGAATATCCTTTGGAACCAGCTGTTACAATTCTTCCAGTCTCAATTAGAAAGTGGTTAAATGACAAAGAAAATGATGATGAGCATTACCCTGTGCTTAAAACATTTAAACCAGACACTTTACAATCAAAGTCAGAGTTACCAAAGCCAGATATACCAAAGGGAGTTAACCCTTGTCCTGTTACTAAGGTAAGTAACTCTGCACCATTGTGCACCTCTACGCCAATAGTTAAACATCAACAACAAGGTTTAAGAATGAGAGACACAAATGTGATAAGGATTGAAGAAGACGGTGATGTGAAAGGGGACAAAGCTAATAGACATACTGAAATGATAAAAGCTGAACAAGTTCCATTACATGACATTCGTGATTGTGAAAATGAAACAGATATGGTGTATATGAAAAATAACAAAAACTCAAAAGAAACAAAAAAGAAAAATGACACACACGCAATTAAGAGAGACAGGGAATCCAAGAAAGAGAAAAAGAAAATGAAAGGTACTAGAATACAAAAGTTCAAAGAATATATTGGACCAGGTTTGACTACAAACTTGGGCAAAGAAAATGAGGAAGCCGCTGAGGCTAAGAAGAAAGACTTTGTAAAGAACACAGACATAGAAACATGTACACTAACAGAATATAAGGGGTTTGGGTTGACAGGACCTCTGCCTGACAGGCCACTGAAAGCCAGCACACCACTACCACCTGCAGGTCTAACTGTAAGAAATCCAAATATCGTCCAGACTGGTGGTGTGACTTCAGCTGGTACTGTTGCAGGGTTAACCATGCCCAAATGTGTGTCTGGTTCAGATCTTGGACAGAGGCCAGCCGGTACTGAGGGAATGATCCTCCCAAACATTGAAATTAATCCTCTGACACAAAGTGGGAAAAATGTGCTCGTGAAAGCCCAAAATCAAAATCAAATGACCACTAATAACCACTCTGGAAGCAATGTCCAATTTGTCATGAAAGGGTCATGTTCTGGTCAGCAGTCCCTGACTGACCATTCTGGCCAATTTCCGTCCGGAACCAGCTCTGCCCTTCAGCCAGATGAAGCTTACCCAAGCCTGAGCAGTAACCATGACAACAAGTCAGAGAACAGCAACACAGACAAGTCCGACAGGAGTGACAAGTTCTTTGATCCCAAGGTGCTACAGTCTCCAGGTAAGAGTCTGAACCATATCTCTACAATATTGTCACAATGTCACCAATAGCATGTCAATGTTTGACATTTACTTTGGTAAGGTTATCAATATTATGTCATTTTAACCCATTACTCCATGAATACTCACATGTAAGAAATAAGGATATCATCAATTAGCAGAATGCTGAACAGGGGAACTATAAATTTACCATGGCAGAAACTGTAGTGTATGTAATATAGTAAAACCCCTCTAATGCGACCACCAAAAAGGGGCATAATTCTGGGTGCTAGAGGCAGGTGGTAGCATAATGCAGGATGAAAGTTATGCTTTCTACTTTCGTCCTGCATTAAGCATCCACCTGCTTATAAGGGCAGAATTGGTTATTCTTTAAGTGGTCACATTAGAGGGGTTATACTGTATAAGCTAACAGCAAACCCTGATCAGATGACTCCTACAGGAGCTGTCTGATCTGGGTCTACACTGTTGGCAAAAGTATAGAAAGGGGCAAAAGTGTAGAAAGGGGGTGTTTATGGAATAAAGGGTTAAGTTATTCAGCTGTACATACTGGTGGAGAGGTGAGACTGGATGTCTTAGTGTGTATGTGTTACAAGTCAGTGTCTCTTCTTGCAGAAGCAACAGTTTTCTATTTCCCATCTTTTGAAGATCTAATTAAGATCTGTTAATTTTACCATGCATTTGTGACAGAATCGATGAAAAGTCAATTTTGCATAAAATAACTTGCACTGTGCTATAATATTATGTTAATTAGCAATAATCTTGATGAAAAGCTGAATAACTCGGAGAGTCATCAGAATTTAAACTCTGACACCGTAATTACTTTTTAATTTAAGGTTTTTCAGAAAAATATACTGAAAGAAATTAAAGATAATTGTTAAACAGGTCAGGAGTTGACCTTCAGCACCCTATCTGACACACAGATTTCATCAAAGTGAAGATATTGAATATCCAGGAGACAAAATTTCCACTTGTCATTTGCCCTTCTTTGTCTATATTACAGGGCAAGTGAATTATCTTGTCTGTCCTCTTTGCCTACATTTCAGGACGAGTGATAGTTTCAAGAATTTTTGTCCCCTGTGAGTTTGATAAATAAACAGCATATTGTGGTATTGGTAGAAACTGTAGAGTCCGATCTGTAATCATTTCATAAGCAAACAGAGCAGACCATGATCAGATGGCTCCTATAGGAGCTGTCTGATCAGGGTCTACTCTGTTTTCAAATGCGTGAAAAGGCGTTTAAATGAAGGAAAGGGTTAACCCTTTACTCCATAAATACACTTTTCTATGCCTTTGCAAAAAGACTAGACTCAGATCAGACGGCTCCTATAGGAGCTGTCTGATCAGGGTCTGCTCTGTTTGCTTATGACATAATATAGATATGATTCTACAGTTTCTGTCTTAGTTTAATATTCCTGTCTTCATATGTTATTATAAAAATACAGCTAATTAATATGCATGGAGTAAAGTGTTAACCCTTTCCTCCATAAATACGCCTTTTTGCGCCTCTGTAATAACCACTTCTTGAAACCATTATGATAAATAGAGCATTTGCTCCTATAGGAGCAAATGCTCTATTTATCACAATGGTTTCAAACTACAAAATTCTAAGATTTTACTTTTCTCTAGTAAAATGCTCCTTTTGGGTAGATTCATTCAAAGAGGTTGGGTCTAAAAATAGCCTATGGAGGAATGGGTTAATGGGCCTTCTGTGCTGTGTGAGCTTTGATTGGCTCCAATGTTGACTTTACTCTATCAGCTGCTACATCTTATTTACTGCCAGCATTGGAAGCCCATAAAATCCCATATTACAATCGATGAGCCATTTTTCGTGGCATAAATGTGCCCAAATTTCTCACCATATTTAATAAAATTTGCTGCTAATTCCCAGATTAAATCAAGCCAGCAGCTCTTATTGGGGAGTTATTCAATAGGACTATTGAATAAATTCTGAGTTTTATTGACCAATCGGTGATAAAACCATACGAAGGGGCTGCACCATGTTTGGGAAGGCACCATATTGCTTGTCAGGGGATTGGGCAGATTAAGGAAAGATTTATACACAGGGGTGAGATAAGGGAGCCCATAAACATGCCCAGTGGTGGGGTAGGGGACTTAATTAACATGTAATCTTTGTCAGCCCTTACTCTGCTAAAACCACTTTTTCTGAACTACAAATTTGAGCTGTGTTTGTCATATTGTCTTGCAACATGTTCACCTTTATTGTAACATTTCTAGAGTGATGCTGAGTTAGTAACCTAGGGTAGAACTGATGAACTGAGGAATAACTCTCACGATAGCATTGTTTGTTTTTCAAGGAAGATGGTTTCTATGACAACCCGTTTTGGATCAATTTAAAAAAAAAGAAACAGAAAGGACTTGGAATTGACATTAAAACAATAGCCTATGTATGGAATAATGCCTCAGAAAATAATGTTCTGGTGAATCTACGACTATAGTATTTAGACTAATAGAAAGTATTCTGCATGTTCAGGGGTAGGACTAATACAACATGGGAGAAGGGTGACAGTTGGCTCTATTTTGAGTCTGACAGTGGATGAGGGTATCAGTGTGACAGGTTTATGTTTTATACCTTCTCCAAAGCCTGCCTGGAATTAACCTTTCTGATACCCCTCCATCTGTCTTCATGCAGGAGTTAGTAATTGTATCTGCATAGATGCTGTTATTGTATGGTTATTTCTTTGTATGCTAAGTAATTATAGTCTGTACAAATTGTCGTCTGCTGCATTTCTTAAAGTTGATTTTTACATACAGTCACAGTATTAACCTGGATTCCCTGATATTGACGACAGTATTAACCATTTTCTGATATTGACGACTTTTGACAACTTTGTAAAAGTCACTTTGTGAAACCATTGTATTAAATAGAGCATTTGCTCCTATAGGAGCAAATGCTCTATTTATCACAATGGTTTCAAAACTACAAAATTCTAAAATTTCCTTTTCTCTAGTAAATGCTCCTTTTCGGTAGATTTATTCAAAGAGGTTGGATCTAAAAATAGCCTATGAGGGAATGAGTTAAAGTTGATTTTTACATACAGTCACAGTGTCAAACAGTTTAGATTCTGTTAACCCATTAATATTCATGTAAAAAAAATAATTACATCATGAATATTAATAAGATTAATTTTTATAATAGCATATGGGCACAGAAAAAAATTGGCAATGACAGAAACTGTAGAATATCATAAGCAATCAGCAGACCTTGATCAGACAGCTCTTACAAGTCTACTCTGTTTGCAAACACATACACATGTGTCTATATGAAGGAAAGGGTTAATAAAACATTGTTTTACTTGCCTGCCATTTTAAGAAAACATTGTTGTACTTGCCTGTCATTTTAATTTGTTTAGTCTGACAGTCAGCTGCAGCAGCCCTTGATTGATGGCTTATAAATATGGGGCATGGTCTGTGAGGAAGTGCTACTTACAATTCCATTAGTCTGTTGTTGTTATACCTCAATCATCTTTGGATGATGCTTTAGCCCTTTCCCTAATAATCATTAATGCATGAATGGGTCACTTCATGAATATTCATTAATTTATGTTTTTATAATGTAAATTTTTAAAGAAAATTTTTCTTTTTGCCAAAAACTGTAAGGCGGAAGCAATCGGCGGAGATCCTTGTTCCAATGCTTATAAAACGTTTTAGTTGAGTTGAGTTCCGTTCTCAAAGGCTCAAATCTGACCAATCAAAAACTTGTTGAGAATGAACTCAGACTCAACTAAAAAGCTTTGGCTCAAATCTGACCAATCAAAAGCTTGAGAACAACTAAAAAGCTTTATAAGCATGGACCCTTGTCTGATTTGAGTTTACTCTGTTTGAAAAATTGGTCAAAGGCATATTAATGAAAGTAACATGTAATCTTTTCACTGCTTAATTTTCATGTAAGGAATAATGACATCATGTATATTTATTAGCTGAATTTTTAAGAAAGCATTATGCACACATGATGTTTTGGCTCATGCAGAAACTAGAATCAGATCAGTATTATACCATAAGCAAACAGAGCAGACCCTGATTAGACGACTCCTATAGGAGCCATCTGATCAGGGTCTGCTCTGCTTGCTAATGGACTTTGAAAAATCTGATAATGAATCTACAGTTTCTGCCAGGGCCAAACCTCCATGTGTCCATGTGCTATCATAACAAATAAATCTAATTAATATTCATGACATTATTTCTTACATGAATATTTATGGAGGAAAGGGTTAAAAGGGTATCTGTGTTCACATGTCTAATTAGTGCAGGGTTGACTGGAGGTGACATAATGTGTCTGTTACCGGTCAGCCATCTCTCTACTAACAAACCTTTTCCCCCATGTGTTTTTCATCAGCTCTTTATATTCAAAATGAAAGCATGAAATTTTACGGGTTCAAATTGCAGAAAATGTCCACACTGGACACTGACGTGACCCCTGGTCACTTGAGTATGTCCAATGAATTTGTTCCAGTCCTTGGATGACCATCAGAACTGACCCCATTAACCCGGCAGCCCCAAATCTGACAGTGAAGGGGTCCCCAGGGTGACCAATATAGTTCCATGGTGTGTTAAAATTAAGACACTGTTACTAATAGAATAAAAGGAGCCAGAAAAGATCAACTTCTAGGGGGCTAATTGAGTGATCCTTTACAAGATTGGCAAGGGACCAGGGGAATAAAGGGGTAAAGACTACAGGGAACCGGGCCAATTGAACCCTTCCTCTGTTGAATATTTATATAAGAAATAATTACTTTATCAATATTAGTGTTGATTTCATGGATTTTTAACCCTTTCCCTGTTCTATGTTATATTATTACAAATTTCAATACTTACTGAATTTTCATGGTCAAAATTATTGTTATAATGAAATATGGAAGGAGGAACATTGTAACCATTTTAGAAAGTAAAGAAACAGAACTATCAAATTCCATTAGCAAACAGAGCAGACCATGATCAGACGGCTCCTATAAAAAGGAGCAAATGCCTCAATAGGAGCAAACGCCCCATTTATCACAATGATTTCAAAACTGCACAATTTTTAATTTTTTGTGTAGTAAATGCTCCTTTTCGGTAGATTTAGTCAAAGAGGTTGGGTCTAAAAATAGCCTATGAGGTAATGGGCTATTAGGAGCCATCTGGCCACTGGTCTGCTCTGTTTGCTTTTGACATGATACAGAGATGCAGTTTTCTTGAAAGCAAAACATTCCCTTGAAAAGTTGGCACTATAATAATTCTGCTAATAAATATTGATGATGTCCATTTTCTTACAAATGAATACTAACAGGTTAACCCATTCCCTCATATTTACACCTTTTGATGCCTCTGTACAAATCACTTTTTGAAACCAGTGTGATAAATAGAGCATTTGCTCCTTAGGAGCAAATGCTCTATGGTTTCAAAGCTACAAAATTCTAATAATATAATCCTTTTCTCGAGTTAGTGTGCTCCTTTTCAGTAGATTCAGTCAAAGAGTTTAGATTTAAAAATAGCCTATGAGGGAATGGGTTAAATTGTATGACTTTCACTAATCCACAGGTATAATTCCTGTCGAGTTGAGGGTGGGATATTGGGGGTAGAGGGTACGGGGTCAATTAATTTGAGGGACAGTATTGTCGAGGTGCATGTTCTGGCAGTGGAGCCACAATTTGCATTTGACAAGTGCATAATGGGGTCTGCATTTGTAGCTCTTGAGGTGGTGAGAGAGGATGACATAATAACAAAGGCACTTGAGCCTGTCAGTCAGCAAGTTGCATTCACCTTACATTGATGATTTCTTGTGGTAGATGCAATTAACAAAGGATCTGATATAAAACTGTACCCCATATTTATGCCTTTTCACACTTTTACAAACAGAGGAGACCCTTGGCATTTGGATTTTTCATGTGAGGAAGCCTTCCAGCTGGCTTGCGGTAGTCCGTGGTTCTACCCTCATGTTCTTCTGTTCACGAAACAATGCAATTTGTTTCGTGCACAGAAGAACCTCTTGGGTCTTCCTCCACTTGTAATTAGCTGGATGTTGTGATATGACTGAAACCTGATAAAAACCGGAACCAGATCAGACATACAGGAGCCGTGTGATCAAGGTCTACTCTGTTTGCCTATAATATAATCTTATCCTACAATATCCAGCATGACTAAAATCTTCTGTGTTCGTTATGGAAATAATACTGATGGTGTCATTATTTCTTCTCATGGAGCAAAAGTCAGGGAAATTTTAAATCAGAAGTAGAATGTTGAGGAATCGGTTCGGAAGATAATTATATGATAATGAAATAGAGGCTAAAGGCAGTTTATTCATTCTGGTTGAGAAAGTCTCTGTTTTTCACTATATTATCCAAAAGCATTGCTTATAAAGAAAACAAATCGTTTAAATGTTGACAGTTTAACCCATTACCTCATAGGCTATTTTCAGACCCAACCTCTTTGAATAAATCTACCAAAAAGGAGCATATACTAGAGAAATGGAATTTTTTTAGATTTGTGTAGTTTTGATATGGAGCAAAATTTTAATGCTCTATTTACCACAATGGTTTCAAGAAGTGACTATTACAGAGGCATAGAAAGGTGTATTTATGGAGGAAAGGGTTAAGTCTGTATAAAGCTTAGGCTATAAGAGGAAACTGAAAGGGATATGTGCCCCTTGCCTCCTGAGCTGTTTGTTTTTTCATGGCTTTTTGGTCAGGAAAAGGTCAGGGAATTTTACTTTCTATGATTTCTGGGAACCCAGAATGTTCCTAAGACAACAAAGTAGACCCTGGTCATACATAGAGGATCTTACATGAGTGTTCATTACAAATTGCTTTTATGAAATGATTATACTATAATAATATGACATGAGCTTTAGCGAGTGTAATATTCATTATAGTAAACAAGTTAAGTTTCATGAAAACAATTTGTAATGAACACAAATGTCAGATTCTTTTTATCACATAACCCTGGAAAAGTGCCATAAAAGTGAAACAGACTATATCTGATGGTTGTTTAGGCCATTGTTTACAGTGTAGTACAGCCGGAATCAAACTGCTCATTTGCATAAAAAATGCACTAGTGCATTTCTGTGATTTACGGCACTCTGTTTCAGCACTCCCACACAGCAGATTATGTGATAAAAATCCTTCCGAGTCTGTCATCAAAATGTAAACCCTTTCCCAGACATAATGACATGAATATTTATTAATTATTTTTTAAGATAGCACATGAATTTTTTGGCGTTTGTAGAAATTGTGGAGTCAGATCTATTTAAATTTTATGAGCAAACAGAGCAGTCTGATCAGATGGCTCCTACAGGAGCCCAGGTCTGATATGAGCCTACTCTGTTTGCTTTGGGTCTACCCTGTTTGCAAATGGGTGAAAAGGTGTTTATTTTGAGGGAAAGGGTTAACTGGAACATTTACCTGAGAGGCTCATATTGCACCAACAGACCCTAGTCCACTCTGTGACTAATTCCTTCAAGACCTTAAGGGACCACACATGGCCCCATAGAAACACAAAGTTACATAACTCCTGACATATTGAAAAGCTCTCCAGACATGGAGGGAAAATTGACGCCTGTCACTTTCGCAGATTGCTGAGGTAGGGTTTCCGGTAATGTCTCACGGGAGATCTGGTGGGTGGGGTGTTATCATGTTTTAACATTGTCTCAATTACAAATTATGTGATGGTGGCTGATAGTGATATTGCACTGGGACCAGTAGTCCATCAGAGATTATCAGACCTAGGAAATCAGTTAATGTTCTCCAAGTGGTTGTCTTCATATTTTCAGGTATGATACCTCTTCTTTTTGAGCTGATTTCAGATCAAATTCTTTTAACCCTTTACTTCCTAAATATGTCTTAACACCTTGGTCAAAAGGGTAGATCTAGATTAAATGTCTCTTGTAGAACCAGTCCGATCAGGGTCAGTCTGGTCTATTTTCTTATGGAATGATATACTGGTAGATCTGATTATGAAATGATGTAGACCTGATTCAATAGTTTCTTCAGGATCTTAGTAATGAATCCTTTCAATGGAAGAGCCCTCAGTGTTTAACTATAGACTATGAACGGCTTATGCTTGCTAGAGGATGTTTTTCGGGGTCTACACTGTTTGCAAATGAAAAGACTCACAGTGCATGCATGTCCTGTATTCAAAGGGTTAACTTTGCAGACAATTTGTAGCAAACTTCAAAAGGCATAATTGTGGCAACACGAAATTTAAGCTTGTCTGTTTATAAGAAAACGATACAAGCTGTTGTTGTAAATCCAGCATCCACGTCGTCACTTTAATACATTGTCTATTCTTTACAATTCATGCAAATCTTATGAAACTTCACAATTGTTCACCATCATAATAGATTTCGCAGTGCCGTAAAACCCAACTCACTCACTCACTCATAATAGATAAGCATTGGCACCCACATGAGATGACCTTGTTATTCATTACAACAGAAACTAGAATTATGCCATTCCCTAATAATAACGCCTTTTGACGCCTCTGTAAAAGTCACTTTCTGAAACCATTGTGATAAATAGAGCATTTTGCTCAATAGTAGCAAATGCTCTATTTATCACAATGGTTTCAAAACTACACAATTCTAAAACATTCCTTTTCTCTAGTAAATGCTCCTTTTTGGTAGACTTATTCAAGGAAGTAGATCTAAAATAGCCTATGAGGGAATGGGTTAAATTTTTCTGTTTGCCTATAATATAATACTCTGTTTGCCTATAATATAAATTTATCCTACAATATCCAGCATGACTAAAATCTTCTATGCCATTCCCTGATAATAACGCCTTTTGACGCCTCTGTAAAAGTCACTTTCTGAAACCATTGTGATAAATAGAGCATTTTGCTCCCTATGAGGGAATGGGTTAAATTATTCCACAGTAACGTGAAGCATTCAATGTGGGTCTCCTTTGTTTGCAATGGTGTCTATTAGGTAAAGGATAAACTGTAGGATCCATTCAGAGTGAAAATCTTGAATTTGCTACACGTCTTTTGATGACAAACAGTATAGACAAGGTCACGAGAAACCCTCTCATCTGGGTCTATAGTTTGCACATGTCAGCATATGAAGGAAGGGAGACTAAACCAGTTGATCCCAGTTGATCAGTCTTGTGAGAAATGAGGCTTCGGTGTCCTGTTTGACTTGAACCTGTGGCTGCTGTAACATTTTACTACAGAAATAAGTCTTTTAACCCATTCCCTCATTGACTATTTTTAGATCCAACCACTTTGAATAAATCTACGGAAAAGGAGCATTAAACTAGAGAAAAGGACAATTTTAGAATTCTGTAGTTTGAAACTATTGTGATAAATAGAGCATTTGCTCCTATAGGAGCAAATGCTCTATTTATCACAATGGTTTCAAGAAGTGGTTATTACAGAGTGACTTTTACTGAGTCGTCAAAAGTCGCCAATATGAGGGAAAGTGTTAAACACCTTTGCAAGCAGACAGTTCCTGATTTCTCATGGAATCACATAGATCTGACTATGTAGTTTCTACCATGGCCAAAATTTCCTGTGACCATGTGCCATTATGAAAACTGCTCTAATTCATACTAATGCTGTATAACAGACAAAGAAGACATTGTCTTTACACCATAAACAGAACACAATGAATGTGCTTGGAGTCTATGAAAGTGATAAGACATGGATATTCCTTTAGTTAACCCTATCCTTCATGCATTTGCAAACAGAGTAGACCCAGATCAGATGGCTCCTATAGGAGCCATATGACAGGGCCTGCTCTGTTTGCTGATGAAATTGAAATATCTTTCTTTACTTTCTTAACTGGCCTCATGTTCCATGTCCCATATTTTATTATAACTTGTTCATCAATAGGTATTGAACTTTGGAATAAACAGAGAACAGGGAAAGGGTTACTGTTTAATAGGCCATTAGCTGGGAAGTCCGGAAGCCTTGCAAGTCCATACAGATGAAACAGTGACTATTTATGATCTGTATTCAGTGGCCATTTGCAGTCTGCCTATTAATTACCATTAATTGACTGTCAGCTAATTGCTAGTCTCATGATTAGGGTTCCTGACCTTCAGCTGGGAACCATGTAGGGTTCTACAAGACTCAAGCTGGGCCCAGGGTTTGTTAAAATTCCCATTACCCTCTTTAGAACAGAAGTCAGAAGTGTTCCATGTTTGCAGATATAGTTTCAGATTAGATAATAGGACGTTTGACATCTGATCAAGATCAGATCTACTTGATAATTCGTTAATGATATATTTTTGTACTGAATTCATAAAAAATAACAAATTAATGAACCATGGGATGCCATGTTATCAGAGTGGATGACATTTTGTGGAACCGTAAGGCTATCTGGTGCCCAGCTCTGTAACCGATTTATTGTGCTTGCATTATCATGCTAATTTAGATATTTAAAGGTTATTGATGCTAAATTTTCCAGTTAATTTATGCAGCAGTAAATCATGCCTGGTTTTGGTCTGCTCTATCAGGGGGTTGTGTTGATACGGGCTTGTAAAATAAATGCACTGTGTCAGTTGATGTATTAGTTATTTCTGGATCAAGAATTTCATTCCTTAAACCTGCTTTTGATGTTTCTCTTGAAAAACCATTGCAAAGCATTTGGACTTGTACGCCAAGTAACTTGACTGTCATACTTGGATCCGTAATAAGAAATAAAGCAGACAACAGTTTTTGCAGATGACAATTGCTAAAGAAAGTAAAGGTCTCTGGAAATTAGTCTAGCACAAGGGACCATCCATCCCTCTTTGTGTTCCTATTTGATCCAAAAATACACAAATCTCAGCCCCATAAAATTAATATTTCAGCTGTTGTTTGACTGTACACAATGGATAATAATGAAGTTAACAAGACGTGAATAATTTTCAGATTTTACTAGTTTTACCGTGAAAGCCCATTTGTTACCCAACACCCAAAACAGAATCCCACCCACTTGCACCCAAGTTTCAAACCCTTAACAGTCTTTGCAATTGTGTTTTGTTGCCAAATTTGTGGTTAGCTGTAGAGAAGATTTGTATTTCATTCCCATTACAGTTTCATGCATCTTCAACATTTTGAATGCGGGACACGAGAGCACTTTCATTTTCAATCAGTGTAGACCCAGATTAGAGGACTACTTAGAGAGGAACCATCTAATCAGGGTCTGCATTGTTTGTCTTTCAAAGTCCTCTTACAAATTTAACCCTTTCTAACTCTATGGATTCTTCCAATAAACATTGGTGGACTATCCAATTCTGAAAACTCGTCTTGAAAGGGTTAACCCTTTACTCCATAAATACAACTTTCTACGTCTTTGCAAATAGAGTAGACCCATATCAGACGGCTCCTATAAGAGCTGTCTGATCTAGGTCTGCTCTGTTTGCTTATGATTTAATGTAGATATGATTCTACATGGGCAACAATTCCTGTGTTCAGGTGCTATTATAACAATAAATCTAATTAATATTCATGATGTAGTTATTTCTCACATGAATATTTATGGAGGAAAGGGTTGATGCTGATGAGATGCCAATTAAATGATCTGGATCAAAAGCATTTACAAAGGCTATTACAGAGTAGACCTAGATCAGATGGCTCCTATAGGAGCTTCTCTGTTTGCCAATGGAATTTAATATGTATGCTTCTTTACTTTAAAAAATGACTACAATGTTCCACCTGTCATATATTTCATTATAAATATTTTGTCCATGAATATACAGTGGGTATTGAAATTTGGAATAAACATAGAAAGGGAAAGTGCTAAATTTAACCATTTGATGCAATTCATCACCGCATCAAAATTGAGGATATATTACGGCTGTGACAGGATGGAACACAGAAGAAAAATTAAACCCTCAGTATAGTGTTCTGTGAAAAAAATTTAAAAGAAGAATTAAAAATATATATCTGCTCAAACTCTGAAATGTTTCAAATTTTGCTTACACCCAATCCGAAGGGAGAAACCACTGACCCTGTGTCAAAGAGCTCGGATCCTGACGCGACCTCAAATAACAAGCTGTTTCCAAATGTCAAGGTCACACTAATTAGCATGATATGGATAAACACTTTGAACATGGGAAATAAGTGGGCTAGCATTTGCAAATAATGTAGACCCAGAGGAGTCCTCTGATCATGGGCTGCACTCTTTGTCATTCAAATGAATTCAGGGAATTTAAGCCATTACTGCTGAATGGAATGTACCTATAAACACTGGTGGACCAAGCCATATTGAAAATGCAGCATTCAAAGTGTTAAATATCAACCCTTACAAAGCTGACTTTTCAAATGGACTATTCCCAAAATTCAAACCGGTCAAGCTTTAATGGTGAATATTTAGGTATTTTTATTTTATAAAGAAACATGTGACATGACTAAACAGTGCAGACCCAGATGACAGGGCTCCTCTAGGAGCCCTCTCATCTGGGTCTACACTGTTTGCAGAGGACATTAGTGACTCATGTCCCACATAGCAAGGGTTAATTAACCTTTCTATCATTGAAAATCATAACGTTATTTCCCTTTCCATGAATTTTAAACAGCCATTCATTGATTCATAAAAAGATACAGACCATGTGAATGTGCCACATTGTTAGGTTGTAATTTTATCATTTCTACAAGTTGAGTGTGATCTTAAAATAAATTCTGAACCCTCTCTTGTTGGTTAGTCATGTTAGCAATAATGACATCATGAATATTTATTAGCTGAATTTTGATAGTGGCATATGTACATGTGGTTTGTGTATAAACTATCTATTACTAGTCTATTTCATAAGCAAACAGAGCAGACCTTGATCAGACACGTCCTACAGGATCTATTTGATCTGGGTCTATTCTGTTTGTATTTAAGTATGAAAATGCACTTGTATGAGGGAAAGGTTTAACCCTTTCCCTCATATAAACGTGTTTTCACGCATTTGCAAACAGAGTAGACCCAGAGGAGCCGTCTGATCAGGGTCTGCTCTGTTTGCTAATAGAATTTGATAGATCCCTTTCTTTGCTTTCTAAAATGTCAACAATGTACCACCTTCAATTTTTCTTTATAACTAGTTTGTTAATGAATATTCAGTAGGTATTGAAATTTGACCTTAATACAGAACAGGGAAAGGGTTAACCATTTGAATGCTTGACATTCAAGCACTGGCATTTGCAAGCTGCATAGACCCAGATCAGAGACTACAGTTTCTACCAATACAAAACAATCCTGTGTACATATTCCATCATACAAGTTGAGTTTAACCCTTTCCCTGTTCTATGTTTATTTCAAAGTTTAATACCTACTGAATATTCATGGCAAAATAATTATAATGAAATATGGAAGGTAGAACATTGTAGCCATTTTAGAAAGTAAAGAAACAGATCTATCAAAGTCCATAAGCAAACAGAGCAGATCCTGATCAGATGGCTCCTAGGAGCCGTCTGATCTGGGTCTACTCTGTTTGCAAATGCGTGAAAACACGTTTCTATGAGGGAAAGGGTTAAACATAATTTATTGATATTATTGTCATTATTACTTACATGGAAAAGGGTTAATGACCATTCAGTTTAAAAAAATCAGTTTAAAGGTACAATTGTTCTGTAACTGTTACAGGTGGGGCACCTTGCAACTCTATCCCAGCGCCAATAGTCATATATCACCCAATTTTAAGTTAAAACCTACAGCCGTTATTGACGATTTTCCACTTCCACGCCCTAAATCAATCCAAGATCTCCAGCAGCCCCAATTATCGATGAATTCCCCATTCTGCCCCATCCTCATAAACCACCATGCAGCAGCCAATTAGGGAGCCAGATCCCAACACAGGAGATTGAGCTTGTACAAATAATGTGATTGGAGTCAAAGTTTGAAATAGAAACACTTAAGGAGGGGGGAAAATCTTGTTCTGTAAATGTTTAGATGTATAGAGAAGTTCTATTAGAGTTGACCCAACCCAGGTGACCATGGAGAAGGTCGGTGTTAATGGCCAGTGTAACTAAGGGTCAGGTCAAGGTCATCACCTTGACTACATGTGAAACACTTCCATGCCAACACCTCCATATGTGGTGTCAAATTTGACAAGTATTGAAACTCTTGAGGTAAAAAGATATTTGGTTAACCCTTTCCTTCATATAAAAACCTTTTCACACATTTGCAAACAGAATAGACCCAGATCAGATGGCTCTTTATACATGGAGCCGTCTGATCAGGGTCAGCTCTGTTTGCTCATGGTCTAATGTAGATCTGATTCTACAGCTTCTGTTTAAACCAAAATGTCCTGTGTTTATAATTATAGTATTATAAGAAAAACAGCTAATAGATATTTATGAGGCCGTTATTATTTCTTACATGATTATTGAACAGGGAAAGGGTTAATGGAGAAGCAAAATTCCGGTTCTGGTTAAAGAAATAAGAAAGACCTGTTAAAGATATTTAAGACATTTCTGAAGCCAATAATTCCTTGCACTTATATGACTTCCCAGTCAGCACCCTTCAGTTTTATATCAATGAAAACATCCATTAGCACGTTCCCTCATATTGACAGCTTTTGACGACTGTTTCAGTGTTTGGGTATGCACCTTTATCTGTCGCTCTTAACCTTTATTAATTTCTCTCATTTCTTTGCAAAAATATGGTCAAAGTGAACAACAGTTTGGATCCTGATGAGATGCTGCATTATGCGGCGTCTCATCTGGATCCAAACAGTTTGCATAAGTAATCACAGTTTCGCTGCTAGCGTGCAAAGAGCTAAAGACTAATGAATAAGTTTGAGTCAAGCTTCAATCCAATAACTTGTCATCTCATCAGGGTCTTAACTGTTTGCAAGTTTGATTGTATATTTAAAAATGAGCTGTCTGATCTAGGTCTACTTTGTTTGCTTATGCTTCAAAACTTATTTTCTCTGTTGTTTAATATGGCAATGAAATTCCTTGGTTTATATTTTTTGCTTGTGATATAATATAGATATGATTCTACAGTTTCTGCCATGGCCAAAACTACCTGTGTCTATGTACCATTATAAAAATTAATCTAATTAATATCCATGATGTCATTATTTCTTAGGTGAATATTAAACAGGGAAAAGGTTAAACTGATATTCATAATAGGGGGAGTCTAGCATGAATATTTATAGAGTAAAAGGTAAACAATATAATTTGCCACTGTAAAACCATTATTAATGCTTCTCCTGTTTTAAATGATGAACGGGGTGGCTCTTTTGATACAGTTACTGCCAGACCAGAAAAAATAGTTCATGATTCAAAGAATCCAGACTGTTGGGGTAACTTCTCAGCAGGGTTAGTGGAAGAAGAAAGAGTTTAGCATCTGATACAGATGCCATGGGCAATTGATATCAAACTGGATTTCAAAATATTTTACATGATTACATTCTCAAGTGGTCCAGTGGTAAAAACTATCAGTGAACCCGATCGGAAAACCAATTAAAGTGGACAAAACAAACATTTCCTGGGTCATCTATCTTTCACGCCAATTGAGTCCAGAGATTGAAGTGAAGCTGTCACGATTCAAATGACCACATTGGGATTTACAGAGTCTGAAATCTGCAGGAATGAATCATAAATGTCTGATACCGGACTAGTTTTCATACTAATCAGACTCTTAATTTTGTGACTTCATAGCCAGCTTTTTTTTATTTGATTAGAATTACCATTATTGGATGTTGAAATTGGTTTTTCAGATTTCAGACAAAGATATTTTGACCAAGACATAGATTTTATATACCCAAATTACCCAACATGTTTGGACATACAGTTTCTTAGGCAAATAGTGTAGACCTAGATCAAACTGCTCCTGAGGGAGCAGTTTGATCTGGGTCTACACTATTTGCTACTATGTCAGTCTAGTTTAAAGTTATCAAGATGGTGCCAAATTGATCTGTTTAGCTTTACAAACCAATGGAGGGGTGAGATTTTGTGTCTGAATATTTAGGGTAATTTGCGTAAAACATGATTCATTAGTTGATTTTATGGCTGAAATGTAGCATGTTGTCCACTGGTGTCCGGAGTGGCTGCTGTCCACTATGCTGGCTTTTGTCCTGAAGGTGATTGGTTGGCTGATTCTTAATATGCTAAAAAAGATATTCAAAATCTGCCATTGGTCTTAATTCTCAACTGACTTTTATTCCATTTCATTTAAAAATGGTTTGATAAGACTTGTCAGAGTTTTCTTTCATTTTTAAATTAAATTATCCAGCGTTTAAGGCATCTGGATCTAAATTATTTACAATAGTTGTCACAATTTAAGCACGCTAAGTGTTGATAGAGGGGAGGGTCATTTGAGTAATATTTTATCCATGTTAAGTTTGAATTAAAATATGAGAACTTGAGAAGTAGAAAGTATAAGAAGGGTACTTTGGTTTGAAGAATGGTATTTTAAGGCACTTGCATCGTAGCTTGATATTTATATAAATGAGTTTTTAGTTTTTGAATGGTATGAAATATAGATCTTGACTTTTTGTACAATGGTGCTACTTGATTGTCAGCAGCATGAAATTTGGTGTACAGTTTCAAAGCCACAGGACAAGTCTTCAAGTTCTTGAACTCTCGGTACAGAAATTCTCAAATAATGGCCATAAATCATACATATTCAGAGATCCAGATAAGATGCGTAAATTAAAACATTTTCAGGAGTAACTCCTTTATTTCTCCACCAAACCCTATGTTGTGACCTGACGCTTTAGATTATATTCTCGAAGAGACAATTTTAAAGAGTGGTCACAACATGGGGTTTGGTGGAGAAATGGCAATTTTAGTATCTGAGTACACACATTTATCTGTTGCTCAGCATGTTTATAGTTGACACTGTTTTAACCCTTCATTCCATAAATACACATTTCTACACCTGCAAACAAAGTAGACCAAGATCAGATGGCTCTGTTTGCTTATTATATATACATGTTATAATATAGATACCACTACAGTTTCTGCCATGGCAAAAACCTCATGTGTCCATGTGCTTGAAATATTTAAGAAATCTTAACAGGTGGCTGTTTAATGCTTAACCCTTTCCTCCATAAATACGCCTTTCTACGCCTATGTAAAAATCACCTGTTAAAACCATTGTGATAATATAAATGCTCGATTTATCACAATGGTTTTAAACTACAAAATTCTAAAAAAATAAATCCTTTTCTATAGTAAATGCTCCTTTTGGGTAGATTCATTCAAAGAGGTTTGGTCTAAAAATAGCCACATTGTGTATACAAGTTAATGTGAATTTGCACACATGTTGTGGTAATTTTGAAGGTGTTAAAATTTAATTCTTATTTGATTGGGTAACATATGCTGTGACATCTAGGTAAAGCTGTAACTTTATGATGCTCTAATTACCACCACCCTTTCTCTCATATCAACATCTTTCCATGCCTTTGCAAACAGTAGAAACACTGGCCAGATCAGAGGACTCCTGTAGGAGCCGTCTGATCTAGGTCTACTCTGTTTGCAAATGCGTGAAAAGGTATTTATATGAGAGAAAGTGTGGTGGTAATTAGGGTACTTGATAGTCCAGGTATGAATATCTTTTAACTCCATGAATATTCATGTAAGAAATCATGACACCAAGGTATATTAATTAGCTGAATTTTATAATAGCCAATGAACTCACAACGTTTTGGCCATGGCAGATGATGAGGAATCCGATCTACATTATATCACAAGAAAACAGGATAGACCCTTATCAGACAGCTACAATTGGTTCAGACATCCGCACAAGTTAACAGTTTACATCCTGATCAGACGTTAACCCATTCCTCCATAGGCTATTTTTAGATCCACCCACTTGAATAAATATACCGAAAAGGAGCATTAATTAGAGAAAAGGAATTTTAATTAGAGAAAAGGAATTTTTTAGAATTTTGTACTTTGAAACCATTGTGATAATCTCCTATAGGAGTAAATGCTCTATTTATCACAATGGTTTCATAAAGTGACTTTTACAGAGGCGTAGAAAGGTGTATTTATGGAGGAAAGGGTTAAGGATCAAAATGTTTGACAATCTGATAATTCTTTTTGGAAACAAATAACTCTTATTCCCTGTTCTATGTTTATCACAAATTTCAATACCTACTGAATATTTATAGACAAAACAATTATAATGAAACATGGACGGTGGAACATTGTAGCCATATAAGAAATTAAAGAAACAGACCTATCAAATTCCATTAGCAAACAGAGCAGACCCTGATCAGACAGCACCTATACTACTCTGTTTTCAAATGTGTTAAAATGTGTTTATATGAAGGAATGGGTTCAGAATTTATAACAGACAATTATATAGGGTGGCAGAGTGCAAAAGTTAAGTTTGCAAGAATAGAACTAAAGTCAGAAGGAGGCTGATGCCACAGGAATGTCCACAGCAACACCAGGTCTTTTGTCTACTGTTTAGCCATTTGGTATCAGGACATTTTCAATGACCTTTTTCACACCAGATGTCACTGTTGTGGTCATTAGTTGTAAGCTGATAACCCAAGTGGTAATGGTGCCATATTTAAATAAATGCTCGCTTAAATTATGATGAAGATGATAGAGGAAATGAAAGCTGTCTCCTAAAAGCTCTTTGTTAAAATTCATCCATTAATATTATCATCTGCAACATTTTGTGTCGCAAGCATTTAGGTAAAGAAGGCTTAACCCATTCCCGCATATTGACGCCTTTTAACACTTCTGTAAAAGTCATTTTGTGAAACCATTGTGATAAATAGAGCATTTGCTCCACAGGAGCAAATGCTCTATTTATCACAATGGTTTCAAAACTACACAATTCTGAAAATTTCCTTTTCTCTTGTTAATTCTCCTTTTTAGTAGATTTATTCAAAGAGGTCTTAAAATAGCCTAAGTGGGAATGGGTTAATGTGTAAGCTTATTATTTAACCCTTTACTCCATGAATATTCATATAAGAAATTATGACACCATGACTATTAATTATACCCCACGCAATGAAGTTGTACAGGGTATATAGTTTTTGGCCCGTCAGTCTGTCCGTCAGTCAGTCCATCATTGTATCATAATACACTGTTGCTCATATAGCACTTTCATTTCTTGATCAATTTTTAGCCAAATGTGATTTAACCCTTTGCTTGCTATTCATGTCAATATACCTACCTGTAAAAAGTGGAGACCCAGATGAGACAGCTCCTGCAGGAGCTGTCTCATCAGGGTCTGCACTATTTACAAGTTGATTGTGCAACCAGTGCACTCCACAGCAGTGATTGCACAGCGAAATACTTGTACACAGTGAATATATATGTAATTATACAACAGGGCATGGGTAAAAAAGGAGAAATGCATTTTAAAATTCAGCAAGAGAAGGGTTAAGAATGGTCAAGAATTAAAGCTTGGATGAGTTTGATTTTCAGAGGAATCTGTCATGGGGAAACACTTTTCTCTCTGACAATGTGGCAGCATGTTGTATTGAAACCATTGTGATCTTGCTAGATGTATAGTTCTTTAGTTAGATTGAATTTTAGCTCGCCTATTCGAAGAATAGGGGGGCTTATGGAATCACCCCGGCGTCGGCGTCTAGGTCTGCGTTGGTTTTTGCTTTTGGTTAAAGTTTTGGGGTAAGTGTTGAAATGCACTAATACTACATGATATATTTGCCTTAGGAAGCTGATACTTGAATTGGAGGTTCCCGATGTGTTGAACATTGATGTAGTGTAGTTAAAATTTAGAATAAAACTGAATTTTAGTCAAAATTTCACCTGTTTTGGACTTAGCTTTTTGGGCTGAAATCTCAAGGTTAAAGTTGAAATCTCAAGGTTAAAGTTTCGGGGTAAGTGTTAAGATGCACTAATACAACATGAAATACTTGCCATAGGTAGCTGGTATTTGGAATAGAGTTTGCCAGTAGATTTAACATTGATGTAGTTCAGTTAAAGTAGAAAAATATTTTGGACTTCATCTTTGTAGTCAAGGTCTACCATAGGCGAGCTTTGCTGTCCTGCGACAGTCTAGTTATGATAGGAAATGCACACAGGAATGTTTGGACATGGCAGAAACTGCAGAATTTTATATTATATCATCAGCAAACAGAGTAGACACCCGATCAGACAGCTCCTACAGGAGGCTTATTCATGGAGTATGCGGTTAACCCTTTCCCTCCTACTTATGCCTTTTGATGCCTCTGCAAAAGTCACTTTATGAAACCATTGTGATGAATATAGCATTAATTTGTTCAAGATGGTTTAAAAACTACACAATTCTAAAACCATATCTTTTTCTCTGGTATATGCTCCTTTTTGGTAGATTTATTCAAAGAGGTTGGGTCTAAACATAGTCTATGAGCCTTGAGGGAATGGGTTAAAAACAGCAGTGACAATAATATTTGCCATTGACAGTTACTTAATGGACAGAGAGTTATGAACTGCATAATCCTTCATGTTATTGTGATGACCATTTAATAAGGAATTAGTCTGCCCAGGTGCCCTATAACACCTGATTACCCTTTCATCTGTCATGAACATTAGGATACAAGGTTCAGATCAAAGTAACACACCCACCTGATGATTACAGACCCCTGGTTCCAGACCCCTGACCCCACTGCAGGTACTAGTCACGATAATTAGCTTGAAATTGGTCCAATTAATAATATGCATGCTGAACAAAATTTTATCTGCTTCAAGTCTTGTCAAATTTATTTCTTGCATTTATTCTTCTTTCTATTTCTGAACAAATATGTAATATGAATGCAAAAACTGTGGATTGAAACTGTGCGGCCAGTAAAAGTGGAGACTCATTTGAAATGATACTGTTTGCATGTGATATGACAGACTAGTTTCCCCCTCCCACATTAACCCTTTCCCTGTTCTGTATTTAGGCCAAATTTCAATACCTACTAAATATTCATTAACATATAGTTATAAAGAAATATGAAAGGTGGAACATTGTAGACATTTTAGAAAGTACAGAAACAGATCCATCAAATTCTATTAGCAAACAGAGCAGACCCTGATCAGATGGCTGCTCTGGGTCTACTCTGTTTGCAAATGAGTGAAAACACGTTTATAACATATTGCATATTCTTGTAAAAAATGACATTATTAATAGTTTAGCTGAATCTTTATAATTGCATGGATTCTTTGGTAATGGTAGAAAGTTATAATTGCATAAGCCAACAACCACTCACCCAAATGGGGCATCAGATTACTTGGTATGTGATCTGGATCTATGTTGTCTGCATATGACCACCTGTTCACTTAACTTACTCTTTATTTGTGCTATGGTTTTGCAGCAGCTAGAACATGCTATCTCATATGTGATATCAAGCAAATCTGTGATGTATTTAATAACGCATTTTGTAGAATTTTACTATTTTAAACTTGATAATGTATTTCTTTACAGGCTGTTAGTTAATTTTATTGTTAAGAAACTTATGTTATTATGTCGGTAAATAGCTTTTAGCTAATGTTAAATATGTTGTGAAAACTCCCGACTATAAATAAAGTTTCTTGTATCTTGTAACAGAGCAGATGCTGATCAGACGGCTCTGACTGATATGGGTCTATTTTGTTTGTAAAGGCATGAAAGAAAAGGTTATCTCCATCTTCTTAAGGACAAGAAAGCAATATTTCCATCCAAGGACTACAAAATAATTGTAACTACACTCTTTGGATATACTTTGCAAACAGACCTGATCCTCATGGAGTATGGATCAGTTCCTCTGTGCCTCATTAGGATCCTAACTATTTGATAATTGGATAGAGTTTAGTAAAATATTTTCTTGAAAATTTAAGCTTACGACTTTTGTTTGCAAATCCTTTCAAAATGCATAGGTTGCCCTAAGCTCTCGCTTTGTAATCCTCTTATTCAGGGAGAAAGGGTCCTGGGGGCAAGGTTTTTGTACTAGGGGATTCTTGGTTGTGAGCCCCTAAAACTGCATCCAGTGATGCACCTGCTGCACAGGGTTAGGTGCGGGACCCCTTTCTTCACCTGCATATAATTAAATAGAAAGTTCAATGAAGGATACTGAACTGTTCTGTGCCTTTCCCTAGATTGCACTAAATTAGATCAATCCATTGAATGGGAGAAACCTTTTTTAACTCTTTATCTGTTGAATTTTCATGTAAAAAATAATGACATCATAAATATTGATTAGATTGTCTTGTACACACGATTTTTAGCTCGTCTGTTTTCGAAGAAAAAAGTCGACCTAGTGATCACTGGGTCATAGGCGCTGGTGGCATTGTTGCCGTCAATGGCGTGCAAAAACCTTAAAATAGCTGATTAATCGAAAAGTATAAGAGGTATCGACATGAAACTTCATACCGGTAGGTTGGACTTGCTTGATCTCTTCGAGGAGAAGTGTATGCAGTGGACAAGCACCAAATCAGAAGAGCGTTGGCGCTGCACACGGCTCTTGTTTACTTTAGTATTGGTAGAAACTATAGAGTCAGATATAATTTTCATTAGCAAACAGAGCAGACCATGAACAGACTCCTATAGGAACTGTCTGATCTGGGTCTACTCTGTTTGCAAAGGAGGGAAAGGGTAATCCTTATCCTGTGGTAAAAAAGATGGCTGCTCAATCTTTGACCTTCCAGCTTTGATTCAGTCTTTGGAGAAACTTAACCCTTTTTTTACGGCCTTTTCACGCCTTTGCAAACCGAGTAGGTCCAGATCAGATGGCTCCTATAGGAGCTATCTGATCAGAGTGTGTTCCTTTTGCTTATATTATGATATAGATACGATTCTACTGTAGTTTCTGCTTGAGGTAAAATACTGTATGTTCAGATGCCATTATAAAATTTAATCTCGTAAATAACTAAATATTCATGATGTCTTTATTTCTTACATGACTATTCAACAGGGAAACGTTAACCCTTTCCTTCATATAAACGTGTTTTCACGCATTTGCAGATTAGATCCAGGATCAGACAACTCCTATAGGAGCCGTCTTATCAGGGTCTGCTCTGTTTGCTTAATGATACAATATAGATATGATTCTACAGTTTTTGCCATGGCTAAACATCCCTGTGTCTATGTGCTATAATAACAAATTAATCTAATTGATATTCATGACGTCCTTATTTCTAACATGAATATTCATGGAGGAAAGGGTTACGTAACAAATGCGCTCAGTAAGATAAGGGTTGAAACTGGCATTTGCCAAAACAATGGAGACCCAGAACACATTCAAATCAAATAAAGTTATTAACCCGTCATCCTGAACAGATTCTATACTTAACCCTTTCCCTCATAGGCTATTTTTAGATACAACCTCTGAATTAAACTACCGAAAAGGAACATTAACTAGAGAAAAGGAAACTTTTAGAATTTTGTTTGTTTGAAACCATTGTGATAAATAGAGCATTTGCTCCTATAGGAGCAAATGCTCTATTTATCACAATGGTTTCACAAAGTGACTTTTACAAAGTCGTCAAGGGTTAACCCTTTCCCTAGGCTAATGAATATTTATGCCTGAATTGATCACTTTGACTAAATCTGTACGATCATACTTATAAATGTTCAAAAGCAAACAGAGCAGACCCTGATCAGACTCACACGACTCCTTTATGCCATCATCAGGCCAAACATTCCTATGATCATATTTCATGGTAAAAACTAATCTAATTAATATTCATGATGTTATAATTTTTAATGGAGTAAAGGCATAAGAGATAGTCTTTGGGCATCTTGGTTTTAAAACCCAAATTCATGTTAACCCTCAATTCCATAAATACGCCTTTCCACATCTTCGTAAACAGTAGACCTATAGGAGCCATCTGATCAGGGTCTTCTCTGTTTGCTAATGACATGATATAGATCTGATTCTAGAGTTCGTAGTCAAAACAAATATACATGTATCCCTTGAAAATTAACATTATAAAAAATTAGCTAATAAACATTCATTATATAATTATTCCTCACCTGAATATTGAAGAGGGAAAGGGTTAAATAGCTGATGTTTGTTGGGACACGAGAAAAAGGGCAGATGGAAATTAGGTAAAATTACATTAGAGAGGAGGTGGCTCAAGTCGGGTTTTACAAGTGGTCATAAGTGGTCATTAGGTCATCAGACCAGGATGTGGGCCTTTTAAGACTTAATGAAGATGGATAAGACGTCTTGACCTGTCAGTTTAGTTACCAAACTGACCACAGAAGTGGCCCACTCTAACAATAATACCTTAATAAGAGACCTTGAATTGGTCTTCAGGGATTAAACTTTAAGATGCTATCTTAGGTTTGGCAAACAGCAGATACATATCCACAAAAATTTGGTTTTGAATTAATTAGATTTAATCAAGTACATTGTGTCTTATAGTTGTAGTTGTTCTTTATATTGCTTGTGAATTCTTAGTCATACACAAAATACTGCCATTGTTGTACTGATGGACATACTAAATGGGTACAGAATGAATTGACATTTTAAAGTTTTTTGATTGAGTACTTAATGTTTTACTTTCATTGATAGGTGGGTGGGGTAAGCTGTAACACCGGCTACTTCATGTGCTTTATGAGGACTGGTAACAGTATCATCTCCTGTGGTGTTAGCTTTTCATTGCATTTTTAAACTGCAGCAGTTTTAATACAGTACTCCTCTGTGCAAATCATAGTCTGCTCCTATCCCAATGATAGATGTTTCTGTCATTTCTTCTTAACATTTAGCACAAAGTTTAGATTCTGATTGGAAACTGAGGAAACTAGGCATCTCATCAGAATCTAAACTAGTGACAAAGATTTGCACAGTTTCTGTAAAGGTGAAGAGTGTTAAGAATAAAAAGACAATTACCTAAGTGAGCCCCGCCCCTTCCTGTTGCCTGCTGTTTGTTGGGACAGGTATAAGACAGGCACCTGTCACAATCATCATCAGCAACAATAACTGCTTGGTATGATGGATAAGAACTGACATAAGTTGAAATTTTGCTTTCAAAAGCACAGTACAAGACTGATCATTAAATTTTGCTTTATTACATGGTCAAGAGTATCAGTGTGTAGTCCGAATCAATCGTCTGGATAAATCCTTAACCCTAACTCTAACCCTTTACTTGTTGAATATTCATGTAAGAAAATTTTTGTTTTTGCTCTGTCAGAAAATGTAGAATCAGTGATCTTTATCAATTGTCATAAGTAGAGCATATCCTGATCAGACAGCTCCTTCTTTGTTTTCAAATGCTTGAAAAGCATTCATATGAATAAAATCATGCATGAAAAAATGACATCATTTCTTAATGAAATTAAAAAATAAATAAAAAAAATTGATTTGACAAAACTAGAATTAGATCTATCTCATGTCAAAAGCAAACAGAGTTGACCCTGAGCAGAAGACTCCTGTAGGAGCAATCTGATCTGGATCTACTCTGTATGCAAATGCATGAAAATGAAGGAAAGAAATTGGAAAAATGTTAATAATTGTGATAAGTGTTTGAAACTGTTTAGTAGCATAAGAGAGCGCTGAAACTTGAAATAAAGCATTCAACTATTTTTACTGAATGACATTTACTTATCCAGCAAATAGTTAAAAGGTTTTTCCTGGTTCCCATCTTCCTGTGGTGGCCCGTCTTGTAAATCAATGTAGACAATTACTGGCTGACAATCTGACCCTGTTATTAAGGACTTTGCCAAAGGCTTGACCACTTGAGCAAATTGTATATAACCTTTTGGCTGTAGGGCCTAGAAGGTCATCTTGAAATTAGTAACAACCAATGCAGATTCAGATAAAAAAGTTCCTTTAGGAGCCCTCTGATCTGATTCTACTTCAATACTTTTTCAAGAAATTTTCAGTTCAATGTAATATTTTAACAATAATGTCTTCTTTAGCTGAAGTTACAGGATGGAAGCTGAATATTCACAGTAAGCTTAACCTGTTTGAATGTTGGAATAGTTCATTTGAAAATTCAGTGTTTTTTATGTTAAGAAGCTTATCAGTATCTGTATGTCTGATTTTGGAATCACTGACTGTTTGAAACACACATATAGAGATTTTGTAGAAAAAGAATACAGTAAAATCTCGATTATTCAAACACTGAAATATGTATCATTATTGATCTTTAAGACAGGTGGAAGCTTTTGGTGAAAGTCATGCAGAAAGCTCCTAGAGGAGCTTTCTGCATGATTTTCATCATGAATTAATTAGCCACCTGCTTAAAAGGTTCTAAATTCTTTTATACAAAAAAATCGAATAAATGAGATTTTACTGTATGTTTCGAAGATGGGTTTGTTGTGGAGTACAGTAAGTTGTTTTGCTTGTTAAAGGATTGCACTGGCCAATTTGCATCTATATGCAAATCCACTCAGCATTTCAATATAAACCTAATATTTTATTTTCTGTTGATAGGCATAACTGGAGTTAATGGCTAAATTACCTTTTTCCCACACTGCAATTTCCTGTTTGTCCAGAGGCCAGTTGTAAAAATGTAAAGACGTTTCTCCAACTCTTATTAATTTACTTGACCCATGTAATTAAGAGTTAGTGTTTTTTGTTTGCTCTTTTCTCTTTTCATTTGGAAACCATTTTAGCTTTCTGCACTCTGAGCAACTGTCGTCTGCAAACGTTGTTGTCTGTTTCAATGCACGACCTGTAGAACCTGTATCAAGTGGCAGCCCGTTTATTGAACATAGGAGTCTTAAAAAAAAACTAGGTGGTTACTTAATGCAAGACAAAAGTAATGCACAAACCTCCTATATAGGAGCTTTTTGCATTACTTCTGACCTGCATTAAGCTACCACCTGCCTTACAGACCAATAAATATACCTTTTTGATGGCTGCTTAACCCGTTCCTCCATAAATACATCTTTCTACACCTGTAAAAGTCACTTTTTTAAACCATTGTGATAAAAAGAGCATTTGCTCCTGAGGAGCAAATGCTCTATTTATCACAATGGTTTCAGAACTACACAATTCTAAAAATGTCCTTTCCTCTAGTTAATGCTCCTTTTCATTAGAGACATTCAAAGAGGTTGGGTCTAAAAATAGCTTATGGAGGAATGGGTTAACACAGGTTCTACTGTACGAAGTTGTTTCTTGTAAGAAAAATTATCAGAGTGACAATACAGTAAAACCTCGATTATTCGAATTTTCGGTATAGAAGAATTTAGACCCTTTTAGGCAGGTGGCTGCTTAATGCATGGTGAAAGTCATGCAGAAAGCTCCTAGAGGAGCTTTCTGCATGACTTTCACCATGCATTAAGCTGCCACCTGTCTTAAAGATCGATAATAATACGTATTTTAGTGTTCGGATAATCGAAGTTTTACTGTACTTTGATTCCTGATGAGACTCCCAGAGACGCCGGTTGAATATGATTCCACAGTTTCTGCCTGAGCTAAAAAAGACCTGTGTCCATGTGCTATTATAACAAATAAAGCTAATTAACATTCATGATGTCATTATTTCTTATATTAATATTCATGGAGTAAGGGGTTAAGGTAAATAGGGTTCTGCAATCATGTTGGAATTTATGACCAATGTAATAGCTTTAGCAGATGTCAACCATCAATATACATTTAGGTTATGTGATTTACAAAACTGACCTTCATGAAACCTTAGATGCTATGATCCGCTAATTTTCTACGGAAGTTGGGACATATGTTGCGGAGACCCAGTCATTAAGTCGTGACTTTGGCCTCTTGTGTTTTGGTTTGATGCAACAACTCAGGTGTGGTTTATTTGTGTCATTCCAAAGAGACCATCATTACCAGATGACGTGTCACACGTTTTAATGAGACGTGTTTGGTTCCTTTCTCAAATGACAATATCACTTGAGGAAATCGCTGGGTAGACCTGTTGATGAGGAACATTATCTCCACTGGGAAGCAGATTGTCACTCAGAGTAGGCCAAGCTAGAAAGATGCTGAAGAGACAAGAAGGCAATAATTGCTCAATTATTACGCTTGCTGTCGAAATTTAAATGTATGTTGGTGCTAGGGCCACATGTCATTGAGGGCTAACGGCAGGTGTTGGGGAATGAAGGACCAGCAACAAGTCCATAGCTGAAGTGTCGCCTCTCGCCCAAGTAATTAATGGACTCAATGGAGTGGCATAAAAAAGAAACTCATTTAAAGAGAGTTTTTTGTTAAAATCGAACTTTTTGAAAGTTACCAAAATTGGATTTTTATTGCCCCCATTCGAACTGGCTGATTTTAATGAGATCCACTCATTGTACATGAGGGAGACGGGGAAGGATGTGGCACAAGCAGATGCTGGGCTCCTGAATACTGATGACTTCCAATTCATTTCTTAACCCATTCCTTCATAGGTTATTTTTAGATCCAACCTCTTTAAATAAATTTACCGAAAAAGAGCATTAACTAGAGAAAAGGAAATTTAAGAATTTTGTAGTTTTGAAACCATTGTGATAAATAGAGCATTTGCTCCTAAGGAGCAAAATTAATGCTCTATTTATCACAGTGGTTTCAAGAAGTGACTTTTTAAAGAGGTGTAGAAAGGCGTAATTATGGAGGAAAGGATTAACACTTTGAATGCTGAATTTCCAAAGTGGAATGGTCTGCCATTGTGTAACCCTTTCCTCCATCAATATTCATATAAGAAATAATGAGACCATGAATATTAATTAGAATTATTGTTATAATAGCGCACGGACAGAGAAATGTTTGGTTGTGACAGAAACTGTACAGTCATATCAACATTATTACAATGTATATCATAAGCAAACAGGGCAGACCCTGATCAGACGGCTCCTATAGGAGATGTCTGATAGGATCTACTCTGTTTGCAATGGCATACAAAGGTGTATTTACTGAGTTAACGGTAGAATCTTGAATAATTGTTCGAGTTGGAATGGGTTAACGACGAACATTTATACTTGGTTGAGAGTTCAGTATAGAGAGGTTTTACTGTTAACTATACTTGTGTAATCACAAACGTTTGCTGTCATCTATTTCTTAGTAGAACACCATTCTTTATTATCAAATCTTTATATCCCATGCTTTTTATCAGAATTTATAAAGGATTCTAAAGAAATAAATACAATGATAATCATTTTGAAAAAAAAAATCTAGATGATATGATAAATTACAGATAGTAGATCAAGATTGTTATTATTTAATTGACATTTGTTTGGTGATAAAATACATTTGTAACTAGGCTACATATTTTCAGTGAGAACCTTTTGCATGCTAGCCTAATGTATAAATGATATTTCTTCTATCATGATGTACAATTCTCCCTTAGTAAAATCCGGTTGATGTGAATATTGTTTTATTGAATTCAATGTTGCTCCTGATCAATGGGTGGGAGCTGTTTAAGCCTGATCTACACCATTTTGTAACATGCACAAATGACACATCTTAACCAGGAATGTGTTGAATAATTAAAAAATTTAATTGAACAGAAAAAATATATATCAGAAATCATGAAAGAAAATTATTTTGATGAAAAACAGTGCAAACCTTGATCACTGAGCTCCCTCAGGAGCCCAGGTTTGATAAAGGTTTGCACTGTTTGCTTTTAGCTCTTATATATACTCGAATCCTACATTTTAAGGGTTTAATTATTATTATAAATGATACATAAATAGGGGCCAATTTAGTGTGTGACTGTCATTATCTGTCTGATCAGTACATGATTTGGGTCAATTTTAGGGGTCAATTTACATGTGTTTTGTGGGGCCAAGGCGTGGATCTATGACACCTGATTTGATAAGCCAATATTTCTCATGAAACAATTCCTTGTGACTGATATTTATCTCAGTTGAACAATACTATTGCAGCATTGATGATAAAATAGTTTTCATTGTTCAGCCCTTAAGAAAAAATATTGTCGTCTGCTTTTAAATCTTCAGTATTTTTCTCTAATTTGCTTAACAACTTTTTAAATTATCTAAATAAATAACTTGGTGTATTACTTAATTATATTACAATTTTATCTGGTTCTAAACTATTTATAGAGGCTAATTATAAGTTTCCAAACAGTGTGCTTAAGTTCCGACAGTGTACTTAAGTTTAGGGGATTAGGGGTCAGATATGTCAAGTATAAAACAGTAAAGGGGTGGGAATCTATGTCAGCCCCTGACAAGTTTTATTGTCTTCCGTAATTTACAACCCCTGATTTTCAAATCATAAAATAGTCAGAAAAAATACAAACAAGAAAAAAACTTCTTGTATACATGTGAAGCATTTTGTTATAGCTGTTTCAAATTTAGTTTGGATTCCATTGAGATGACAAGTAAGAGATGACAAGTAAGATGAGGATTCATACTGTTTGACTTTCATTTGCTTTTCAGAGCTCCAGATAAGATGTGTCAATTAAAACATTTTCAAGAATAACTCCTTTATTTCTCCACCAAACCCTATGTTGTGACCATTCGTTAGAATCGTCTCGAAGAGATCAACTTTTGTCATCACTTTTGATGTGACGTGATAACTCAAACAGTACTTCACATTATTATTTAGGACAAATACTTAGTACCATTAGAGGAAGATACCTATAGTTTATGGACCCTTGATTTATCAAAAATGCCATATTCAACAAAAAATCATCTGCAGGGCCCTCTCTGACAGAGTCAGTTTTCTAGGATTATATGCAAACAGAGCTGACTCTGATCAGAAGGCTCCTGTAGGCGTAGAAAGGTGTATTTATGGAGTAATGGATTAATAAAAGACCTATGGCATTTGACAAAATTCCGCTAATGAATATTCGCGATGCCATTATTTCTTACATAAATATTCAACAGGGAAAGGGTTAAAAAAAAAAAAGTTAAATAGACCTTGCATATTTGTCCATGTTGCATCATACTATAGTTTTGTCACTGCATATTCTACAGGTTCAGGCTTCAGTGTAACGATTTATGTTATGATTTCCCTAACCTGGGCAGGTGATGGCTATGAAAACCATAATAACGCTTCTTTCATACGAGACCTATTGCTGGTTTTTGTGTTCACTGTTACCCTGGTTTGCCCCCTCCATTTGAGCCCGAAATGTAAACAAAACTTTGTAGAGGAAAATTAAACCGTTCCTATCAATTGATCTTCAAATACACCTGCAACAAGGCTGATTGAAAAGGGGGAAATTGAAGTAAAATTAAATTTTCAAAGATCCAAATTACTGAAGGAGGGTTTCCTCATACATTACAGAATTTACTCTGTACGTGTTAGCAGCGAGGTTGTGATAACCATTGCAAACAGTTTAGATCCAGATGAGACGCCGAGTAACTCAGCGTCTCATCAGGATCCAAACTGTTTGTCACTCTTACTCTTATTTTGAAGAGAAAATGGAAGAAAAAAATACTTTTTAGAGTTGTGAGAGTTGATGGTTTTTGCAGACAAAAATTACTAGACATACAAATAGTTAATAACCACAGACAGCTGTAACTGTGACAGTATGGCAAATAAATACTCACCACAACCTTTTTCACAGTACATTTGTCATTAGTTTTTTAACCCTTTACTTCATAAATACGCCTTCTATGCCTTTGCAAACATAGTAGACCCAGATCTGATGGCTCCTGACCTATAGGAGTCGTCTGATCAGGGTCTGCTCTGTTTGCTTATAACATAATATAGATATGATTCTTTAGTTCTCTGCCATGGCCAAAACTTCATGTGTTCATGTGCCATTATAACAATTAATTTAATTAATGTAATGTATTTATAGGTATAATACTTGCTTGGCTGTGCTATGTTTTATCACAATGGTTTCAATACTACATAATTCTAACATTTTCCTTTTCTCTAGTTAATGCTCCTTTTGGATAGAGTTATTCAAAGAGGTCTAAAAATAGCCTATGGAGGAATGGATTAATTATTCATGATGTCAATACTTCTTATATGAATATTCAACAGGAAAAGGGTTCAGATGCCCTTTTTCCAAAATTTGCCAGAAAAGGCCTGTATACAGTATTTCACCATGATAAATGGTCAATCATGTACCATGATAATTTCTGACCATATCTGGTCAATCTTGCAACAAACCGAATTTTGCATAAATATTATCCACACACTCATGTGTCCTAGCAACCCTTTTAAATTTGTGCTAAAAATTAGTGATAAGAGATTTGATTTATTCAGTTGTTTTGACAGTATGAAGTGTGATAAAAATATTTGATCTTTTTGCAAACTTTGAGGACATTGTGAGGAAACCCTTTCAGTGCAAGGAACAAGTCACTAATGTCCTTTGCAAACCATGTAAACCCAGATTAGAGGGCAGCCATCATGAATATTCATGTAAAACATAATGACATCATGAATCTTTATTAGATAAATTTCAGTAATGGTATACACACAAAACAATGTTTGTTGTGGCAGAAACTGTGGAATCAGATCGTTATCATTCCAAAAGAAAACAGAGCAGGCAGATCCTCAGCAGATCATCCAATTTCTGCAGGAGCCATCTGATCTGGGTCTTCTATGTTTGCAAAGGCATGAAAAGGTGTCTCAATCAGTGAAAGGGTAAATCCTTTCCCTCATATAAAAGCCTTTTCAGGCATTTGTAAACAGAAAAGACCCAGGTCAGCCATCTATGCAGGATCATTCTGCTCTGTTTGCTAATGGAATTTGATAGTTCTGTTTCTTTACTTTCTAAAATGGCTACAATGTTACACCTTCCATATTTCGTTATAGCTATTTAGACCATGAATGTTCAGCAGGTATTGAAATTTGTAATAAGCATAGAACAGGGAAAGGGTTAACCCTTTACTCCATAAATACATCTTTCTACGTCTTTGCAAACAGAGTAGACCCAGATCAGATGGCTTCTATAGGAACTGTCTGAACAAGGTCTACGCTGTTTGTTTATGATATAATATAGATATGATTCTAAAGTTTCTGCCACGGCTAAATCCTCCATGTCCATGAGCTATTATAACAACTTAATCTAAATAATATTCATGAAGTCATTATATTCTTACATGAATATTCATGGAGGAAAGGTTTAATTGTTTCAAGACTATGGAGGTGCTGGTTTAACCCTTACAGTGTGGGACACGAGTTACCAATGTCCTTTGCAAACAGTGTAGACCCAGATAAGAGGGCTCCTAGGGGAGCCCTCTCATGAGGGTCTGCACTGTTTGTCATGTTACACTTTTCTTTAGAAAACATCCCTAAATATTCACCATAAGCTTGACCTATTTGAATTTTGGAATATTCCACTTGAAAATTCAGCGTTGTAAGGGTTAAACCTTTGCAAATAAGTTTGATCCAGACCAGACACAAAGGCAACTGATGCAGACAGTTATTATTGAAAGAATAAGCTACAGTAGAACCTCTCTATAATGGCCAATAAATTGTGTTAATTAGTTGGTAGGCCCTATATTAGGGCAGGTGGCTCGCAGCTTAAAGCAAGGTGAAAGTAAAACAGAACGCTCCTATAGGATAGAAACGTTCTGTTTTACTTTCACCTTGCTTTAAGCAGCCAGCTGCCTTTGACACAAAATACTTGATGTAATTTAGTGGTCATTATAGAGAGGTTTTACTGAACTTAAGGTTTTAACCTTTAACCTAATTAATATTCATGAAAGAAATAACCGTGAAAATATATACATTGAACTTTTTATTCATGTAAATGCTTTTTCACGCATTTGCAAACAGAGTAGACCCAGATTAGATGGCTCCTGTAGGAGTCGTCTGATCTGCATATACTCTGTTTGCATTAAATTTCGAGGGCTTGGTGGAAAACTATTCTAACTCCTTCACTTTAGTGAAGGAGTTAGAATAGTTTTGCACCAAGCCCTCAATTGGGCATCCAAAGGCATCTGTATGATGTAAGTAGTTAATGTGATAAGATTTTATCTGGATATCTTGAATCTTCATCTTATTTCTTAACCCTTTCCCTTATAGTTAACACATTTTCAAAGCCTTTGCTAAAGGAGTAGATCCTGTAGGAGCTGTTTGGTCAGAGTCTGCTCTGTTTGCTTCTTAAACTATAATAGATCTGACTCCAGTTTCTACCATTACCTAAATTTAAATGTGTGCAAATACATATAATGGAATGATGTTCATGGTGCCGTAAATTCTAGCATGAATATTCAACAATTGAAGGGTTAAACTTTTGCAGTTTTGTGGAATGCAATGTAGATGAAAACAGTGTGTGAGTAACTTTGTAATATATGAAGTGTTCAAGATTTTCCTGATGATTACTGCTTTGAATACAGCTGTTTAAGGAGATAAGTGCCTTATTAACATTTTTACTGTCTCCGCAAGTCTATACATTACTTACTTAATTCAAAATGCCTGCCTGGTGTATGTAAGAATTTGCATACACCTGCTGCTTTAACATTGCACCCCGATGAATATATTTGGGGATTGAATATCTGGTCTGCCATCAAAATGCTATAAGCATAAATTAATAGTCAAATAAACACAGCAATAAGACTGCTTCAAACTATATTGTTACTATAGTTCATGTTCTTGATTAATGATCTGCATCCATACCATTGGCAGATAACTCTTTGCGTGCTATGAAATTGTCTTTTGCAAATTTGTCATTTACTTCAATTTCTTAACCCTTTTCCTATTCAATATACATGTAACAAGTAATAAAATCATAACAATTATAATGCAAACTTTGACAAAAACTGCAGAATCAGATCTATATCATGTCATCGCAAACAGAGGCGACCCTGATCAGATGACTTCGACTCCTATATGTGTCTACTCTACACTGTTTGCAAATCATGAAAAAGCATTTATAATGAGGTCAGGGGTTAAAGTTGAATTTTCAACTGATGATCAGGGTCCAAGGTTATAAAGCATCTATGTCAGATCATTCTCAAGTATCAGATTGGTCAGATGCTTGAGAATGATCTCAGACTCAAGCAAAAAGCTTTATAACCTTGGACCTTGAGTGTCAAACTGTTTGGATCCTGATGAGACTCAGAGTTACTTATCTTCTTACTTGGATCAGTCTGCTTGCATAGGTAATTACAGATTCCCCATTAGCATGCAAAGAGTTGAGCTGTCATTGCAAGGTAATGTAGCATGATGATTGCAAAGCGTAAGTATACATTAGTTCGTGTCAGACTTTTGTTCTTGACAGCTGTTTGATGACCTAGATAAACGGCATTATCCCTGTCGCATATAAATGCTTTTTCATGCATTTGCAAACAGAGTAGACCCAGATCAGACGGCTCCTATTGGAGCCGTCTGATCAGGGTCTACTCTGTTTGCTCATGGAAATTTACAGATCTGATTGCAAAGAAATTCTGTGCATGAATGAATATTCATGAGGTGAAGAAATTTTGAATAAATATGAAACAGGGAAAGGGCTAAATTTTATGAATAATCTTGTAAGATATAATGAGATTGTGAATATAATTTATTATATGAAATTTTATAATGTTAATTGAATGTAAGTATACCTTAGTTGGTGACAGACTTTTGTTCATGACAGCTGTTTGTTGGCCTAGATTAACCCCTTTCATTCATATAAACGTGTTTTAACGCATCTGCAAACTGAGTAGACCCAGATCAGATGGCTCCTATAGGGGCCATCTGATCAGGATCTGCTCTGTTTGCTTATAGAATTTGATAGATCTGTTTCTTTACTTTCTAAAATGGCTACTATGTTTCACCTTCCATATTTCATTTTGTCCATGAATATTCAGTAGGTATTGAAATTTGAAATAAATATAGAACAGGTAAAGGATTCAAGGCATTTTATATCAACCCTTTACCTGGTGAATATTCGTGTACAAAATCATAGGGGTATGTATATTATATAGTAGATATGTAGACTCTCAGGGAGTCGTACAGACCCCTATGTAGGAAATACTAACAGAACTATTTAATAAATGAATTTTTAGAATGGTGTATAAACACAGGAGTTGTTTTGAACATAGCAGAAACTTTAGAATCAGATCTACATATTATTTTTATAAGCAAACAGAACAGACCCTGATTGATGGTTCCTAGTACAGGAGCCATCTGATCAGAGTCTGCTCAGTGTACTTATGAATGTAGATATGATTTCACAGTTTCTACCATGGCCAGAAATTCAATTTTACATGTCACTGTAGAATTTCTGTTTACTAAGATTGGTCGTGCATATTCATGTAGTAAAGGTCTGAAACCCATGCCTCAGAGCAACAGATAACGGTGCGTACTTAAATATTAAAATCGTCATTTCTCCACGAAAACCTATGTTGTGACCACTCTTTAGAATCGTCTCTTCACAACATAGGTTTTGGTGGAGAAATAAAGAAGTTATACTTGAAAATATTTCAATTTACGCATCTTATCTGGAGCTCTGATGCCTTGTTGAATATTCATTTAGAAATAATAACAGCATGAATATTTATTGCCTGAATTTTTATGACTATATAATTATGTACACTGAGGAATCAGATCTATTTTAATTTCTTAAGCAAACAGAGCAGACCCTGATCAGATGTTTCATACAGGAGCCGCCTTATCTGGGTCTTCTCTCTGTTTGCAAAGGCGTCAAACACTGTTTATATGAGAGAAAGAGTTAAATGCAATTTCTGATTAGGATGCAATATAATTGACCAATTAATACTGCTTACGTAAAATATTGACTTCAAGGTAATTTGACATATTGATCAGGTATATAAGTCAACACCGGAGAGGTGACAGAAAACGCGGCTTTCTGTTCTTGACAGCTGTAAAGCCCTCGATGACGGAGCATGAAATTTCTGTCTACCTGCTGGTGTCCTTGCACTATCAGGACCTGAGATCTGATCTACAGGGGGGACAATCTCACCTGTCACACATAAGTGGCTACCCATAACACTTTAAATTTTGAAGTTTCAAAACCTATGATTATTCACTGTTTAACCCTTTCCCTGTTCTATATTTATTCTAAATTTCAATATCTTCTAAATATTCATTGACGAAATACATGTAGTTAAAATGAAATATAGAAATTGAAATATTGTAGCCATATTAGAAAGTAAAGAAACAGATCTTTTTAATTTCATTAGCAGACAGAGCAGACCCTGCAAATGCGTGAAAAGGCTTTTATATAAAGGAAAGCATTAAATGCTCAAGTTTCACTTCACTGTTTAATATATTTGAGTTTATTTAATATAAATTTTGCTGAAAATAATAGTGCAAAATGGCTCCTCCAGGAGTCCCCTTATCTGGGTCTGCACTGTTTGCAAATGCCAGTACACTTGTGTGCTGGTTGGGTTAAACTTTTGAATGCTATTGGCTAATGTTGGATAATATTTTGTGAAGAGTTTGGATCCAAATGAGGCACCCAGTTACTTGGAAAGGAATCTTACTTGACATCCAAACTATTTGATTTGGGGATTTATAAAAATTGTATCTAAACCCTTTTCTCCATGAATATTCATATAAGAAATAATGACATCATGAATATTAATTCGATTACATGTAATTGGTTAATTAATAGCACATGGGCACAACAATTTTGGTCAATGACAGAAACTGTACAATCCTATCTATATTACATCATAAGCAAACAGAGCAGACCCTGATCAGAGGACTCCTATAGGAGCCATCTGATCTGGGTCTACTCTGTTTGCAAAGGTGTAGAAAGGCGTATTTATGAAGTAAAGGGTTATACATGCAGCAAGAGACATTTTTACTTAAAGCAAACTTGCACAGTATGATTACCCTTTAGCAGGCACAAACAAAATTTGCAAATTTTGTTTACCTCTAGATCTACAGATATGTGCAACAAAGATAATTGATACAAACACAATAACATTATCTAATAATTTCAAACCATTTGTGTTATCTTGATGACTATTGACTTTTATCAAGGAATTACCACTCATTACAAGTTACGATTCAAATGTTCTCCATTTTATCAAATATTGTGGTTTGCTCACTTTTAATCTTGAGCAAGTCGCGTGGACTGTGATCATTTCAGCCAATCAGATGCTTTGAAAATGTAATATTTAAATCAACAAGTGTGCCGCACTCACATGCCACAGGCTGTTTTTTGTTATACCTGGTTAACTGGGTATGCGTTGAAATTACCCTTTTTTCACCAATTTAATGAATTTTATTTGGTATGTCTCGGAAAAAGTATGAAAACTATTGATTTTTATGGTTTTACTGTCGTCGGTATTTTGTTTTGATGTATGAGAAATATCGCCACGGCCATATGGTGGTAAGGTAGCTCCGTGACAAATCGAGACATATCCCACCTGCTGATATTTCAAATTGTAGACTACAAGATTTAAAATAAGTGAAAGTGAAATTCAAATAGTCACACTCTCAAGCTTTTGTTGACATGATTTCTGAAGAAGGTAACGCTAGAAAATGTATCATAAAACCTTTCTGTAGCAGCTACTTTACAAAGGATATATCCTTAACCCTTTCCCTGTTCTATTTTTATCACTAATTTCAATACCTGGATATTCATCGACAAAATAGTTATAATGAAATACGGGAGGTGGAACATTGTAGCCATTTTACGAAGTATAGAAACAGATCTATCTAATTCCACTAGCAAACAGAGCAGACCCGGATCAGATGGCTCCTATAGAAGCCGTCTGATCTTGGTCTACTCTGTTTACAAACACGTGAAAATACGTTTAGGATTTAGGAGGGAAAGGGTTAAACCTTAAGCTTTAGTCCATGAATTTTCATATAAGAAATAATGATATCATGAGTATTGATAAGATTAATTTTTATGACACATGAAGAAAGGAATGTTTGGCCATGATGGCAACTGTAGAATCATTAAGATCTGCTATTACTTCATAAGCAAACAGGGCAGAAAACATAAGCAAACAGAGCAGACAGGGTCTACTCTGTTTGCAAAGACATAGAAAGGCGTATGTGTGGAAGAAACTTTCAAGAAAGGGTTAAAACTTTACTCCATGAATATTCATGAAGAAGTTATGCATGTATGAATGTTAATTAGCTTAACCCTTTACTCCATTTAAAATTAGCTTAACCCCTTCCCTGTTTTATATTTAGTCTAAATTTCAATACCTGCTGAATATTCATGGACAAATAGTTACAATAGAATAATGGAAGGTAGAACATTGTAGCCATTTAACCCTTTACCTGTTCTATGTTTAGACCAAATTTCAATACCTACTGAATTTTCATGGACAAAATAGTTATAAAGAAATATGGAAGGTGATTAACATTGCAGACATTTTAGAAAGTAAAGACACAGATCTATCAAATCCCATAAGCAAACAGAGTAGACCCTGATCAGACGGCTCCTCTAGGAGCCGTCTGATCTGGGTCTACTCTGTTTGCAAATTCATGAAAATACGTTTCTATGAGGGAAAGGGTTAAGAAAGTAAAGGAAAAGGTCTATCAAATTCTATTAGCAAACAGAGCCATCTGGTCTACTCTGTTTGCAAATGCATGAAAAAGTGTTTATTTGTAGGGTTTAGATGATTTATGCAGGTCTTTGTCCACAAGTTTCTTCCTCCATTTTTGATATTGAACAGTCTGTGGTGTTTGATTTGGATCCAAAGTCGAGTCTCATTCATCAATGACCAAGGATTTGTTAAACAAATAGTACACAATTTGTCTTTCTTGTTAACACCACAGACAGGTTACTTCAAAGAGGTGCAGAACAAATATTGAACTAGCTCAAGAAAATTGTCAAAGGGCTGACAGATTTGATTTGAAATAAAAACTGCCCTTCAGACCAAAGTTTTAAGAGGTTTTATACAAGGTTTGTTCTGTATTAAACTTTTAGTGCTATAAACAATCTTCCTCTGCTAGTACTGGTGTCCGCAGTCCGCTTCATTCCTAATAGATGTGTTTGTTTCTTTCTGTATATTTTCAAAAACAGAACCATGGTAACAAACAGTTGGGATCTAGAGGTAACATCAAGTTATCTGGGTCCAAACTATATTGAGATATTTTACCACCCACAATATGCTCAAGGTGAAAAGTGAACAGTTACTTGTGAAATGCTGTAAATGTTTGTTAATCAAACACTTGTCTTAGTTTTGTTGCTCTTATACAGATGGCTTTTGGTTTGAGCAAGAGACACAAGGACTGAGTGGTCTAACCCATTTAATGTGGGAAACGAGTGTCATTGTCGAGTTTGCAAACAGCGTAGACCCGGATCAGACAAATAAGGGCCTGTACTGTTTGTCAGTCATTCATATTCCTCTTTCATACTGAATAGACTTCCACCTTTAACCCGTTACTCCATATATACGCCTTTCTCAAGCAAACAGAGTAGACCCAGATCAGATGGCTCCTTTAGGAGTCCTCTGATCAGGGTCTGCTCTGTTTGCTTTAGACATGATAAAGATCTGATTCTAACATTTTTGTCAAAGCTAAAACTTTCCTTGAAAATTTTAGTTTAAAAAATCAGTTAATAAATATTCAGGATGTACATGAATATTGAACAGGGACAGGGTTAAAGGATGAATTGATTTTAATTGTATCGCTTGCCAACCTTTGGTTGAAAGTTTTATGCTGTTTTGGTATTGAAGCTAAATTGTGCAGAACGGTGACAAAGGTTGCACTGAAATGATTATCCCAGTTCATCCTTTCATTTTTATCCAGCACTAAATCATAGTCCAGGACAGACAGAATGCTTTCCTGGTCAACCCCTCAATGAAAGAAATTCTCCCTTTCTTTTCCCTGTATGTTTTCTTTTGTGAAATTTTGTTGATTCTGCAAAAAGCTGAACTTCGATTAGAACTTCAAAAATAGGGGAAATTAAATGCTTGATCAGGATCCAAGATATCTGAAACTGGACATTTAGATTGGAAAAATCAAAGAAAAAAAAATCCAGCTTCTGGAAGTCTAAAAGCAATATCATTGTTTATATGATAAGGGTTTTAAACAATTTTCATCGCTTGACTCACATGTAAAGTAATCACCGAAACAATCTGTTTATGGGCTTTGTGTTTGCTTTTTATCGAAAGTTTTATAACATGCATGAAGACAGATTAATAATTATCAAAGCAATGAAACCGAAATAAAATTCAAAATTTTATATTTTGGGTTTGTGGGTACTGAGTTTGATAGATGGGACGGACAGATAGCTGGTCGTTAGTCCGGGGTTATGATGATTGTCTCCGGGGCAAACATGGGTGCCTGTGGGGGTGCATATCGTTTACAGATCAAAGCCTAATTACAGGCTGCTGACATGCAGAAGAATACCAACGACATGCAGTGGATGGTACTGTATTTACTCTAAGTATTCAGACAGGCAGGCTGAGGCAAATAGTGCAGACCCAGATCAAACTGCTCCTGAAGGAGCAGTTTGATCAGGGTCTTCACTATTTGCTTTTATCTCAGTCTGGTTTAAAGTTATCAAAATGATGTCGGTTTGTTATTCAGCTGTATAAACTAGTGGAGAGGGGGAGATTGGGTGTCCGAATATTTGGGATAATTAGAGAAGGTCATTTGAATTAGAATGAGTTCCATTGGAAGCATATGCAAATATTTCATGATGATGGGCCCTTTTCGACCCTTATCCTTATAGACAGAAATCCTCAAAAATACTTTGACACATTATTAAACTGTATCCAGATTCACTAGAATGGTTGTACATGTGTTCAGTAATTTCTCTTTAGATCCATATTAGGTCTGAATGATTTTGCTGTTGGAGTCATTTCCAACCGACTGCTAGGAATGGCAGAGTAAGGTGGGGAAATTTGTGGGGGAAAATGTTGATGGTAAGTTGTCAGTAAGATTGAGTTGTACAAACTGTGGCCTTCACTTATCTGTTTTAAATTAAAAGGCAACTTTTGTTGGCTAGACGACCCCTGTAAATGTGATTTGGAACATTCAATAGGATTCTCCTGTTTTGTGTGACAGCTCCATTATCCACAGATACCTCGGAGCATGCTCAGTAATAATTGTGTTTACTTTTTCTCTTAATGCTGATTCTTAACCCTTTACTCCATAAATATGCCTTTGTGAACAGAGTAGACCCAGATCTGACAGCTCCTATAGGTCTACTCTGTAAGGATTAAAAGTGGAATGGTACATCATCACTGAACCCTTTAATCCATGAATAGTTCTGTAAGATATAATGACTTTATGAATATTAAATAGATAATTATTTATTATGACACATTGACACGTTTTTTTTTGGCAATGGCTTAAACTGTAGTATCTGTAGTATTTCATAAGCAAGCAGAGCAGACCCTGATCAGATCATGGCTCCAATAGGTTTGCAAAGGCATAGAAAGGCATAGATTTATAGAGAAAAGGGTTTTAATTAAACAATCGTGTCCATTCAGTAGAAAATGTGAACCCTTTCCCTGTTCTACACTTAGACCAAATTTCAATACCTACTGAATATTCATGGACAGAATAGTTATAATGAAATTTTGAAGGTGAAATAGTATAGCCGTTTTAGAAAGTTAAGAAACAGATCTATCAAATTCCAATATCAAACAGCAGACCCTGATCAGACAGCTCCTCTAGGAGTTGTCTGATCTGGGTCTACTCTGTTTGCAAATGCGTGAAAACACGTTTATATAAGGGAAAGGGTTAAAGTCTGCTTAAAATGATTAACCTTTTACTATATAAATATGCCTTTTAAGTTTTTTATTCGCCCATTTGAAAAAACAGGATGTTTTATGGAATGGTGCACTCTTGTTCCACCTTTGCAGTCAGAGATGACCCAGATCACATTGATCATGTAAGATCTGGGTCTATTTTGTTTGCGTAGTCATTAAAGGGCACATTAAGGTCACGATCTTAAAAGGGGCCATTTGTTCTGTCTTGCATGGTTAGAGTTATAATGGCCTTTTTATACGCCCGAAGGGTCGTATTATGTTATGGTCTCCATCGTCTGGCCGTCTGGCTGGGTGTCCGTCCGTCCGTCTGTCTGTCTGTCCATCCGTCCGTTAGCAAATTCGTGTCCTGGCTATAACTTACTCATTTTTTCTCCGATTTTCAAAATTCTTTCACACAAATGTTCAGTATCACTTGAAGGTGTGTCGCGTACAAAACCCAATTGTGAACTTTCAAGGTCAAGGTCACAAATAGGGCGTTAGCAATTTTCGTGTCCTTGCTAAAACTTACTCATCTTTTCACCAATTTTCAAAATTCTTTCACACGTATGTTCAGTATCACTTGAAGGTGTGTCGCGTACAAAACCCAATGGTGAACTTTCAAGGTCAAGGTCACAAATAGGGCGTTAGCAATTCTGTCCGAATTCTGTCCGTCCGTCCGTTAGCAAATTCGTGTCCTGGCTATAACTTACTCATTTTTTCTCCGATTTTCAAAATTCTTTCACACAAATGTTCAGTATCACTTGAAGGTGTGTCGCGTACAAAACCCAATTGTGAACTTTCAAGGTCAAGGTCACAAATAGGGCGTTAGCAATTTTCGTGTCCTTGCTAAAACTTACTCATCTTTTCACCAATTTTCAAAATTCTTTCACACGTATGTTCAGTATCACTTGAAGGTGTGTCGCGTACAAAACCCAATGGTGAACTTTCAAGGTCAAGGTCACAAATAGGGCGTTAGCAATTCTGTCCGTCCGTCCGTTAGCAAATTCGTGTCCTGGCTATAACTTACTCATTTTTTCTCCGATTTTCAAAATTCTTTCACACAAATGTTCAGTATCACTTGAAGGTGTGTCGCGTACAAAACCCAATTGTGAACTTTCAAGGTCAAGGTCACAAATAGGGCGTTAGCAATTTTCGTGTCCTTGGTAAAACTTACTCATCTTTTCACCAATTTTCAAAATTCTTTCACACATATGTTCAGTATCACTTGAAGGTGTGTCGCGTACAAAACCCAATGGTGAACTTTCAAGGTCAAGGTCACAAATAGGGCGTTAGCAATTCTGTCCGTCCGTCCGTTAGCAAATTCGTGTCCTGGCTATAACTTACTCATTTTTTCTCCGATTTTCAAAATTCTTTCACACAAATGTTCAGTATCACTTGAAGGTGTGTCGCGTACAAAACCCAATTGTGAACTTTCAAGGTCAAGGTCACAAATAGGGCTTTAGCAATTTTCGTGTCCTTGGTAAAACTTACTCATCTTTTCACCAATTTTCAAAATTCTTTCACACATATGTTCAGTATCACTTGAAGGTGTGTCGCGTACAAAACCCAATGGTGAACTTTCAAGGTCAAGGTCACAAATAGGGCGTTAGCAATTCTGTCCGTCCGTTAGCAAATTCGTGTCCTGGCTATAACTTACTCATTTTTTCTCCGATTTTCAAAATTCTTTCACACATATGTTCAGTATCACTTGAAGGTGTGTCGCGTACAAAACCAAATTGTGAACTTTCAAGGTCAAGGTCACAAATAGGGCTTCAGTATCACTTGAAGGTGTGTTGCATACAAAACCCAATTGTGAACTTTCAAGGTCAAGGTCACAAATAGAGCGTTAGCAAATTTTGTGTCCGACAAATAAAAGATTACTATTACAATAAGCAGTTTTACTCTCCTTGCTATTGCCTTAGCCCTAATAGAGTCCTCATATGCGCAACTTCTGAAGGTTCACACATTGTGTAAATAGAACAGCCTTCGGGCGTATATTGCCCCGTCTCGCGGTGCTCTTGTTATATATTGATTTTTGCAATGACAACGAGCATTGACAATTGATGACATCATGAATATCAATAAGATTATATTTTAAAATGGCATATTAACCCTTTCCCTCATATTGACGACTCTGTAAAAGTCACTTCAGGAAACCATTGTGATAAATCGAGCATTTGCTCCTAGAGGAGCAAATGCTCTATTTATCACAATGGTTTCAAACTATAAAATTCTAAAAATTTCCTTTTCTCTAAAAAATGCTCCTTTTAGGTAGATTTATTCAAAGAGGTTGTATCTAAAAATAGCCTATGAGGTAATGGGTTAACACATGAAATGTTTGCTAAAGTGGAAACTAGAGAATCGTATCTACGTTTATATTACTCCATAAGCAAACAGAGCAGACCCTGATCAGATTGCTTCAGGAGCCATCTAATGTGGGTCTATTCTGTTTGCAAAATCGTAGAAAGGCATAAACATTGAGTTAGGGTTAAATGTGTAAAGAATCACACTGATGGAGAAGGCATACTGGAGATACTAAGTACTTCTGGTAGTCCCTTGATAAGCTTTTGCCTGATAGAGACACCTTTTGTTTGCTACTGTAGGAGCTGACTAATCAGGGTCTGCTCTATTTGCTTATAGAATATCTTGGATAGGATTCTGTAATACTTATAGCACTAAGCAATGATGTTGAATTCATATTTACAGTTAATGAAAACGTTTGGCCATGGCAGACACTGTAAAATCATATCTATATTATTTCATAAGCAAACCGAGCAGACTGATCAGACAGTTTCTACAGGAGCTGTCTGATCTTGGTCTACTCTGTTTGCAAAGGCATAGAAAGACATAAATATAAGGAATACAACTAATGCTGAGCAGAGTAAAACGGTTAGTTAATAAATATTCATGGTGGTTTGATTCGATCATGAATATTCATTAGGTAAAGGGGGAAATGATGTACATGTAATGGATGAGGCATACTGGGGATACTAAGTACCCTTGGCAGCCCCTTGATAATGCATCTACTTTAACCCTTTACTCCATGAATATTTATGTAAATGATGATACAATGAATATTAATTGGATTAATTGTTATAATAGCACAGGGACACAATAAGTTTTGGTCATGGCAGAAACTGTAGAATCGTTTCTATATCATATCATAAGCAAATACATGTAGGAGCTTTTGATATACGGTAATATAGATACGTTTCTGCAGTTTCTGCCATGGCCAAAAACTCCTGTGTCCATTTGCTATCATAACAATTAATCTAATTAATATTCATTATGTCATTTTTTACATGAATATTCATGAAGTAAAGGGTTATCCTTTTATCTGATATATATGTACTCTATGTTCATGTAAGAAAATTATGACATCATGCATATGAATTATAGAAGCTATTGCCATAGCAGCATTTTTAACTCTTTTCCCTCATTTTAATGCCTTTTCACACATTTGCAAACAGAGTAGACCAAGCTATGGAGCCGTCTGCTCAGGGTGTGCTCTGTTTGCTTTTGAGATGATGCAGATATGATTCTACAATTTGTCAAAGCAAAAAAATCCTTTAAAAGTTTACATTATAAAAATTGAGCTAATAAATATTCATGTTGTCATTATTTCTTACAAAAATACGGAGTAGGGGAAGGGTTAAATAGTCACAGTTGGTCAAAGTCCCATTTTCCTTCTTTTTATGTCCAACTTCAGCCACCATTTTGCATTCCTGTTATAACTGATGATATATTGCATACTAATTAGATTAATTTTTAAAATGGCATATTAAAGCATACTGAAGCAGAAACTGTAGAATCAGATCTATATTATTCCATGAGCCAACAGCAGACCCTGATCAGATGGCCGCTATAGGAGCTGTCTGATCTGAGTATACTATTTATACAGTGTGCAAATTCATTCCAGTCAGATTGTGTGGTTAGATCTGTTAGTTGTGGTTATTGTTGTTTCTGGTAGCCTATTTTTGTTGTTCGATGGGTCACAGGCGAATGATCAGTAAACTTCAGGGATCAGATAGGGAGTCAGGGCTAAGGGGAGAAATATCGGGGCTGGGAACACTGCCGGGGAAGGTATCAGAGAGGCACAAGTCTGGCTGCTGATTGGTCGATAGGGAATCACTGTGGCAGTATTGGTAACCACTGGACCTACTGAAGAGATAGCACCTTAGTACAAGGGGCTCAGCTTACATGTGACTAGAGACGGAGAGAGACGGGGATAAAACTAGATGAAAAGAAGGATTAATAAGAAAATTACCTGTGATTGACACACAGAGCTTTGATCATAAATGCATTTTACTTATGTTGGAAATGGTTGAATTGATGTAGCTTTGAGTTTATGGTATCTGATTTAAGCGTTGACAAAGAGGTGTTTGACTAGGGCAGATGGTACACTTTGTCGGTGGAAGAGCATAATCATTGGATTGTTAATCTAAAAAGCTGATTCAAAGGGAATTGACTGTAACATTGATTAAAAAACAACCACTTGGTAGGACGGTAAAGTGTTGAGTTAAACAGATGGACATAATATCGAGGGACTCCGGATAGTTGAATTTTGTGTATTAGTGTGAAAAACTGTGAAGTAGATTTTTAATAACTTGGATAACTTGTGGCTAAGGTTAGAAATTGGAAATCAATAGCAATTAGAGACACTTGAGATACTTGGATTCTGTTTAGTTTGTTTGAAGTTTTGTTACGGAGCTAATTTTGGCAGTACATCACTGGAAATTGGAATTTCTTGTTCATCTGAAATTGATATTGCTGGCCAATGTGTTTAGAGTTTACGGTTGGAACAACAACATTTTACAGAAACTGTTTGTGTTAAATCAAAGAGCAGATGTTGGCGAAATTGCAGAAACTAACACTGTCAAACTCATTTTATATATTGTGATAAATCTGATTTTATTCTGAAAATGTATTTTGAGAATGGTTAATGTTTTAGCCTATTCATGTTTGTGAAGACTTTATACATGATAAAAGTGTTAATAAAGACAAGTGTGATATATTGTTGTGAATGACAGAAAAAAAGACAGAGAAATAAGGATAGTCATACACACACTGTGCATATTGAATTATTGAAAGGACTTGTTTCTGACAGGATAAATGAGTGGAACTTTGTGACTGTTGATATACATCAAGGTTTTGATCATTCACAAAAGCCAAATAAACGTGTTATCTGATACAGCGGCTTTACCTGTGTGGACCTCTCTGATAACAGCATCATGGTGTCAGTTATGTTACCTCCAACCCCTGATAGGCATATACTAAGGGAGATAACTAGTTTTAATACTTCAGTCTACAAGGAGCCTTACCTCCCTTATGAAGAAGTTTGGAAAGGTATGTGTAAATTAATTTGTTCTAAAGAGGGACAGGAAAACAGTGAAGACTCAATCAGATATCTGAAATATAGAAACATTACAGAATTTTATTTTAATCTGTTTTTCAAAGGAAAAAAAAAAACAACATTTATTTTTCTGTTAACCTTTTCCCTGTTCAGTATTTTTGTAAGAAATGGTGTTGTGAGTTTATAAGCTGAATTTTTATAATGGCATACAGGAAAAATGGGTATTCGTAGAAAGCAAATAGTCAGATCTGTTGTAATTTCATTTGCAAACAGAGCAGACCCAGATCAGATGGCTCCTACAGGACACCTTCGATTTGGGTCTTCTCTGTTTGCAAATGCTTGAGGGAAAGGATTAAATCAATGATAGTCCACATTAGGCATTTTTCTATATTTTACATATACTTGTATGTTCATTTAGGCGATCTTTCAAGTGTGAATGAATGCACATAAACAGATGTTCTTTTGCAAGACTATATTAAAAGGGAAGTCCCTACTTTCGATACGATTCAAAAGTGCCTAAAATATACAAAACTCAATTTGTTTATATGCTGAAAAGAAGTATATCTCAAGAAAACCAATCGATTAAACACTGAACAAGACGCAACTTTCATGTGTTTGATATGTTATTCAGCAATGTATAAGTATTTATTAGGCTCACATGTGAGTTTCCTGAACTGTTCGACCAAGGTCGATAATATTTTGTTGTAGAACAAAAAAGTGTCGATGAAAACAGTTTGTTCTGTATCACAGGGGCATATTTCATAAGTTCGAATTGGCAATCTTCATAATAATGATTGAACATAACAAATACTAAATATGCATTCATTGTAGGGACTTCCTCTTTAAGTCCTAACTAGCTGACTCATTTTGTGATTTCGTTTTCAGCCCTATAAATATTGATTTAACCCTTTCCTCCATGAATATGATAAGAATATGATGATGTCATGAATATTGATTAGATTAATTTGTAATAATAGCACATGGACACCTGATTTTACCATAACAGAAACTGTAGAATCATATCTATATGATATCACTGGCAAACAGTTTCTGTTCCCTGATCAAATGGCTCCTACAGGAGTTGTCTGATCTGGGTCTACTCTGTTTGCAAGAGCGTAGAAAGGCATACTTATGGAGGAAAGGATTAAGGAATATGTAACTGAATATTTTTAATAACACATCTCCAATGAAACGTCCGACTCGGGTCTATATCATTCCTTAAGTGGACAGAGCAAAACCTGACCAGACAGCTCCAAAGCAGAGATGTCTGATCTAGGTCTACTCTGTTTTCAAAAGTAGCATAGGTAGTCCATATGAGGTAAGGGATGAGAAGGAAAATGAGATTTTGACGGCAATGGTAATGTTCAAAACATAATTAAATCTTGGCCATTAAATTTTGAACACCAATGGAATTAGCCTCATTAAACGTCAACTTTACAAGGGCCATAATCATATTTTAATCATTAATGTAGTGACAGAGGCATGTCCCTTAACCCTTTCCCTGTTCTGTATTTAGGCCAAATTTCAATACCTACAGAATATTCATTAACAAAATAGTTATAAAGAAATATGAAAGGTAGAACATTGTAGACATTTTAGAAAGCAAATAAACAGATCTATCAAATTCTATTAACAAACAGAGTAGACCCTGATCAGACGGCTCCTCTAGGAGCCTCTGGGTCTACTCTGTTTGCAAATGTGTGAAAACATGTTTATGTGAGGGAAAGGGTTAATGAAGGAAACGGTTAAAGGGCTCAGAAGTTGCATAAATAGGAAGAATGTAACAGTTGAATCAGAACTGGACCCTTTACCTGTTAGAGATGCCTTTTGATGCCTTTACATAGTAGACCCAGACCTGTGATTGTTGAGTCTGAGATCATTAACAAGCATCTGATTGGTCAGATTCTGAGCTTGCTCAGAATCTGACCAATCGGATACTTGAGAATGATCTCAGACTCAGAACGTTTATATGGAAGGTTTACATGTTTGCTTATGGAATACTGCAGTTTCTATTACTATCTTTGTTGATTACTTCATATTAACAGAATCTATATTATTCCTAAGTAAACTGCAAAACCTGATCAGAGAACTCCTGTAGGAACTTCTGCAAATGCATTTAAAGCTTGTTGTGGATTTATGTAATGTGATGTAAAGAATTGGACACAACCCTTTACATCCAACGTGATTTTTTATGCCTCTTCAAACAGACTAGAGTGGACCCAGATCATACAGTTTCTGTCGGAGCCTGTAGACGAGGATCTGTTCTGTTTGCTCATGGAAAAATATAGATTTGATTGTACAGTTTCTGCAATGGCCAAAATGTAAGAACCTTCTCAAATAATCATTCTAACACACCTCGCGCACACATCTACATAAACAAAGAAGGGACGTATCTCTGTTTGAATTCTCGAATTCACAGCTTAACGTGACGTAATATGGCTTCGAAAATTCGTACGACAAGAAACGTAGTGCCGTTGTGGCGGTGCAAATTATAGTTAAATTGAAGTGTTAGAATCAAAATAATAAATTCATACTAGTGTTTTATCGTGCAATCGAACACGGGTAGTCGTTGAGATGCTTATAATTAAATCCCTCAGCCTATCGGCCTCGTGATTTAATTAATACGTATCTCAACTCCTACCAGTGTTCGATTGCACGATAAAACACTGGTATGAATTTATTATTTCTTAAATAAAAACGTGATGGACAGTATGTGTGAAAACACTGCAGGATTGAAAAAGTTAAAAGAGAAAGTAAAACAACTATGTTGCTGGAATGTTTCTCTCATAAATTTGTCCTGGCAGATTTATTGCTTAGAAATACAACTAAGATTCTTTTCAAGTGTTTTTTGTCGTAAAAATGATGTCAAGTTAGAACAGTAAAAGCTCCACAAGTTTTCCTATAGCGTTCAATAGTAACTAAAGTCTTTCTGTATCTCTTTAACCCTTTCTGTGCTAAAAAAATGAAATGCTAATATTTTATATAATTTACTTCCATCCTAATAATGTTCATGTGTTCAAGGTTTTAAAAAATTATTGACTTAATGTCAAACAGCTTGGATCCAGATGAGACGCCGAGTTACTCGGCGTCTCATCTGGATCCAAGCTGTTTGCAAATGTGATTACTGGCATGAGAAAAGGTTGAACACATTTCTATTGCTGTGACAGAAAGTAAAACCTTCCATGGGAACCTAGTACTTTTGTACAGTTTACATTGAAAAACAGTGGATTGAAGTGGGATTTTATCACGCTGGATCATCCAATCGGTGGCCAATAAAAGTAATGGTGCATTAGCTTCTAGTGCCTCCCCCTGACACTCGAGCCCCACTTGTCTATCTTAAGTCCTCTTTTAAGACATATTTTATTGAAATGTATACACCATTTATGTGCTAATTTCGTTTTTATTAAAATTCAGGTATTTTGTTGTCTTTAGTTCACGACTTCAAAACTTTTCACTCTATTAGCAAGCTTAACAATGTGGATGTATTCGTAGTCGTAAAACTATGCATATTCAATTTCACTGCTCCGTGAATGATATTCATTTCATTTCAACAAATAAACTTTTAGCTGTCGAATTTTATGTTAAGTTTATTAATGTTTTAAGGTTAATTAAACTACTGTAAGAGTTAATCTTTTGCATGCCAAGCAATCAATCACTTCAAAATAACGTCATCTGCTTCAGCTGTAATCACCAATTTTCTGTCATAGTTTTCCAAATAAACAGAATTAGGGTGTCAAACTGTTTGGATCCTGATGAAACACCAAGTGACCGGGTATCTAGATCCAAACTCTTCGTATTTATGAATTTTCCCAAAGGGGTTTAAAGGTTAAATCTTGGTTTAGGAGGGACTGGGCTGTATTGTTGGGTTGGGACATGAAGATTCCTCCCCTTTCATGTCTATTGATAGCGTCCATCATAAGTACCTTTCATGTCCAGATATTTTGGACAACTTTGATGTCTTTTGTTGTCTAAAATGCTGGGCACCAACAACAGATCAAATACTGTATTATAATGCCCCTAACAACAGGGAAAGGGGGAGCCAAAATATCTTTTAAAGGGAGCTTCTTGCATTTTGTATACAAATGAGTACTTCATGCAGAATGAAGGGAGCTTTCTGCATTCCTTTCAGTCTGCATTAAACTATCTCCTCTATATTGAAGAACCTCAATATCTTTAGTTAATTGTTATTATATAAGGTTTTAGTTGGTGCATTTCTCGTTAGTCCCTTTGACACTTTGAATGTATTTTTGAAGTGAAATGGAAAGAATTTTTGACTTCAAAAAATGTAGCGGAACAGAAGTATTGCAGTCAATATTTAGTGAGTACAGAGGTCCAGATAAGATGCGTAAATTGAAACATTTTCAAGAATAACTTGTTTATTTCTCCACCAAACCCTATACTGTGACCACTCTTTAGAATGATGAATTGTCACTTCGAGACGATTCTTAAGAGTGGTCACAAAATAGGGTTTGATGGAGAAATGACGATTTTAGTATTTGGGTATGCACCCCTATCTGTAGCTCTGCAAGTAAGAAGAGAAAATAATTGTACTGACAACCTGGCAATGGAAGATGCCCTTAGATGGAAGAAAAATGTAGATCAAAATTTGAAGATGGTTAGTAACCAGGAAGAAGATAATGATTTTTATAATGGCATGGAAATTTTGATAAATGGAAAGATTGATTAGGGAGAAAACATAAAGTTCATGTTTTTCCTGCCATCTAGGCACTGATCATTATTTTTATACGCCCGAAGGGTCGTATTATGTTATGGTCTCCATCGTCTGGCCGTCTGGCTGGGTGTCCGTCTGTCCGTCTGTCTGTCTGTCCGTCTGTCTGTCCGTCCGCACTCACCAATGGGTAGTTGTGTGACTTTTTCTAACTAGTCGCACAAGTAAAATCATTAACCTGGCCATCTCTTGTGACATTAACCTGGCCATTTCTTGTGACATTAACCTGGCCAGTTGTGGGACATAGGGTTAGGGTTAGGGTTAGCTTCCAGATCATTCTTTTCCAAAGTTAGAGCCAAAAATAGTTTTTCTTGTGGGACTAGTCCCACAAGAAAAGATCAAAGGAAAAAGTCACACAACTACCCATTTGTTAGTATGTCCGTCCGTCCGTCCGTTAGCAAATTCGTGTCCTGGCTATAACTTACTCATTTTTTCTCCGATTTTCAAAATTCTTTCACACAAATGTTCAGTATCACTTGAAGGTGTGTCGCGTACAAAACCCAATTGTGAACTTTCAAGGTCAAGGTCACAAATAGGGCGTTAGCAATTTTCGTGTCCTTGCTAAAACTTACTCATCTTTTCACCAATTTTCAAAATTCTTTCACACGTATGTTCAGTATCACTTGAAGGTGTGTCGCGTACAAAACCCAATGGTGAACTTTCAAGGTCAAGGTCACAAATAGGGCGTTAGCAATTCTGTCCGTCCGTCCGTTAGCAAATTCGTGTCCTGGCTATAACTTACTCATTTTTTCTCCGATTTTCAAAATTCTTTCACACAAATGTTCAGTATCACTTGAAGGTGTGTCGCGTACAAAACCCAATTGTGAACTTTCAAGGTCAAGGTCACAAATAGGGCGTTAGCAATTTTCGTGTCCTTGGTAAAACTTACTCATCTTTTCACCAATTTTCAAAATTCTTTCACACATATGTTCAGTATCACTTGAAGGTGTGTCGCGTACAAAACCCAATGGTGAACTTTCAAGGTCAAGGTCACAAATAGGGCGTTAGCAATTCTGTCCGTCCGTTAGCAAATTCGTGTCCTGGCTATAACTTACTCATTTTTTCTCCGATTTTCAAAATTCTTTCACACATATGTTCAGTATCACTTGAAGGTGTGTCGCGTACAAAACCCAATTGTGAACTTTCAAGGTCAAGGTCACAAATAGGGCTTCAGTATCACTTGAAGGTGTGTTGCATACAAAACCCAATTGTGAACTTTCAAGGTCAAGGTCACAAATAGAGCGTTAGCAAATTTTGTGTCCTGGCTGTAGCTAACTAGACCTACATCATTACCTTTAAGGTCAGTCATATTTTTCATTCTGGAGTTATTGCCCTTTGATAGTTTCGGGTAGCAATTTCTTGTGCAACTAACTCCTCCTTTATTTTTCAACATAATTTTATAGAACAGCCTTCGGGCGTATATTGCCCCGTCTTGCGGTGCTCTTGTTTAATATATGGTTATATGGTTATTTTGGATTTTAACCAAACAAATAAGTTTCCAGTAATTTCTAAATCCAGTCTATCTTCAATGAGGTATAAATGTGTGAAAACACACTTCATTTCCTAGTTTTAATCAAACACTTGCCATAGATGAGTTTTGATTGGTTGTTATGAATGTGTGAATATCCCAGGGCCCTGCTGACAGCAGTGTCCACTCAGTATTTACCTGTGATCTCTGTTTATGTCACTGCCTACCTGGGCCAGTGATCAAACTCCTTGATTGTCCCTTTCTCTAGTACCAGTGGGATCAGTTATCAGCCCATCATTGCCAAAAGTGGGTGGGGTGTAATTATGTCACAGAGTAGAGCCCATAATCCTTTTACAAATTCTTAGATTTAATCAAGGAAGGAAACCATTAATAAGCTATCATTTTGGCCATTGATAAGATAATTTGTCTCCCCACCCCTCCCTGTTTTCACAATTATCTGCATGTTTCACTATAGCTGTAATCCAGGGTTTTGTAAAGAGACATGGAAATGCTTGATGAAGTAAAATGAAAAATTCCATGCCATTGTTAAAGTGCCTTGATGGTGAAGAGATACTGAGAATATCCAGATTGAAATCAAATTTGTCCTTTAGCTTAGCAATTTTGTCTACCAAAACTGTGTTTGCTTATTACTGTCATGTGAACAGAACTTTCTGTCCATTTCTTTCTTAAAACAGAATGTTAGACAATTTAGATACTTATTTCACGCAGAGTTGATCCAGATCTCCTCAGGATCAAAACTGTTTTCAGGGGTAATTACAACATTCAATTATCCTGAAAAAAAAAGATTGGAAGTTTCCTGTCAACTTGGCAACTTTATGATTTCTCATTATAGCTTCTAGTCAAGACATCATGTCAAATTACCTCCACTTGAATACTCTCTAATTGAATTATCAGAAGAAAAGTGATAAACCTATGAATATTCATAAAGTCACATGAAAGGTGGTTATGAATATCGAATGAGAAAGGTCAAGTGACTTACAAGGAAATTTGGAAAGTGTTAAAAATAAATTAACCTGAAGCTTCAATATCTGTCTAGGAGGTTGAGGTTTTGACATGAAATCAATCCCATTTGAAAGACTTGGCACTCTTGGTTGTGTGTGCCATTAGACTATGGTTAAATTTTTTTTTGTCGTTTTCATTTTGAGAAAAATTGTCAAACTCAGACTGATGTAAGAAGAAGGTCATTTAACCCTTTGCTTGCTAATGGCAGATTTTGCCATTTATGACATATAGTAAAACCCCGCTAATGTGACCACCGAAAAGAGATATAATTCTGGGTGCTAGATGCATGTGATAGCTTAATGCAGGACAAAAGTAATGCAGAAAGCTCCTAGATGAGCTTTCTGCATTAATTTTGCCCTGCATTAAGCTGTCACCAGTCCTGTCTCCTGGAAGACCGATAGAGGAGCTTTCTGCATTACTTTTGCCCTGCATTAAGCAACCACCTGCTTATAAAGACAACCATGTGTATTTATTAAGTGGTCACATTAGAGGGTTTCTACTGTATATGCAAACAGTTTAGATCTAGATCATGGCCCACAAAATGTGGTAACTGATCTGAGAGCCAAACTGTTTGTCACTGAGGCTGGCTAAACTTCTTGAAAAAAGAAATCAGAAAAAAATAAATATATTGAGCAGACTGCAAAGTGTTTTTCCCTTCATTCTTTGTCTCACCATTCAGTTTTTACCCAGTCATTTCTTTAACCCCTTCCTTCATATAAACACCTGCATGCATCTGCAAATAGAGTAGACTCAGATCAGACAGATCCTATAGGAACCATCTGATCAGGGTCTGCTGTGTTTGCAAAGGCAATGAGATGAATGAAGCTTTCAATTAGAGATCCTTGAAGTTTTCAATTAGTGGAATCATTGTTTTCCACCATAGCAGGTTTTAACCCTTTCCTTCATATAAACACCTTTTCGCACATCTGCAGAGTAGACCCAGATCAGACGGCTCCTACAGGAGCCATCTTATCAGGGTCTGCTCTGTTTGCTAATGATTTGATGGTCTGTTTCTTTACTTGTTGAAATGGCTATAATGTTCCACCATCCATATTTCATTATAACTATTTTGTCAATTAACCAATTACCTCATAGGCTATTTTGAGATACAACCTCATTGAATAAATCTACCGAAAAGGAGCACTAACTAGAGAAAAGGATAATTTTAGAATTTTGTAGTTTGAAACCATTGTGATAAATAGAGCATTTGCTCTTATAGGAGCAAATACTCTATTTATCACAATGGTTTCACAAAGTGACTTTTACAGAGTCGTCAAAGGTCGTCAATATGAGGGAATGGGTTAATATTCAGTAGGTCCAATTGAAATTTGGAATAAACGTAGAACAGGGAAAGGGTTAAATTGAAGTGCATAGTATCTCACCTCTCATCTGGATCAGGTGAAATTCTACTCAATGAATATTCATGAAAAACATGATGACATTATAGATATTGGGTTAATTTTTAAAATGGCATATTAAGACACACATTTTTTTTCTCAGGTAAAAACTGTAGAGTTATATCTGTATTATACCATAAGCAAACAGAGCAGACCCTGGTGTGGGTCTACTCTGTTTGCAAAGATGTAAAAATGTATTTATAGAGTAATTTAAAGGGTTAATATTGACAAATAGCCCACAGCTTTCAGGAATCAAAAATATTTTTTTAAAAAAACAACTGGATAGAGTTGGTGTCAATAGCAATGACTATAAATTTGTCAGTGTAAACATTTGCTAAATGTTTTAGATGGCCAAAAGATTGTAAACCTGTCAGAGAGGGACAGGCTTGCCCACCCCTCTTACATTGATACAGTCCCATGTGGCCCTACTTTGCTCTAGTATCAATCACTGGCATAACACTGCTTGCTAGGGCAGATTCATGGTTCAAACCTTTGAAGACAGTGTAGATCCAGATAAGATGCTGAGGCATCTCATTCAAGTTTTTTTAGGGGAAATAATCAGAGTGCAAACAGAATAGAACACCTATAGGAGCTGTCTGATAAGAGAAATTGGGAACATTTTAGGCAGGTGGCTGCTTTCACAAAAATCCTCTTGGAACTGTTTGATCAGGATTTGCTCTGTTTGTTGAACGATATAGATCTGAATTTGCAAACAGAGTAGAAGCAGATCAGATGGCTTCTGTAGGAGCTATCTGTTCAGGGTCTGCTCTGTTCGATTATGGTATAACAATTAATCTAATTAATATTCATGACATCATTATTTCTTAAATATTCATGGAAGGATTAAGCTTTGCTATTTCTGCAGGAAAACTTATATTAAAAAAAGGATTAACTATTGATGGTTTAGGTGCAGTAATAATGCCAAGGCTAGATGTGTATCTTCAGGAAACAACTTTTTTATCAAATCAGGTGTCATAGATTCCCACCCCATTTCCCACAAAACACTTGTAAATTGAAGTTTTTAATTGATCCGAATTATTGTCAAGATGATGGGAGATAATCAGATGTTCATCTTAGGTAGGTTCCTATCTGCAGATCAGGAGCAATGCAATAAAACTGTTCTGTATTTAGTGTCATCATTACTATATATCTTATCTTTAGTGTCAGAACTTAAAAAAAAAAAAGATTGTCTTTGATATGATAAATGTCATAATGTGTCATGTTTACAAGTCCACTATCTCATGAAATATAGAATTTTAAAGAATGGGAGAAAAAAAAAGTTTTAATATAACTAAATGCACAGAAGCAATATTAAATGAATTCTATAAAATTATAGTTGCCCACATGTCTGTAAACCCTTTCCCTGTTCTATATTTCCAAATTCCAATACCTACTGAATATTCATGGACAAAATAGTTATAATGAAATATTGAAGGTGGAATATTGTAGCCATTTTAGAAAGTAAAGAAACAGATCTATCAAATAACATTAATAAACAGAGATTGTAGAAAATTTCCAATGTTCAATTCTATTGAATAAATTTTGTAGTCACATTAGGTTTTCTGTTGATTGGTCTACAGTGTTTGCCTAATTGTTGTTTACTGGCTTCTATATATTTTTATTATATGCAGTAATTTAAAGCATAACAATAATATGTTAACCCTTTGATTGCTAGACATTTGCAAGCAGTGTACACCCAGATCAGAAGATGCCTAAAGGAATTCTCTGATCAGGGTCTGCACTGGTTGTGTTTCAGAATCCTCCAGCAAGCTTAACTCTTTGCTACCTACCTGTAAATAGTGAAGACCCAGATGAGACAGCTCCTGCAGGAGCTGTCTCATCAGGGTCTGCATTATTTACAAATTGATTGTGCAACCAGTGCACTCCACAGCAGTGATTGCACAGCGAAATACTTGTACACAGTGAAGATATATGTAATTATACAACAGGGCATGGGTAAAGAAGGAGAAGTGTATTTCAAAATTCAGCAAGAGAAGGGTTAAGCCTTTCATTCTGAGTGGACTCTATATTTAAACAAAGATGGACCATTCCACTTTGAAAACTGAGCATTGAAAGGGTTAATCCATTATCTCATAGGCTATTTTTACATACAACCTCTTTGAATAAATCTACCGAAAAGGAGCATTAACTAGAGAAAAGGAAATTTTTAGAATTTTGTAGTTTGAAACCATTGTGATAAATAGAGCATTTGCTCCTTTAGGAGCAAATGCTCTATTTGTCACAATGGTTTCACAAAGTGACTTCTACAGAGTCGTCAATATGAGGGAATGGGTTAATGATAAATAATTTCATCTTAATAAGTTTGTCAGTGAAACCTGAATTAGTATTATCATTCATTATATCATATAGTTTATTGCCATAATTCATAATGGAAAAAAATGAAATCCACCCAAAATATTCTAATCACTGATTTTGAAAAGAATGAAGTAATTTGGATGCTGCTAATATTCTTAATTGAAAATTGAAACTCTTGAGTTTGAGGAAAGAATTGCTTTTGTCAGAGGTTAAAAAATGACCTTTTGAAATGTTTTAAGTGACACTCATTAAGAAATTTAGAAAATTGGGAGGTATAATTGGTGCCATATTTCAGATAAACTGTGGCACAAGTACTGGTACTGATCTCTATCAGAGGGACTCACTGTTGACAAATACATAATTACCAACAAAAAATCATCAGGCACAATTATTATAAAAATATGGCAAGCCTTATCATCATCATAATCTGCCCAGGGGCCTAGATGGAAGTCAGTATGGTTCTGCTTCACTGGTCACTCTCTCCCCACACATGGTCACTTTTGTCAATGGCTTTGGACTACTGTCCAATCACAGGGCAGTATGGCATTTATCAAGCCAATCAGTAAATCTTGTATAAATATGTACAGTAGTATGGAGTAGGGGACAAGTGTTGAATTAGTCACCGTGGATAAATAAGGGAAAGAGGGAAGTGAAAAATCTATTGAATTAGTCCTGTGAATTGAATTGGGACCAAGTATTGCTTAGAAGCTAGTGCCATTGAGACTGAACAAAATAATTAACATAGAAGTGTGAACTGGACTTAATATTGTGTTCTAGAAGTATATAGGACTATTGAAGCAATTGTGTTAATTAGCATACAGGAGCTGACACTATAAGACAACAGTGACTGAATCTGTTGATTGGATGTTAATTGGTTGGCATCCTGACAGACTCTGTGGGGTGTTCTGTGGATTGAGTATAGTTAGACTGTATGTGGCACTGTAACATGGTGGCTGGAAACTGACTATATAGACAATTGTCAAGGAGATTGTTATAGTGTTGAGAACTTTGTAGACCAGATTGAAACCAAGAGTGATCATGATTCTAAAGGACAGTAACTCTGACTCAGGGGATAGTCACACCTCAAAAATGTCAATGCTTAGACAAGGTAAAACTTTCATTCATTCATTCATTCATTCATTCATTCATTCATTCATTCATTCATTCATTCATTCATTCATTCATTCATTCATTCATTCATTCATTCATTCATTCATTCATTCATTCATTCATTCATTCATTCATTCGCTCACTCACTCGCTCACTCACTCATGCATTCATTCATTCATTCATTCATGCATCCTTCCATCCATTTCATTTAAAATTATTTGATGTAGTTCTTTGATATGGGTACCATTTGATATTGCATTTATGATCTGTTAATTAGCTAAACTATTTTGACATTTGTTCTGGTATATTTTATATTACCTGTATATTGGTGTATTTACACTATTATGTGACTATATCCCCTCTGATCCTATTGTCACCTGTAACATTGTGTTGTCACTGATGTGGCTGTAAGTGTTATCTACCTAGTGGAGTTAGCAGCTTCAACATGTAAAAGTGTTATCTCGTACTGAAATGTGACGTAATACAGAATAGGGGCCAATGCTCTTTTATTCTACAAGACACAGTTTGACATATTTCTCTGGTCGGATTTTTCTTAGCTAATCTTACATCAGGAAAGTGTCTGGTTAACAATATCTGGAATGTTAGATTCGTTAATAACCTTTAGCCAGTATGTTTAACCCTTACAGTGCGGGACAGGAGTCCCTAATGTCCTTTGCAAACAGTGTAGACCCAGATGAGAGGGCTCCTCTAGGAGCCCTCTCATCAGGGTCTGCACTGTTTGTCATGTTAACCTTTTCTTTAGAAAAATCCCTAAATATTCACCATAAGCGTGGGACATGTTTGAATTTTGGAAAAGTCCATTTGAAAATTCAGCGTTGTAAGGGTGAACCTGTTACTACTTTTCATGCCCCATCAAACAGAGCAGACCCAGATCAAATATGGCTTCAGATCAATATCTGCTTTGTTTACTTATGAAATTATATAGATATGAATTTAGCCTTTTATACTGAGTGCACACTATAGTAACTCAACCAAGGGGATATTCCACTCTGAAAATTCAGTGTTGAGAAAAAATTAATATTGTTGTACTGGATAGTAAGAGCAGTAGCATTTATAGGACATTAAATAGGGGGGCTTGTGTTCACACCCCACCCACTGTGGTGGGCTTGTGTTTAGGTGTTATGGCTTGTGCCTCTATTCTTCTGTCTTCATCAGGTCACCATGGGGCTCAGGTAGCTAATTATGCGACCCTTTGGCCCAATACAAACACCCTTGTTTAGCACCTACGGTCTGTAGTTGTATAGTTAAAGTATTACCTTGATCTTAAAGCAATATCATACTTGTATTGTTAATGCAATTGGTGGTGCACAAAAAATGTTTGTCCAAATCCCAAACAATAATCAAAACCAATATCACATGAAGATTTACGATGATATTGTTTTCTTATGTATTTTATTGAAAATCACAACATAAGCTAGAAGATTTACATAAAAATTAATACATCTTGTCAAAACTTGCACAAATGCCAGTCCTATTCAAAAGCTATGATAATGCCTGTGGTCAAATTATTGTAAGTTGTAACCCAGCATTATGCATATAAGTTATTTATACAGTGAAAGCCCTCTAACAAACAAATAAATATCAATGCTGCTCTTATAGACAGGTGTCAGCATAAAGCAGGATGAAAGTCATACAGAAAGCTCCTTTGGGAGCTTTCTGTATGACTTTCACCTTGCATTGAATAATCACCTGCCACAAAAGAGGGGGTTTACTGTACTTTAAGTACATTATATAAGAATTCCTTAGCACTGATCATAATTGGGGAACATAATAAATTATTGAGCATGAAACTTGGTATAATAATATTAATATTAAATTATTTTATATTTTTCAAATTGATTTGATATTTAAAAAATATTTTTTTCTCCCAAAAATTTATTCAGAATTAACTGTTTACTGAGCATTTAAGCATGGCATTTTTATGATCCTTTTGTATTAGCTGTTATGTGTGAGAAAGTGTATTTTTATAAATTTATTGTAATCAATTATACTAGTGGGTTGTCAATAAGTAATTGACAGAACATCTATCACTTGTCATCCTGTACTTGTGATGTATACTGTGTCAGGGCTAGTTTGCCCCCAAACCAGTAACAAACACACAGACATAACTCCACTCAGTCAGCAGTTACTCCTCAAACACCCTTCTACAATCACGTTATTGGTAATTATCTATCAACACTGTATGTGCGAACGTGCCAACAGGTTGCACCCAGATAAGACCAAAGAAACCTTCAAACTTTTTGACACTGGTTTTGTTTCTTATAATGCAAAATTAACCCTGTACTCCATGAATATTCATGAAAGAAATAATGGCATTATATTATTTAATGAGATTAATATTTATTATGGCACATGGACACAAGAATAAGAAACTTTACAATCATATGTACATGTATATTATATCATAAGCAGAACTGAGCAGACCCTGTAGGAGCCATCTGATCTGTGTCTACTCTGTTTGCAAAGAAAAGCATATTGATGGAGTAAAGGGTAAAAAAACAAAACAAGCAGAGGACAATTTTTATAAAAGACAATAGCATACAGAACTTAAGGTGTGAATTGCAGCGACCTGTCAGAAATAGGAAAAGTGTGCTCAGTGGTCAATCTTACCTGTAGAATGTAAAAGAAAATGGTCAATCAGTTCTACTCCATTAGACACAATACCGTGGGCACAAGGGGACAATTAGGGTAGCACCTTGGTCTTTGTCCCATGGGTTAATTGGGTGTGACTGGCCAGTGGTAATGAGCTGGCAAAATTTGATGGGACTTCTATACCCACTACTATAACATTTACTCTACTACTGGTATATGGTCTGCTGCAAAACGAAAATGAGCAAACTGTGTTGATGATTGTCAAGAGAAATCTGGAAAAATGATATACTGTAGAGGTGATTGTTTGCTCAATTTTTTGTTGTCTGTAACAGCCATTAAGTTGTCTGATCTGGGAGAATTTATTTTCTAGATAAGTGAGGTAATGTTTGTGATTTACTTATTTTAATATGTCTTTTATTTTTATTTCAGGCCAATTGAAGGTATCAGCATACATGAACTTTGGACTGCTTACTGTACATGTAGTACAAGCAAGGCAGCTCTGCACGAAATGGAAACCAGCATGTGACTCCTTTGTTAAGGTAGGCATTGGAATCTTTTCTCATGGAATGTTATGTCAAACTCTTGAATTTGCCAAAAATAAATTAAAAAGGGGCTTAGAAAATAAAACTTGCTTAACTGAAGTATATAAGCACTCAGAATTAAAAGTTTCCAAATACTTAACACTTAGCAGTAGTTATTGTCATTCGAAAAATGTATTGCCGCAAGCAAATTGAGATAGAGACTAGTTTCTCTTATAGTGATGCCTTGTTTGATATAGATATTTGGCACATTTTTTACAAGTTTCTGATGGTAAGTTACGTTTGTTGCAGATGTGTCTGATCCCAGATGATTGCAAGAAGCCCAAGTGTAAGACTGACATAATTCAGGACTCAAACAACCCACTGTATGATGAGAAATTCTCACTGTAAGTCAGCTATTTTGTTCCCATATTACTTAATATATATACTTAACCCTTTCAAAACCCATCATAGTTTAACCCTTAACACTGACTTTTCAAATGGACTCTTCCAAAATTGAAACAGATCAAGATTATAGTGAATATTCAGGGATTGTTTTAATAGAAAAGTTATGTGACAAACAGTGCAGACCCTGATGAGAGGGCTCCTAGAGGAGCCCTCTCATCTGGGGCTACACTGCAGAAGACACCAAATGCCAGTTAATCATGTTCTGCATGTAGAGGTTTGAATAAATTGGCAGATACTGCAATGCAAGGTGCTATCTCACAAGTACCCATTATGTGTTTGTCAGGGAATGTCAAAATAGCAGGGAATCTTTACAGAGACACATGTCTAATTGGGCAATAATTGATACTGGGTATGAAGCATGGTAGATTTTAGTATTTTCTCCATGAACTGCAAGAATTAAGCATGTGGCAACCTTTGTAAAAACCCATTTTATACTCTTGATAACACATTTTAAATCAAAGAAAACATAACTTTGTCAGAGGACAATTGTGTTGAATACCAAACATCTAATTAGAAACTAGGGTGTATTTTTTTGCTGACAGCCAGGTACATGTACATGTGGTTGGTGATGTGAAATTGTTGGTTGGTAACAGACTGATGGTTCATATTACTTGAGTTCTATGGATAAAATTAATGCTGTGATCAAAGTAATAATGGTGATGATTTGAATTGATTGAAAAGACAGGTAAACTTGAAAGAAAATTGAATTTTCTTTCATTTCTTACACGGTGGAAGACTAAACAAGATAACAGGGGAAAAGAGGACTTTTGCAGATTTGCAGCTATATGCTACATTTCAAAATGACAAAAGAAGTTTTGATCCAGATAACAGATGGTGATTGATAATGTAGGGAAAAATGCAGACCCTGATCAGATGGCTCCTACAGGAACCATCTGATCAGGGTCAATGTTTATTACTGTCAAAACTGTACCAAATTAATGTGTCCAGCTCTACATACACGTGGAGAGCTGGGAATGTCTGTCTAAATACTTAGAATAGATATGGTTAACTTAAATTGAAAAGGAATTCCTTTTTTGGACAAAGGTCAGTGACTTTTGATGTTCTTTCAACCTAATTGATCCTTTACAACATATCAAAGCATGTTTGAAGAATAATGACAGTGATACTGATAGGTCAGCCCAGAGTACATGAGACAATTCTATAGGATGATCAGATAATGATATTGGGCTACTGGGGAGACTTATTCATTTATTGGTAATAATGTGTCATATGAGATACTGAATATCAGGATCCCGTGTGATCATAGATAGCCTAACGATGGGAAGAAGAGTGGAAACTAGGGTCCAGGACCCTAAACACCATGAGAAAGAAGCTATCAACAGATTGACAAACATTGTTATGTGATTTAGGGTGATGTATGTTGGGTAGTTTGGGGTAATTATTTGCACATCTTCTGTGAATTTAGATAGTTACTATATGAGTTTGGGATAATGTCAACATGAGAGGGTGGCAGTGGCTGGACTGGGCAAATACTGATAGTGGAAAGACTGCTGTGCACAGTGATAGCAATCAGATATACAGTAAAACCTCTCTTAACCGGTCGTTAAATTTATTATGAATATCAGTCTTGGAGACAGGTGGTAGCTTAATACAGGGTGAAAGTCATGCAGAAAGCTCCTAGGAGCTTTCTGCATGTCTTTCACCCTGCATTAAGCAGCCACCTGCATATAAGTGTCTAATTTCTTATCTACTAGAATTCCGGTTAAGAGAGGTTCTACTGTAGTATATAGATAGTGCTATTAGTATGAAGGAACAGACAAAGGTGAACATTCAGAAAATGTTGTTTGTCTGTGAAATTTGAATGCTGCATTTTAAATTTATTGTTTAGATCATGGTTAAAAAAAAATGAATATTAAACAATGATTGACAAAATGTTGATTAGCAGTTTTTGCTATACATAACAAGTCTGTCAAAATAATTTAAAAACAATATAGATAGAAACTAAATGTGACTTAATTTCACCTGGATCAGGGTCCAAACTATTCTTTTGTTAAAAATGGAAATTTGAAAATTTTGTAAATGTCATTTTTGAATGATAAAACATTTTAAGCAATACTTTAAAACTCTAAGTGACAAGAGATGGATTCTTGTTGAAGATGGATGCAGATATTAGGGTCTGTTTGTTATTAGCCAACTATCAGATTTTGGGTTCTGGGTTGGGGGTAGGTCTGCTGGTGGTTGTGAGATGGGGACAGTGATAAATTGGTAGCTGACCACTGCTGAGTGATCGCCATGTGGCTGTGATTACTGGCTAATGTGACTTAATGAGATGACCACCAAATCCATGATAAAACTTATAAAAAGAAGACTGAAAGACTCACATGTATTTTCGTACTTTGTTATTTCAGTAATTTCTGCTTAAAATTTATTAAAAAGAAAAAAGTTCACTCTCAAAATAAATTGCTTTGTATGAAAACACCCAAAATGTCAAATAATTTCAATTTTGATCAAAATACTTTTAAATAATAGCCATTTAAAAACTCAGCTTATAAATATGCATGATATCATTATTAATTTGTGTCTTACATGAAAATTGAACAGGGAAATGGTTAAGCTGCATGATTCCCTTTAAGTCTGTGCATGAGTATCAAGTCACTTGAAAGTTTTTCAAGTTATCACGAACATGACAAATTGTCAAATTTCAGACGTAATCTGTCACTGTTTCACCTGTTAGCTGTAGAACAAAAACCTTTTACTGGTATGTGTCCCATTCAGCTTTCACATTTGATTTACCTTGGGGTTGTTGTTTTTTTCGGTTTTTTTTTTCATTTTAAATATGATCAGTGTTTGGATCTTGATGAGACATTGAAGTTTATTTAGCATTTCATCAAGAACCTAACTATTTGCAAAACTCATCTGTAGCATGCTAAAGGTTTAAAAAGAATATGCCTTCAAGCACATGGCCGAGTCTCCACCTGTGTTAAGCTACCACCTGTTTCAAAAATCCAAAATTGTTCAATGAAACAAAGAAACTAGAGATAATGTTGTTATGTTTTGTTTTTACAGTGAGCTGACAGACGAAGACCACAGTAAGAGACTTATGATATCAGTATGGCATAGAGACCAGTCAGCCAGGTAAGCTCCTTCTTCCAACTCTTTGTCTGATAAGCCTTTTACTTAAGTTAATGAATCTATTGATGGCTAAAAATAATGATATCAAGAATATTTATTAGCTAAATTTGTATAATGGTATATGGACAGAGAATGTTTTGACATTATGTATTGGGGATAATAGAAGAAGACAAATTTAGGCAGGTAGTGCAGACCCAGATCAGACTGCTCCTAAAGGATCAGTTTGAATAGGGTCTACACTATTTACTACTACTGTGACTCATCCAGCTTTACAAACCAGCGGAGATCGGATGTCTGAATATTTAGGGTCTATTTGATAGTACTGATAATAAGATATAAGAGTAGAAAGGGTTTGATTGGATATAATCATGTTTGTTACCAGTAAATCTTCTTTGAGCACATCCACAGACATGCTCAAGACGGTCAGTCTTCAATTGTGTTTTGGTAAAATCATTTGAAGATACCAGCTTAGATAGGTGTTTATTCATTCGTCTAGACATGCTTCTCAGCGAAGGGATTAAACCCTTTACTCCATACACACACTTTTTCACACCTTTGCAAACAGAGTAGACCCAGATCAGACAGCTCCATAAGGAGCTGTCTGATCAGGGTCTACTCTGTTTGCTTATGAAATAATATAGATCTGATTCTACAGAATATCTAGTGTTAATATGCCATTATAGAAATTCAGCTAATTAATATTCATTATTTCTCACACAAATATTCATCAGGTTAGGGAGGTAAGACTTCAGCCACCATTTCTTTGGATAGTTGTTTATAACAAGTAGCATGTTTGTTGTCCACAGTTTGTGCTAATCACCCTACCCCCCTTAGCTATCCCAGTGATATATAGCCACACTGAGATGATGATCAACAAGATAATTAATCAGTAATCAGGAACAACTTCAGTCGCCCTGTCTGCAGGCAGGATTAATTTCCATCCATTTAGCCTCATGAAGCACATTCTCAGACTATGGATGAGAACTTTGGGGTTTCTGTAACTCTGATTGGTTGATTTGTTCCATTGTCTTATCTGATTGGCTATTATGCCTTTGGGAACTTTTTGAAGTGTTGTAGAGGAATGAGATGGGAGGGAAAGATAGGGACATTATCATCACATAAGTTTGTAGATAAAAAGATAATGAAAAATATTGTATACAGCTGGCTCATAACAAACAAGAGAGGCGGGGCAATACCCTACAGCCTAAAGTCAGATCTAAAGTCATAACATATAACCGTTACTTCATGAATATTCATGTAAGAATAAACAGGAGCCGTCTGATCTTGGTCTACTCTTTTACCAAGGAGTCAAAAGGAGCCTGTATCAGGGCAAGGGTCAATTAAAATGTCAAGTACTTCTGTATTGAAAAGTTTATTTGAGGGTCTTACTATTCGATTGCTTTAAGCTCTTTATTTACTTTGTACTGAATTGATTCTTTTGTTGATGCAGTGCAACTGTTTAATATTGGATTAAGATCCCCTCCTAATGTGAATCCAAAAATAAACAAGAAGTTGATATAGTTTCACCATAATATCCCCTCCTAATGTGAATCCAAGAGTAAACAATAAGTTGATGTAGTTTCACCTTTATCATGTTGCTGACTAATTGCAGATTGCATTTATCATAATTTGGGATCTATTCATAGAGCTCCAGATAAGATGTGTAAATTTAAATGTTTTCAACAGTGGCTCCTTTATTTCTCCACCAAACGGTATACTGTGACCACTCTTTAGAATCGTCTGATTTGGGTCTGATCTGTTTGTTATTCAAAAACCTTCAGGAAACTATAAGCCTTCATGCTGAATGGACTCTGTTGTTAAATATTGGTAGGTCATTCCACTTTAAATTTCAGCACTCAAAAGGTTAACACTTTCCTTCATAGAAACATGTTTTCACGCTTTTGCAAACAGAGTAGACCCAGATCAGATGGCTCCTATAGAAGCCATCTGATCAGGGTCTGCTCTGTTTGTTAATGGAATTCTTGACTTTCTAAAATGGTAACAATGTTCCTCTTTTTATATTGTATTATAACTATTGTGGCAATAACTATGCAGTAGCTATTGACATTTGGAATAAACATAGAACAGGGAAAGGGTTAAGAAACAAACTTAAGATGAGGATTAGGTTTAAGAAAATTTCATTAAAACTTGTTTGCATACTGTGATTTGGAGGCAGTGAAATGCTTTCTTGCAGTAATATAGTAATGCAAGTAAATCCCCATGTGTCAAACAAGGGATTAGGGCAGTCAGATAGTCTGAGCCCCAATATGGCCCCTATTGTAGGGCTATTGAGAATTCTTCTGTTCCTAATTCAGCTACTTGAGACGGTGATAAAGGGGGATAATGAAAGCAGGGGATTAGGCCGTATTAGTGAAAGGGGAGGTAATTGTGGATACTTAGCTGTCAACATTTTATCAGTCAACTATGAAATTGCTTCGTCTAGGTTAGAAGTGGGATTGATTGTGAAGCAATTAGAAATTGAAAAGAAGAAGTGCTTGTATAGCAATTATAGACTGGTGGCCATGGATTAGGGGGCTAGAGTGGCCCTTAAAAGCTGATAAAAGGTTATAATTACATCAGCAATAGAAAGTGTTTTTCTTGCAGAGATTAGTGTTATAACTGCTGCCAGGAGTGTTTGCATAGACATTATGATAGACAAACACTTTTGCTAAATGGACATTAAGTCTAACAAATACTGCAATAAGAAGGCTGCTGTTGTGATTGCAATGTGCAATGATCTGTATTGACACTTCAGTGAATATGGCAACATTGAAATAATTACTCCATTAATCTGATTTCATGAATATGCAAACTAATTACCCTAAATATTAATACACCCAGTCTCCTCTCTCCTTGGGTAAAGCTGCACAAGTCAATTTGACACCATTTTTTATAGCTTTAACCCTTTATTCCATAAAAGCGCTTTTCTATACATTTGCAAACAGAGTAGACCCAGATCAGACGGCTCCCATAGGAGATCATATCAGATCATTTGGATCTAAACTGTTTGCGTAGGTAATCACGGTTTCACTGCTAGCATGCAAAGAGTTAAATAAGTTTTAATTTATCTATTTCTCTGAACATTATGTTTTGTGTATTTTCAGTGTGAATGAGTTCCTTGGCTGTATGTCTTTTGGTATCCGCCACCTGACCAACCCTAAGAAGGAGGTGAGCGGCTGGTACTACCTGCTAACAGAGGACATTGGTCGCAAGAAACACCTGCAAGTCTCCCACCGCCAGCGCCCCCAGCTCAAAGTCAGAGGCAGTAAGTATACATACAAGTCTGCTTCTTGAAAACTAGCAACTTCTAATTAATCCTTTACCTAATAAATATTCATGTAAGAAATTATGACAAAATGTATGTTACTTAAATATCAAATAATGACTATGAATATTAATTAGCTGAATTTTTATGATGATCAAGAGAGTAATTTACCTTGACAGAAACTTTAAAATCAGGTATGCATTATGTCATTAGTAAATAGAGCAGACCCAGATCAGACAATTTCTACAGAAGCCATTTGATCTGGGTTAACTCTGTTTGCATAGGTGTCAAAAAAGTGTTTAGTTAATGAATATGTTTCCTGTTATTCCAGATCACAGCAATATCCCGTCAGTCAACAAGGATGTCTGGGGCACTGAGTCTGTACAGCTCTCCATACAAAGAGGAAAGAATGGCTTTGGGTTTTCAGTGGTCGAGGCATGCCCAGTCAGGGTAGGCCGGGTGGATGGGGCATCACCTGCAGAAACTGCTGGCCTGCAACCTGGGGATATCATTGTACGCCTAAACAGACAGAATGTGTCTAGATCCACAGCGACTAGTGTAGCCAAACTTATAAAGTGAGTATTCACCATTTACTGTATGGATATTCATCTTAACAAATAATGACATCATAAATATTACGTGGCTAACATTTTATCATGGTATTATGGACAAGGGAATATTTTTCTATGGCACAAACCATAGAATCAGATCTTTATGTGATAAGCAATTAGAGCAGACCCAGATCAGACAGCTCCTATAGGAGCTGTCTGATCTGGGTCTACTCTGTTTGTCAAGATGTCTCTATCTGGTATAAAGGGAAAACGAATCAAAGGCATATGGAGAGATGGGCACTACACTACACATAATTGCAGTAAATACCGTTTGTTAAATAAAACTTGAACTCTAGATAGAAAATTTGCTATCAGAATAGTAAGCTAGTTTGTTGCTTTTTCCCAGTTGACATGAGGTATTTGTTGTGATTTCAGACACTGTAGCAACACTTTGCTCCTAGAACTTCACCGTCCAAAGCCAGTCACCCTGGAACATGAAGAGAATTCATTCTGGCAGATCCCTAGCAACCATCGGGATGATTTCCGCGGTTACCCATCTGACTCTTATCACTATGACGACCAGGATGACCTCACAGCTCCTCAAGTATTCACACTGCATGACAACATGAAGGAGAATGATTTTCCTGCTGGTGACATGACTGTTTGTTCTCTGAATCCAAACATCGCTAGCTTAGCCACCAGCACCCCACTTCCACTGCTGGCCAGAGGTCATAGGGTAAGTGTCAAGGTCACAAATTATCAAGGTCAAATTGAATCATCTTTCTCTTACCTTTGTCCATTCATCAAACAATAAGGTCTCTTTATCATTTATGGAAGTTCCAATCACAGTTAGCTATAAATGTTTAAATAACAATGACGCTGATTTCATGGTCATTATGCATATATATATATAACTTACATCATTTACCTTTGAAATGATTTTGGATTTGAAATAAGCAATGTTTTTACTATACACAAAACAATGACTTTCATTGTTCACTATTTTATTCATTGTATTTTCTAATCACAGACTGTTCATACAAGTGAGATGCGGAAACAAGAGGCCATTCACCGTCTTCTGAGCCTGGAGCTTGACTTTATTGACCTGATGCATTCTGGGATGCAGCGTTACTCTCGACCTCTCCGTCATTGTATCCTGAGCCATTCCCAACATATAGCACTCTTCCAAAATATAGAGAAGGTAAGTCTAAAATATTCAGTTTTCTATCCTAATCACTCTGTCAACTATATGACAACTGATGTAAGTTTTTATACAGATTAGAAACTGAATAACTTGACCTACACTAGTAATATTCATAGAGGTTTGAAAATCTACCTAATGATTTGCAAGTCATAGAAGCTGAAATAGATTAAATAGCAGTGTTTTGATTTATCACGACGGCTAATCAAAAAAAAAAAGATGAACAATAACGAAAGTTCAAAAACTTTTTCTTTCCAATAACATCAGTAGCCAAAATCCCTTTGCCTGATAGAGATCCTTTACAAACAGAGTAGACCCATGCATTTTTGATACAAGAATTAATAGATTAATGTTCAAAATCATTAGTCTTACATGAATATTCATTGGTAAAACTGAAAAAGGTTATTAAATGAAGGTTGCTTAATGGTAAAATCACTGCAGTTTGATATACAAGAAGTTGTAACATTTCTTTCTCCTTGCAGCTTACCACCATATCAGAGTACCATGTAAAACAGATGCATGACAACGCTCCATCATCATTCATGTCCGAGGACACAGACACATCCGTAACCAGTGACAACCACAGTTTTGTTCTCTCCATCGGTCTTATCTACCAGTCCAAGGTGCACATGCTGTGTCAAGCTTATGACCTTTACGCCAAAGGTATAGGGCGAGCCAATCAGGTTCTGTCTGAATTACGGCACAATCCGGACTTTAAAAAGTTTGTTCGCGACACACCATCAGAGGACAGTCAGCCAAGTATCAGTGCATTCATCTACAGGCCAGTTCAACATTTACGAGATCTATACAGAGTGATACAAGAGATCTTCCTGAATACAACCAGTGATAGCGCAGACTACACCAGCCTGAAACAAGTAGTAGAAGGTAATTTAAATGTTGTAACACTCTTGAAAACACTTATAGAAGAGCTTCCTTCAAAAACATTTATATAAGAGCTTCCTTTATGTAGATGTTGTAACTTAAATCGTTGCTTCATGATTCTTTTTGCAACAGAGTAGACCAAGATCAGACGGCTCCTGTAGGAGCCATCTGATCAGTGTCTGCTGTGTTTGCTTATGGAATTATATAGAGTTACAGTTTATACAAAAGCCAAAACTTTCTTCATACGCCATTATAAATATTAACCCTTTCCTCCATAAATACGCCTTTCTATGCCTCTGTAAAAATTACCTATTGAAACAATTGTGATAAATAGAGCATTTGCTCTTATTTATCACAATGGTTTCAAACTACAAAATTCTAAAATATGCCTTTTCTCTAGTTAATGCTCCTTGTCGGTAGATTCGTTCAAAGTGGTTGGATCTAAAAATAGCCTATGAGGGAATGGGTTAATACACCATTATATTATATTAAGCTAATGAATATTCAGACATACATTATTTCTAATATGTCTATATTTGCAGGTTTACAAGAATGTGCCAATACCATAACCAACTACAGCAACTGCTGTGAGCGTGTGGAGAGCATGTCGTCACTCGCCTCTCGCGACTCCAAGACCAGTTTCACCAGTAGTATGAAGTCTCGCTCTTCCAGCAGTAGTGCCACCAGCTGCTCATCAAGGAGCCAGTGTCCCCCAGGACCCTCCTGCTCTCTCCAGTCCTCCAAATCAACCGACCTTGAAGTGATGAAAATACAGGACAGACTCGTGTTTGCTTCAAATGTTCGGGTAAGTTGAATGGCTTCAAATTGTTATAGCTGTGATAGGAAGACTAATTTTTGTCTGAATGTGAAACGTTTAACCCTTTCCCAGTTCAATATTCATGTAAGAAATTATGACATCATAAATATTTATTAGCTGAAGTTTTACAATGTAAACTTTTCAAGGAATGTTTTTGCTTTAACATAAACTGTAAAATAATATCTATATAATGTCTTGAGCAAACAGAGCAGACCCTGACCGGATTACTCCTAAAGAAACTGTCTGATCTGGGTCTACTTTGTTTGCAAATATGTGAATAGTTATATCTAGAGATAAATGGTTAACTCATTCCCTCATATTGATGCCTCTGCAAAAGTCACCTGTTTAAAGCATTGTGATATATAGAGCATTTGCTCCCATAGGAGCAAATGCTCTATTTATCACAATGGTTTCAAACTACAAAATCATAAAGTTTTACTTTTCTCTAGTAAATGCTCCTTTTGGGTATATTCATTCATTCTAAAAATAGCCTATGAGGTTAATGGTTAACCACATTTTCCCAAACTGCTGTCGATTTTGATGTATCCTAATGTTTGCCGTTTTGTTTTCCAGGTGTTTCAACTATGCCAGGATGACAGGCATCTGATCTTTTCTGGTGATATGTTCAAATGGGAGGGGCATCAATGGGTCAAGGTCAACCTCTTCCTGTTCACAGACATGATCCTCCAGACAGTCAAAGAGAGTGATGGCTACCTTCGCGTCACACGCGAACCAATTATGTTAAAAGACATTGTTGCCATGGATGCACAAAGGCATCATGGGACAGAGTTGGTGTTGTACTGTAATGATGGACACTCGACCAATCAGAAATGCAGCCTTAGAGCGCCATCTACAGAGCAGAAGTACGCGTGGAAGAGCTTGGTTGAGCAGCGAGTGTTTGCTGTGCGCGGGTCTCTGGAGTATTACAGTAGCACAAGTGATGTTTCTAGCAGCTCAGCGTCGGCCATAGTTATATAATATATACCTCAGGATAAATCATGACCCTTGAAAACTGATAGGACAGTTTGAAATATTAATCCTTTGTACCAAATGTTGGAGGATGTAAGACAGAGTGAAATGATTATCAGAAACAGTTGTGTTCAGTGGACAGTCCAATTGTACACATGTGCACACTATACACAGATTCGGACTGATAAATCAAGCCAGTATAAGTTTCCTTTACAATGTGAGAGCTTTACTAACATGTAGCAAGGAAAATCTGGCATGAATGTAGTTATAGTATTGACTGAAGAATATTGACACTAAACTGTGCAAAGGCAATTCAAGTCATGCTATATATTAATAGCCAATTTGTGATGTGTGTTTAATTGTAACAATAAAGGAGAAATGATGAAGAGAAATGTTACAAAGGACTAGATAAGTTGCATACTGATTTTTCAGAATATCTTATTTCTCTGCCAAACCCTATCTTGCAGCTACTCATTAGAGGCCTCTTTGATGCAATTCTAATGAGTAGCAGCGATATAGGGTTGGCCACGAAATATTTAAAAGATATTTTACTTAGATTTCCTCTGTATGCCTCTGATCTACTGCTTTTGTAACAGATTATCAGAGCTCCAGATAAGATGTGTAAATTAAAACGTTTTCAAGAATAACTTCTTCATTTCTCCACCAAACCCTATGTTGTCACCACTCTTTAGAATCGTCTCAAAGAGTGTTCACAACATAGGGTTTGGTGGAGAAATAGTGAGTTTAGTATCTGGGTATGCAGTTATCTGTTGCTCCGGATTATCCTTAGTGTGCTGACTTGTTAGAGACTTTGTTAAGACATTATAGTTTATACATACACTTCATACTGTATATAGACTTTCTGTTCTGTCAATTCTCCTCTTCCCCTTGCCTTACCTCACTCTTAATCAAATGCCTGATGATCGAGAGAAAGTGGATAATTTATTTATCCAGAAGCATTCTTTAATTGTGACATGTTGATTTTTAGCTACTGTTTATCTTTCTATCCTTCTACCTTTTTACTCATGTAAATATGTACATAGGACTTTTTTTATCCCCCCTTTTTTGAAAGTTTTACATGTGTTTGCCAAAATCAAAGGCATCTATCACTCTTGTCATTTTGCATAGCTGTAAATAAGAGGTGTGCCAATTTATTTTAATGCTTTACTCCATGAATATTCATGTAAGATAATTATGACATCATGAATATTGATTAAATTATTTTCTATATAATGTCATATGAACACGAGACATTTTGGCTCAGACAGAAGCTGTAGAAATATATCTATATTATACCATAAGCAAACAGAGCAGACCCTGATCAGATGGCTCCTATAGGAGCCATCTGATTTGGGTCTTCTCTGTTTGCAGAGGTGTAGAAAGGCGTATTTATGGAGTAAAATGTTAATATTTTGTATCTCGGTTAAAACCGTGTCTAGTTGGCACTGATAAGAAGCACTTCTGTCTGAGTACTGAGACATTTCTAATGAGTATCAACAAGATGAGCACCGAGACATAAAAGAAAATATTTCGCCCGTATTTCTTACACACTCCTCTTATCTACAGTTCTGTAATTTTTTAAATTCTGGTCAGTATTTTTTTTTTTTAATTTATTCTGATTTTTACAATTTCCCAAATTTTTTGTATCTTTGCTTAACCCTTTACTCCATATAGATACACATTTTAATGCCTTTTTGCAAACAGAGTAGACCCAGATCAGACGGCTCCTGTAGGAGCCATCTGATCTGGGTCTACTCTGTTTGCCTATGGAATAATATACATCTAATTCTACATTGTCTACTATTGCTGAACTTTCCTATATTCACAAGCCATGTAAAATTCATCTAATACATATTCACAATGTCATTCTTTCTTACATGAATATTCGTGGAGTAAAGGGTTAAGTGTTGTAGTCAAATATTGGGCCAGATGCTCATTTTGTATAACTTATTCATTTTAACAGTCATCCTTTAATGCTCATTTTTATAATTTTGTTTGTAAATTGCCAACTTGATTTGTTAAGTACAATAAAACCTGACTGTAGTGATCGCTCATAAGAGGTCAAAATTTAGGTTTTTTTTCTTCTTATGCATGTATTAGCTTAATGCTGGACAAAAGTTGGGGAAAAAGGTCCTACAGGAGCTTTTTGCATAACTTTCTTCCTGTATTTAGCTGCTTTGACAGACAATTATGATTTAGGGTTATAAGATATGTTTAATAGACATTCGGAAGAATTGGTTACCAATGGTTACAGTTTAGTGCTAATGTGTACAGCTTCAGTAACCATTGGGTTTATGTTACAACCGTATTTAGTAAACCATATGAAAATTAAAAAATTACTTGCAAATGGTTTGGATCCTGATGAGACGTTGAGTAATTTGGGGTTTCTTCGGGATCCAAAGCTGACACTGATTATAATTTGGGGAAAAAAACAATGGGAGAAAATTTCTTAAAAAATCAAGCAGACATCTTTTCTTTGAAGATGATGAAATGTTAATGATACATGTATGTCTTTGATGTTGTGTTGCAGATTAAAAAGATAAGCTTAGAAAAGAATAAACAATACAAAATATACACAGTACTTCATTTGTTTATTGTCACATTCTATTCTTTTGTAGAGGAATGTCAACACTTTCCCTGTTCAAAAAGGGATACATTTGTACAGTTAACCCCCTCTAAACCGGACAATAAGTCTAGTATAAATATCGGTCTTGGAGACAGGTGGCAGCTTAATGCAGGATGAAAGTCATGCAGAAAGCTCCTCTAGTACAGCATTTTCAGAGAATCTCTTCCAACCCGCGAATCCGCGCGTGAGTTTGAGTGACGTAATTTTTCAGTCGGTGCTTTATTGACAGCTGTGCCAAATCGCACGCGCTGTATGTAAACAAGTTTTTAGGGATTAAAAACTACAAAACTGTGTAAGGTTATGCATTTATTCTTTCTTTCAATGGACCAAGACTGGAAATAAATTCGTTACACGGTGTTTCGGCGGGGTGTACGGGTTTGTATGACGGTTTTGGATTCCGTATTTCCTTCGCGCTTCGCGCTCAGGAAATACGGAATCCAAAACCGTCATACAAACCCGTACACCCCGCCGAAACACCGTGTAACTAATAATGACACCATGAATGTTTGATACTGGTAGAAACTACAAAGTCCGATAAGCAGACTCTGATCAGAATGCCCCATCAGTCGTCTTATCTGGGTCTACATTGTTTGCAAAGGTGTGAAAAGCATTAATATGATGGAAAAGCGCATTTAATGTATTTGTTCTATGCATACTTCTGTGTGTTTCAAGATCATCTTTGATATCAAATAGTAACAGAAAATTCCCAACACTGGGTGGAAAAGATTTCACACTGTATGGCTAGGTCCCAAGATTATAAGCATTTATATGAGGAAATGGATAAGTCTGAGTTCATTCTCAGGTATCTGATTGATCAGATATTTAGTTTAACCCTTTACCTCATAGGCTATTTTTAGATCCCACCTCTTTGAATAAATCTACCAAAAAGGAGAAAAGGAAAATTTTGAATTGTGTAGTTTTGAAACCATTGTGATAAATAGAGCATTTGCTGCTATCGAGCAAATGCTCTATTTATCACAATGGTTTATAAAGATGTTTACAGAGGCGTAGAAAGGCTTATTTATGGAGGAAAGGGTTAATTCAATATCTGTACAATCAGATGCTCGAGGATAAACTTAAGACCTCATACAAATGCCTTTCCTATAGGAGCTATCTGATCTGGGTCTACTCTGTTTACAAAGGCGTATTTATGGAGTAAAGGGTTAACCCATTCCCTCATATTGACGCCTCTGCAAAAGTCACCTGTTGAAACAAATGTAGAGCAAATGCACTATTATCACAATGTTGTTTCAAACTACAGAATTCTAAAAAATTTCCTTTTCCTTTTCGGTATATTTATTCAAAGTGGTTGGGTCTAAAAATAGCCTATGAGGTAATGGGTTAAACAGGGAAAGGATTAAAGGTGATGCTCCATGAGAATTGTGTTTGATCTGCCTAAGGGGCAAACAGAGTAGACCCAGACCATAAAGCTCCTTTAGGAGCCATCTGACCATAACTCGAAAAGTATAAGAGGTATCGTTATGAAAATTCATAGGTTAGTAGATCTCATTGAGGGGAAGGCCCCTGCATAAGAACCATAACTCATGATTTCAATATTTTGGAGTTATGGCCCTTTATATTATTTGACAGACGAGCGTTGGCACCCGCTTGCTGTGCTCTTGTTTGAAACCATTGTGATAAATAGAGCATTTGCTCCTAAGGAGCAAATGCTCTATTTATCACAATGGTTTCTAATGCTCTATTTATCTCTATGGTTTCTAAACTACACAATTCTAAAATGTTCATTTTCTCTTGTTAATGCTCCTTTTCGGTAGATTTATTCAATGAGGTTGGGTCTAAAAATAGCCTATGAGGGAATGGGTTAACGTATGTCCTGCATTATGACTTGGACAGATATTTTCAATGTAAATCAGAACCAGCAGTTTTGTTTCTGCTCCATAACTCAGCTCCATAACTCTCCCATACTTTGTCCGACACTAATAATTTCTCACGAATATGATCAATAGCCTGAAGATCTGTTGCTCAAACAACAATGTCCATATCTTCAAGATCAAAGTCTCACCAGTGTTTGTATCAATATCAATTCAGTTTTGTTTACTCTCCTTTACTTTACCATCCTGTTATAGACTTTCAATTAATTTCACACAATTGATAACCTTAATACATGGGTGTGGCATACAAATGACCGCGGCTGATGGTGATGGCACATGAAAAAGTATATCTAGGGGGCAAACAGACTCTTTCATGGCTTTGTTATGTTTTACAGAGATTTCTTAGATAATGTTCATAAATATTTATATAATAAACAGAACAATCAACTCCTTCAGGTTGATATTAAAAATATGTCACTCGAATGGGTTGTTCTTTGAACATATTTTTTAACCCTTTACTCCATGAATACCCCCCCCACAAACACACACACACACACTTTCTACGTCTGCATCCAGGGTAGACCCAGATCAGACAGCTCTTATTATATAGATATGATTCTACAGTTTCTGCCATGGCCAAACACTCCTCTATTATAGCAGTTACATCTAACTAATATTCATGATTTAATTATTTCTTGCATATTCATGAGTAATGGTTAAATGGATAACACATTAAGATGATTGCTCCTATTAGAGCTTTTGTACACAGGTGGTTGCTTAATAGAAATGAAAGCTCCCTAGAGAGCTTTCTGCATTACTTTTAGTCTGCATTAACCATTTCCATTATACAAGTGCTTTTTCATGCCTTTACTAACAGAGTAGATCCAGATCAGATAGCAGTCATCTGATCAAGTCTGCTCTGTGTGCTTGTGAAATCATAATAGACCTGACTTAGTTTCTACCAATATTAAAAAAAATCATAATTATGTACATGTGCCATTAAAAAATCAGCTTATAAATATTCATGATGTTATTATTCTGACATGAATATTCAACAAGGAAGTATTATTTTGAAAACCCTATTTAACCTTTCCCTGTCCTATATTTATTCCAAATTTCAAGTTAGTAAAATGTCCCTTAGTGTTTAACCCTTTCCCTGTTCTGTCCAAATTCCAAATTTTGATACCTATGAATATTCATGGATAAAATTGTTTTAACGAATTATGATGGAAAATTGTAGCTATAGGAATTGTCTGATCAGGGTCTGCTCTGTTTGCTAAGGAATTTGATAGACCTGTTTCTTTACTTTCTAAAATGGATACAATGTTCCCTGTGCCTCATTTCATGATAACTAATTTGCCCATGAAGTATTATTTATAAGCAAACAGAGCCACGTTTGCAAAGGCATTAACTCTTTCCTTGTTCGTGTAAGACATAATGATATTTATTGGCTGAATATCTATATTGGTATATGTATATAAGAGTTTTGGCATCAGTAGAAACTGAAGAGTCGGATCTATTATAATTTCATAAGGAAACCGAGCAGAACCAGATCAGATGGCTCCTATAGGAGCCGTCTGATCTTGGTCTTCTGTTTGCAAATGCATGAAAAGGCATTTATGAGGGAATTGGTTAAAACCCAGTCTTGCACGACCTCAGTGTATATAGATGTACAGGGTGTCCCAAAAAAACAGAACCCTGGATCAAATGTGTTTTTTAACCAATGTAACCGGACACATTAAAATATAAATATGCACTGCCAAATTTCTTATAAAAATATGTATTGGTTTTAAAGATATGAGTTTTTTAATGAATGCACCTAAAATCTGTTATGATATTCGCATAGTCCATGCCTATATCATGTTTAAAACGGAGTTTTGGGTGCTTTCATTTAAATGCTGATATCTTAAAAACCAATGAATATGTTTAGACAAAATAATAAGCTACATGAGTATACTTTTAATTCAAGTTAACTATATTGACAGGTCTTAATCCCGGGTTCTGGTTTTTTTTTGGGACACCCTGTACATGTATGCTTTTGCAAACAGAGTAGACTTGAATCAGATGGCTCCTGTAGGAGCAATCTGATCAGAGTCTGTTCTATGAAATAATAGATATGATTCTACAGTTTCTGCCATGGCCAAAATTTCCTGTGTCCATATGCCCTTATCTGATTAATATTCATGATGTCTTTATTCATTGAGTAAAGGGTCTGCAGTACTGGTTGTCCTCTGTAAAGGTTTTCTGATAATTAGGGAGCTACCTTCTAGCTTTTTATGATTTGCCTAAGGATTGCCAATAAGCATAAAACCAAAGCATTATTTTCGTCATATTTATTCAATTGTCTCTTTTGATACATAACATACACAGATGAAAACAGTAAGATCTAGCGAAAAGTGGAAAGAACCCAAGAAGATGAGATAAGAAAGATGAAAGCAAATAGACTATATACATTTAACACAAATTTGCAGGAATGTTTTATCCTCCTTCATATAGACACTTTTTCACGCATTTGCAAACAGAGTAGACCTATAAGATCTGCACTGTATGCTACTTTGTCAGTCAAATTTAAAACATTTGAATGGATAGCAAGTCAAATTGACTGCATAACCCTTTAATCCATAAATACACCATTCCATGCCTTTGCAACCAGAGTAGACCAAGATCAGACGGTTCCTATAGGAGCTGTCTGATCAGAGTCTGCTCTGTTTGCTTATTATAGTATAGATACAGTTTCTGTCATGGCCTAAAACTCCTTCCTCTAGTAATTAATACTCATGACATCATTTATTTCTTGTATGAACATTCATGGAGTAAAGGGTTACACTGGTTGAGGTAAGATTTGATGTACGAATATTAGAAAGGCTAATTAGAGTAGTTCTGCAACTACAAAGCACTTTTATATTTACAAATTTTGTGAAGCAATATACATATTTACACTATGTAATATATACATATATATTATACACTGATAGTGTACAGATTTACCCTAATTACTGGAAGTATTCTTACACCCGATCTCTCCTCCCCAATGATTTGTAAAGCCAATTTATTTTGATCCATTTCCCTCATATAAATACATTTCATCTGCAAACAGAGTAGACCATGATCAGACAGCTCCTATAGGAGCCGTCTGATCAGGGTCTTTGCTATGTTTGCTAATGGAATTTGATAGATCTGTTTCTTTAGTTTCTAAAACTGCTACAATGTTCCACCTTCCATATTTCATTATAACTATTTTGTCCATGAATATTCAGTAGGTATAAATATTGAACAGGGAAAGGGTTCAAATTGAAATGGATTCACATAGTAGCAAATAGTGAAGACCCTGATCCAGAGGGAGCAGTTTGATCAGGGTCTGCATTATTTACCTTAGTTTGTCTGTCTGAATTCATAGAGTAATTAGGATGTATGTAAAGGAAAGAAGAGCAGACGAGAATGAGTGAAGAAGAAAGAAGAGAGAAAATTGAGCAGAAAGTATTCAACAAAATAAACCTTTAACAATCACATAACAATGATCAACATATTAGCACTTCAGCCATCACACTGATATCACAATCAGTTCATCTGTCCATTATGCTTCTAGCCCTGCAAACACTGTCATTCACTGTCAGAATATTTTCCTATAACAGGGCACTATGATTATCTTCGAATCCTTACTGTTTCACATTTAAAATCACTAATAGAGTGTGTCTCTACACGTCAGTCTCTCGGCGGACAGGATGATCACCCGAGCTCTGGGAGGAGGCACTGCCAAATCCACTGGTAGATGATGACTGTACAGAGTGGGCCCTCTTCAGTACCAGTGAGCCCATCAGAGGAACTCGCCCACGAAAGCTGGAAGTGATGCTGGCGTTGATGGTGGTGTGACCCGCTGTTGATGGAAAGACTGATGTGGAAAGAAACCGACTGGTCACCTGGCTAACATTCTGCAATCTCGTCATACAGGATTTCAAGCCTGAAATGTAAATACATAGTTATAGAAACAATTATGAAACTTTGACAAAATTCAGTTGAACTCAGTATCTCGAACTTCAAGGGATCATAAAAATTACTGAGGTTTGAGTCATCCAATTTTAATCTGACTTATTTCTCAAGTTCACAGCTTAATGCAGGTCTATAGTAATGCTGAAAGCTCCTTTCAGCATTGCTTAAGTCACCTGCATTAAGCTGTCACATGTGTTTCTAGATGTATACGTAGTGATATACATGTTTTGGATCAATTCTGTATCGTAAGTTTTGGAAGAACCAAACTTTTATTTATAGTTATCTAAGTTCGAGATATCAGCTTCAACTTTTATATAACAATATACATGTAGAAATTGTCGCCTTGTAAGGGAACTGGCTAAAGACCTCTGATCAAGGTTTACCCCTTTCCTTCATATAAACATCTTTTCACATGTTTGCAAACAGAGTAGACCCAGATCAGATGTCTCATATATTAGCCATCTGATCAGGGTCTGCTCTGTTTGCTAATGGACTTTGATAAATCTGTTTCTAAAATGGCTACAATGTTCCATCTTACATATTTTTCAATATAACTATTTTGTCCATGAATAATTTTAAATTTGGAATAAACATTGAAGGGATACTTTGTGTCACATCAGGATCCAAACTGCTTAACCCTGCATACTTTGTTTGCAAAGGTGTATAAAGGCATATTTATGGAGTAAAGGTCTAACATAGAACAGAGAAAGGGTTCAAAATTCCATTCAGTACAAAAGAGTAAGAGAATTAAGGGGTCCATTGATCTGGGACAACACTGTTTGCAAAAGCCTGCATTCAAAGGGTTAACCCTTTCCTTCACATAAACTCCTTTGCAAACAGTGAGACCCAGATCAGATGACTCCTGTATGGACAGTCTGATCAGGGTCTACTCTGCTTATGGAATAATGTAAATCTGATTGTTCAGTTTCTAACAAGGTCAAAAACAGTTTGTTTCATTGTAAATATTCAGCTAATAAATACTCATGATGTCATTATTTCTCACATTTATCCCATTACCTCTATATTTAGATACAACCTCTTTGAATAAATCTACCGAAAAGGAGCATTAACTAGAGAAAAGGAAAATTTTAGAATTTTGTAGTTTGAAACCATTGTGATAAATAGAGCATTTGCTCCTATAGGAGCTATCACAATGGTTTCACAAAGTGACTTTTACAGAGTCGTCAAAAGTTGTCAATGAGGGAATGGGTAAATATTGTTCATGATCTATTTCTTACCTATTATCACCTGCTGGTAGACATGGTATGCTCGACTATCTGGCATTGTCGTCTCCTGGATTACTTCCATTACCCCGCACACATCCTGAACGTGACTGAGTGGACGGTTGATGAAATCACACAAACTAACTTCTCTCCCCTTCTGCCTTGTACTCATGATGAAGTGGTGGAATTCCCAGTCATTCTCCAGATAGGACAGGAGATCAGCAGCGTGTGGCAAACCCTGAGCATATGTACAGTACGCCTGGCACAAGACTGGCAACTGAAAATGAAGGAATAATTTGTTTACAATGAAATACAGTTGAACTCCGATATCTCAAACTTCAAGGGACCAATACAAATTACTTTCTAAATAATTACTCAAGTACAGCTTAATGCAGGTGGAAAGTAATGCTCCTGTAGGAGCTTTAGGCATTACTTTCAACCTGCATTAAGTTGTCAGTGTTTCTAGATATGCTAAGTGATACATTTTCAAAAATTCTGGTTTGTAAATTTTGGAAAACAAACTTTTACTCCGTGTTATCATGATTTGAGTTATCTGAGTTCGAGATATTGAAGTTTATCTGTAGCAATGTTGTTATTGGTGAAATTGCACAAATGTTATTTTCTCTGTGTGTTAACTGTTAACCCTTTCCTTGTTATAATTATGTCATGAAGATGTAATAGCTGAACAAAAATATTTTGGTATTGGTAAAAAGTACAGAATCAGATCTATATATATACAATATCATTCCATAAACAAACAGAGCAGATTCGGATCATTTAGCTCCTAAAGGAGCCATCTAGGTCTACTAGGTGTGATTTGTAGCATGTTAACACAAATAGGCTTATTTCCTTACAATTTGACCTTTTTCAACAGTTGATCTTATAAATCAAATAAATGTCTGTCCAAGTTGGTAAATTAATTTTTTTATCAATTAAAATGCCAAGAAAATACAGTTGGAACTTCAAGGGACCATATAAATTACAGCTTAATATAGGTCTAAAGTAAAGTAGATTTTAAACCTGCGTTAAGCTGTCACATTGGTTGCTAGTTATGCGTAGTGATACATTTTAGAACAATTCTATATTGTAAATTTTGGAAGGACCAAACTTTTACTTTTACAGTTATCCGAGTTCAAAATATCAAAGTTGAACGGTATGCTGCACAAATTTTTAACCCTTTCCCTGTTCTGTATTTAGGCCAATTTTCATTACCTACTGAATATTCATTAACAAAATAGTTATAAAGAAATATGGAAGGTGGAGCATTGTAGACATTTTAGGAAGTAAAGAAACATATCTATCAAATTCTATTAGCAAACAGAGTAGACCCTGATCAGACGGCTCCTCTAGGAGCCGTCTGATCTGGGTCTACTCTGTTTGCAAATGCGTGAAAACACGTTTATATGAGGGAAAGGGATAATTGCTTTTTGAGCTGAACAAATTGTTCAAAGGCTTTTTGGAATTATCATCTGGATCCAAGCATTTTGCAATCACTAGTCAGCTGATCACAACAATGGTTAAAATATCTTACACCAATTCAACACTCTTGTATTTACCTTGGTCAAGTAGATCATGCCGATGATCCAAGTGAGATCCTGGTTGTGACAGAAAGATGTCTCGTCCTCGTCATCAGAGCCAGCATGGGACGGCAGGTTGACTAGAATCTGTCTAACTTGGAACTCACTCAAACAGACAATCTGAAACAAATGGTTACAATATAGTCAACAACTCTTTACATGCTAAACAAATGGACATCAGGTGCAACTATACTCTCTTCAAATACAGTTTCGATCCTGATAAGATTCAAACTTATTGGGCATCTCATCTGGATCCAAATTGTATGCATAGCTGGGTGATCATGTATTCGCCACTAGCATGCTGTTCTTGATAAGACATTATCTCACATGAATATTCATTAAACTTTTATCCATAAATACGTCTTTCTATGCCTTAGCAAACAGAGTAGACCCAGATCAGACAGCACTTGTGGAGGAGCTGCCTCATCAGGGTCTGCTCTGTTTGCTTATGATATAATATAGATATAATATAGATATGATTCTACAGTTCCTGCCATGGCCAAAAATTTATGCTATTATATCATTAATATTATATAATTAATATTCATGATGTCGTTATTTCTTACATGAATATTCATGGAGTAAAGATGGAGATGGCTCCTGAAGGAGCTGTTTAATCAGGGCCTGCTGTTTGCTTATGAAATTTATTGATTTTTCAGATTCATCCATGGTAAAAAATATTCATGTATTCAGGTCATTATATTTAATTCAGCTCATAAATATTCATGACATCATTATTTCTTAGTCATAAAACAAAGAGATAAGTAATAGGTTGATGTTCAGTAAATGATTAACCCTCACAGGCTATTTTTATATCCAACCTCTTTGAAAAAATCTACTGAAAAGAAGCATTTACAAGAAATTTTTAGTATTGTTAAATATTGAAACCATTGTAATCCTATGAAGCAAATGTTCTAATTATTACAATGGTTGAAAAAAGACTTTTATAGAGGTTCATTATGAGGATTCTGTTCTGTTTATTCCAAAGTTTAATACCTACTGAATATTCATAGGCAATATAGTTATAATGAAAGTAGAACATTGAAGCAAATTTAGACCGTAAAGAAACAGATCTTTCAAATCCCACTAGCAAACAGAGCAGACCCTGATCAGATGGCTGCTGTAGGAGCCGTCTGATCTAGGTCTACTCTGTTTGTAAATGCTTATATGAAGGAAAGGGTTAAATGCATTAGAGGCTTTGCTCAGAATAATAATTTATTGTTGATATCCACACATATGCACCATTTCTTACCTTCTCTATGTTCTGGAAGAGCTGGTTGTGTTCCTGAGCTGTCATAAGGCAGTGACGTAGTGGACGTGAATAACGCTGGATCCCAAGATTCATTAAGTCAACAAAATTCTCCTCCAGACACAGAAGGCGGTGAAGAGCGGCTTGTCTGCGTGTGTCTACACTCTGAAATGATAATAAACAGATTTATTGAATGTTATATTAAAGAGAAACCACTAATGAAAGGTGACCATCAAAAAGAGGTCTAATTCTAAGGTTTAAAAGTGGATGGTAGCATAATGCAGGATGAAATTCATGCACAAAGCTCCTGCTGGAACTTTCTGAATTGTTTTCATCTTTCTTTAAGCAACCATCTGCTTTTAAGTACACTCAATCCTTAATGAAATTTTTGGAATTGTTGACACACACAGACAAGTCGATTTTCACATTGCCATCCTTTTTATTTTAATTTTGGGAAAAGAGAAAACAACGACGAAATGTTGTGTTGTACATAAAACAATTTTAATAGACTATCTGTACATGAAAACAGTGTGCTCAGCACTTTTGTAATTGATGGCCCCGCGGATACAAAATCAAGGTGACGGCAAAGTTTGTCTGTGTGAGCATAAGACTTAACCCCTTTCCATGTTCCAAGATCTATCAAATTCCATTAGCAAACAGAGTAGACCCAGATCAGACGGCTCCTATACTCTGTTTGCAAATGCGTGAAAAAGGGAAAGTGTTAACTAGCCACTCTGATAGAAGTTGTCTTCAAGGGTATCTGAGAACGATGTTGGTCAAGACCGTTATATCTAAGTTTGCACTATTTGCAAAAAGTCAAAACCCTGAAACACATTTATCATGGCATAGCTAAAAGACTGAAATACTGATAATTTTCTTTATTAACCTTTTACTCCATGAATATTTATGTAAGAAATAATGATACATGAATATTAATTAGAAAAAGATAATATAATGGCACAAAAACAGGAAACTTTGGCCATGGCGGATTTGTAGAATCAGATTTACCGTATATTATAAGCAAAACAGAGCAGACCTATAGGAACCATCTGATCTGGGTCTACTCTGTTTGCAAAGACCTACAAAGGAATATTTATGGAGCAAAGTAACAATACAGTATATGTATATCATGAAAGATGAGAAGCAAATAATATATAATATATCAGGAATTTGCACAGTCAACCTATGGACCATAATAGAGCGTCCCAGAGATCCAGATCAGAAGTCTCCTCTAGGATTAGGATATCAGTCTGCTTTGTTTGTCATTCTAAATCCTCTCACAAACCATTCACTTTCATAATAGCTTCGCTTAGATCCTGATAAGCTACCAAGTTATTCAGCATCTACAGTAAAACCTCTCTATAATGGTCATATAATTGTGTTAGTTTGTATTTAGGGCAGGTGGTTGCTTAAAGCAAAGTGAAAGTAAATCAGAACGTTCCTATAGGAGCGTTCTGTTTTACTTTTACCTTGCTTTAAGCAGCCACATGCCTTTAACACAAAATACTTGATGTAATTTAGTGGCCGTTGTAGAGAGGTTTAACTCTATCAGTCTGTAATGTAAAACCTTTCAGTTGGATTATTGATGATGAATCTGCCTAAAACTTTGTATCATCTTTTGTGTAAAAAATAATGACATCATGAATATCAATTACAGTAAAAAATATGTACCATTATTGATCTTTAACACAGGTGGCAGCTTAATGCAGGGTGAAAGAGGAACTTTCTGCATGACTTTCACCCTGCATTAAGCAGCAGCCTGCATACAAAGACATGAATTCTTCATTACTAAAATTTCAGTTTCAAGTTTTTACTGTACGTGAATGTGCCTTTCTACGCCTCTGTAAAAGTCTCTTCATGAAACCATTGTGATAAATAGAGCATTTGCTCCTATAGGTGCAAATGCTCTATTTATCACAATGGTTTCTAACTACAAAATTCTAAATTTTTCCTTTTCTCTAGTTAATGCTCCTTTTCGGTAGATTTTTTCAAAGTGGTTGGATCTAAAAAATACTTTTAAAATAGCCTATGGAGGAATGGGTTAATAAATATTGCAGTCCATCAGATCACTTATCATACAGACAACTAGAAACTATACAATCCATCAAATCCTCATTTGTCTAGACAGGGAGAGACTGAAGCAGGACTTAGAGCGGAGCTTATTGAGAAGTTTGAAGGGTTTCGTTCTTACGATTGCTGACTCCAGTAATGCGGCTCTCTCATCGCAGATGGTGAATTCCTGTATAGATGCTGCACCAGAGTCACTGTCAGAGTTGTTGTCCTTCATTACGTGGCTGTGTGTGGTCTCCATAGAAACAGGCTGAATGGCACGGTGGATCTCAAGGTATACCAAGTTACCAGATTTCCTGTGAAGTAAGAGAAACAAATGTTTGCTGAAATGTCACAGAAAATGTCCTTTCCACAATACAGTTGAACTTCGATATCTCAAACTCTAACGGACCATACTGATTAGTTCCAGATAACAGAAGTTTCAGTTATCCGATTTCTGATCTGCTCAAAGCTTAATGCAGGAGCTTTCAGCATTACTTCGGACTTGCATTAAGCTGTCACATGTGTTTCTAGATAGGTGTAGTAATACATTTTAGAGCAATTCTGTATTGTAAGTTTTGGAAGAACCAAACTTTTAGCTGAGTTATCCAAGTTCGAGATATCAAAGTTCAACTATACATGTATTACTTGGGTGTTTTAACCCTACTTTTGTCCATGTCTATGCAAACCAAGTAAAACAAGATCAGATCTCCTGAAAGAGCTTCTGCTTTGTTTTTACGATATTACATAGATCTACATGTATATCTACATTTTCAGCCATGATAAAACTTCCCTGGTTCATGATGACATTTTAACCATTCAGCTAGTTAACCCATTTGCTCCCAGTGAATTCTTCCATGCTTATATTGGATTAATCTATCTTTTATTTCTGGTCTAAATTTTCATTATTGTTTTATATTGAATTTCCTATCAGCAAACAGTGTAGACTCTGATCAGACGCCGCATTATGTGGCGTCTGATCAGAGTCTACACTGATTGCCTACATCCCATATATGGGATCGTGGGAGCAAATGGGGTAATATGTATTCAGTCTTAATATGAATATTCAAGCAGAGCTACAGATAAGAGTGTGTACCCAAATTACTAAAATTGTGATTTCTCCACTAAACCCTATGCTTTGACCACTCTTTAGAATCGTCTCTAGGAGACGATTCTAAAGAGTGGTCACAACATAGGGTATGGTGGAGAAATAAAGAAGTTATTCTTGAAATTTGGTGAGAAATAAGGGAGCTAATAATGAAATGTTAAAATCTTATCTGGACCTCTGTTCATGGAACAAAGGGTTAAATCCAGACTGTTCGCATAATTATGTTATCAATTGTGTTACTATATTCACCTATAACATGCATTAGTAAAATTTCAATTTATTCAAATAACAAGAAAATCCCCTTCTCCCTGTTAACACTATTGATACTGTTGTACACTATTTCAATTTCAACTGAAATTCTACTGAATATTCATGGACTAAATAATTATAATAAGATGTAATTTTGTAGCCATTTAAGAATCAGGTCTATCAAATTCCATTAGTATTCCATCAGATTGCGCCTATAGGAGCTGTCTGATCTGGGTCTACTCTGTCTGCAAATGCTACAAAAAGCTTTATATGTCAGACAGCTATTATCAGTTTAGATCTGATTCTCTACAATTTCTACTTTCAAATTTTCCGGTAATTAGTATGCATATCATTTTAGATCCAACCTCTTTGAATAAATCTACCAAGAAGGAGCATGTACTAGAGAAAAGGAAAATTTAGAATTGTGTTGTTTTGAAACCATTGTGATAAATAGAGCATTTGCTCCTATGGAGCAAATGCTCTAGTTATCACAATGGTTTCAAAAAGTGACTATTACAGGCGTAGAAAAGCGTATTTATGGAGGAATTAGGGTTAACCCTTTACCCTGTAACCCTTTACTCCATGAATATTCATGTAAGAAATAATGACATCATGAATATTATTTAGATTAACTTGTTATAAAATCACATGGTGACATGAATGTTTGGCCATGGCAGAAACTGTAGAATCTCATATATATTATATCGTAGGCAAACAGAGTAGACCCTGATCCTATTGGAGCCATCTGATCTGGGTCTATTCTGTTTGCAAAGGCATAGAAAGGTGTATTAATGGAGTTTAAATAGGCCTTTCAAAGCCTTTTCAAACAGAGCATTCTACAGTTTCTGCCTGAGCAAGAATATCCTGTGTAGATAGGCTGTTGTAAAAATTCCTGTAATAAATATTCATGATGTCATTATTTCTTACATGAATATTTGACAGGGACTGGGTTACATGTACATTTGTGTGTTTACATTATTACTTACTTGACCATTCTAGCTACACTGACTGATGTTGACCTGGACACGTTGAAGCCATTCACACGCACAACAATATCTCCCTTCAGTATTCCAGCCTCCTCTGCAAAAGATCCAGCATCGACACGGCCAACACGAACTGGACAAGAGTCTACAAGCGTGAAACCAAACTCTCCATGGCGTGAACGATGAACACCAATCTCCTTCTTCTCGAGTCCATTCAGATCTTGATTGATGGCAGGAACTGTCTGTGGCTGAGGTTGTGCTGGTGGTGCTCGTTGACGTTCCTTGGCGATGACCTTCCTGTGCTTGTGATACCCAACATCATCAGAGAGTAGGTAGTACCAGCCGTTGATTTCCCGTCCTCCTCTGATGTGGCGAAGACCAAAAGACATACAACCAAGTGACTCCTGGTGCCTGGAATAAAAGATGAAATGATTGAGTCTTAAGGAACACTTTTAGATTTCTTATTTTTTAGCCAAACTGTTATTGGTATTTTTTATAATTGCCTTGATTTTTTTTTAACCCTTTCCTCCATAAACACATCTTTCTACACCATGGCAAACAGAGTAGACCCATATCAGACGGCTCCTGTAGGAATTGTCTGATCAGGGTTTGCTTTATTTGCTTCTGATATAATAATACATTTCCTGCCATAGCCAAACAATTCTATGCCCATGTGCTGTTATTACAATTAATCTAATTATTCATGATGTCATAATTTCTCATATGAATATTCAAGGAGTAAAGGGTTAAATAAGATATCCTAAATACAACTAATCAAAACACATTTATCAAGTTATAAAATAACCCTTCTTAACCCATTGACTCATATTGACCCCTTTGTAAAAGTCACTTTTTGAGAGAAAAAAATAGCCTATGAAGTAATGGGTTAATGCAGGGTGCACTTTAACCCTCTCCTCCATAAATGCCTTTGCAAACAGAGCAGACCCCAGATCAGATGGCTATTTCAGGAGCCGTCTGATCAGGGTCTGCTCTGTTTGCTTATGCCATAATATAAATATGATTCTACAGTTTCTGCTATTGCTCAAAATTTCTATGTCTATGTGCTGTTATAACAAATTAATCTAATTAATATTCATGATGTCATTATTTCTTAAATGAATATTCTGGAAGCTTTCTTAACCCTGCCTAAAAACTTCCACCGGAATTTGCAAGAATTTACTGTACACATATCTAGAGCTCAGTACTGAAAGAATTTACTGTACACATATCTAGAGCTCAGTACTGAATGCAGAATGCACATGAACCCTTTCCACCATGAATATTCATGAAAGAATTTTTAAAAATGATGTCATGAATATTAATCAGATTAATTTGCTGTAATAGCATATGGACACAGGAATATTTTGCCAGAGCTTTATATCATAAGTAAACAGAGCGGACCCTGATAGGAGCCATCTGATCTGGGTCTACTCTGTTTGCAAAGGCACAGACAGGCGTATTTATGGAGTAAAAGTTTTAGGTTTTAACTTTTATTCAAGATTGTATCACATCATTAATATTTAAAAGTGAACAGGAAAAAAGGATTGTTTTTACAATTATGGGAATTGAAAAATCAGATTTATAAAATTTCCAAAAGCAAACAGAATACACCCTGACAAGAAGACTCCTACAGGAGCTGTCTGATCTGGCTCTACTCAAATGCGAGAGAAAGTATTTACATGAGCGACAGGGTTAACCCATTACTTCATGGATATTCATGTAAGAAATGAATATTGGTTAAAATTTTCTATAATTATAAAAATGAACACAAGAAATGTTGGCCATGGCAGAAGCTACATGTATATCATGTCATACGCAAACAAAGCAGACCCCGAACAGACAACTCCTACTGCAGCAGTCTGATCTAGATCTACTCAATTTGCAAATACGTGAAAAGGGGTATTTAAAGAGTAAAGGTTTACATATTTGGCCAAGCATCAAGATGGAATTTTATTGAGATTAGTAGAGTAGTATGATCAAATATTGAGGACCATTGCAAAGGTAGACAACTGGTTATGCCGCCTTGAAATACATTTACACACATCTGCATTATTCCCCTTTGACAGTTACACCCCCTCTAAGTTAAATTTGGTATAAATATCAGTTTTGGAGACAGGTGGCAGCTTAATGCAGGGTGAAAGTCATGCAAAAAGCTCCTCAATTCTTCTCTGCTAGAATTCTGGGGTTTTACTGTACTTTCATGAACCTGACTCACAATTGCAACAGCTTGATTGAAGTTAAAAAATGTGTGAAACTTTCTTCATTTTTACATGAATATTCATGAAGTAAAGGGATATAGCTTTCACAAGCCCTTTGAAGGGGCTCAAGGGAGATCACTTACTGGTTGGTGAAGTCTCTGGCTACAACAGATACCAGCAGTCGCTTGCTCAAGTCATCATCACTCAGCTCACTGAAATATTTAAAACATAGATGTCTTAATTAATATAGGACCTCATTATAGCAGAGTTTGCAGTTTGCTCAATCCTTTTTCTAAATGCAAACAGAGTAGAACCAGATCCTGATGGGGCTATCTGATCAGGATCTGTCCTGTTTTTTGCTTATGAATCTGATTCTACAGTTTTTAACCATGATGATATAAACCATTATAAAAATTTACTTTACCAATTCCTTAATGTAATTGCGTTTATACAACTTTGCAAACAGAGTAGACCCAGATCCTTTAAGAATCACCTAATCAAAGTCTGCTCTGTCTAAGACATGACATAGATCTCATACTAGTTTTTTTGTCAAAGCAACAAATTTATAAAAGAAAATAGCTATTTAATATTCATTATGTCATTATTTCCTATATTAATATATGGAACAGATAATAAATATTCATGTCATTATTTCCTTAATTCATTAAGTAAAAGGTAAATGATTTGCTGTCAGTATGGCATTAGAGATTATTCTAAGAATCCCCTTTGCAGGATGTACCAATGCATTGTTTGACAAGTAGCTATCAATATGACACCAGTAGCAACTTGATATATGAAATCCTTTTGTGAGTTACTGTCATACATGTATACCCCCTTCCCTTTAATCCCCTGTTAATTCAGTGATTGTCATTATTGGCAATATCTCACACTGACCTAGGTGACCTACAATGTACAGTAGTCACATAGATGTGACACATTCAGAATACACACATCCTCATGGTCCCCAAATATATTGAATTCCTTTTATCCCTTTCTTTCAAGAATATTAATGCAAGAAATAATGATGTCATGATTATGAATAATCAAGCTTAATTTGTTATAATCCTATAGAAGCAGTTTGATCAGGATCTGCCCTGTTTGTTTTTGACATGATAAAGATCAGATTCTACAGTTTTTGTCAAAATGAAAAATTCCCTTGAAGTTTATATTATAAAAAGTGAGCTAATAAATATTCATTATATCAGTATTTCTTACATAAATACAGAACAGAGAAAGGGTTAAATGAAATCCTCTTGTGATTTACTGTCATGTACCCCTTTCCCTTTTAATCTCCTGTTAATTCAGATGTCATCATTGGCAATATCTCACACTGCCCTAGGACACTTTTCACCTATGTACAGTAGTCACATAGATGTGGCAGATTCAGAATACACATCCTCATGGTCACCCAATACATGCTACCTTTAATACACTGGATAATCAACCCTTAGTGTGCTGACTGTGACCCGACTCACATTTGCAAACAGCTTAGATCAAGATAGGAAGTTAAGTTACTCTGTAAACAGATCCTCAAGGTGTCAAATTGCACTAGTATTTCCCAGCAGACATGTTTTTCCTTTTGGTTTAAAGTTTAACCTTTTCAATGCTAAAGAATGCATTAACCTTTTAGTTTGTTAATATTCCTTTCTACACCTTTGCAAACAGAGTAGATCCAGATCAGACAGCTCCTTTGCTCATGAAATAACATGAGTAAATGGTTAAGGGATTGAAGAAATATATTTAGAAATCAGCAAAAAGTATATATAGGGTTAACCCTTTCCCTGTTCTCAGTTTATACCAAATTTCAATACCTACTGAATATTATTTTATAAAATAGAAATATAGAAGTTGGAACATTGTAGACATTTTAGAAAGCAAAGAAATACATTTATCAAATTCTTTTAGCTAGGAGCCATCTGATCTGGGTCTACTGTTTGCAAATGTGTGAAAACATGTTTATATGAGGGAAAGGGTTAAGTGGAAAACTAAATTGGAATATTTTATAAAACAGAAGATTATGCAGCGTCTCATGTGGATCCAGAATGTTTGCATAAGCTATAATGATTTTGACGCTGGTGAAGGAGTTATGAAATAGAATTGTTCGACATAGTTTTGTAAACCATTTCTTTCATATAAAAGCATTTTCTCGCATTTGCAAACTGAGCAGACCCAGATCAGATTGCTCTTATAAGAAGGAGTAAAGGGTTTAGTCTGGTTAAATATAAAGAAATGAACTTACAATGAGAACTTCTCATCATAGACTGGAGAGCTGGTTGCCTTGATGATATCTGTCCGGCAACGGGTGGGAGTGGTGTTTGAGTCGACTGGCACAAGGTTGATCATGACAAACGTGCTGGGGTTCGGCTTCCAGGATAACTTGTTGCCCTTGACGATGTGAACAGTCAGCAGTCCATAGTTCATGTACACCGACAACTTCAGACGACCTGAAAATTAAATTGAGAATCTGACATGAGTGTTCCTTTACCTTTCCTTTGTATACTCCTTTGCTCCATTAATATCCATGTAAGAAATAATGAGACCATTAAATATAAACTAGATTTAATGCCATAATAGCACATGGACGCAGGAACTGTAGATTCATGTTTATCATATCACAATCAAACAGAGCAGACCCTGATCAGACAGCTCCTATAGAAGCCATCTGATCTGGGTCGACTCAAAGGCATATATTCATGGAGTAATATGATAAATGTATTATCATGTATTTGCACTCATGTAGGAGCCATCTGATCAGGGTCTACTGTTTGCTTGTGACGTGATATAGATTCTACAGTTTTTATTAGAGCTGCGAAGAATGTCCCTTGAAAATGTTACATAATTAAAATTCAGCAAAAAAATGTTCAGGCTGTGCTTAGTTCTTACATTAATATTGAACAGAGAAATGGTTACAGTCTTACCCCTTTCCCGTTTATAAACACGCTTTTGCGAACAGAGTTAACCCAGAAAAGGCGGCTCCTATAGGAGCTATCTGTTTCTTTACTATGTTCCATCTTCCATATATCATAATAACTATTTTGTCCATGAATATTCAGTAAGTATTGAAATTGGGAATAAACGTAGAACAGGGAAATGGTTAACCTGGTTAACGGGAAGGTCGACGAAACGACCATAACTCGTTAACCCCTTACAATAACCCATTAGCCTGTGAAATAATGACATCAATAGTACTAATTTTTGATTTGGCATGTGAGCTAGCACAGGAAAGTTATGCCATGGCAAACAGAGTAGACCCTGATCAGAGGGCTCCTTAGAAGATCTGGGTCTACTCTGTTTGAAAGGCGTAAAAGGTGTACCGATATCTACATGTATAGAGTAAAGGGTTATAAGTCATTATTGGTTAACTCTTTCCCGCATTCAATTTAAACACCTTTTCATGCAGTTGTACACAGAGTAGACCCAAATTGAATTACTCCTATAGGAGCCTTTTCATGCATTTGCAAACAGAGTAGACCCATATCAAACTATAGGAGTCTTCTGATAAGAGGTCTACTCTGTTTGTTCATGGTAAAATAAAGATGATTAGATCTGATTCTTCCGTCCTTGCCTGAGCCAAAACATCCTGTGCACAAAATTATGCCATTATACAAATTCAGCTAACAAATATTCATTGTGTCATTATTTTTTACATGAATATTAACCCTTTCCTCCATAAATACGTTTTTCTACACCTCTGTAAAAGTCACTTTATGACACCACTGTGATAAATATGCAAATGCTCTATTAATTACAATGGTTTCAAAATACAAAATTCTAAAATTTTCTTTTTCTCTAGTTAATGCTCCTTTCAGTAGATTTATTCAAAATGAATTCATCTAAAAATAGCCTGTGGAGGAAAGGGTTAAACAGGGAAAGGGTTAATAACTAATAAGGCATCAACCCTGTCAATGTCTGTAAAAAGTGTCACATTAACACTTTCCTTCATATAAATATGTTTTCACACATTTGCAAACAGAGTAGACCCAGATCAGATGGCTCCTAGAGGAGCCGTCTGATCAGAGTCTGCTCTGTTTGCTAATAAAATTTAATAGATCTGTTTCTTTGCTTTCTAAAATGTCTACATGTTCCACCTTCCATATTTCATATAACCTTTTTGTCCATGAATATTAAATAAGTATCGAAATTTAGAATAAACATAGAACAGGGAAAGGGTTAACATAATTATACAGGAACAATAAAATCAATTGCAGTAACTTTAGAATCCGATCTGTATTATTACATAAGCAAATAGAACAGACCCTGAACTTCTGTTGCATAAAAAATGTAGAGTCATCTCTATAATTCTTTTAGGAGTCAACTTATCTGGGTCTTCTCTGTTTGCAAATGTGTGAAAGTGTTTATAAAGGGTACCAGGAAGAATGTGATACAGTTTATTTAATCTGGATCCAAACTGTTATCATAAATTTGCTACTAGCATGCCAAGATTTTATTTATATTTGCCATCAGATTTATTAACCCTTTCCTTGTAAATGCCTTTTCACGTATTTGCAAACAGAGTAGACTGAGATCAGATGTCTGAGTCGTCTGATCAGGGTCTGCTGTTTGCTAATGGAATTTGATAGTCAATGGTTACATTGTTCCACCTTCCATATTTAACTGTTTCTCAATGAATATTGGTTGGTTTGGTGCCGAGTCATCCAGAAAACCTATTTGGTTAGAGATAGGGTTAACAAATGAAACTGTCAAACATCCCCTGCAATAAAACTAAATTAAATTATAGTGAGTGGTGGTACTTAGTTTTCCACAATGCTCCTCCTTCAATATTTCATTTTGTCTATTTGATCCATGAATATTCAGGTGTTGAAATTTGAAACAGACATAGACCTATAAATGCATTTTCATGCATTTGCAAAAAAGATAAGATGAGTGATGGTACTTCTTTCTGTTGTTCCAAAAATACCAATTACAAAAGAAACTTTAATTTTTTAAATATATATTTAACTTTTATTAACCCTTTCCCTCATTATACATATTAACAATGGCTACAATGCTCTACCTTCAATAGTTCATTTTGTCTTTTTGTCTATCTGATCCATGAATAATCAGGTCTTGAAATTTTATATAAATGCTTTTTCATGCATTTGCTAAAGTTTAGCTCATGGTCTGCTCGGTTTGTTTTTGACATTATATTAATATGATTCTACAGATTGTTATGGCCAAATAAATCTTGAAAAGTTTACATTAAAGGGTAGGTACTGAAATATTTTATAAACATAGACTGAACAGGGACAGGATAACACTGTTAACCCATATGAATATTCATTATTATTCATCAAAAACTATTAATTAACCCTTTACTCCAAGAATGTTCATGTAAGAAATGATGACATCATTAGATTAATTGTTTTAATAGCACACAGATACATGAAGTTTTGGCAATGCATATAATATTATAATGAAGAAAATATTCCAAAATAGGGAATTAATATAATACTTGAACTGCTCTGATCTAATATTTCGACCACTAAGGGCCTTTTTCAAAGATAATCATGTCAAAATACAAGTCACATTTTGTTACATGCATTCAGCCATAAAATCAAAGAGAAAAATCATAAAAATACTCTTTGAAAAAGGCCCTTATTGGTCGAAATATTAGATCAGAGCAGTTCAAGTATTTATATAATATTATAAGCAAATAAAGCAGACCCAGATTTGGCATAAAAAAGCATATCTATGGAGTAATTGGTTAAAATAAGAATGGCATATGAACACAGGAAATCAATACAGATAAGATAAAATAAGATAAGATCAGAGAGAGAGAGAGAGAGAGAGAGAGAAGGGGGGGGGGGGGAGAGAGAATGTTTAACTCACCAGGCATGAAGATAGCTGCTTTTCTTCTCTGGCTCAGATCCATTTCTGATGATCACAGAAATTCACAGAAATTCACTTATTAAAACTTTCACTTTTTATCAATAATGACCAAGCTGCTCGTCAAAGTTATAGTTCAGTAATTATAGTCACATAGACACCAACACTCTAACACACTGATTTGCTTTCTTAGTAAATAGACAATCCAATTAATGTAAGAATAGCACTTTCTGTTGATCTTTAAATTTTAACATCATTATATAGGTGTTAAATCTTAAAGCAGAACACAGACAATCCAATCAAAGAGTCAATACTGTTGTTTGATTGGTCAATCATATTTCAGGTGGGTTCATGAATATTAATGAGGCATAACAATGTTCTGGATTAGTTAATCCTAATTGCTACTGTTTATGGTCAGTGAGATATGACTGTGGTCACTCAAGGGTTTCAAGCTCCGCCCACTGTAAGGCCCCATGAAACTTGACGTCCAAATACACAGGACTGTCATAAAAAAGTGAAATAATTCAATAGATTAGTATCAAAACCATTTTTTGTTATAAATAAACCCTTTAGTTCCTGAATATATGAGATATTAGCATCATGAATATGTATTAGCTGTTGGTGTTTTTTTCTCATAATACAGTAGAATCCCTCTAATGCAACCACTTAATAAATAAACATTGGTGTCTTTATAAGCAGGTGGTTGCTTAATGCAGGATGAAAGTTAGGAGCAATAGGAGCTTTCTGCATAACTTTCATCCTGCATTAACCCTTTCCCTCATATAAACGTGTTTTAACGCATTTGCAAACAGAGTAGACCCAGATCAGACGGCTCCTAGAGGAGCCGTCTGATCAGGGTCTACTCTGTTTGCTAATAGAATTTGAAAGATCTTTGTCTTTACTTTCTAAAATGGTTACAATGTTCCACCTTCCATATTTCATTATAACAATTTTGTTAATGAATATTCAGTAGGTATTGAAATTTGGCCTAAATACAGAACAGGGCAAGGGTTAAGCTGTTTGGATCAAGACTATTTGTACTGTTTCAGTCAAGACAATTGGATTTTGTATCTTATACCTTTAACACTTCCCCTCATATACCGGTAAATGCATTTTTATGCATCTGCAAACATACTAGAACCAGATCTGGGTCAGATTTGCCGTCTGATCAGGGTCTGCTCTGTTTGTCAATAGAATTTGATACATCTGTTTCTTAACTTTCTAAAATGGCTTCATTGTTCCACCTTACATATTCCATTATAACTATTTTTTCAATGAATATTCAGTAGGTTGGAATAAACATAAAATATGGAAAGGGTTAAACATATACATGATTGGTTTCTGGGACAGAATTTGTTGAATACATTAACACTTTCCTCCATAAATATGCCTTTCTATGCCTCTGTAATAACCACTTATTGAAACCATTGTGATAAATAGAGCATTTGCTCTATTTATCACAATGGTTTCCAACTACACAATTCTAAAATTTTCCTTTTCTCTAGTAAATGCTCCTTTTAGGTTGATTCATTCAAAGAGGTTGGATCTCAAAATAGCCTATGAAGGAATGGGTTAACTAACTGCGTCAGTATCTGTTACTCAGTCTTTATTTGGATTATTATAAACTTGGCATTTCTATAAATGCTGTTCATGCACTATAAATCTATTAAATAAATTTATAGTGCATGAACAGCATTTATAGAAATAATAAATAATAATAAATAATAAATTTTATTTGATTCATCATATAATCGTTATCTTCATAATTTGGTTGTTTTGATTTTATAAAACTGTTCTAGTGTAGAAGCAGTAATAGATCAGTCAACACCATTAATTTTACTGTGTAAAATTCATTGAACCCTAGACTTCATGAATATTCATGATAATGGCATGTGAACACAGAAAAGTTGGCCATCAAAGAAATGTTAGAATTGTGTAGTATTGAAACCCTAAGTGGAGCAAATGCTCTATTTATCACAATGGTTTCAAAAAGTGACTTTTACAGAGGTGTAGAATGGCGTATGTATGGAGTCTATTAAGATTTAACCGTTTCTTTTCATCTTTAAAGTAAAATAAAGAATTATTTAGACTCACAACCTAAGCAAATGGTGCAGACCCTAATCAAACTGACCCTGAAGAAGCAGTTTGATTAGTGTCTTTACTATTGGGTACTATGTCATTTTAATTTAGCCCTTTCCACCATGAATATTATGTAAGAAGTAATGTCATGAATATTAATTAAATTACTTTGTATAACAGCACATGGACACAGGATTTTGTTGCCATGACATAAACAGTAGAATCACATCTATATTATATCACAGGCAAACATAGCAGACCCTGATCAGATGGCTCCTATTGGAGCCATCTGATCTGGGTCTACTCTGTTTGCAAAGATGTAGAATGGCATATTTATGGAGTAAAAGGTTATAGTTAATAGAATGGCGGAGGACTGAATATTTAGTGTAAATTCCAATTAGCAAGCTGCAGATTCCTAATTAGTTTCCATTATAAATCACTTTTGTAATGTGTTGTCATGGTGATTAAAATTTCCAATTGGAATCCTTTTGTCAGATATTTATTTTATCACTTAGACATACAAGAAGATAGTAAATGCCCAAAGTTTTGCAAACAGAGTAGACCCAGATCAGACAACCCCTGTAGGAGCCATCTGATCAGGGTCTGCTCTGTTTGCTTATGATATAATATGGATTTGGTTCTACAGTTTCTGCCATGACTAAAAATGCCTGACATGGCTGTCTTAATAAGCATATCTTTTCTGTTTGCATATGAAACTTATAGGATCTGATTTTACACTTTCCACCATGGCGATAATAAATAGTTTTTCATGTTTCATTTTAACAATTCTGGCCATGAATATTAATAGAATCTTGAATAAATGTTAAACAGGGAATGACTACATATTCTTAACTTTTTACCTCATAAATATTCATATTAGAAAAGATGACATCATGAATATTAATCTGATTAGTTTTTGAATTGACTTGTATATATGGGAATATTTTGCAATCGCAAAAACTGTATAATGATCTCTATTAGATCTGGATCTACAGTGTTGCCAAAACATCAAAAGGGATAAAAATTCAATCATTACAGGATGAAGAATAAATGAATATTTTCATCTTTTGAAAAGGTGTGTTAAAACTGAATTCTTTCCTGTGCAAATAGATATTAATTTCAAGACAAATTTCTTTTGATCTTTCAAAACTGCCAAATACATAAAGTCTAGGCACAGAATTTAGATTAGTAATTGCCTTTAAATGTTGTAAGTTTTGAAAAACAATACTAACTGATTAATTAGTAAATTAGACATCAAAGGAATTAATGCAAATATCAACCCCATAATCCCATAAGCACACTTCAATGTTTTTCATCAAATATATAATTAGCAAACTGCTAATTAGGCCAACATAATTGATATCTTGTTACAACTTTTTAATTGGTAAATAAAGCATTACTGCAAAAGTTTATCCCATCAGCACACTTCAATGTAATTAATCAATTATCCAATTAGCAAACTGCTGATTAAGACAACATTATTCCCTTGATCCATAACTACACTTTTTCATGCCTTTGCAAGCAGAGTAGGCCCAGATCAGAAATTTTCTTCAGAGTCTGCCCTGTTTGCTGATTGATTATGGAGTTAGGACTTACATAGATCTGTGTAAACTGATTTTCCCATGGCCAAACTATTGTGTGTTCATACAACATGATAAAAAATTATGTAATTAATATTCATATTTCTTAAATGAATATTCATTGAGTAAAAATCACTCAACTGTGCTAATTGATAAGAATAACTGTTGTGAATAAAAATTATTTTCATATTCAACACTTGAATGTGGGAATGGTGTGTATCATCATTTGCAAATAATATAGATCCAGATCAAGTGTATGCCTCTTATATTGAATGGGTCTGCTCTGTTTGCCTATGGAGTTCTACAGACCTGCTTGAGTTGCCTTCTGACTTCATTACAAACAGGGCAGACTCAGATCAGAAGACCCCTGTAGGATCTGTCTGATCAGGGTCTGCTTTGTTTGTTTTATGGAACTATTAGATCTCATTCTACAATTTCTGTATTCATTCACAGTTATGAATTTACAACTAAATAATTTTATGATATAATTGCTTTTGTAAATATTCATGAAGTAAAGATTTAATGGTCCTTTATGATTCCAGAACAGCAAAACACCACTGGATAGGCAGTAAAGGTTTTTTATTACACATTTAAATTGCCTGGACAGAAGCCCAATAACTGAAACAATGACCTCTGTTTTGGCCCATGAATGGACCCTGAAGGATCCTTCAGCAGCAGGGGCTATGGGCTTGTGATTATATGGGGATTGTTCTGGGACTAGAAACAACAATAGTAAATGGGCAGTGGTCATGGACCCCATGTAGTGTAGGGGACATGTGTCATACAAACTGACAGACCTGTATACCACACACAGCTTATTTCCTGTAAGTCACAATGATGTCTAATTTAACATTTTACTTTATGAATAGAAATTGAAGAAATAATGGTATCATGTATAATAATTATCCCTTTCCCTCATACAAACGTGTTTTAACGCATTTGCAAACAGAGTAGACCCAGATCAGACGGCTCCTAGAGGAGCCGTCTGATCAGGGTCTGCTCTGTTTGCTAAAAGAATCTGATAGATCTGTTTCTTTACTTTCTTAAATGTCTACAATGTTCCACTTACCATATTTCTTTATAACTATTTTCTTAATGAATATTCAGTAGGTATTGAAATTTGGCCTAAGTACAGAACAGGGAAAGGGTTATATGAATGTTGATAATGGTAAACTTTTATGAACACAATTTTGGCCCTGACAGAAGCTGTAGAATCCTACTTACATGTATAATATTATTCCATAAGCAGACAGTGCAGACCCTGATCAGATGTCTCCTATAGGAACCATCTGATCTGGGTCTGTCCTGTTTGCAATAGCATAGAAAATGGTAACTATGGGTTTATATGTTAACCCTTTCCTTCATATAAACATGTTTTCACACATCTGCAAACAGAGTAGGCCCAGATCAGACGGCTCCTATTAATGCAGAGCAAAAGTAATACAGAAGGCATGTATAGGAGGTTTCTGCATAACTTTTCACTTGCATTAACCCTTTCCCCCATAGGCTATTTTTAGATACAACCTCTTTGTATAAATCTACCGAAAAGGAGCATTAACTAGAGAAAAGGAAACTTTTGGAATTCTGTAGTTTGAAACCATTTGTGATAAATAGAGCATTTGCTCCTATAGGAGCAAATGCTCTATTTATCACAATGGTTTTACAAAGTGACTTTTACAGAGTCGTCAAAAGTCGTCAATATGAGGGAATGGGTTAAGCTACCATGTGGCTTACAGACCCTCAATTTTACCCCATTTTAATGGTCACTTAACCCATTCCCACTTAAGCTATTTTTAGATGTAACCTCTTTGATTAGGTTTATTCCCATTTCGTCTACTTCCCATTTCGTCTACTGTAATTCATTCCCATTTCGTCTACTCTAAAATTTTACCCTGTTCCCAGTTCGTCTACTGTTATAATTAAGTTATATTTACTCAGTTATTTTATTAATATCATACACGATTCAGACATTTTAGGACTTTTTAATGTATTGTCATCAATTTTTATAAAAGAATTATATTTACGATGCTTTTTTTGGCAGCAGTCTTAATCTACAGTAGTATTTTTTACATCTATCATTGTTAGGGGGGCAAATACCCCACTAGGACAAAACCCTTGTAGGACAATACCCCATGTGGACAAAACCCCATGTTAAACATAATTATGTATTTAATTAAGGAATTATATATACAAATAGCACTTCATAGCAATAGAAAGGGAGAATAAAACATACGAAAAAAGAAATAAGTATAAATATTTAATTTCAATGGGAATAAAAGTAATAAATAACTATGTTGTTATGCATATGGTCATATGGTAATAACCTGATTTTCACTACTGTTTGTATGTACCAAATAAAACCAAGTACATCTTCACTATCAAAACAGGTAGCGTTTGTCCAAATCAATCACTTGTAAGGGTATATAAACCCTCTCACTCAAACAAACGCATTTTCAGGCATTTGCAAACAGATAAGACCCAGATTAAACGGCTCCTGTAGGAAACACGGAAAGGATTAACCTTTAGCCTGCTGAGCAGATTACTTTTATATACAATTTTTTCAAACCAACTTCTCCTTTTACCACCATGCTTTTAAAAGCTTATGCTGCAAAGACATTATATGAAGTAAAATTAAAAGTAAACTAAAGCCCATTTAACTATGAATGCATTCTTCATTTATTCATAATTTTGAACTAATTTTAAATAGTTTTAAAACTTCTATTTTCATTTGCAGATTGTAACTTTAAATTTGAAAATGTAAAAATCTTGCTTTGAATTTATATTCTGATTGAGTGTTTCTTCTTCAAATTATCTAAAAGTTGATTTATAACCCAATTATGTTAACTTATGGGTTTTTTCCGCCTTGACACATTTGGCAGTGGAGTTGTGTCCTATGGGGTATTGTCCTATGGGGTATTGTCCTACTGGGGTTACGTCCTAGTGGGAATGTAGGAAAAAATGCCACTGGAAAAAATGCCACCGGAAAATGCTAATGGACAGTAGCTGCCTAACACAGGATGACTGTCTGTATAATAAAATCAAGATTTTTTTTTTAGAAAAAAAAAGATAAAAAAATAATAAAAAAAGAAAGGGTGGCATTTTTCCAGTGGCATTTTTTCCAAATCAGGGTGGCATTTTTTCTAGTGGTATATTTTCCAGTGGCATTTTTTCCCGTGGCATTTTTTCCAGTGGCATTTTTTCCGCACACCCCTAGTGGGGTTTTGTCCATACCCCATAGTATTCATGCAAGAAAAAACAGATATGAATATTTATTAGCAGATTTTTTATAATGTACTCTTTTCAAGGAAATATTTGTTTCATAAAAGCTTGAGAATCAGATCTGTATCATGTCAAAAAGCAAACAGAGCAGACCCTGATCTGGGTCTACTCTGGTTGCCAATGCGTGAAATAGTGTTTATATAAGGGAAAGGGTTAACAAATTTAATGTTGAATATTCATATAAGAAATAATATCATGAAAATTTATTTGCTGCATTTTGATAATGGCAAGTTGTAGAGTCATTTTTATATTATAATTTCATAAGGAGATAGAGCAGACCAAGATTGGATGGTTATTGGTTCCAGCTGGAACCATCTGATCTTGGTCTGATCTGTTTGCAGAGGCATGAAAAGTCATTCATATGAAGTAAAGGGTATTTATGTTGTTTGTATTCAGGTGACTTTATCAGAGTTTCAAAGATGTAAAGTAATTTATGGCTGCAAAAGTAAAAATGTGTTTCCTCAAACTCTGGATTACAGTAAAACTTGTCTTAACCCATTTCCGCATATTGATGCCTTTTGACCCATTCCCGCATATTGATGCCTTTTGACCCATTCCCGCATATTGACGCCTTTTGACTGTTCTGTAAAAGTCACTTTATGAAACCATTGTGATAAATAGAGCATTTGCTCCTGTGCAGCAAATGCTCTATTTATCACAATGGTTTCAAAACTACACAATTCTGAAATTTTCCTTTTCTCTAGTTAATGCTCCTTTTTTGTAGATTGTCCTATGGGGTTACGCCCTAATGGGGTTTTGTCCTACACCCGAATACTATGCATGGAAAGGTTTTAAAGACATTTTGTATTGCGTAGTAATTGTCATCCTAAAAAATGTAGTAAGCTATAGTTTTCAAATTATGGTTTATGGTTATAAAATAAAAGTAACAAACAGTATGGATACAAATGAGACAAAAATTTAATTCTTTCCTCCATAGGCTTATTTTAAACCCAACCTCTTTGAATGAATCTACCGAAAAGGAGCATTAACTAGAGAAAAGGAAAATTTTAGAATTTTCTAGTTCTGAAACCATTGTGATAGAAAGAGCATTTACTCCTAAGGAGCAAATGCTCTATTTATCACAATGGTTTCAAAAAGTGACTTTTACAGAGGTGTAGAAAGGCGTATTTATGGAGGAAAGAGTTAATCAAACTTTGACATTAGGATCAACTCTGGTTTCTAAAATGCTAACATGTCGGGGTATTTTTGCAGATGAAAATGACTTTTTTTCCACTAATTCCTTTTCCAATATCACAAATAGATGCTAATTAGACTAATTATACATTATGACCTATTCATAACAAGATACCATTTATCAAGATTATGTTGGCCTAATTAGCAGTTAGCTAATTGGATCTTTGAAGGAATACATTGAAGTGTGCTTATGGGAATGATGTTTGTATTAATATGTTTGATGTCTTATTTACCAATTAATCAGTTAGTATTGTTTTTTAAAACTGACAACATTTAAAAGCAATTACTGATTAGAATCTTGTGCCTATACTTTAAGTATTTGGCACTTTTTGAAAGATCAAAAGAAATCTTAAAATTTCTTAGTTGTTTATGAAGCTATAAAACTGTTGTTTCAAATCAATAACCAATGATTTCCCTCATATAAAATCTTTTTTATGCATTTGCAAACAGAGTTTACCCAGATTAGATGGCTCCTAAGGATTTTGATTTGCTCTGTTTGCTGAAATCTTAAACCTTTCCCTCATAGGCAATTTTTAGATCCAACTTTTTTGAATAAATCTACAGGAAAGGAGCAGTAACTAGAGAAAAGGATTTTTTTTAGAATTTTGTAATTTGAAACGATTGTGATAAATAGAGCATTTGCTCCTTAGGAGCAAATGCTCTATTTATCACAATGGTTTCAAAAAGTGACTTTTACAAAGGCGTATTTATGGAGGAAAGGGTAAATTGATCCAACACCATGCTTTCTATCAATACATCGTGTAAAGGCTGTATACATATGCCATTATAAAATTGAAGTTAATGAATATTCATGATGTCATTATTTCTTATGTAAATATTCAACAGGGAAATGGTCGTAGCAAGTTTGAAAATGTAAATTTAAAATTCCAATGGAAATATTTTATTTTCAACAGGTCTGAAAGATGAAATTTAATGATTTATTCTTCATCCTGTAAAAGTACATGTAATTCTTTGTTTGATAATGCTTTTGCAAACCGAGTAGACTCACATCTGGGTAGAATAGACCCACATCTTGGCAGACAAGAACTACATCTGGGCAGAGTAGATCCACATCTATAGCATGTAAAAACTTTAGAATCATATCTATATCAGTCTGTAAGCAAACCGAGCAGATCCTGTAGGAGGCATCTGATCTGGATCTAGTCTGTTTGATCCTGTAGGAGGCATCTGATCTGGATCTAGTCTGTTTGATCCTGTAGGAGGCATCTGATCCGGATCTAGTCTGTTAGAAAAGGTGTGAAAAGGCATTTATATGAAGGCAAACATATCAGTTACAACAAGCTTTATCTAATCCTTTCCCTCAAATAAATGCCTTTTCATGAATTTGCAAACAGAGAAGACCAAGATGTTAAAAGGTATTTCTATCAGACCTTCCAATGCTATGCAAACAGAAGACCCAACTACATGTATTGTCTGCTTCAATACTTAACATAAAAATTCTCGCATTTCCTTGCAAAGATATGGTCAAAGTGTCAAACTTATTGCATCCTGATGACACTTCTTATAACACGGCCTTTTTCTCTGGATCCAATCTGTTTGCATAGGTAATCAGGGTTTTTTGCTTCGTGTGCAAAGAGTTAGTATTCAATAGGTAAAGAAATAACATTTTCCTTAATTTAGATGCCTTTTCACACATTTGCAAACAGAGTAGACCCAGATCAGATGGCTCCTATAGGAGCCATCTGATCAGGGTCTACTCTGTTTGGTTGATTTAGATCTGATTCTACAAGTTTTGTCAAAGCAAAATATTTCCTTAAAGATTTGACATTATAAGAATTCATCTAATAAATATTCATGATTTCATTATATGAATATTGAAATGGGAAAGACAGCTACATTACAATTGCTATTTATCCACTCTTCAGATGCAAAAATCCTTGAAAAAAAAAGTCTGCTCAAACTGGAATACAAACAGTATCAACTCAGGTGAGCCTTTTGGTCAGGGTCTGCACTGTTTGCCATTAAAACATTTCTGCTGTTAAATACTCTAATTGCCCTAAGTATTCGCATATCAAATATCCCCTCTTTAGTGGCTGGTAAAGCCCAATTATGTAGTTTGGGCCCATATTGATAAATATAAAATTGCCCGACATAGTACGTAGCAGGATCAGTTTGATCTTGGTCTATACGATTTGCCTAAATTAAGAATAATGAAGTTAATGAAAATTTCACTTTGAAAGGTCATTTGAAAGGTTAGCATAATGGTTATTTCTTAATCTTTACCTCATGAATTATTATGTTTGAAATGTCTTGGATATCAATTAGCCCTTTCCCTAATAGGCAATTTTTAGATCCAACTTCTTTGAATAAATCTACCGAAAAGGAGCAGTAACTAGAGAAAAGGAATTTTTTAGAATTTTGTAATTTGAAACCATTGTGATAAAAAGAACATTTGCTCCTATAGGAGCAAATGCTCTATTTATCACAATGGTTTCAACAGGTGACTTCTACAGAGGCATAGAAAGGCGTATTTATGGAGAAAAGGGTTAAATGAATTTTTATATGAACATAGAAGTTTTAGTCATGGCAGATACTGTAGAATCAGATCCATATTACATCAGATGCAACAAGAACAGACTCTTATCATACAGCTCCTAGTGGAGTCATTTGTTTTGGGTCTGCCCTGTTTTCAAAAGGCGTTAGCCCTTTCCCTATATAATATTCTTGTACATGTATTAAATATGTATTCAATCTTTATTGAATCTTTATTCATGAAAGAAATAATGACATCATGAATATTTATTAATTGAAAAAAAAGAACATTTGGACTTAATCAGAAACTACAGAATCATATCTATATAATTTCACAAGCAAACAGAGCAGATTCTGATCAGATGGTTCCTTCAGGGTCTACTCTGTATGAAAAGGCATCTGTATGAGAGAAAGTGTTAAAGGCATATCTTAGATTAAGCAGATTCTAAAAGAACCTCAAACCAGTTGCAACAGAAATGGTTCGCAAAATAAACATAATATAAAATATATATATATTATTTTTTTATTTATTTATTTTTTTTATTTTTTTTATTTTATTTTTTTATTATTATTATTTTATTATTATTTTTTTTTTTTTGGGGGGTTGTTTATCTCATTAACCCTTTACTCCATGAATATTCATGTATAAAATAATGACATCATCAATATTAGACTAATTGCTATATCTCATGGGCACAGGATTTTTTTTTTATATATTATAAGAAATGACTTCATGAATATTAATTAGATTATGTTTTATAATGGCATATGAACAAAGACCATTTTGACTCAGGCAGAATCTGCAGAAATTGGTATATATCATAGGCATTAAACACGAATCTATGAATTAATGTGTTAAATGTTATAGACAAATACATGTAAATTAATTTTAAATTTATAATAGCGAGCACAGCTCGCAAGAATGGCCGAAGGCCATTCTTGCGAACGAAGTGAGCTCTATGGTAACGCGTAGGATATAATTTTGGTTCTCTAGGCTGTACATTGTTAACCTGGAATCGGATCTGCTGATGTTAACTTCCGGTTCGGACCATGGAGGGAAATAACCGTGGTGTTCCGAGTGATTCCTATATTCCGGACTCTGACGGAATACGGCGAGAAGTTACGATTGAATACCCGACAGTCCACACAAATCGCAACAACGTTTGTCTACGAAGAAAATCAATCTTCTAAAACTTTCTAAATTGAAAATTGCATTTCGTTTCGGTATAGATTAGATTTAACTATTTGAATCGCTGTTTATTTGCCAGAAAATTAATTGTTTTCCGTTCGGTAAACATCTCCGTCCGAGATCCAGTTAGCTGAAAAGGCCGAGTGTATGTGTCTCAAATCTGATGACGTATTTTCCACAACTTGTAAGTGACGTAGTTGTGGTCACATGACTACCATTTATCGTCTGCAGTGCATTTTGTTTACATACAAGGCTCAGCTGTTTTACTCTTCCGGTTCCTACTGTCAATAACTTTGTATGTGAGTAATTTAGACATTGATTATTAAATTTTCTTTCATTTGAATCAGTTGTCAATACAAAACATCACATTCTTTGAATTAGATCTACATCTAGATATTTATCCCGGCGAAGGGTGTTTTCGACGGTGTAAGCGGTTTTCGTAAATTTGACCTACTAATTTGAACGTGTTTATAATGGGAAAACATTGTTTTTATGCATGAAATCTTTATTTAAAGATGGATTCAAGGGAAACTCGGGCACAGAGTTCCTGAAAAACGATGACACAAGTGGTTTAAATTTGATCTCGATCCATTAAGAAATGAAAAAAAATTCTCGATTCAAATTCAGTGACAAAGTAAATTGTTCAAATGGACAGTACTTAAAACAAAATGCCGATTGCTTAAATAAATATGTGAGTTAAACATGCAAACGAATGTATATCACTGAGATTTTATAAAGAACTAGATCTACGGCAACGTAGAATTGTTTACATTTTGAACCAAAATGGCTTAAATCTTGGTGAAATCTGACTTGTTCTTTCCGACTATGTACAGTAGATCTAGTCTGTCTGTCTGCAGGTCTGTCTGTCAGTGTACTGTTTAAGTTTCGTAGTCTTTCTGTCCTTCTTTAAATACTGTTTTACATAAATGAGCCTGTCTGTCTGACTTCTTTAAATAGGCCTACTGGTTTACAAAAATCATTCTGTCTGTCTAGCTGTCTCACACACAACCACATCTAACATCCCAGACATAGATCTACAGTCTTGAAGACATATTCTCTATTTACAATCATTCTACACAGAACGTTAATTTAACATAATTGAACAACTTGAAGGCTTAGCAACATCATTTAACACAGACATCACAACTTTAAAGGTTGGGAGCATATCACCAGCATCACTTCAGAAATAGACAGGATTCAAAAACAAACACAGCAAATTGCATTCAAGCCAATTCTCTGACACTGAAATACACACTAAACAAAAATCTTTAGAAGAGGACATAAAACATATAAATACAAAAGTATCACACATAAACACTCAGCACAATCTACCCACAATCAGATGGGATAGAGACATCCAGAAAACAAGCACAAAAAACCGAGGGTGGCATGCCCAAAATTCTAAAAAATGTAGAAAATTTACTTATGAAGTTATGTTCATATATGTATGATGGAGTTCATCCTGATCACTGGCTAGCTTACAAGTGGTTTTCCATTGTTTGCAAGACAGTTCAGAATGACTTAAGTTGTCCTTCTTCCCTGCAAGATGTTGCTGCTGCTGATGATAATGATGCTATTGATTACAATTTTAATGATGAAAATGATTCTGATTCATGGGATTTCAAACGAAAATAGCTTTTAACTACCCCTAAGATATACTGTATGCATGTGTAACACATAGTTCAAATATTTAACCCTTTCCTCCATGCTTAATAGGAAATAGCTAAACATTATGTTGTATGTTTTAATAAATACATGTATATGCATGCACACAACTTATTGTCCTTATCCTATTGACCTATCCAGGAACTTCAAAGTCTATCATCACCATCGTTAGCATCAATTGACATTAAGTTACTAACACAACAGCTCTATCAATATCTTCTGTTTTCTGCATGTTTCTACCTCAATGCACCTAAATGTACCTGGTGTACATGCAAATATATCACAACTAACACACAGCTTGTCTTGCCATTTTAACCCTTTCCTCTGCATATTTAACACCATATGACACCTTTACAATATTTTTTACAATTAATATTTACTGATGATGGCGAATACAGATCTGATGGCAGCTTAAATCATGATGAAAAAAATTAAGAAACCTCCTTGAGATTTCTGGTTTCTTGTCATCTTACCAAACCTTAATTTCAGCTTGCCTTAAGCAGTATTACATTATTATGCCCTTCTGGCAATGGAGGAAAGGGTCAATATCACTAATCTACTATTCTTGTGATTTAGACTATATCAACAATTTAAACATCACATCGCAGCATTATGAGTTTCTTATTTTACTTGTAAAAATTGGTGGATGACATGAACGTCGCTAACCAATACACAAAGTTCTATTTCACAGATATATTACAACATTCAACTTGTAAAAAATTGGTGGGTGACTTGATCGTCGCTTACCATGATACACAACTATTTCACATTATATTACAGTATTTAACATATATATTGCTCATATATATACATTTTAATTATTACTAACTGTGGTATTTTGTTTATAAGAAATTGAATGAAGTATGGTGGGTGACATGAACATCGCTAACCAATACACAACTATTTCACGTTAATATTACAGTACTTGTCTTATTGCCAAGGTTCAGTTAAAGCCATTTTTTTAAATCAACATAGTGTGGTGGGTGACATGATCGTCGCTAACCAATTAAACATACATAAAATAAATTGCAGCAGGACAGTCACTTATATAAGTCTGAAACACACAACATCAGCCAATAAAATGTCACAGTCTTGGACCAAAAGTAGATCTATCAACCACTTTACGATTTGGATATGTATTAAAGAAAATTAAGAGATTGTTGGTTTAAGTTTGTTTTTTGAAGTTGCGCTTTCAACTTTTATCAAGGTGTGCTGTATTCGTTTATTGTTCTGTTACTTTTAGAGAGTTATAACTGCTGTTACTAATTTCATCTGTATCTGGTGTATAAATTATCAAATTCACCATATATTTGGTGTTATGCTTTCACTTTGTTTAGTTGAATGCGTGTGGCAGCTGTGCTCGCTTATAGGCTGTGCCTATTTCATATTAATTGTTAAAAAATTGTTCCGTTTCATAGCGCATCCCGCAAATTTTCCCGTTTTTTGGTCTCCAATTTATACAACCCCGGAAGTCATTTCAGAAAATGTTTGACAGATTTGAGAAACTTAAAATCTGTTGAAATCTTTTAAACAAAGAAGACACCCAATATTTTACACAGTTTTACCGTATGTACATGTTCACATTTCATTACTCATGACTTCTTTTAAAAGTAGAAAGCGTAGCGTGTATGATATTCTTATAAAGTAATTAGTTTTCGCGACCAACTTAATGTCAACGACGCAAGTCAAAATCTACAAACTTTACGTTTAACCCTTTCACTGTTCTATGTTTATTTCAAATTTCAATACCTATTTAATATTCATGAATAAAGTAGTTATAATAAAATATGGAAGGTGGAAGTTTTTAGCCATTTTAGAAAGTAAATAATCAGATCTTTCAAATTCCATTGATCAGCAAACAGAGCAGATCCTGATCAGACGGCTCCTCTAGGAGCCGTCTGATCTGGGTCTACTCTGTTTGCAAATGCGTGAAAACATGTTTATATTAGCGAAAGGGTTAATGGTGCCATCCTCGTTTCAAATTATGTTCATAATTTGAGATTATTTTTCAGGTGATTTATCCTGAAATAAAGTAATAATTTGGAAAATAATAAATAAATACTGAAATGATTAGTGACTGATCGTTGGAACTACAGTGAAAATGTAGAAGCCATCTGATTTTGGTCTGCTCTGTTTGCTTATGAAATGGAATGGACCTGATTGAACAGTTTCTTAATGGTAAAAAAGCCATTGTTTGTTATGCTGTAACTGTTAAAAAATAGATTGCTTGATATTCATAGTCATGATATCTAATAATGTCATGCAAGTTTAGTAACTCGAATTTAATTTTCTTTCAAGCATACAAACACTGAAATTTTTGGCCGTGACAGAAATTGCAGAATAAGATCTATATTATTTCATAAGCAAAGTTGAAACGGAGCAGACTCTGATCAGACGGCTTTACAGAAGCTGTCTGATCTGGGTCTGTTCTGTTTGCAAAGGCATGAAGAGGTGTCTCTATCAGGTATTCAAGTAAAGGTATGACTAATTTATTCACCTATTCTATTGTAGTTGGTTTGACCATGATAAGACACTAGTGTGAAAGCTACCTAAATATGGAAGGACTTTGCAAATAGATACTAGTGGACATCACTAAGTTAACTGTCAAGGAGAAATCTCAACAATCTTACACGGCTTAAACATGGCCATGATGGACAACAAGCAGTTTCTAATCTCCCATATTAGAAATTCATTTATCACCAGTGATGACACAGGCATGTGTGAGATGATTATTGACCTGGACGACTATGATAAGCAAGAGTATGTTGTCCTTACTATCCAGCCTAAACTAAATATCTGTGTCACATGACCATATAAACTAAGTACAGTGTAATCATAGCACAGGACGTTGTAAGAAAGTATTACTCCATAGTAAGACTATTGATCCTTTTATGTGAATATACTATAATGTTTATTACTGGCAATAATGCAGAGCAACATTGAAGGATAATTGGGAGGTCCAGATACTTCTATAATGTTTATTACTGGCAATAATGCAGAGCAACATTGAAGGCTAATTTGGACAGAGGTCCAGATAAGATGTGTTAATTAAAATATTTTCAAGTATAACTTCTTTATTTCCCCACCAAATCCTATGCTGTGACCACTCTTTAGAATCATCTCGAAGAGGGTTTGGTGGAGAATTGACAATTTTAGTATTTGAGTACGCACATATCTTTAGCTCTGTTGGGATCCACATTGTAGACCCTTTAAGCAGGCCTTTTTTCACTTGAAGGGGAAAACTTTGCTACCCGCTTTTATATAGTAAAAATGGCTTATTAGGGGAAACAATCATGTGCAGTTTGCCAATTGGGGAATAAAAAGCCTAAGGTAAACGCATTTTAGGGGAAAACTGCATGATTTTAAAGAAAATCGCGGGTATCTGTTATACAGAGAAAAAAATCCTTGCCTTTTCTTCATAAATACGCCTTTCTATGCCTTTGCAAACAGAGTACACCCAGATCAGATGGATCCTGTAGAATCCATCTGATCAGGATCTGCCCTGTTTGCTTATGAAATGATATAAATATGATTTTACAGTTTTGCTATAGCCATAAATTTCTGTCGCCATGTGCTATTATAACAATAAAAGGCTATAAGGTGTACGGATTGGAATATTGTCTCAGAATTGAATTATATTTCTAACATTCAATTTCATGATTAACCCATTACCTCATAGGCTATTTTAAGATCCAACCACTCTGAACAAATCTACCGAAAAGGATCATTATTATATGAAAGGAAAAGTTTAGAATGCTCTATTTATCACAATGGTTTCATAAAGTGACATTTACAAAGGCATCAAAAGGCGTCAATATGAGGGAATGGGTTAACAAGGTAGAAAGAAATAGTTTAGGAAAAACATGCAAATCTTTTGTTTCATAAGGTAAGAAAACATTTTTTTTTAAATGGAACATGCACTTTACAAATTCAGCCGGACAGAAGGCAGCACAGGAGATAGTGGCATGGAATCATCAGACAATGAGCTCTCACACTCCTATGACATTCTACCAGACATGGATTTTGGTAAGTCAGAGCTGAAGATAACCCTTTACTCCATGAATATAATTAATTGTTATAATGGCAGATGTTCACAGGATGTTTTAGTATTGTTAAAAGGTTCAAATTGGCGGAGAAAACATAGGAAATATTTTACCTTGTGAAAATAATACAAATCTGTCATTCTGGCACATTTGATATTTTCTCGACTAAGATGTAATCTTTAATAGCTCATCTGCTTTTTATATAAAAAAAGAGCTATTGTTGTAACTCTGGCATCCATGTTATTGTTATCAGAAACTTTAACATTGACTATTACTTCTTTTTATGCCCCCAACGGTGGGCATATAGTAATCGCATTGTCCATCCTTCCGTCTGTCCTTCCATCCGTCCCAAATTGGGTGTCCGGTCTGTAACTTCTTCATCTATCAATGGATTTCAATATAACTTGCCACAAATATTAACCAGACAGAGACGATGTGTCGCGTTCAACTCCCAGGTCCATGGGTCAAAGGTCAAGGTCACAGGGTACAATTACTTTGTCACAAATTTCGTGTCCGGTCTGTAACTTCTTTATTTATCAATGGATTTGAATATAACTTGGCACAGATGTTCACCACACAAAGACGATGTGTCGCTTTCAACTCCTAGATCCATGGGTCAAAGGTCAAGGTCACAGGGTACAATTACTTTATCACAAATTTTGTGTCTGGTCTGTAACTTCTTTATATATCAATGGATTTCAATATGATTTGGCACAAATGTTCACCAGACAAAGATGATGTGTCACTTTCAACTCCCTGGTCCATGGGTCAAAGGTCAAGGTCACAGGGTACAATTACTTTGTCACAAATTTCGTGTCCGGTCTGTAACTTCTTTATCTATCAATGGATTTCAATATAACTTGGCACAGATGTTCACCAGACAAAGACGATGTGTCGCTTTTAGCTCCCTGGTCCATATGTCAAAGGTCAAGGACACAGGGTACAATTACTTGTTTATCTGTGAATGGATTTCAAAGTAACTTGGCACAAATGTTCACCACACAAAGACGATGTGTCAACTCCCTGGTCCATGGGTCAAAGATCAAGGTCACAGGGTACAAATTTTGGGGGCATTTGTCACGTGACTGTGACATCTCTTGTTTATTCATGCAATTCTTTTTAAACTTTACCATCACAAGGGCTACTATCAAAAAGAGGAGCATTGGCACCTGCGTACAGTGCTATTGTTATGCAGTATTTTCCATGAATTACATTTTGGGAAATGATTTTTTATTTCCAAAATCTATCATTATCATTTGGCTGATGAAATTTGAAATTTTCAGAGCTATAGATAATGGTATGTATTAAAATACTAAAATCGCATTTCTCCAACAAACTCTTTTTGAGATGATTCTAAAGAATGGTCACAGCTTAGGGTTTGGTGAAAGAATACAGGAGCTGTTCATAAATATTTTTTTTAACCCATGTTCTATGTTAATTCCAAATTTCAATGCCTACTGATTATTCATGGACAAAAAAGTTATAATGAAATATGGAAGGTGGAACATTGTAGGCTAGCCATTTTAGAAAGTAAATAAACAGATTTATCCAATTCTATTGGCAAACAGAGTAGACCATGATCAGATGGCTCCTATAGGAAGGAAAGGGTTAATTATACTCCTGCAAACTTGTTTGAGGGGCCCTGGGGGTATACTGGAATCAGGCTGTCTGGCGGGTTCGGCGGTCTGTTGGTCCGTCCGCATTTGAATATGGGTGGCTGGTGTTGCAAACTCATCCTTCAGTTTTGAAGTTATTGAATTTATATTTGATATACATGTACATAATAACCATGAAAGGTAGATGTATAAGACACATTTTTCATGTGTTTACCGTTGGGCATTGCAGAATTATCTCCCCTTGAACATAGAGTATTTTTTGTCATTTTGGCATGAAACATCTATATAGGGAGTTGGTGTCACAAACTCCTCCTTAAGTTTTAAAGTATTCAGTGTATAAGCAGTATACATAATAACCATGAATAGTAGATGTGCAGCATTCAATTTCCATGAGTTTAGTGCTGGACTTTGCATAATTATCTCCCCTTTAACTTTGAGTATTTTTAGCTCGTCTGTTTCGAAGAAAAGTGGAGCTATTGTGATCACTGGGTCGTAGTTGTGGTAGTTATCGTCGTTGTCATAGTCGTCTGCGTGCAAAAACTTAAATGTTGCTCATTACTCGAAAAGTATAAGAGGTATCAACATGAAACTTCATAGGTTAGTAGATTTCATTGAGGACAAGGCCCCTACATAAGAACCAAAACTCTTGATTTCAAAATTTTGGAGTTATGGCCCTTTATAGTTTTCATTGTTTTTAAATTTAGCTGGACAAGCACAAAATCAGACGAGCGGTGGCGCCCCATGCGGCTCTTGTTTGTTATTTTGGCATGGAACATGAGGTTTGGTGTCACAAACTCTGCCTTCAATTTTAAAGTTATTCAATTAATACTTGCCATACATAATAACCACAAAGAGATGTGCAAGACACAAATATAATGTGTTCAGTGCCTGGCATTTCAAATTTATCTCCCCTTGAACAAGTTTTTTGTCATTTTGGCATGAAACATGAGGAGTTGATGTCGCAAACTTCAATGATGAGCAACACTCAATTTTCATGTGTTTATGGCTAGGCATTGCAGAATTATCTCCTGCTGAACTTTTGAGTATTTTTGGTCATTTTGGCATGAAACAGGGATTGGTGTCGCAAACTCCTCCTTTTTTTTTTTTTTTTAAAGTTTTTCAATTGAAACTTTCCATACATAATAATCACAAATAGCAGATGTGCAAGACAGAATTTTCACGCTGGGCATTGCAGAATTATCTTCCTTTGCACTTTGAGTATTTTTGTTTTTTGGTCCTGTGGGTATTTATCACCTTTAGTGACAATTCTAGTTTTCACATATGATTTCCTCTGATATTATTTACCAGGTGCACATAGGCGCCGGTCTAACACAGCCCAGCGGCTGGAACGAATGAAGAAAGAAAAGCGGAACCAGAGCAAAGTGAAGAACATCACATGGAAAGAGTCTGGCATGGACTTTGATGGTAAGAATTGAGGCATTGCTTTTAACACTGTACCTGATCGATATTCAAATGCTCTACATGTATTTATCACAATGATTTCAAAACTACGCAATTCTAAAAATTTCCTTTTTGTGTCACCTGCCAAGAGGCAGTGTGTCACTTAGGGATCACTTTTCCGTCGCCTGACTGTCTGTCTATCCGTCTGTCTGTCCGTCACACTTTCTTTTTTTGGCTGTCATTTCTAAACTAATAATTATAGAGCTTTCAAATTTCACATGTGTCTTCATCTCATCCAGGACCATTGATGTAATTAAGGTCTACTCTGTTTGCTTTTGGAAATTTATACATGTATATCTAATTATTTAGTCTCCACAACAGAAAAAAAGGCCCTTTTCCATGTTCCATTTTGTTGATTTTGTGTATGAATGTTCACAAGATGAAGAAATTTTGAATAAATATGAAAAAGGGAAAGGGTAATTGTTTGGTATGTATGTCTCCTACCCATTGTCTACTCATGTTTTGTGTATAGCTGAGGAGAGGGGACACTTGTTTGAGAAGAAGGACCTGTCCCAAGTGAGGAAACAGATACAGCAGCAGTCAGCCCTGTCACTGCTCACAGAACAGCTGGACAGCAGTGCCAATATGGGAGATAACCCTTTCCTGGAATATGCCAAGTTTGATGGGAAGGTAAAATGTTAAATATTTTCTTTGTTAGTCCCTCATTAGCCACCAGACAGGGTCTATAGGTTTGCACTCTGTTTGTCTATCTTTCCGTCCAGATTCTTGTCTAGAATATATCTCCTCAACCACTTGGGTTATGGTTTTCAAGTTTCTTGCTTTGGTGCCTCTTGGGAGGAGGAGTGTCGCATACTACTTTGGTGTCTCCTTGACCTTGGCTTCAGTTTTAAATTTTTAATACAAATTTGCCTTGAAATTTGTATGGATGATAAATCCTCAACCTCATGGTTTAGGATTTCCAAATTTATTGTGTGAGTGCATCTTCGGAAGGGAGAGTGTCGCATACTGCTTTGGTGTCCCTGTGACCTCAGTTTTATTTGTAAATTGACTGAAATTTGTCTGGATAATATAAGGACCATTAATAAAAAGTTACACAGCATCTTTCATATATACTTGTGGTATCAATAAATATTCCCTGTTAGTCTACATCCAACACAAGATGATGACTAGAAATGCAAACAGCAGATTCCGGCGGTGGATGGTGGTTTGCTTGACATTGAATACAATGTACTGGCTTGTTTAACCCTTTCCCTCATATAAACATGTTTTCACGCATTTGCAAACAGAGTAGACCCAGATCAGACGGCTCCTAGAGGAGCCGTCTGATCAGGGTCTGCTCTGTTTGCTAATAGAAGTTGATAGATCTGGTTCTTTGCTTTCTAGAATGTCTACACTATTCCACATTTGGTATTTCTTTATTACTATTTTGTGTAAAAATATTCAGTAGGTATTGAAATTTGGAAGAAACATTGAACAGGGAAAGGGTTAAAATCTATCGAGTCTGTACTTTATATGTACTCATATTTATGCTTTTGCTAACAGAGTAGATCTCGTTCAGACAGCTCCTGCTGGAGTCATCTGATCAGGGTCTGGTCTGTTTGCTTATGGAAAAATATAGATCTGATTCTATGGTTTCTGCTACTGCCAAAACTTTCTGTGTGCTTATGCCAGTATGAAATTTCATCTAATTCATATTCATAATGTCATTTTATATCGTTGTGAAGGAGTTAGAATAGTTTTGCACCAAGCCCTCGATATGTCATATTATGTGAAACCCTGTGGTTGGAGATCAGAATCCATAACAAGTCAGCTTTCTCATTTGAGTCTTTTCTATCTGATTGTCACCAAATTTGTTGGAAAATATTTTTGGTAATAACATCTCAGCCAAGTTTGATATCTATCTAACTGTGACTTAAATTAATGAAAGTATGTGTGGTAATTATATCGCAGCCACATGTGATAACCAGCTAAATTACCCCAGGCACTTCAGAGTTATGGCCCTTCAATTATCAGAAATTGCCTATTTTATCCTTGTCCGCTCTAATACTTGAGCATTTTCTATCTGTTTGTCACACTTGGTTAAAATGTTTGTTGTGATATTATCTCTGCCAAGTGTGATAACCAGCTAAATGATTATTAAAGCTAAAATTGCCTGTTTTAGCCTGATCTCCTCTTTAAGTCAACCAGCTTTAATTCGATCTTCACCAAACTTCATGAAATTGTATGTGGTCATGTTATTTTGACCAAGTTCAATATCCAGTCAAATGGCCTCAGGAACTTTTAGAGGTATACCCATTGATTTAGCTTATTTTGCCCTTAGCTGCTGTCTATGTCAACCAGTTTTCATTGGATCTTTGCCAAACTTCGGATACCTTCGATAACCAGATAATTGGCCCCAGGCGGACATATTTCATGTCAATTTGGCACTCTTGTCCTTACATGATTATTCATGAGGTAAAGCAGAGGTATAGATAAAGGTGCGTACCAGTGCTCCAGATAAGATGCGTAAATTCAAACATATTTAAGCATAGCTCCTTTATTTCTCCACCAAACCCTATACTGTGACCACTCTTTAGAATCAACTCGAAGAGTTTGATGGAGAAAGGACGATTGTAGTATTTGGGTACGCATCGTTATCTGTAGCTCTGGTGTACAAGGACTAAAATCGTCATTTCTCCAACAAACCTTATACTGTGACCACACTTTAGAATTGTGTTTTCAAGTAGTCACAGTATAAGGTTTGGTGGAGAAATAAAGAAGTTGTTGTTGAAAATGTTTAAATTTTGCATCTTGTCTGGACCTCTGGTAAAGGGTTATTTTCTTCCTTTGGCAGGCCAGTGTTGGAGTGAGTACCAAAAAGATTGACATATTTCTCACGATGGCCAATCCCGAGGACCGGCCCTACCCCATGACTGTGGTGGTTATCTCCTCTGCCAAAATACAGGACCTGGTCGGTCTTATCTGCTGGCAGTACACAACAGAAATGAGGGAACCAATGTTACAGTAAGTTATCCCTTTCCTTCATATAAACCTGTTTTCACACATTTGCAAACAGAGTAGACCCAGATCAGATGGCTCATATAGGAGCCATCTGATCAGGGTCTGCTTTGTTTGCTAAAGGGATTTGAACGATCTGACCAAACCCTATGTTGTGACCACTCTTTAGAATCACCTGGAAGAGATGATTCTAATGAGTGGTCACAACATAGGGTTTGGTGGAGAAATGACAATTTTAGTGTCTGGGTATGCACATTTATCGGTTGCTCTGTTACCGGGTATATGTTATGCTGGAAATTCTTAGCTCACTTTACAAATAGTCTTGATTTACTCCTTGAATATTAAACCTTTTTACACCTTTGCAAAAAAAGTAGATCCAGATCAGACAGCTACTGTAAGAACTGTCTGATCAGGGTCTGCTCTTTTTGCTTATGGAAATATGTAGGACTGATTCTACTGTTTCTATCATTGTGTATAATAATTCTTCTATGTAACATTCATGATGTTGTTTGTAATCCCCTGGTGAAGGCGGAGGGATTTAGTTTTGGTCTTGTCTGTGGTATGTTTGGCGTATGTTTTGTGTTTTAGTTCAAATTTCTATCGAAGCTGTTGACTTGTAACATGGAACATGTATTCACAGTCATAGGTTAGGTATGTAGTGCAAGGGCCGTACCTGTGACATGCAATTCATAAGAGTTATGGTTCTTGGTGTTAGGAAAGTTGGATTTCTTATGCATACATTCAGTTTTCTTCAAAACTATAAAAGCTAATGGCTTGTGACTTAGAACACTTACTTACTGTCATGAATTGATTATGTAGACAAGTGCAAGAGCCATAATTCTGACATGCATTTTATAAGAGTTATGGTCCTTTGTGGACTTACAAAATTTGTATTTCGTGGTACAGTGCTTAATTGTACTAATATAGTTACTATATGGGTAGGAGAATGGGCCTGTGATTATCATTAGGATTGGACTATTATTGTAACACCCTCATCCCTCTATGAATAAAAAGCTAGTAGGGGTTATTAATTAGCCTTTGGCGTACAGTTCTTATTTCAATGAGATGACAAAATAAACAAAAAGCTGGTGTTCTAATCAGATAACTGACAGTGAATCATAACACAGAATAGACAGAATAACTCTTTACTCCATAAATACACTTTTCTTCACCTTTTTGGAGCCGTCTGATCAGGGTCTGCTCTGTTTGCTTATGATATAACAGATATAATTCTATAGTTTCTGCCTTGGACAAGTCTTCCTGTGTCCATGTGCTATTATAACAATTAATCTAATTAATATTCATGATGTCAGTATTACTTACATGAATATTCATGGAATAAAAGGATAAAGAAGAATTGGTGTTCTTGTCAGATCTCTCAGTGAATCACTTTATTTCAGTGAGAACACGGATATGTACTGTCTGCACATAGCCGAGGATGATGGGGAGGTGGACACCGACTTTCCTAGCCTGGACAGCAAGGAGCCCGTATCTAAATTTGGCTTCACCAAGCTGGCCCTAGTGGAGAAAGACATGCCCGCTCAGTCCAATAGGTCCAGCATCATAGTGACTGTGTAAGTTCTATCAGACAATGTTTCATATTATCCATGGTTAATTAACCATTTCCTTCATATAGAAACTTGTTTTCACGAATTTGCAAACAGAGTAGACTCAGATCAGACGGTTCTGTTTGCTAGTGATATTTGAAGGATGTTTCTTTACTTTCTAAAATGGCTACAATGATCCACCGTTCTTATTTAATTATAACTGTTTTGTCCATGAATATTCAAATATGAAATTTTGAATAAACAAATAACAGCAGGGAATGGGTTATCCATAGGTTATCTTATTGGCTTGTTGTAAAAGTTTTTAAATTAAATTAATTAATTAAATTAAGTTTAGATTAAAATTGGTTGTAATTTTTGTATGAAAATTTTCTAGAAATGCGTTTTTTCCATTTATTTTCATACAAACAGTGTCAACAGTTTGGATTCTGATAAGGTGCCTAGTATAGTAGAACCTGTTTTAAGGGGCCATTAATTTATTTAACATTAGAGTGCAAAAGGCAGGTAGTTGCTTAACCCATTCCCTCATATTGACGACTTTTGACAACTCTGGAAAAGTCACTTTGTGAAACCATTGTGATAAATAGAGCATTTGCTCCTACAGGAGCAAATGCTCTATTTATCACAATGGTTTCAAACTGCAAAATTCTAAAAAACATTCCTTTTCTCTAGTTAATTCTCCTTTTCACTTGATTTATTCAAAGAGGTTGTATCTAAAAATAGCTTATGAGGTAATGGGTTAATGTAGGTCAAAAGTAATGCAGAAAGCTCCTTTTGGAGGTTTCTGCATTACTTTTGATCTGCATTTAACTACCCCCTGCCTTACAGACTCAATAATAATTAGACCTCTTAGAGATGGTCGGTTTAGACAGTTTATACATTGTTTCTCGTTTATGTAGTACCGGTACATGTACATGGTTTCTCACTGACATGTTTAGAAATAATGACATATGAGTATTTATTAGCTGAGAATTTTATTATGACATGTGAACAAAAGAGATTTTGACTATAGCAGATACTAAAGAATTATATCTATAGTATTTCATAAGCAAACAGAGAAGACTTCTGTAGGAGAAATCTAATCTGGATCTTCTCTGTTTGTCTAAATAATGTGGGTTTACAGAAGTGAGAGATCAGTGCAGTTTTCAGTTATAGGAATGATTGTATTTCACCATAGCATAAATATGTTTTAATCCTTTCCTTCATATAAGCACCTTTTCACACATCTGCAAACAGAGTAGACCCAGATCAGACAGCTCCTATAGGAGCTGTCTGGTCACGGTCTGCTCTGTTTGCTAATGGAATTTGATACGTCTGTTTCTTTAGTGTCTAAAATGACTACAATGTTCCACTTTCCATATTTCTTATAACTGTTTTGTCCATGAATATTCAGTAGGTTTGAAATTTAAAAAAAGATGTAGAACAGGGAAATTGTTAAATGTTTATATGATATCAACATTGGACTTATTTTTTCAGAAACATTCCAAATCGAGGGTTCAACAAATTCCAGGTGGAAAACATGAACATTTCCATGAAGGAGATTTTAGAGAGAGTTCTGAAAAGACGGAAAATCAAAATAAGACCAGGTCAGAGAGTAACCTTTAGCATGTCTGTTAGCCTTTCCTTGTTCTATGTTTATTTCAAATTTCAATACCTACTTATTCATGTACAAATTTGTTATAATGAAACATGGAGGATGGAACATTCTAGCCATTTTAGCAAGTATAGAAACAGATCTATCAAATTTCATAAGCAAACAGCAGACCCCGATCAGACGGCTCCTCTAGGAGCCATCTGATCTGGGTCTACTCTGTTTGCAAATGCGTGGGAAAGGATTAATATAAACTCATTTCCATGCATTTGCAAATCACAGTTAGTGATAGTTCTTTATTTTCTTACATGAATATTCATGAGATAAAGTGTTACGAGATGTAGAATGAGATGAGGTGTGTTTGCAGGTCATTTGAATAATCTTGAGAAGTGTTATCAGTCATTATTTGCTTAATATTTATTATAGCATAAGAACAAGAAAGGTTTTCACCCAGGCAGAAACAATAGAATTACATCTATATCATTCCATGATAAGCAAACAGAGCAGACCCTAATTCTATAGGAGCCGTCTGATCTGGGTCTACTCTGTTTGCAAAGGCATAGAAAGGCGTATTTATGGTGTTAAGTGTTAAAACAAGAAGAATGAGATGAAGTGTGTGTTGTGTTTGCAGGTCAGTCATATAATCTGGAGAAACAGGGTGAGGCTGAGCAGGCAGTGGAGCTGGACGCTACACTGGCCAGTATGGACACATTGGAGTTCTGTCTGGTCAGAGAACACAGTATGTACAGTCTGTCCAATCTCTTGCACTCTTGCAATATTTCACATCTGTCACATTCTTCATTGAGTGATGTCATTTTGTTATCCCCTGATGTAGATGGAGGGATGTTGTTTTGTGTCGTCCATCCATCCGTCTATGTATCCATCTGCATTCATCTGTGTGTCTGTGCATCTGTCTTTCTGTCCATCAGTCTGCTGTCATCTCTCAAAAACAGTTTTGTTTTTTTCTGCCCCCGTTGACTATAGTCGGCATTATGTTTTGCACCTGTCCATCTGTCTGTCTGTCTCTGTGTCACACTTGTGTTTTACAGACACAATTGTTTAGTTTCTATGAAACTTTTGTGTAAATGTTCGGTACCATAAGGGAATGAGACCATGCAAGTATTACTCACATTAATGTGGGAACACAAGAGTCATTGGTCTCTTTCTGAGATTTAAGACTGATGCTTAAAGATGTATTATGTGCATTTTTCGTATTAATCAACATCAGAAGCTGTACATATATACATTATACATACAATTTGAAAATAATGCTTACAACCCATTTTCCGACAGAATACACATGTATATTTGTTCAGCTAAATATTATCGCTACCCAAATACTGCTAAATTCCATAAAAGGAGCCTTCTTTTTAGAAACAGGAATTTTTACGGAAATCAGCGGACATCTTTGGCCAAGTTCTGAATGACTCCGATTCTATTTCGGAACAATGCTTTGAATATTAATCAGGTTGTTATCACATGTACAATGGCTGACACTGGTTGTTGGCCTACATATACATTGTATGATTATTATTTCCGTAGCAATCCAGTTTTCTAATTTTTTCAACACAAACAACCATTTACTAACCGTGCTGTTTAGTGTTAAATAAGTGTTAAGGTACATAGATTCTGATTCTGAAGTCAGTTTGTGGATTGCGCAGCATACATCTTTAATGCAGAACAAAAATAATGCAAAAAGTTCCTATCTGAGCATTTTGCATTACTTTTGTCCTGCATTAAGCAACCACCTGCCTTTATAAACCACTATGTTTCTTGATTAATTCTTTACTCCATAGATACACCATTTAATGCCTTTGCAAACAGAATAGACTAAAATCAGACAGCTTATGTTGGAGCTTTCTGATCTGGGTCTGCTCTGTATGAAATAATATTGATCTGATTCTACAGTTTCTGCCACAGTCGAACATTTCTCTGTTCACGATTATGTTATTGTAAAAATTCAGCTAATTTATATGCATAATGTCATTATTTCTTTCATGAACAAATGGTTGCTATAGAGAGGTTCTACTCTACTAACAGACAAACACACTTTTTCTGTTATTTATGTTGATTGTAATATATGTAATAAACAATGCATGTATGAAATTTAAGTAGCTTAACCCTTCCCTTCAGATAAATTTGTTATCACGCATCTGCAAACAAAGTAGACCCAGATCAGACGGCTCCTATATCTGATCAGGGTCTGCTCTGTTTGCTAATGGAATCTTGAAAATCTCTTTCTTTAGTTTCTAAAATGGGCTACACTGTTCCTCCTTCCATATTTCATTATAACTGTTTTATCCATGAATATTCAGTAGGTATTGAAATTTGGAATAACTATAGAACAGGGTTAATATCTATAGTGGCATACATGTATACAGTTAAACCTCTCTATAACGGCCACTAAATTGTATTAATTAGTTTGTATTTAGGGCAGGTGGCTGCTTAACTCTTTCGGCACCAATGTTGCCTGTTGGCACCATTGAAAACAGTGCAGTCCCAGGTCAGATGCCGCCTTTTTAAGGCGGCATCTGACCTGGGACTTAGCTGTTTTCTGTATTATTTCAGCCAAAGCATACAGGTTTTTAAAAACAAATGTTTTACTAATATACCTTTATTATTTAGTTTAGAATTACATTTAATATGAAATTATTATTGCAGACGACACTTTCAAATTTGGCGCCAAAAGAGTTAAAGCAAGGTGAAAGTAAAACAGAACACTCCTATAGGAACGTTCTGTTTTACTTTTATCTTGCTTTAAGTAGCCACCTGCCTTTAACACAAAATACTTGATTTAATTTAGTGGCCATTATAGAGAGGTTTTACTGTATACAATACAAGTTTTGGTCCTGGTAAAAACTGTAAAATCAGTTTTTTAAATCCTTATATGCAAACAGAGCAGACCCTGATCAGACGACTCCTACAGGGACCATCTGATCTGGGTCTACTCTGTTTACAAAGGTATTAAAAGGTGTATTTATGGAGTAAAGTGATAAAGAAGAAAGGATGTCTTCAGAAGGTGTCCAGACAACTGATTCAGATTGTATATTCAAATGTCTTTGATGTTTCTAGGTTCCAGAGGGGACTCAGTGTATTTTGATGACACCAACTCCTCAGCCATAGCCGAGTCTCTGACCAGTCACCAATACAAGTCTTACATGGTGAACATGGTCCATAAGTTGAGAACAAACACAGAGGTACAACTAGGTAAGTGACCCAGAGGTCCAGATTAGATGTGTAAATTAAAACATTTTCAAGAATAACTTCTTTATTTCTCCACCAAGCCCTATGTTGTGACCACTCTTTAGAATCGTCTCTTTGAGACGATTCTAAAGAGTGGTCACAGCATAGGGTTTGGTGGAGAAATGACAATTTTAGTATTTGAGTATTCACCGTTATCTCTTGCTCTGACCAGTACAAGTCTTACATGGTAAGCATGTTCCACCATGTGAATACCAACAAAGTGGTACAAGCGGTGTTAAAGATAACAGACTTTCTAGTTTTCCCTGTTTGTATATTCTTATCAGAATTTACATGTCACTAAGATTTCTTTGGTTCAGGCTCTTTATTGCAAATCAGTACTCAGTTGTGGGTTCAAGTATTAGACGGGCCATGGCCTTTCTATCAGTCACAGCTGTGGGTCAAGTATTAGACTGGCCATGGTCTTTCTATCAGTCACAGCTGTGGGTCAAGTATTGGATGAGCCATGGTCTTTCTATCAGTCACAGCTGTGGGTCAAGTATTAGATGGGCCATGGCCTTTCTATCAGTCACAGCTGTGGGTCAAGTATTAGATGGACCATGGCCTTTCTATCAGTCACAGCTGTGGGTCAAGTATTAGACGGGCCATGGTCTTTCTATCAGTCACAGCTGTGGGTCAAGTATTAGACGGGCCATGGTCTTTCTATCAGTCACAGCTGTGGGTCAAGTATTGGATGAGCCATGGTCTTTACATTTGTTACAGTTGTAAATTGCTTACTGCGTTAAACCTTACAGACAGGAAATAGGTGCACTGTCATTTACAAACTGTATACCCGGATCTCTCTTGGAACCTTCTGATAAGGGTCTACTGTTTGCTTATGGAATAATATAGATCTGATTCTATAGTATCCGCCATCTTGTCTTAATATGAGATTATAAAAACAAATCAAATTGATATTCATGATGTTATTATTTCTTACATGAATGTTAACCCTTTACACCATGAATATTAATGAAAGAAATAATGACATCATGAATATTAATTATTGATTATAATGACACGTGAACACTGGAAGTTTTTGCCATGGCAGAAACTGTAGAATCATATCTATATTATTTCTTAAGCAAACAGAGCAGATCCTGGAGGAGTCGTCTGATCTGGGTCTTCTCTGTTTGCAAAGGGCTTAGAAATGCGCATTTATGGAGTAAAGGGTTAACAAAGTAAAGGGTTTAATTACAAGAGATTTTCTTTATTGTCCAGGTGTGAGTGGTGAGAAGGTGGAGATAGATCCTGTGGCCAGTAAGAGTAGTACTCGGCTATTCCGACAGCGAGCTGTGACCCATGACGCCGACAGTATAGCCTCCTGTGATATAGTGGAGGAGAAAGATGGAGGTGAGATAACATGACTTGTTGTCGTTATAATAAGCATACCGAGTAAAAGTACATCTATAGGAAATACTGTTTATTTTGATTTTCACATTAGATTTATCATGCATATCTATTTAACTCTTTCCTTTATATAAACATGTTTTCACGCAGTTGCAAACAGAGTAGACCCAGATCAGACGGCTCCTATAGGAGCCGTCTGATCAGGGTCTGCTCTGTTCGCTGATGGAATTTGAATGCTTGGTTTCTTTAGTTTCTAAAATGGCTACAATGTTCCATCTTCCATATTTCATTATAACTAGGCATTGAAATTTGTAATAAATATAGAACAGGGAAAGGGTTAAACAGGGAAAGGGTTAAAACGGGGAAAGGTTTAAACAGGGAAAGGGTTAAATACATACCATATTATCTCTGATAAACGCCCCCTGGGGGAATTCGGGGTTTTTTACGGACCTCCTTGCATTTTGTACACGCAGCTTAATGCAGAATGAAAGCAATGCAGAAAGCTACCAGGGAAGCTTTCTGCACTGCTTTCAGTCAGTATTAAGTCACCACTTGTATTTTGAAAAACATATATTTCATTAATCCTTTCCCTGTTCTATATTTATTCCAAAGTTCAATACCTACTGAATATTCATGAACAAAATAGTTTTAATGAAATATGGAAGATTGATTATTGTAGCCATTTTAGAAAGTAAAGAAACATTTTTCAAATTCCATTAGCAAACAGAGCAGACCCTGATCAGACGGCTCCTATAGAAGCAGTCTGATCTGGGTCTACTCTGTTTGCAGATGCATGCAAACATGTTTATATGAGAGAAAGGGTTAATTAATGGTATTAATTGTAAATGGGTTTAGTTGTTTATTACTTGTTAGTTTCCCCCTACTGTAGACAGTTCTTGGTACTTCAAATGTCTTCATTTTATTTCAGGGAAATCTGTGTTCAGGCTGACTTATTTCGGTGGCCATGACTACAAGCATCACGACTTTGAGGCGGACACGGAGGTGTGCCAGGAAATATTTCACAAAATACACAATATCCTAGAACTGAGACTAAGTCCAGTTAGGAAGGAGTACGTGGCACACAGGAGCAAGAAGATGCTGAAGAAGAGAGATTCGCTGAGATTTACCTAGCAGAAGTGTAACAAAGTAGTGGAAGTGTAATAAAATAGTGAAAGTGTAATAAAATATTGAAAGTGTAACAAAATAATGGAAGTGTAACAAAATAGTGGAAGTGTAACTTGGTGATAAACATAATACAGTTGAACTTCGTTATCTCGACCTCAAAACTTTGGTCCTTCCAAAATTTACAACACAGAATTGTTTGAATATGTACCACTACACATATCTAGAAACACAGAATGATACTGCAACATAATAGTGAAAGTGTTGCTAAATTATAGCAAATGTGTAAAACACTAACAGTGAAAGTGCAATACATGTAGGTATCAAACGTGGAAAATGTATTGGTAAAAATGAAATAGGAGAATAAATTTGTAACAGACGAATAAATGTGTAACAGAAGAATAAATGTGTAACAAGAACAGATGTGTAACAGAATAATAAAAGTGTAACAGGAGAATAAATGTGTAGCAGAAGATTAAATGTATAACAGAAGAATAAATGTGTAACAAAATAATAAATGTGTAACAGACTAGTCAATATTAGGTGCATTTATGATTAGGAGAAAGTGTTAATGTCTAAAATTTATCCCTTTACTCCATAAATATTTTAAGAAATGATAAATATATGAATATTAATTAACTGTACTTTTATAATGGCAATATGGATAAAGGAATTTTTGACCATGGTAGAAACTGTAGAATCAGATCTATATAATTGTATAAGCAAACAGAGCAGACCCTGACCAGACGACTCTGATCTGGGTTCTATTTGTTTATGAAGTAAATGATCATAAATACTTCTAGTTTCATCTATGGATAAAATTTTCTGTTTTCAAGTGATATATAAAAGATAATCTAATTAGGGCCCCACACCGCGTGGGGGCCCTATAGTAATCGCCCTGTCCGTCAGTCAGTCCATCAGTCACACTTTTTTTGTCCACTCTCTAACTGAAAACAGTTTCATCTGATCTTCACCAAACTTGTAGAGAATGTTTATAGATGTAAAATCTTGACCAAGTTCGATTACCAGTTAATTGCATCAGATACTTCTGAGTTCAGTAAAAAAAATCCGTTTTAGCCTTGTCCACTCTCTAACTCAAAGACTTTTCATCTGATCTTCACCAAACTTGCAGAGAATGTTTATAGATGTAAAATCTTGACCAAGTTCGATTACCAGTTAATTGCATCAGATACTTCTGAGTTCAGTAAAAAAAATCCGTTTTAGCCTTGTCCACTCTCTAGCTCAAAGACTTTTCATCTGATCTTCACCAAACTTGCAGAGAATGTTCATAGGTACAATATCTTGACTAAGTTCAATTACCAGTCAAATCGCATTACACACCTCTGAGTTGTGGTCCTTGATTCGGTAAAAAATTTGCTGTTTCAGCCTTGTCTGCTCTCTGTCTTAATTAGTTTTCATCAGATCTTCATCAAACCTGCAGAGAATGTTCATAACTGTAAAATGTTGGCCAAGTTCGATTACATGTAACAGCTAAATTCATATAGCACCTCTGAGTTATGGCCCTTGAATTAGTCAAAATTTTGCCATTTTTAACTCTTCATTTTGCATCTGATTTACACCAAAAGTGCTTAGAATGTTTATAGGTAAACAGTCTTTGACATGTGTGGCCCTTTCTGACTTGGTCAGTGTTCTAGTTAGTATTCACGATGTCATTGCTTCTTACATGAATATTTATTAGGTAAAAGGTCACAGGTATGTATGTAAAAAGCATACAGAACGACTTAAGGCAGTTTTTCATACCCTTTGTTCTTATATAATGTCTGCTTGAATTATTATTATACCACATTTATATAGCGCTCTTTTCACACCGGATATATGCGTTCAAAAGCGCTTAAGAATTGAGCTATGATTAGCTAATAAAATTGTTATCTGCCAAACTTTATTTAACCCATTCCGGTCCCTCATATTGACTCATTTTGAAGCCTCTGTAAAAGTCACTTTTTGAAACCATTGTGATAAATAAAGCATTTGCCCCATAGAAGCAAATGATCTATTTATCACATTGTTTTCAAAACTACACAGTTCTTAAATTGTCTCTTTTTCTAGTAAATGCTCCTTTTTAGTAGATTTATTCAAAAAAGGTTGGTGCAACAACTCAGCATATGAATACAGGGAATTTTGGTCATATCTATATTATTCCATAAGCAAACAGAGCAGACCCTGGTCAGGTGGCTCCTACAGAAGCCATCTGATCTGGGTCTACTCTGTTTGCAAAGGCATTTTATGGAGTAAAGGCTTAACCTTGTTACCTTAACCTGATAAGAAAGCATTTTTATGCAACAGCGTAGACCTAGACCAAAAGACTCCTGTTAACCCTTTCCCTCATATAAAAGTGTTTTCACACACTTGCAAACAGAGTAGACCCAGATCAGACGGCTCCTAGAGGAGCCGTCTGATCAGAGTCTGCTCTGTTTGCTGATGGAATTTGAAAGATGTTTATTTACTTTCTAAAATGGCTAAAAGATTTCATTATAACTACTTTATTCATGAATATTCAATAGGTATGGAAATTTGAAATAAACATAGAACAGGGAAAGGGTTAACTCTGTTATTGATAGAGATGCCTTTTGTCAATAAAATAGTCCCGGATCAGATGGGCCCAGTATGAGCCATTTGATCAGTCTGCTCTGTTTGCTTATAGAATGCCTGCACCTTTTTGTCTTAGTAATGTATGTACAAGATTGTGATATATCCCTTTACTCCATAAATACACCTTTGCAAACAGAGTAGACCTTGTAGGAGCCATGTGAGCAGGGTCTGTTCTTGACATAATAAGATATGATTCTAGAGTTCCGCCATGGCCAAACATACCTATATTCATGTGCCATAATAAAAAATGTTTTAATTATAACTCATGACGTCATAATTTCTAAAATGAATATTCATGGAGTAAAGGGATGTGATGTATAAATTGTTTGTACACTGTTGACCGTGAATAGTTTTTGTATTTGGATAAAATAAATTATAAAAGGAGGAAAACTTTATCCTTGTGTGTTTGTAATATATCTAACACCTTGGTATTATATTACTCCATGTCATAATGACTTGTATGAAGATAGGTACCTATGACAACTAGATTTACAAGGGCAACATGTCGAGCCCACTTGATATTGTGTGTGACAAGTCCAAACAAGCAAAGACGTACACATTTTTTACCTTTGACCTTCCAGTGTGACCTTGACCTTTCAGTTACTGACCTGGTTCTTGCTTGCAGCACACCATAATTTGTAGAAGAACCTTTCTACTAAGTCTTTACAAAACTCCGAGTTAAGAGCCCAGACACGCAACATGTATGTTTTTAATCTTGGACCTCTGAGAGTGACCTTGACCGTTAAGCTATGGACCTGATTCTTACACGTAATACTCTGTCTTTACTTGAAGAAATTTCTGCCAAGTCATTTTAAAATCCAGCCATTCTCCGAGTAACAGCCCGGACAAGCAAAAAAGTATGTTTTTTACCTTTGACCTCCAAGTGTGACCTTCATCTTTCAGTTTCTGACCTGGTTCTAGCACAAGACACACCGACCTATCTAGAAGAACATTAATGCGAAGTCACTTCAAAATCTTTCAATGCAACTTCGAGTTAGAGCCCAGAGAGGCAAAAAAGTACATGTTTTTGACATTTGACTGTCAAGTGGGACTGACATTTCAGCTGCTGACCTGGTTCTTGCACGCGACATGCCATCCTTTCTAGAATATTAATGCCAAGTCACTTCAAAATCTTTTCATGAAACAGAGTTTGCCTGGACAAGCAAAAAAGTACATGTTTTTGACCTTCAAGTGTGACCTTGACTTTTCAGCTACTGACATGGTTCTAGGGCATGTCACGCTGTCCTCTCTAGAAGAACATTTCTGCCATGTCATTTCAAAATCCTTCCATGCAACTAAGATTAAGAGCCCTGACAAATCTGGACGCACTAACATACGCGCAGACATAGCGGCGACTATCGAGCTCGCCGCAAGCGGGCTCGACTAAAACTGTAGGATCAGATCTATATAATTCCATAAGTAAACAGAGCAGACCGTGATCAGAAGGCTCCTACAGGAGTCATCTGATCTTGGTGTACGCTGTTTGCAAGGGCGTGAACAAGTGCTTATATGAGGGAAAAGGTTAAAGGATTAATATACATGTGTATAAAAATGGAAGCTACAAGAAAAACTAAGTCTGTTGCTCATTTGGTACATTTAATTGACTGACAAATGCCTTTCGATGATTCACCAACAGAAATCTGTCGGAACATCAAATCCCAATCTTGGTGCAGTGACCAGCCCAGACTGACGAACAAAAATAAACTCCACAGACAATAGACAAGACGAACTGATCACTGCACAAAGTGGAGATACAATAATTACACTATAAATCTGCATTATGTATTCTGGTTTCAAATAAATAACACATACATACATGACATTTTCAAATACACCATCACATATACATGTATCGTACAACCCCTCTGAACAGAACATTAAATTCAGTATAAATATCGGTCTTGGAGACAGTTGGCAGCTTAATGGAGGATGAAAGTCATGCAGAAAGCTCCTAGAGGAGCTTTCTGTATGACTTTCATCCTCCATTAAGCAGCCACCTACCAAAAAGTATCTAATTTCTTCTCTACTAGAATTCCGGTTTAGAGGGGTTTTACTGTACACCAAAAATAACACAACTATGTACCCTAATTACTCTTAATATTTGGAAAAACTTGGGAAAACAGTGTAGACCCAGATCAAACTCCACCCTAAAGGAGTAGTTTGATTTGGGTCTTCACTTTTTGCAACTCTGTTGCAAAATAGTGCCAATTTGTGACTCATTCAGGCTTTTTAACTGATGGAGAATAATGGCTAAAATACCATACTGGAAATTAATTAGATCTACATCATGAGAAAATGTATCTGCAGAACTAAATAAATCGCAGAGAATCAGTGCCTTGAACACTCTAATAGTTTTACCATTCAAAGGCTGAGTTTTCTCATTGCTAATGGTCACGAGTCCATTTAATATGAAAGTATTAACCCTTTACTCCATGAATATTCATGTGAGAAATAACGACATCATGCATATTGACTTTTAGAATGACACATGAACATGGGAATTTTTGTTGAAAACAGAAACTAGAATCATATCTATATTATGTCATAAGCAAACAGAGCAGAACCAAATCAGACCACTCCTACAGGAGCCATCTGGCCTGTGTCTACTCTGTTTGCCAAGGCGTAGAAAGGCATATCTATGGAGTAAAGGGTTCGTAATAAATTGTAAAATATTTCAAAGTTTTAAAAACAAACAGTACATTCATACTACACCACCACCCTCAGTTATCACACAGAAGTAGTCTAGAATACACACACACACATCTATATATCACATTATGCAAGCAAATACAAATAAATGAATCTACAACACAGCTGGAGGCAAAACAAATAACAGTATGCTCCAAGTAACACATATATATCTTGACTGTAACCCTTTACAACAAGAATATTCTTACTCCAGGAATATTCTTGATAGAAATGTCATTCTGAATATTAATTACAGTATATGAGTTTTGAAAGTGGCATATTAACAACAGAAAGTTGCCATGACAGAAACTGTGCAATCAGATCAATGTTATCACATAAGCAAACTGGGCAAACCTGGTACAGATGAAGACCCATTACCTCATAAGCTATTTTTAGACCCAGCCCCTTTGAACAGATCCACCGAAAAGGAGCATTTATTACACAAAAGAGAAATTTTAGAAATGTATAGTTTAGAAACCATTGTGATAAATAGAGCATTTGCTCCTATGGAGCAAATGCTCTATTTATCACAATGTGTTTCAGAAATTGGCATTTACAGAGGCGTCAATCTGAGGGAATGGGTTAAACAGTGACAGAGATCTAAGTGATCCTTATTAATTCTGTACTCCATAGATATGTCTTTTAAAACCTTTGTCAACAGTACACCAAGATCAGACGGCGCATGTTGGATCTGTCTCATCAGCATGCGCGCTGTTTGCTTATGAAATTTCAACAGATCAGACCACAGTTTCTACCAGTACCTAAAACTCCTGTGTACCTATGGCATTCAGCAAATAAATATTCATAATGTCATTTATATTTCTCAAATGAATACTCAACAGGGAAAGGGGTAAATAAAGTAACCAGGATTAACTGCAATTACGGACTACTGACTTTAACCCTTTACTCCATGAATATTTTATGTAAGAAATAAGGACATCATGAATATTAATTAATTACATGTATTATCTTATAATGGCATATGAACGCAGGAAAATTGCCAATGTAGAAACAGTACAATCAAAACTACATGTATATATAAGCATAAACAGAGTAGATCCTGATCAGACGGCTCCTATAGAAGCCATTTCATCTCGTTCTACTCTGTTTGCAAAGGCACAAAACCTTTACTCCATAAATACGCCTTTCTACACCTTTGCAAACAGAGTAGACCCAGATCAGATGGCTCCGATAGGAGCCATCTGATCTGGGTCTGCTCTGTTTGCTTATGAAATAATATAGATATGAGTCTATAGTTTCTGCCATTGCCAAAATGTCCTGTGTTCATGTGTCATTATAAAACTAACTAATAAATATTCATGATGTCATACTTTTTTTACACGAATATTCATGGTATACTAATAGAGTAATGGGTTAAAACATCCCAGCAACCACCATGAATCACATCATTAATAATTTATGACAATGTGATAGAGACATTTAATTTTACATCTGCTATAATTCACTTCAACCAGATTCAACTTAGCTTTGGAAAAGTGAAAACTTCTAGTACATGTGTCTGCTGTCTTCCATTATTCAAGATATATGCATTTTAATTAACCATTTTCTTCATATAAATGCATTTTCACTCATTTGCAAACAGAGTAGACCCAGATCAGACAGCTCCTATAGGAGCCGTCTGATCAGGGTCTGCTCTTTTGCTAATAGTATTAGAAAGATTTGTTTCTGAATGTAGACCCAGATCATATGGCTCCTGTATGAGTTGGATGATCAGGGTCTGATATGTTTGATTACTTTATAATATAGATCCGATTGTAGTTTCTGCCATGGCAAAACTTTCCTGTTTTCATATAACATTTTAAAACTTCATCTAATCAATATTCACGCTGTAATCATTTCTTATATAAATATTCATGGAGAAATGGCTTATCCCTTTACTCCATAAATACCAATTTCTACGCCTCTGCAAACAGAGTAGAGACAGATCAGATGACTCCTGTTGGGACTGTCAGATCAGTGTCTGCTCCGTTTGCTTATGAAAAGTAAAGGCTTAAATTTAATTTTCAATTTGTACTACTGGATGGTCAATCTGTAAAATTTGAAAACAGATAAACAATGAATATTTATGTAAGAAATAATGAATTCATGAATATTAATTAGATTAATTTTTACTATTATGTCATACACAAACAGAGCAGACCCTGATCTGATGGTTCCTACAGGAATTTTGGGTCTACTCTGTTTGCATTTAAATTTTACTAAGTGAATCGAGAAATATAAAGGAGAGAAAATCTACAACTTATCAACAATGTTACCTAAACACACACATAGCCAAAAACAGTTTCAACTCTCATCTCTCACAAATAAAACTATGTCTACATGGCACAAGTTATCTACTTTTTGATAAACCTTTTTTCTCGATGCATGATTTCAATTACCCTAAGCATTCATACAGACACACTTGGGTCACCAGTGCAGAACAAGATCTTACTCTTCCTGAAAGAGCAGTTTGATCTGGGTCTACACTTTTGCTACTATAGTTTGCTAATATATTTCAAGTTATCAGTATGGTGCCATATTGATTTATTCAGATTTACTGACTGGTGGAGATTGGATGTCTGAATCCATAACCCATTACCTCACAGGCTATTTTTAGATACAACGTCTTTGAATAAATCTACCGAAAAGGAGTATTATTTAGAGAAAAGGAAATTTTCTAGAATTTTTTAGTTTGAAACCATTGTGATAAGTTTATCACAATGGTTTCACAAAGTGACTTTTACAGAGTTGTCAATATGAGGGAATGGGTATGTAATAAATTATTGCCTATTTTCAGATCTACTGCAAAAGAGCATTTACTAGAGAAAAGGACATTTTTTGAATTGTTTAGTTTTGAAACTACTGTGATACTGCTCTATTTATCACAATGTTTTCAAAGAGTGACTTTTACAGAGATGAGGAATGGGTTAATGTAATATATGTATATCCTCTTATACATCATGATAGCTCTTGAATACAATACAGCCCATGATCAAAGAACTTCTATTGAATCTGGGCCTGTACTGCATGTACAGTAAAAACTTGATACTACCAAATTTTAGTAATGAAGAATTTATGTCTTTGTAGGCAGGTGGCTGCTTAATGCAGGGTGAAAGTCAAGCAGAAAGCTCCTCTAGGAGCTTTCTGCATGACTTTCACCCTGCATTAAGCCGCCACCTGTGTTAAAGATCAATAATGGTACGTGTTTGAATGTTCATAGCATTGAGTTTTTAACTGTATTTACAATTAAAAGTTTTTCGCTTCGAATAGAGTTTGGCTGAGATATGGGCAGAATGCCAAATCCTACAGCAATGTAATGCTTACGTATAAACCTGGACAACACAGGCAAAAATACACAGTGGAATGTCTACTACTGAAAACCAACTCACATAACTTACATTAAACAAAAACAAAGAACATCAATGTCAATAGGTGATACAAAAATATTATTTTACAAACAAGCTGAAAGTTTAAAAGAAAGTAGAAAGACATTCATACATACATGTATTTCATTCAACTAATCATTTGTTATTATCAGTAATTCATCAATGCAATGTCTGGAGTACATTCATAATATCAACTCTTTAAATGCTTCATGATTTTTCATCTGCAACAATTGTCGTCTGCTTCAATTCTTAAAAGAAAATTTCTCTGATCTATTTTAAAAAATATGGTCAAAGTGTTAAACAGTTTGGACCCTGATGAGACAACATATCATGTGGCGTCTCATCTGGGTTCAAATTGTTTGCATAGGTAATAGTGCTTTCGCCTCAAGTGTGCAAAGAGCTAAATCTCTGGTGTCTTTCATAACTCTGGGAATTCCTTTCCCAATATAAGTTAAAACATCAGAGTTAAATGCATAATTTTTTCCACTGATTACACTATGCCATGTAAAAAAGGTATATTCGGGATTCTGTAAACAGCATAGACCCAGATAAGCTCCTGTAGGATCTGGATCTGCTCTGTTTGTTTATGGAATTACAAATGTATATAAATCTGATTCTACACTCTCTGCTGCAGTAAGAAATTCCTTCGTTAAAATGCAGTAAAATACTTTGGCTCATTAATATTCATGATATTATTTCAATCTGGAATATTAAACAGGAAAAAAGTTCAATCACCACCAACCCCTATGTTGTGATCACTCTTTATAATCAGCATATATAAGGTTGAGTGGAGAAATAAATGAGATATTCTTACAAAAAGTATTAAACCCTTTATTCCATGAATATCCATATTAGAAATAATGGCATCATGAATATTAATTAGATTGTTATAAAAGCTCATGGACATAGGAACTTTTGGCCATGGCAGAAACTAGAATCAGATTTATATTTTATCATAAGCAAACAGAGCAGACCCTGATCAGATGGCTCCTACTGGAGCCATCTGATCTGGGTCTTCTCTGTTTGCAAAGGCAGAGAGTAATGGAGTAAAGGATTTATGTTAATTTATACATCTTATCTATCCCTCTGTTCCTACAAGCAATTGTTCACACATAAATTAATGAATACACATATTAATCTTTCACCAGCGAAATGATATAACTTTCCATAACCATTGGTCATTTTGTGAATAAGTAGGTGTGGCCTGCACATAAAACTAATGAATATTCATGACTCATTACCATGACACTCTGAAGGATTTCTAACATCCTTATCAAAATGAATGTATAATGGGATGTTCTAGCTCTTCCAAATTTGACCATGAAAAAAATCTCATCATACAGAGAAATTGTGATCAATGTAAACAAAAATATCTGAAACCAACAAGCATCTGATGATAAGATTATGGTTCATTTTTCATTTAACCCTTTACTTCATAGGCATGTCATTTTGCACTTTTGCAAACAGAGAAGACCCAGATCAGACAGCTCATGTAACATTTGTCTTATCAGAGTCTGCTCTGTTTGCTTATGGAATAATATAGACCTGCTTCTCCAGTTCCGTTGTTCATGTGTAATTATATTAACCCTTTCCCTCAAATAAATGCATTTTCACATCTTTTCAAACAGAGCAGACCCAGATCAGACGGCTCCTATAGAAGGTCTGCTCTGTTTGATATTGGAAGTTGATAGATCTGCTTCTTTAGTTTCTAAAATGGCGACAATGTTCCACCATCTATATTTCATTATAACTATTTTGTCCACAAATATTCAAAAGGTATTAAAATTTGGAACAAATATAGAACAGGGAAAGGGTTATAGATCAGAAGTCAGTGATTTTATGTTTCATGAATATTCATGAGGTAAAGGGTTAACACTTTAAAACAAGTTTCACAATTCATTTATTCTGTGCATATTTAATACTTTGCAAGATCTGAATAACTAACAATAACTCTCTCAACAAATGTGCAAATAAGGTCCCATTCTTATCAATGCTAAATCTGAAATGGATGATGTGTTTCTGGAATTCAGTTTAACCCTTTGCCATTTGAATATTCATGAAAGAAATAATGACATTATGACTATTAGCTGAATTTGTATAATGGTATAGGGCGAATCTCTGTTTGTAAACAAACCCGTCGATTTCGCGCATGCGCAGTTTACTGGTGGGCAAAAAGACCATTACCTACCTATGTAACCCTATGTAAAGGGTAGGAAACAGTTAGCCTACACATCATTTAATGACTGTGTTGGTTTTGAATTGTTGATTTCTGTACATTTACTGTATCCTCTGACTATAATGACAATTATGGTTTAGTTTCTAAGGATAGATATAACAAGAAGATTGAATAAATCGGCCCTATAAACTACCAGCTGAACTTTGAAGAAAAAAACACGCACAAAAAACCCGATCCCTTGATCTGGCCTTTCTTTGAAATGGGAGACATTCTTATATATTTGTTGGACATGCCTGATATGTCGAATAATTTAGATCAACAATATTAAAAAAATTAATTCTTGTTTTATTTCAATAAGATCTAGATAATGAGTTATACAGTCTCATGTCGTTCATTCGTGTGTTGTAAATTGTCTTTCTGGCTACTATACAGTACCGCAGCAGATCTAATAAAAGTATTTTAGAATAGATCTAGATCACATCTATATTATCTTTAGAACTATATTTCACAATAAACTACCTTTTTAAATATACATGTATCTAAATCGTTGGGATTTAATTATGCTTAGCCATAGACCTAATTAGTCAAAACATAGTTATCTTCCATTGTTCGGGAAGCTATTTAACAAATCATAACTTTAGACAATTGGCACATAGTTTGGTAGTTGTCACAATAGAAGAATTCCTGTTACGTAATAGTTCATAACTTTGTTGATAAGACAGTTTGTGATAGATGACAGTTCCGTACGTGATCGCTGACCCTTGTCCCCTGCTGAGAAATAAGGGGATTGGCACCTTTGATCGTTACTGTTAGGTCTAGTAAGTAAATTAGCAGTATTTCGGCTGAGTAAGTAATGCAATAATACAGTCTCCAACTGTCTTAAACAATTCATTTTTAGTACTCAAAAAAATCGTGTGCATTGTTAGAATCTTTGAATGCGGTGAATAAAAGTACTGAATAAAAGTACTGACATTTGCAAAATGTAGACCCAGACAATATATATATATAGCTAAACAAGCAACCCTATGACCAGGGTATTCACTGTTTATTATTCAAAATCATATAGCAAATTTAAGTCTTATTATATAATGAATGGGATCTACAGTTAAACAATGATGGGTCATTCCACCTTAAAATTAAAGCATTCAAAGATGTAACTCTTTCTCTAATATAAGCGTGTGTTCGTGTATTTGCAAACAGCGTAGACCCAGATCATACTGGGGCTGCTCTGTTTATTTATGAAATTGTAATAGGCCCGACTCCTCAGTTTCTACCAACAAATCAATCCTGTCTACAAATGGCATTAGAAACATTAGCTTATAAATAGTCATCATATCATTATTTCTTACATGAATACTGAGCAGGGAAAGGGTTTGTGCATTTTAACAATATTTTCATTTTTTTTATTATAATTTTGTACTGTGCATTACCCATGCTTTGAAAAGCTTATATCTATCAATTCCACAGGTTGTCATGTCAAACTGTTGTTATTTTTGTTACATAGCCGGCAAATAGTTAATTGTAGATCTGTCGTGTTATTTGGTGTACAACCGACTCCAATTATAGATGTTTGTATCGTGTAAATTCATCTTCCAGAATCAATTTTCGGTTCATTTTTATGTTTTCACATGTACTATCGATGTAACTATCATCAACGATTGCACCATAATCGTTTTTTATTAATTTTAACAGAAGTTTTCAAAGTGCTGTCAATGTTTCTGTTATTGTTTACATATCAGCTGTCAATCTTTTTGCCCACCAAGCTTTTCTCGGCTAAGATAACAGGTGCGCGTGACGTCACGGCGATTCGCCCTATATGTACACAGTCTTATCTACTATAATTTCATAAGCAAACAGAGCAGACCCTGATCAGACGGCTACTACAGGAGTCGTCTGATCTGGGTCTACTCTGTTAGCAAAGGCATGGAAAAGCATTTGTATGAAGGAAAGGGTTAATTGAAGATGCAAGTGAACTTGTGTCAAACAGTTCTGTCGATTGTTAATCTAATTATTCAGATAGACAAATAGTGCCGACCCCGATCAAACCGCTCCTGATGGAGTCATTTGATCTCGGACTACACTATTTGCTACCATGCTCGTCTACTTTAAAGTTATCAGTATTGTACCAATTAACCATTTTCTCCGTAAATACGCCTTTCTACACCTTTGCATGCTCTGTTTGCTTATGGAATAGCATAGATTTGATTCTACAGCTTCTGCAACGGCCAAACTGTTTTGTGTTCATTAGCAATTACAAAAATTAATTTAATTAATATTCATGATGTCATTATCTCTTACATAATATTCATGGAGGAAAATGTTAACTTTATCCAGCTTTACAAAATAGTGGAGAAGTGAGGTTGTGTGTCTGAATACAGTAAAACCTCTCTATAACGGCCATTAAATTTCATCAAGTATTTTGTGTTAAAGGCAGGTGGTTGCTTAAAACAAGGTGAAAGTAAAACAGAACGCTCCTATAGGAGCGTTCTGATTTACTTTCACCTTGCTTTAAGCATCTTCCTGCCCTAAATACCAACTAATTAACACAATTTAGTGGCCGTTATAGAGAGGTTTTACTGTACATCAGAGTAACAGTAGGTGCATACTCAGATACTAAAATCTTCATTTCTCCATCAAATCAAATCTTGTGACCATTCTTTAGAATTGTCTCGAAGAGACGATTCTAAATAGTGGTCACAACATTGGGTTTGATGGAGAGAAATAAAGGAGTTTATTCTTGAAAATATTTTAATTTACACGTCTTATTTGGACCTCTGTACAAAGAGTAGATATTTTGGAAATAGTTCAATCCAAGACACTTTCAAGCCAGACCCTGATACTGAGAACATGTGTATCTTAGAATCTATGTCAACATTTGTACCTATACTGCTTTCATATGATGGCAATTTATGTTGACTAGATGACCATTACCACTTTCCTGCCATTTCTTTGTACAAACACGATTGAATATACATATACCAGTGCATTCATTGGAATATTTGCTGTTTGTTTTATTTGAATATCAAAAACAATTTCAATCTATAAATGCCAGCTTGGTCAATTTTAACCCTTTCCCTCAAATAAACACTTTTTCACACATTTGCAAAAAGAGTAGACTCAGATCAGATGGCTCCTACAAGAGCTGTCTGGTCAGGGTCTGCTCTATTTACTTATGGAAATTCATAGATCTGATAACGCAGTTTCCACAACAATGAAAACAAGCTCTTTTCCATTTCACCGATTCTGTTCATGAATATTCATGAGGTGTAGAAATTTTGAATAAATATGAAACAGGGAAAGGATTAACCTTCAGCACTCCAACTGGCAAATTAGTAACATCCATCGGAGACAGGATCCAGATGAGATACTGAGTAACATTGTGTCTCATCTGTATCCAAGCTAGTTGTCCAAGGTTATAAAACTTCTGAGTCTGAGATCATTCTCAAGGATCTGATTGGTCAGATTCTGAGCAAGCTCAGAATCTGACCAATCAGATGCTTGAGAATGATCTCAGAATCAAGCAAAATGTTTTATAATCTCGGGTCATATGTTTTGAACTAAACATAGAAGCAATAATCTGCTTCAAACCTTGAAGCAGATGACAATAACTGAAGAAAACAGAGTGTTAATTAACCCATTCCCTCATAGGCTATTTACAGATCCAACCTCTTTGAATAAATCTACCAAAAAGAAGCATTTACTACAAAATGGAACTTTTTAGAATTGTGTAGTATTGAAACCAATATGATAAATAGAGCATTTGCTCCTATGGAGCAAATACTCTATTTATAACAATGGTTTCAAAAAGTAACTTACACAGGCGTCAATATGAGAGAATGGGTTAAAGATTACAATTTTTGTGTTTTACACAAGTTACAATGTATATACAAGAGATCATATATATACAAACATCTCGGAAAAATCTACAACAATAAAGAAAATTCATTCCGATAAAAATTTGTCACATTTACATACAAACTAGATTTAGGAAGCAGAAAGTTCAACAACTGGCTTTGTATTCACAGGCAGATTCTCAGAATCAAAACTCAAACTTCTAAATCCTTTTCTTGAAATTCCAGTTTTACACCTTTGCACACAGTGTATATCAGATGTCTGACCACAAGGTTATAAATGTCTGAGTCTGAGGTCATTCTCAAGTATCTGATTGGTCAGATTCTGAGCAAGCTCAGAATTTGACCAATCAGATGCTTGAGAATGATCTCAGACTCGAGGAAAAAGTTGTATAACCTCAGGGCCTGATCAGGGTCTGCTAAGTTTGCATGAGGAATAATATTGGCATGAATCTAAGAATGAATTTGTGAACACAAGTCCTGATTTTAAATCATGATAGGGTCAACGTTTCAAAGTTTCAACAATAAAACATGCAATTATCTCTGTCTACCAATCATTACTACAGTCTGGTAATTAGGTTCATCTAAACCTTTTCTCTGTTGAATATTCATGTAAGAAGTAACAACATCATGAATATTTATTAACTGAAATTTTATAACGGCATACATACACAAACGTTTTTTGTATTGGTAGAAAGTTAGAAACTTCAGAATCAGATATAAGCAAACAGAACAGACACAATGATCAGACGGCTCCTACAGGAGCCATCTGATCTAGAATAAGATCTTTTCTGTTTGCAAGGGTTTGAAAAATTCTTTATATTAAGGAAAGGATTAATTAAAACAGTTTATTCTGCTGATGACAGAAAGATTCTAACCATCAGCCATATCCTCTGTTTCCCATAAATAATTCAAATTTTAAGAACACATTTATCCACTATGAAAGACTGTCACGATGTCTATTTTGGGTAAACTCTTCGGCTGCTCAGTCTGTGGCCAGGGGCTGGAGCAGCAGGCTGTTTGAAACCCTGGTTGGCCTGGAACTGAGCTGGGTTGAACATGGCTGGCATGCCTGATGGAGGGGCTGCCTCCGACTTCTGAAAACACAGTAATAATATGTGAAATCAATGAGGCTTAATTCAATCCTTTACCTCAAAAATTAATTACATGTATGCAAGAATCTATCACTTAATGAATATTCATTGATTACATTTGTATAAGGGTACAGAAGCAAGGGAACTTTTTGCTGCATCAAAGACTTTAGAATCAGGCATATACAGTTCTTTAGTTCAGTTCAAAGTTTGTATAGTTTCAGAGCAGACCTTGATCAGACAGTTCCTACAGGAGCAGCTGATCTGGGTCTACTATTCTCATTCAGAAAAGCTACTGTAGACTCTGCAGCAATCTATCTACTCTCCAGATATGACACTGTATCATCTCTGATAAATACTCCCAGGAATATTACATTTTTTAAATGGCGTTTCTTGCATTTTGTACACAGGTGGTTGCTTAATGCAGAATGAAAGTAATGCAGAAAGCTCCCAAGCTTTCATTTACTTTCAGCCTGCATTAAGCTACCACCTGCATTTTGAAAAAATCTATATTTATTTAATGCTGCATAATTCATAACCATTTTCAGACACAGTGTAGACCCTGAACAAACAGGTCATTCATGGGTCATTTGATCTGGGTCTGCACTATTTGCCTAAGTTTGTCTGTCTGAATACTTATACAGTTATAATATCTAAACTCCAAAACCATTTACGTCCAAACTTGTGTATGTTTGTGTGATATAAAGCGGTATATGACAGATTTAATAAATGTAGTAAAACCCCTTTAAACCTGAATTCTAGTAGAGAAGAATTTAGATACTTTTACGCAAGTGGCAGCTTAATGTAGGGTGAAAGTCATGCAGAAAGCTCTTGCATTAAGTTGCCACCTGTTAGACCGATATTAAAAGACCGATATTTATATTAAATTTAATGTCCGGTTTAGAGGGGTTATACTGTACATATTATAACCATATTATAACCATCCCAGGTGCAGTAGTTCCCTTAAACCTTTACTTTATGAATATTAACATAAGAGATTGTGAATGTATGAATATTTATTTTGCTTAATTTTTATGACGGTATTCTTAACCCTTCGCTTGCTATTTCTGTCAGTATACCTACCTGTAAATAGTGAAGACCCAGATGAGACAGCTCCTGCAGGAGCTGTCTCATCAGGGTCTGCACTATTTACAAGTTGATTGTGCAACCAGTGCACTCCACAGCAGTGATTGCACAGCGAAATACTTGTACACAGTGAAGATATATGTAATTATACAACAGGGCATGGGTAAAGAAGGAGAAATGTATTTTAAAATTCAGCAAGAGAAGGGTTAGACCTTTACTATAAGAGATTATGACTGTATGAATATTTAACCCTTTTCCTCATATGGCTGGCGTTTGATGCCTCTGTTTGTCACTTTATGAAACCATTGTGATAAATACTGCATTTTGCTCCATTGTGTTCATCATAATGGTTTCAAAACAACAGAATTCTATAATTTTACTTTTCTCTAGTAAATGCTCCTTTTTGGTAGATTTATTCAAAGAGATTGGATCTAAAAAAAACCTCTGAGAGAATGGATTAACTATGCATAACTGTGACACATCATTGAAAGATGAAACACTTTTCTAAACTGTTGTTCAGGGGAAATGATAAGATGTGCAAATCAATACATGTTAAGCATAGTTCCTTTATTTCTCTGCCAAACCCCATGTTGTGACCCTCTTTAGAACTGTCTCTTCAAACTTTTAATAAAGAACTGAGAACAATTCAGACAGGTGGCTGCTTAATGCAGGGTGAAAATTGTGCAGACAGCTACCAGAGGCGCTTTTTGCATGACTTTCACCTTACATTAAACTGCCACCCGTCTCCAAGACCCATATTTATACTAAACTGAACATACAGTTTAGAGGGGGTTTACTGTTTAGGCCATAAAAAGCCCAACACTGTGGTACACTGCACTCGAACACAGGTTCAGATCAAACCAAATGCTAATGCTGTGCAGTTACCTAGCAACCCTTTCAAAGTGTTGTTACCATTCCTGCAATTAATTGAACAACAAATGAAACAATTAACTAACAACAATTACATGTACTGTAAACTCCTCTACAACCCTTATCAGCCCATTATGAATATTAACCCATTCCCTCCGAGACTGTTTTTAGACCCAGCCTCTTTGAATATAAATCTACCGAAAAGGAGCATTACCTATAGAAAAGGACAATTTTAGAAATTTGTAGTTTGAAACCATTGTGATAAATAGAGCATTTGCTATTTATCAGAATGGTTTCAATATGTGATTTGTACAGAGGCGCCAAAATGCGTCACTAGGAGGGAATGTGTTAATTACTTTTACCCTTTCCCTTTGAAAATTCATGCAAGAAATAATGACATCATGAATATTTAACAGCTGAATTTTACAAGGGCAGACAGGAGGTTTGGCACTGGTAGAAACTGTACAGTCAGCTCTTTTAAATTTATAGTTTCATAAGCCGATGACTGATCTTTGCAAACATCGAGGACCGGGAACAAACAGTTCCTATATTACCAGTCTGCATGATCAGGGTCTACTCAGTTTTCTTATGGAATTACATAGATCTTATTCTGCAGTTTCTGTTAACCCTTTCGCCTTTTCCTATAGGAGCCATCTGATCAGGGTCTGCTCTTTTTGCTTTTGACGTGCTATAGATCTAATTCTGCAGGCTTTGTCAATGCAAAAATTACTTTTTAAAGTTTACATTATAAAACTTATGCTAATAAATATTAACAATTTCATTGTTTCTTACATGAATACTGAACAGGGAAAAGGATAATTAACTTTGTTTTGACAATGGCACAATATTTTTTCCCATGGCAGAAACTGTAGAATAAGCAAACAGAGTCAACCCTGATCAGAAGGCTCCTACAGGAGCTGAGTCTTCTCTGTTTGCAAACACATCATAAGGCATGTCTACCATGTAAAGAAATTATAAAGCATTAATATTTCACTGAAAAAGTCGGAACAGTATCTGTATGATCAAGTGTTAGGCTTGCATAGATATTATAAGATTAAGCAAAAGCAATGTACTAAAATAGTTACGGTATAATAAGAATCAGAGCTACAGTTAAGATGCAGAGTGACAGATAAAGGTGTGTACCCAAATACTAAAATAGTACCCAAATACTAAGGCATGTACCCAAATACTAAAATCGTCATTTCTCCACCAAACCCTATACTGTGACCACTCTTTAGAATAGTCTCTTTGAGATGATTCTAAAGAGTGGTCACAGTATAGGGTTTGGAGGAGAAATAAAGGAGATATTCTTAAAAATGTTTAAATTTATGCATCTTATCCGGACCTCTGAACAATGTCAAACTGTAAATTGTCCGAATACTGAACACACCAAATTTACATTTCCTGAAACCAGAAGCGATCTACTGAACACAGTTATGCAAAACTCAAACTATTCAAACTGTAAATTGTCCAACTACAGAACACGCCCAGTTACCTTTCCCAAAATATTTTGTATCTCTCTTGAAAGAGAGCTCATTGAGCTAGTCCGTGACAGCTGAAATCAAAATAACCCACAATGCACCAAAACATTTCAAAGCATAAGCAAACAGCTGGGAAAACATATCCTAAAACTGTAATCCTAAATATTCAGATAAATTTAACCCTTTCCTTCATAAAAAACATGTTTTCATGCATTTGCAAACAGAGTAGAACCAGATCAGACGGCTCCTAGTCATCTGATCAGGGTCTTCTCTGTTTGCTAATGGAATTTGCAAATGGATCTGATCCTTTAGTTTTTAAAATGACAACAATGTTCCACCTTCCATATTTCATTATAACTATTTTATACATGAATATTCATTAGATATTGAAATTTGGAATAAACATAAAACAGGGAAAGGGTTAAGCAAAAAGTGCAGACCCAGATCAAACAGTTCTTGAAGGAGAAGTTTGATCAGGATCTAAACTATTTGCTACTCCATCTGCATCATTTAACCCTTTACTCCATGAATATTTATGTAAATAATGACATTATGAATATTAATTAGATTAATTGTTATACAAGCACATGGATAAAGGAATTTTCAGCCATGGTAGAAGCTGTAGAATCATATCTATATTTTATCATAAGCAAACAGAGCAGACCTTGATCAGACGGCTTCTATAGGACCATTTGATCTGGATCTACCTCTGTTTGCAAAGGCATATTTATAGAGTATAGGGTTAAAGTTATCAAAATGCTGCAAAAATGACTTATTCAGCTCTTAAAATTGGTTGAGAGGGGAGCAGGGGAGAATGGGTGTCCAGGTTTATTAGGGTATCAAGGCTCAAGTAAAATGCTTTTATATGAAGGAAAGGGTTAAGATTATGGGAAAAGTATGAGAAAACACAATCCACTGTACCAACAAATAAAGAATATATCATCAAAAATAAATAATAATACATGTATGTAAAAAAAAAAATCATCAGGGAGACTGGTGGAATGAAAATGGAAATGGAATACTAAAAAGACATTTTCCACAGTCATAAACCATTACCTCATAGATTATTTTGAAACCAAACCTCTTTGAATAAATCTACTGAATAGGATGCTAGAATTTATTTTTTTTAATTATGAAGTTTTGAAACAATTTCTCGGTTTATCACAATGAATTCAAACAAGAGCAACATGCGGCGCCAACACTCGTCTGATTTGGTACCTGTCCACTAAAAGAATTAAGGGCCATAACTCCATAACTTGGATACCAAGAGTTATGGTTCTTATGTAGGGGCCTTTTCCTCAATGAGATCTACAAACTTATAAAGTTTCATTTTGATACCTCTTATACTTTAAGTAATGAGCTACATTACAGTTTTTGCACCACGATGACGATGATACCTACAACTACCGGTACGTCCCAGTGATCACAATAGCTCCACATTTCTTCGAAACAGACAAGCTAAAAATGACTATTACAGAGGCGTCAATATGAGCAAATGGTGAAGATTGTATAGATGTTTTCTTTTTCACAACCTAAAAATCCTGTATTTATGTTAAATTAGATATGAATATAAATGACCCCATAAATATTCATGAAGGAATGGGTTAAAACAAGGAATGGGTTAAAACAAGTCAAGTATTTGCAGCGCCACAGGAGAAGGTACCTTATGCCAAATGAAAACAGATTAGTCACAAGACATGATGAGGGTCACAATGTTGGTCACTCAGCAGGTTCAGAAGCTTACAAGACACCACAAGAAACCACTCACAGTGCCATAGATTATGAGTCATATTTCAGGTAAAGTAGAACCCCTCTAAGCTGGAATTTTATTCACCCATTCCCTCATCTGCTATTTTTAAACCCAACCACTTTGAATAAACCTACTGAAAAGGAGCATTTGCTAGAGAAAAGGACACTTATACATGTATATAGATTTGAAACCATTGTGATAAATAGAGCATATGCTCCACAAGAGCTTTATTTATCACAATGGTTTCAAAAAATGACTTTTTCAGAGGTGTCAAAAGGCATCAATATGCATAAATGGGTTAAAGAACAAATTGGGTCTTTTAGGCAGGTGGCTGATTAACATGGGGTGAAAGTCATGCAGAAAGCTCCTTTAGGAACATTAACCTGCATTAAATTGCCACTTGTCTGAAGGACCAGTTTTGATACTTATTTTAACATCCAGTTTTGAGGGGTTTTACTGTATTAATATGGTCTGATCTGGGTCTATTCTGTTTGTTTGCAAAGGAACGAAAAAGCATTTATATAAAGGATTAAGCTATGAAAATTGTAGCAGAAAATAAATTTTGAATATGGCAACGCATGGCAGTAAAAGAATGCAGATTTGTAAAGAAAGTGCAGAATGCTTGTGAAAATTACTTATGACTAAATCTCATTTTTGCATGAATTTCAAACCTACACTCAGATTCTGTAAGAAAGCCTCTACCATTTTGTTTAGAACAGTTTTTCATAAACAAACAATATACCAAAACCCCTTTTCCCGCAAAAAAAAATAATAACATATCCGCTCAAATTTGGATCTGGTGGAATTTTAACTACAGTAAAACCTCACTATAACGGCCTCTAAATTGTGTTAATTAGTTGGTATTTAGGGCAGGTGGCTGCTTAAAGCAAGGTGAAAGTAAAACAGAATGCTCCTGTAGGAGCGTTCTGTTTTACTTTCACCTTGCTTTAAGCAGTCTCAGTCTCCTGCCTTTTACACAAAATACTTGATGTAATTTAGTGGCCGTTATAGAGAGGTATTACTGTACTTCTGATTAATCAAGCTTTTGTGAAACTATTGACTGAGTGTCAAACAGCTTGGATCCTGATGAAACGCTCGAGTTACCCAGTGTATCTTCTGGATCCAAACCGTTTGCAAATGCTAGACAAAGGATAGTCGTATATGGGTTGATTGCCCTAAGTATTTAGACAGCAAACAGTATAGACCGAGATCTCACGGCTCTAGAAGGAGCAGTTTGATCAGGAGTCTAGTTCAAATTTTTCAATGCTCAATATTCATGTAAAAATAATAACATCACAAATATTTATCCGCTGAATTTTTATAATGTAAAATTTTCAATTCTGCTTTGAGAAAAATTGTAGAATCAGATCAACATCATGTCATCAGCAAACAGAGCAGACCCTGATCAGACGGCTCCTACAGGTCTAATCTAGGTCTACTCTGTTTGCAAAGATATGAAAAGGTGTTTATATGAAGGTAAGGGTTTAAGTTATATATGAGCAATGCAAAATTTGCCGTATTTCCTATATATATATATTTATTCACCGTCAACTGTGAAGAAACAAACAACTTTTGTGAAACTTTTCCCTCCATAACTTACTTGATCAGAGCTGTTACCAAGACTACTAACTTGATCAAAAGTGCTCCATGAATTGGATCGAGATATCTAGAAGACCAACATACATACCGTATTTACATCAAATATTCGGACATCCAATCTTCCCCATACACCATTTTACCAGCTTCTTAACCCTTTCCCTTTTCTATGTTTATTTCAAATTTCAATACCTACTGAATATTTATGGACAAAATAGTTATAATGAAATATGGAAGTTGCAACATTGTAGTCATTTTAGAAACTAAAGAAAGAGATCTATCAAATTCCATTAGCAAAACAGAGCTTACCTTGATCAGATGGCTCCTATAGGAGCAACATGATCTGGGTCTACTCTGTTTGCAGAGGTGTGAAAAGGTGTCTATTTGAAGGAAGGGTTTAACCGTTTAATCCATGAATATTCATGTATTCAAATTATCAATCTGCTGATACATGTTTTATTGGTAATGGCCCTAGTGTTATTATATTTTCTCTCTTGATATACTGTATAAACAACACGATTTCTTACCAAAATTAACCGATCATTAGCTAAGTGCTATAAAATCCACTTTAACCCTTTCAATGCTGTATTTTCAAAATGGAATGGTTCATCATTGTTTAATGATAGAGTTCATTCTGTAAGAAAGGGAACACCTGGTGGGAGGATTCTAATATTTTCAAACAGTGCAGACCCTGACCAAAGGACTCCTCTATGAGCCCTCTGATCTGGGTCTACACTGTTTGGATATCTTAGAACACTCCTCTCCCACATTCAATGGGTTAAAAGCAGACGTAATTCAGATTTTCAATCTACGGTAAAAGCAGATGAAAAATGACCTAAGTGCTTTAATGGCTTCTGTACTTGGAAAATGCAAGGAACTCAATCATTATATTGAGAGTCGCATTTTGCTGTAAACAGCCTAAAAATTCAGACACTCCACCTCCCCTCTTCATTAGTATGTAATGTTGAATAAGCTGGCACAATTTTGGTAGCTTTAATCAGAGCTACAGATAAAGGTGCATACCCAAATATTAAAGTCGTTATTTCTTCACCAAACCCTATACTGTGACCACTCTTTAGAATCCTCTCGAAGAGACGACTCTAAAGAATGGTCATAGTACAGGGTTTAATGGAGAAATAAAGAAGTTATTCCTTCTTATCTGGAGCTCTCTTTAACTTTTTTCCTGTGCAGAATTCATGTAAAAAATAATGATATCATGAATATTCATTAGCTGAATTTGGCATTCATATGAAGGAAAGGGTTAAATGAAACCAATGGTATGCACAATAGTGTACACTCCACTGAAGGAGCAGTTTCATCTGCACCATTTGACGAAGTTTGCTGGCCGAATATTAAGGGATGAGTACTTAAGTCCATTAGATGATGCATTGAATTGTTAAACAATCATAAACATATACTTGTAACATGAGAATACAGTTAGAAGGCTTAACTTATTTGGCACCATCGGTGAAACCTGTGATAACCTTTCCAAGCCGTTTGGATCCAGAGGACACGCTGAGTAACTTCGCGTCTCCTTAGGATCCAAACTGTTTGACACTTATTATATTTTTGTAAAAAAATTAAAGAAAACGCCAATTTGTAACTGGAAGCAGATGACAATCTTTGCAGGTGAAATTTATTTGGCGTCAAAAGGGTTAATATGTAAAATGTCATTTCAACCCATTACCGATGAATATCCATAAAATAAATAACTACTTTTCACGAACAAAGGACTTTTTGACCTTGTCAGAAAATGTAGAATAATCTTTCAAAAGCGAACAGAGCAGATCTTGATCAGACAGCTCATACAGGAGCCATCTGATTTGGATCTACTCTGTTTGCAATGTCCTTTAACCGTTTCCTCCATAGTCTAGTTTTAGATCCAACCACTTTGAATAAATCTACCGAAAAGGAGCATTAACTAGAGAAAAGGAAAATTTCAGAATTTTGCAGTTTGAAATCATTGTGATAAATAGAGCATTTGCTCCTATAGAAGCACATGCTCTATTTATCACAATGGTTTCAACAGGTGATTTTTGCAGAGGCATAAAAAGGCGTATTTATGGAGGAAAGGGTTAAAGGTGTCTCCATCCAGTGAAAGTTTGAAAGAATGTATCATTATGTGTTAGAAAATAAATTATATATTTCAGTACAGAGTACATATATATAAATTATGCATATAAAACAAAGAGGGTCAATGCCAAATCTGTTATTAAAATGGAAAAGGATTGTAAAACATATAGAGTATCGTATTATCCCTAATCTATATTACATCATAAGCAAACAGGGCAGACCCTGATCAGATGGCTCCTACAGGAGCCATCTGATATGGGTCTACCCTGTTTGCAAAGTTATAGAGTAACCATAAAAAAGCTCTCCTATGAGATTTCTGGATTGCTTTCTTTCTGCATTAAGCAACTACCTGTGTACCAGATACAAGAAGATCCTTTTAAAAACGTTACACACCCCGGAGCATTCATTAGAGATAATACAGTATAATATGTGTGATGCCGTTCCCTTAATGTACATTTTCACCTTTTCCATATTCTGCAGAAGTCTGATTTAAACTATCGGTCCCTACAAAAATACATTGACAAAAGTAGAAATCTATTAAAAACGCTAAAACAGGACAAATGTTGACAAATTGACTAACGCTGTGCAGCTTTACAACTCTGTGCTGAGGGCAGACTGGGTGTGTGAATATTTAGGATATATACAGTGCACTGATTTACTGGCTTCTCTCTAGTCTCTACATAGACACACCATTCCATAGTTACTGAAGCTCTACTTTATCTTGTCTAATATATATATACATTATATAATTATGACTGTTACATCACATTTACCCCTAGTTTGACTGCACTTCAAACAAAAATTTGACGTCTCTGAAAGTTCAATAAATGTTCTTAACCCTTTACTCCATAAATATGCCTTTCTACGACTTAGCAAACAAAGCAGACCCAGATCAGATGGCTCCTATAGGAGCCGTCTGATCAGTGTCTGCTCTGTTTGCTGAGGATATAATGTAGATACGATACTACAGTTTCTGCTATTGCCAAAAGTTCCTATGTCTATATACAATTATAACAATCTAATTAATATTCATGATGTCATTATTTCTTGCATGAATATTCATGGAGTAAAGGGCTATATGGATTGAAGAAAACATGAATATTGAAAAGTATCTATAACAAACGTAAAAGAACAGACCTTAATGTTTTATAATGCATTTGATTTTGAATAAAATAATGTCAATATGAACAAGAGAATTTTTGATCATGGCAAAAACTACAGAATCCAATCTGTATCATTTTATAAGCAAACAGAACAGAGCCTGATCAGACGGCTCTCACAGAAGCTGTCTCAATCTCTGGGTTTATCCTTTTGTAAAAATGTTAATAGGCTTATCTATGAAGTAAAGAAGAACTGTTTTATACCAGCTGGGCAGTCTATAATATTTTTTTATCAAATAAATCAAGCTGCAACATAAAAATATGTCAAAATGCACCAAAGCATCACATATAATGTAAACAAAAAGGGTCGGTAGCAGTCTCGAAACATTCAAACAGAATTGGGGAAAGGGCAGGCAAAGTTTAGCAATATTCACTATAGGAAACAAAATAAGAGAAGGGGCAGGTAATAATAGCAATATTAACCCTTTACTCCATGAATATTCATATAAGAAATAATGACATCATGAATATTAGATTAATTGCTATAACAGCACATGGACACAGGAATGTTTGGCCATGTCGGAAACTGTAGATTCATAACTATACCATATCACAAACAGAGCAGACCCTGATCAGACAGCTCCCATAGGAGCCGTCTGATCTGGCTCTACTCTGTTTGCAAAGGGCGTAGAAAGGCATATTCATGGAGTAAAGGGTTAACTATACAAAACAAACACCAAATTATGTAAAACTCACATTATCACTTGAGGGAGGTAACTGTAAGCCAGCACTGTTAGAGTTCACTGCCCCTGATTTTTCTTCCGGTATAGTTTCTTGCTGCTGTTGCTGAGGGACTGGCTCTGAAGCCTCTGCAAAAATTATCAAGAAAACATTATGGCCAAGTTGAACGTTTTCGACAAAAATTCCGCAATTATTCTATATTCCACATTTAAAGGGCCAAGTAGTTGTCCAACACGCAAATTAAGGACATTAATGCAGAAGTAATGTAACATCACTCTTTGACCCTTTTCCTAATGAATATTCAATTAAGAAATAATTATATCATGAATATCTAATTATATTTATTTTTAAGGTGATATATGAACACTGGAAAATTTGGCAAAGGCAGAAACTGAAGAATCAGATTTACACTATTCTACATAACCCTTCCCTTCATATAAACATCTTTTCACACATTAGAAAACAGAGATTACCCAGATCAGACAGCTCCTATAGGTTCACATAGACACTAAAGTAGTACTCCCCCCCCCCCCTTCCCAAGATGCACTCACACAATAAATTTGGAAATACCAACCCAAGGGGTATGTTCTATCATCCAGACAATTTCCCAGACAAATATTTACTAAAGCTGAAGAAAAGGTCAAGGTCACAGAGGCACCAAAGAATTATGTAACACTCCATCTTCCAATGATGCACACATGCAAGAAATTTGGAAGCCCTAACCCAAATGGTTGAGGCGAGATGGTCTGGACAAAATCTGAATGGAAGGATGGACAGACAGTGTGCAAACCTATAGTCCACTCTGGTGGCCGGTGGGAGCCTAAAAAGCTCCTTGCTTGAATGCTAATATAAAGTGTAAGTATTTAATATCCACGGTGATTATATCTTACATGTATACCAATTAGGTAAAAGAGTATTCAGCTACAACGGTTCTTTACATACCTGAAGTTCCTCCGGGGTTGAATATAGCCGGGGCTGAATGTGAGTTGGGTAGAGTGTTGAACAGGCTTGGGGGTACCTGGGATGTGGCTGAGGGCTTTGGGTTCATCACATCTACATATTGACTTCTGGCACCTATAAAAACAAAACAAACACTACCAAGTCAGTATGGCAGACTGGTTGTCTATGATTGGATCCAGATCAATTATATAAGGGCCCCTTCTGGAGTTACCTGATCTGGATCTACACTCTTCAGCCCATGCTAGCCCTCAAATAATTTCAGTTATTTTATTTTATTTCAAAACTTAATTTACAGTCAAGATTCAAAGAGAAAGGTTCAATTTTCAAAGTTGTTTTGATTAAGCTGATATGTGGTTTATATATCACGTTTTCCTGTACCAATAATAATAAATAATGATACCAGTTGAAATATTTCTAAGTGGTATGCTTAGACCAAAAATGGTACTCTTCGGTAATGGTACACTTCGGTAATGGTACGCTTTTTCCATAAACCTCTCCACCCTTTTGTAAAGCCAAATAATAATGTCAATTTGGCAACATTTTGAAATTAGATTGACATTGTAGCAAATAACAATGATCCTGATCAAACTGCTCCTTTAGTAGCAATCTGAAAAGGGTCTGCACTGTTAACACAAATTGAACTGTCTGAATACTTAGGGTAGAGCTCTAGATAAGATGCATAAATTAACCCTTTCCTTGTTAAGCCTTTCCCTGATGTATGTTTATTCCAAATATCAATACCTACTGAATATTCATGGACAAAATAGTTATAATGAAATATTGAAGGTGGATAAAAGGAAGGAATCTTGAAGGAGCAGTTTGATCAGTTCTATAGTATTTTCTAAATTTTCATTTTCCTTTAAAGCATCAAAGTGGTATCTGAACAGATTTCAGCTTTACATACCAGTGGAAAGAGGAGGTTTGATGCTCGAGTAATAAAGGCACACCAATAATCACAAAAACTCCCTAATGAACATGATAAACAGAACACCTTTAATTCACTGTCATAGTGTGCAGAATACCTTTCCCTCAAATGAGCAGAACACCCCCTCCCCCGTCATAATGAGCAGAACACCTTTCCCTCATAGTGCCATAATTAACAGAATACCTTTCCCATATACTGTCATAATGAACAGAATATCTTTCCTCCATAATGTCATAATGAACAAAACACACACACCCATACTGTAAAAACATATCCCAGAACTATCATAATGGACAGAACACTTCCCTCTTACTGTCATAGTGAAAAGAATATCTCAACCATACTGTCATAATGAACAGAACAATTCCCATACAGTCATAAAGTAATAGTTGTACAGTCATAAAGTAAGAGTTTTACAGTAATATAAGAAATACATGTATGTGAAGAGGTGAAAAGTAGAATGTCAGAGCACAAGTGCAATTCACATAGATAAAACATTTGAATTATAATGTGATGTTTAGGGACATGTACAGTGAAACCCCTCTCAGCTGGAATTTTGATAAAGAACAATTTAAGTCTTCTGTGACACCATTTAGAGCCGACTCTGCTCAGACAGCTCCTGTAAGAGCCATCTAACCAGGGTCTGCTCTGTAGGAGCCATCTAACCATGGTCTGCTCTGTAGGAGCCATCTAACCAGGGTCTGCTCTGTAGGAGCCATCTACCCAGGGTCTGCTCTGTAGGAGCCATCTAACCAGGGTCTGCTCTGTAGGAGCCATCTAACCAGGGTCTGCTCTGTATACTTATGGATTGATTAACTCTTCTCTTGCTGAATTTTAAAATACATTTCTCCTTCTTTACCCAATGTCCTGTTGTATAATTACATATATCTTCACTGTGTACAAGTATTTCGCTGTGCAATCACTGCTGTAGAGTGCACTGGTTGCACAATCAACTTGTAAATAGTGCAGACCCTGATGAGACAGCTCCTGCAGGAGCTGTCTCATCTGGGTCTTCACTATTTACAGGTTGGTATATTGACGTGAATAGCAAGCGAAGGATTAATAAGGAATTATTGATTCTTCTGTTTTTCCCATTACCAAAAACCTCCCATTTTCATATCACAGAATAGAAATATTAATTAATATTCTAATCAAAATTAATGATTTCATGAATTCTTGTATAAATATTCATGCTTTTAACCCTTTCCCTTATATAAACACATTTTGACACACTTGCAAACAGAGTAGACCCAGATCAGATGGCTCATATAGGAGCCGTCTGATCGGGGTCTGCTCTGTTTGAATTTGGTATAATACAGATCTGATTCTACAGTTTCTGCCTGAGCCAAAACATCTTGTGTACATATGCCATTATAAAAATTTAGCTAAAATATTCATAATATCACTAATTCTTACATGAATATTAACCCATTCCCGCATATTGACGCCCTTTGACGCTTCTGTAAAAGTCACTTTGTGAAAACATTGTGATAAATAGAGCATTTGCTCCACAGGAGCAAATGCTCTATTTATCACAATGGTTTCAAAACTTCACAATTCTGAAAATTTCCTTTTCTCTAGTTAATGTTCCTTTTTGGTAGATTTAATGAAAGAAGTTAGGTCTAAAAATAGCCTAAGTGGGAATGGGTTAAACAGGGAAAGGGTAAATATTCTAATTAATATTACTAATGTCATGAATTGTTGTATAAATATTCATGATGTAAAGGATTAATCACTGAAACAATGTCCAAGTTATGTACCGGAAATGAGACCAAGTTTCTAGAGGCATAGCACTTTTATATGACCTAAAACCTTGAAACAGTGCCAGCTTGTAAATAGTTTGGAGTAGGTTATTTCAGAATTCAGACAGCTGACTTTTATAAAATAAAAAAAATACATATTATCTATAGGTTGAGTAACCTTTTTACAACACCACAAAAAAAAACCCAATTGTTTTACAATTGCCCTTCTATTTGATCCATGCCTTGAGAAAAGTTATCTTTGAATGAAAAAAAAACTGTGCAGATCTAGATCAGCCAATATAGCAGTTTTTACACTGTTTGACATTCATCAACTTCTCTACAATAATCTAGCCATTTGCCTCATTCCAACATCTTTTGACACCTTTGCAAATAGAGCAGACCCAGATCAGACAGCTCCTGAAGGAGCCATCTGATCAGGGTCTGCTTTGATTGCTTATGAAATTATACAGATATGATTCTACATTTTTCCTGCCAAGGATGAAAATGCATGTATTAATAGACTGTTTTCTTACATGAATATTCTTCACTTAAAGGATTAACAATGTAAATCATCATCATCATCATCATCATCATCATCATCATCATCATCATCATCATCAGAGAAGCTGAAGCTAGTTTAACATACAGTTGCTTGCAAACCACAAACAAATCCCAAAATACTTTTTCTCACAGCATGGATCATTTTTTTTTTATCTATGGCCATCACCAAGGATACATCTATGGCCATTACCAAGGATACAAGATACAGATACAAATATTATTTTTAGTAAAGTACCGTAATTATCATAACCCTTTAACCCAAATGTTCAGATTTGAAATTCTGTCAATGTTTAATGATAGCAGAGCTCCAGATAAGTTGCGTAAATTAAAATATTTTCAAGAATAACTCCTTTATTTCTCCACCAAATCCTGTGACCACTCTTTAGAATCCTCTCGAAGAGACATTTCTAAAGAGTGGTCATAGAATGGGGTTTTGGGGAGAAATGACGTAATTGTGTACGCACCTTTGTCTGTAGCTCTAGATAGAGTCCATTTAGTATGAAAGGAGTAAATTTTGCAGAGGATTTTAAATGACAAGAAGTTCAACCCCTGACCAAAGGACTCTTCTAGGACCCCTCTGATCTGGGTCTACACTTAAACCCATTCCCTCATATTGACACCTTTTGACGCCCCTGTAAATGTCACTTTATGAAACCATTGTGATAAATAGAGCATTTGCTCCCATATAGCAAATGCTCTATTTATCGCAATGGTTTCAAAACTACACATTCTAAATTTTCCATTTCTCTAGTAAATGCCCCTTTTTGATAGATTTGTTTAAAGAGGGTGGGTCTAAAAATAGCCTAAAGGATAATGGATTAGACTTTAAATGATATTAATGCCCATTATGGAGTAGCAAACTGCACAAACCCTGATCAAACAGCTCCTTCTGGATTGGTTTGATCTGAGTCCGCACTATTTACCTAAGTTTGTATGTCCGAATATTTATGATAATTAAGGTAGAAACAATTCCCCAGAGTCAAACACCAGATTAGGACAGATAGTTATAATACAGACTACATGGGATATGACAGATTAATTATACACACCGAGACTATCTGTAATCAGCAAATAGTCCACATAAAACACATTAGTAAACTTTCAAAGCTGTATTTTCAAAAGGTGAAACTGGCAATCATTTTTATAAAATGTATAGTCCATCAGTATGAACAAATTAAAACTTTACTTATGGATTTTGATTAGTAAATAGTGCAAACACAGATCAGAGGGTCGCTCAAGAAGTTCTCTGATCTGAACCTACACCGTTTGTAAATGTTGTTTGCTCTTCTACCCGCATTTCAACATGGTGTTACAAAACATCATTTAATAAATATTCATCATATCATGATTTCCAACATGTAAAGTACAGACCCTATAAATGCCATACATTCTTCATTTACTAATAACAACATTTTTAAATTCCAAGTTTTAACAACACAAACAATAATGGACAGGAGATGTGCCATATTCTCTTTAATAAACACCATTTGGAAACAATCCATAAAACAACTAAATAACCATTATATAAAGAAATGGGTTTTCCAAAATACATGTGGCAGCTTAAAGCAGACCAACAGCAATGCAGAAAGCTTCCCTAGGAGCTTTCTGCAGTTATTTCATTCTGCATTAAGCAAACACCTGTGTACGAATACGAAATACAAGAAACTCTTTTAAAAAATAACCCCAAGAGTGTTTATTAGAGATGATACAGTATATCACAGATTCTACTTTGCTATTAGCCTGAGTAATGTTTGTGGAAGCAATCTTACTACATGTATATACTGGTACTGTGCCATACTAATGATATATTATATTAAACATACTTTTATATTACTACATAATGCTTTATATCACTTCATAAAAACTTTTATATTGATGCTTCAAAATCATCAAATTACACTAAGTACTCAGACACACTATCTCTCTCTACAGGTTTGTAAACATAAACAAGTCAATCTGGCTACATTTATAAACACCATTTTTTAACTTAACCATTTCCTCCATAAATATGCCTTTCTACGCCTCTGTAATAGTCACTTGTTGAAACCATTGTGATAAATAGAGCATTTGCTCCAGAGGAGCAAATGCTCTATTTATCACAATGGTTTCAATACTACACAATTCTAACATTTTCTTTTTCTCTAGTAAATGCTACTTTTCGGTAGACTCATTCAAAGAGGCTGTGTCTAAAAATAGCCTATGGAGGAGAGGGTTAATATGTGGGAATCGGGTATGTGATACCTTTGCGAACAGTGTAGATCCAGATCAAAGGGTTCCTAAGGGAGCCCTTTGATCTGGGTCTGCACTGTTTGTCATAAACATCATTTTCTTATTGATAAATGTTGACCTTTATTTGTTTAATTAGTATTCACAAAAGGAGGAGCTAGTTTTAATTATTCAGCTGATCAAAGGTTAAACTAGACTGACATAGTAGCAAACAGTGTAGACACTGATCAAATTGCTCATTCAACAGCAGTTTGATCTGGGTCTGCGCTAGTTTACCCCCCATGTTTGTCTGTCCAAATACTCAGTGTAATTAGGGAATGGAAACGCTCTCTGAATAAAAGTTTCTTGTTGCACTAAACAGATCAGACATGTCATCTATGATGCATGTCTGGTCAGGATTTAACCCTATTTAACAGATTCTTTTAGAGGAAAGTATACAAACCAACATATTCTGAAAAACAAAGAAAACATGCTAAATCATTAATTCTGTACATAATCTTCAGAATACGACGAACCAATGATACAGATGCAGTAAAATAAATATGAAAGCAAATTGCTGGAATGTTTCTTAACCCTTTTACTATTCAATATTCATGTAAGAAATAATGACATCGTCAATATTTATTAGATATATATTTATTTATGTATTAAGGGAATTTTTTGCTCTTGCAAAAACTGTACAATCAGATCTCTATATAATGTCAAAAGCAAACAGAGCAGACCCTGATCAAACAGCTCCTTTAGGAGCCATCTGATCTGGGTTTACTCTGTTTGCAAATGCGTGAAAATGTGTCAATATGATGCAAAGGGTTAAGGATTTACCTCATGAATATTTATACAATAAAATAACTTTATGAATATTCATTGCCTGAATTTTTATAAAGGCCAATAGAAAGAATAATTTTTGGCAGATACTGTAGAATCAGTGCTTTGTTATTACATGAGCAAAAAGAGCAGACCCTGATCAGATTGCTCCAACAGTGGTCATTTGATCTGGGTCTATTCAGTCTGCATAAAGGTTAAAAGGTGCATCTATATGGTAAAGTATTAAATATATAAACAAAGCAGAATAACAAATAAAGGAGAATAACAAACTGGGGTTTAAATTAAATACACTATCAGTAATCACTTCCGAAAATAGTGAAGTAAAATATTGAATGAACAGAACTATAAACAACGTTTTCTGACAGTATGTTTATCCTACGAAAATAAATAATGAAAAATTAATTTTTACTTACCAATACCTTTTCTGCGTGAGAACTTGTTTCCACCCATTGGTGGGGGAGCACCAGAGGTGGCAAGTGCAGGGCTGGGCCCCTCAGGGACTGTTGGCATGTGGGAGGGGCCTGAATACACAATAAAAACAGTTTTAGTTACAATTAGAAAACCCTACTGCTTGTCTGTTTATTTGCAACAGCTCAAAAAATATGTTTGCTGTTTACCACATAGATATGCTTTTTAACACCTTTGCAAACAAAGTAGACCCAGATTAGAAAGCTTTTATAGGAGTCATCTGATCAGGGTCTGCTCTGGAATGTTATAGATCCGATTCTACCATATCTACCATGGCCTAAACTTTCTGTGTTTATATACCATTGTAAAACTTCAGCTAATAAATATTCAAGAAGTTATGAATTATTGTTTTGTTTCTTTGTCTGTATCAGAGTTTCATATTTCTTTAACAGTATTTCAGCTGTATCATGGCGTCCAGCTTATTACAGGTGGAGGAAGACCCCAGATATTTTTCTGTGTATGTTATCACTGGGTAGAATTATTTAGAGGTCCAGATAAGACGTATAAGTTAAAACATTTTAAAGAATAGCTTCCTTATTTCTCCACTAAACCCTATGCCACTCTTTAGTTCTAGGGTTTGGTGGAGAAAGGACGAGTTTAGTATTTGAGTTCACACCTTTATCTGTTGCTGGTTACTGTATAATTATTCAAGAGGAAATGGGCTAAGGCTGGCACAGTGCTACAGGTTTACTTCACAAACGCTATTTAATTCTACCAACCTGTGAGTTCAGCATCTTTAGGGGGTGGTGGGGCAGGCCCACTGTCTGTTTCATCTGCATCTTTGTCCATCCATTTCTTCTTCACAGGGTCCCATACAATCTGAAAACAACAAGCAGCAAGATTAGGTATATACATACTGTAACTAGAGGTTTGTTTTTGTCACAAAAACAGATGTCTCCCCCTCCCATCCTCTTTCCAATACACAAGTGTAAGGGGGAGACAATTTAAAAGCCTCAGGTACACAAAAACACATGCTAGTCAACATTCTTGTGAAGTTTGGTGACTCTAGTACTAGTGGTTTCAGAGATACATGTGACACAAAGTAAAGTTTCTCTTATTTAAGTCATAAGGGGCAGTAACTCCAAAGTTATCAGGGGGAGACAATTAAAAAACCCAGATGCACAACAACTCATGCTGGTGAACATTCCTGTGAAGTTTGGTGACTCTAGCCCTACTGGTTTCAGAGATATGTGCAGCACAAAGTTTCTCTAATTTTAAGTTAACATATCAGGGGCAGTAACTCAAGAATTATCAGGGGGAGACAATTCAAAAAACCCAGGTGCACAACAACTCATGCTGGTGAACATTCCTGTGAAGTTTGGTGACTCTAGCCCTAGTGGTTTTAAAGATATGCATGACACAAGGTTTCTCTAATTTTAAGTAATCATATCAGGGGCAATAACTCCAAAGTTATCAAGGGAAGACAATTCAAAAATCCCAGTTGTACAACAACTCATGCTGGTCGACATTCCTTTGAAGTTTGGTGACTCTAGCCCTAGTGGTTTCAGACATATGCACAACACTAAGTAAAGTTTGTCTAATTTTAAGTCATCAGGGGAGGTAACTCCAAAATTAACAGGGGGAGACAATTAAAAAAAACCAAGAGCAAAACAACTCATGCTTGTGAACAATCCTGTGAAGTTTGGTGACTCTAGCCCTACTGGTTTCAGAGATACGCGCAACAGAAAATTTGTATAAATTTAAGTATTCATATCAGGGGCAATAACTCAAGAATTATCAGGGGGAGACAATTCAAAAACCATAGGTGCACAACAACTCATGCTGGTGAACATTCCTGTGAAGTTTGGTGACTCTAGTACTAGCGGTTTCAGAGATACGCGCGACACAAAGTTTTTCTAATTTTAAGTCATCAGGGGCAATAACTCCAAAATTATCAGGGGGAGATAATTCAAAAACCCCAGGTGCACAACAACTCATGCTGGTGAACATTCCTGTGAAGTTTGGTGACTCTAGCCCAACTGGTTTCAGAGATACGCGCGACACAAGTTTGTGACGGACAGACGGACGGACGGACAGACATGCTAACAAATGGGTAGTTCTGTGACTTTTTCCTTTGATCTTTTCTTGTGGGACTAGTCCCACAAGAAAAACTATTTTTGGCTCTAACTTTGGAAAAGAATGATCTGGAAGCTAACCCTAACCCTAACCCTATGTCCCACAACTGGCCAGGTTAATGTCACAAGAAATGGCCAGGTTAATGTCACAAGAGATGGCCAGGTTAATGATTTTACTTGTGCGACTTGTTAGAAAAAGTCACACAACTACCCATTGGTGAGTGCGGACGGACAGACAGACAACTCTGGCAAAAACAATATATCTCCCCATAAATGGGGGAGACATAATTACAATTATTGTTTTCAAATCTGCAAAATGTAGAACAAACATGTCAAACTTTAAATGTTGAATATTCAAAGTGGAATTGCCTGCTGGTGTTTACTCTGTTAGCTTATGGTATAATATAGATCGGATTCTATACAATTTCTACCTGTGCCAAAATGCTGTGTTAACCCTTTCCCTGATATTGACGACTCTGTAAAAGTCACTTTGTGAAACCATTGTGATAAATAGAGCATTTGCTCCTATAGGAGCAAATGCTCTATTTATCACAATGGTTTCAAACTACAAAATTCTAAAATTGTCCTTTTCTCTGGTTAATGCTCCTTTTCGGTAGATTTATTCAAAAAGGTTGCATCTAAACATAGCCTATGAGGGAATGGGTTTATGTGCTATTACAAAAATCAATCTAATTAATATCCATGATGTCATGAATTCTTACATGAATATTCAATTGAGTATGTTCAATACTGGTTGTCAGATCAGGTTCTATACTGTTTGTCACACAAAACAGAATAGGCTCTGATGGTTTCCAAACTGCAGAAACTGATCCGATGACACATTTAAACATAGTGGCTGATCTTATTCAACACTGTGTGCAAAGCCTAAAGGTTGGTTTATGTAAATCAGGTCCATTTATCACTTACTGAAGGCTCCTTATCATCTGGCAGCTTCATTTCATTCTTTCTAGTGAACAGTCCGCCGATCTTGTTCCAGATTCCCCCACCCTGTTTCTGTTTAGACTATAAAGCAAAATAGCAGCCTTGTTATACACCATAAACACTACATCAAAGGCCCAGGTCAGATGCGTAGATTGAAACATTTTCAAAAACAGCTCATTAAAATTTTATTTCTCCTTAAAATGTCATGACCACTCTCCAGAATCTCTTCACAACATAATGTTTGGTAGAGAAATGTGCCTGTTTATCAAACACATCACAAATTCAAGCACCTGTCACTCTTTTGCAAGACTATGTTCTTACATTTTCTTCTTAGATGAAGCATCTACATTGTATTTCTTAGCATGTCATCTATAGCCAAACTCTCTAGAAATGTTACCACTTATTCACGTTAACCCTTTACACCATGAATATGACTTTCGATGCCTTTGTAAACAGAGTAGACCCAGATCCGATGGCTCCTATAGGAGCCGTCTGATCAGGTTCTTCTCTGTGTACTTATGATATAATAGAAAATGATTCTACAGTTTCTGTCAAGGCCAAAACTTCCTACGTCCATGTCCTATTGTAAATATTAATCTAATTAATATTCACGATGTCATTTATTTCTTACATGAATATTCATGAAGTAAAGGGAGTTAAGACTGTGTAACCCCTTTTGGATGATCTATTTGCGAATAGTATAGACCTAGATAAAAACAGTTCTCGTAGGAGCCTGTCCAATCGGGGCCTGTACATGTATATCAGAAGTGATTCTCTACTGTTTGACATGACAATAAATTTCTTTAACCCTTCGCTTGCTGAATTTTCAAATACATTTCTCCTTCTTTACCCATGCCCTGTTGTATAATTACATATATATTCACTGTGTACAAGTACATGTACTTCTCTGTGCAATCACTGCTGTGGAGTGCACTGGTTGCACAATCAACTTGTAAATAGTGCAGACCCTGATGAGACAGCTCCTGCAGGAGCTGTCTCATCTGGGTCTTCACTATTTACAGGTAGCTATATTGACGCGAGTAGCAAGCGAAGGGTTAATTTAAATTTCATTCATTAATATAGTCATGGTTTCATTATGTCTTACATAAATATTCATTAGGTAAAGGTTTTAGTTAACTGTTTACCTCATGATTATTCATATAAAACATGACACCATGAGTACTAACCCTTTCCCTCAAATAAACACCGTCTCACACATTTGCAAACATTTGCAAACACAGTAGACCCAGATGAGACGGCTTCTATAGGAGCCGTCTGATCAGGGTCTACTCTGTTTGCTTTTGGCATGATACAGATCTGAATCTACAGATTTTATCAAAGCAAAATTTTCCTTGAAAAGTTAAATTATAAAAATTCAGCTATAAATAAATATTCATGATCTCTTTTTTTCTTACATGAATATTGAACAGGGAAATAATATTGGTATATGAGCACAGGAATTTTACCTTGGCAGAAGCTGTAGAATTGTTCCATAAGCAAAAAGAATAGACCCTGTTCAGATGACTCCTAGGAGCCATCAGATCTGGCTCTACTCTGTTTGCAACGGCATGAAAACCCTTCTAAAAACTGTCTATCAGGTAAAGAGTTAAATGAAACAATTTGCCTGCTTTATTTTAAGACTATACCTTTGGATCTAAGTCATCTCCTTTCTCTTTCTGTGTATGTTTTTTGGCATGACTTGTGTTTGTGCTTCCTGCACTGCTCTCGGAGATGGTTCTCTGCCTCAGTCGTGGAGCTATGATCTTCTGCTGGGTTGGCTGCAGGTCAAATATACTTGGTTGCTGCTGGTCACATATACTTGGTTGCTGCTGGTACCCGCCATCAGGCTGATCCTCCCCATCCTCCTCTACTCTGTCATCTTGGGAAAAACTCGACGTGGAAGCCAAACTGCTGCGCTTGACTGAGTTCCCGGACACACCTGAATTCTGACTCTCACCCAAGTTAACATTAGGATGGAAGCCAGATGACTGATTGCCATGTGACCACTGCCCTGTATTCTGATTGGCTCCTGAAAGACATAAACATTCAAATACAGTAAAAACTCATTACTACGACATTTTAGTAATGAAGAATTTATGTCTTTGTAGGCAGGTGGCTGCTTAATGCAGGGTGAAAGTCATGCAGAAAGCTTCTAGAGATGACACCTTTTTACACCTTAAAGTTGCAAACAGAGTAGACCCAGATCAGATGGCCCCTGTAGGAGCCATCTAATCTGGGTCTGCTATGTTTGCTTATTAAACAATATAGATCTGATTCTATACCACTTTGTCATATTCCCTCACAAGAAAAATAATGAATATTCAAAATGGGTGTAATTTTCCATGCATATTCACGATGCAAAAGATTTTAGTGCTGCACTACAAGAGTGTATGATTGACTCACCCACATATTGGTTTGGCTGATAATGGGGAACCTGCTGATTTGTTTGTGAATGAGACCCACCAAATTGATTGGCAGAGCCATCTGGCTGCTGATTGGTTGACTGAAGTTCTTGACCATTATTGACCGTTTCTGCTGACGATTCAGGCCATTGAGGCTGGGCGTACTGACCTAGAATACATGTACAGGTTCTACAAGTTTAATATTGTCTTTAAAACTTTATGAAATACAAGATGTCTTTATTGTCTAAGATCTAAAATACTGCTGTAACTCTTTCAACACCAAGGACAAATTGTGTTTGCAAACAGACTGGATCCAGATAAGACGCTAAGCAACTCAACAGTATCACATGAGTGTCCGCAGGAACACATGTGTCACCTGCTTGCAGCCGACACAAAAATGTTAATATGCTGGAGTGAAATCGTAACAAAGGGGAATAACTCAAAAAGTATTGCATGCAGAGTGATGGACCTTAGTTACATCAATGGTTCTCAATGAGAGGAAGACACATGTGCAATTTGAAAGCTGTATAAAGATTAGTTTAGAAATGACAGCCAAAAAAGAAAGTGATGGACAGACAGACGGATGGACAAACAACAGAAAATTGATCCCTAAGTGACACACTGCCTCTCCGCAGGTGACACAAAAACTGTTTTAGAAAAGAAAGAATGGTAGAGGACAACCCATTTTGCAGATGAAAGTTAGTGCTGAACAGATTAAGGATACTGCTTTGTATGTATCAAAATTATGCTGAAGCAACAAACACAGACTTTTACAGGTACAGTGTGCCTACCATCTGACTGCGGCTGTGTGTAGCCCTTGCCCGTGTCTTCATACGAGTTGCCACCCTGCTGAGGGAGCTGGTTCCCTGCAGAGGTCATGTTTTCACCATACTGGTACTCGGCTGGCTGGCTCTCATACTGCTGGGGTTGGCTAAACTGCTGGTGCTAGAAAGAAAGATATCAGTTTATAAATGATCACCACAAACAGAATCAAGATACAAGATTTAACCCTTTCCCTCATAAATATGCCTTACCAAGTTTTCTGCACTATTCTGATAATTTTTTATCAATTTCTCTACACTATTCTGATTATTTTCATCAAGTTTTGATACTTTCTCATCAAGTTCTCTACACAATATTCTGGTATTCTAACATCATGGTACTCAGCTTAATTCTTTCAATGCTAGGTATTCTCATCAGTAATTTTTGTTGTCTGCTTGAATTTTCATTGTTTTAATTTCTTCATTTCATTTAAAAAAACAAATAATCACAGTATCAAACAGTTTGAATTCTGATGAAACGCCGAGTTACTCAGCATTTCATCTGGATCCAAACTGTGTGCATAGGTCATCAAACTACCCCCGCTAGCATACAAAGAGTTAACCTGTATTACAAAGACGTCCCTAGGAATTACATCTGCTGCATGGTCATATTTGAGAAACTTGTCTATACCATGGTTCGCAGCTCAATTTGAACTACATGTATATATAGACAGATTCCGTAACCCATTCCTTCACAATGACGTCTTTTGACGACTCTGTAAAAAGCATTTTTTGAAACCACTGTGATAAATAGAGCATTTGTTCCACAAGTGCAAATGCTCTGTCTATCATAATGGTTTCAAAACTACACAATTCTATAAAAACTTCCTTTTGTTTAGTAAATGCTTCTTTTTGGTGGTAGATTTATTCAAAGACGTTGTGTCTAAAAATAGCCCATGAGGGATTGGGTTAACCTGGCACCTGTGTATCTTGATACTTTCGCACAGTAAACAATTCTTAGACCATGGTACCCAGTCCTTACCTGGTATTCCATCTGCCCTGCAACACTGTTCTGATATTGGGAATGCTCGTGTATACTGTACATCTGACCAGTGTTTTGTACATAGGATTGATCCTAGGGAGGGAGAAACAAGCAACCGGGGTAAAGGTGGGAACAGGTAAACCACACACCACACCAACAAACACTCACAAACATACACCGCAATCTCATTACAGCTACCATTCACAAGAAGCTTAACCCTTTCCTTCATATATAAACACTTTTTTCGCATTTGCAAACTGAAAAGACCCAGATCAGACGGCTCCGGCTCCTAAAGGAGCCTTCTGATCAGTGTGTCTGCTGTTTGCTTATGAAATTGTGTAGACCTGATTCTACATTTTCTGCCAGTCAAAAATTCGTTGGTCAATAATGCTGTAAAATAATTTGGCTCATTAATATTCATGATATCATTATTTCTTACATCAATGATGGAACAGGGAAAGGGTTAAATTTGGGTCTTACACCCTTTACTCCATGAATATTCATGTAAGAAACAATGATATAATAAATATTAAATCTATGAATTTTTAAAAATGGCAAATGAACACAGGAATTTGTTTTGCCACAGTAGAAACTGTAGACTCATATCTATATTATTTCTTTAGCAATTAGAGCAGACCCTGATCAGATAGTTCCTCAACTGGGTCTACTCTGTTTGCAAAGGTATTAAAAGGCTTATCTATGGACTAAGATTGTGGCATAAATCAAGACCAAATTTATCCTGCAAGTCTGCATTAACCCTTTACACCATGAATACACCTTTCTATCGCTTTGCAAACAGAGTAGACCCAGATAAGACAGTTCCTATAGGAGCCATCTGATCAGGGTCTGCACTCTTTGCTAAAGAAATAATAGTTTCTGCCATGGCCAAACTAATTAATATTCATTATGTCATTATTTCTTTCATGAATATTTATGGAGTAAAGGGTTAAAGTCTCAACTAGAAAAATACAGAAAAGTTCTAGCTCTAACAAGTCTATAAATTATACATGTACTACCATGGAACAGACAGTATAACATTTTCTGCTATGTATCCTTTAGATGCCTACAAAAACATGTAGTTGTAGTAACCCACGCAAACAGCTTCGATCTGGATTAGACGCTGTGTAACTTTGTGCCTGATCAAAATTCAAGCTGACTGACACACAGAACATAATAATTCTGCAAAGAAGGTTAAATACATCAATAAAATATGAGCAGATGACAAAATTGCAGACAAAAATCTTGTAGACAACAGTTGTCAATCATCTGTAGGATATGTTGGAATATGCAGGAAGAAAATCAGCAAATATCACCAAGTCATCCAATCTACCTATTACATACGTTATAGATACATGGGGAGTGGAAGGAAGGGTATTCCAGGTATAAGTAGCATTTTTATCTTTTAACCTATTCCCTCATATTGATGCCTTTTGACATCTCAGTAAAAGTCACTCTTTGAAACCATTCGAAACATTTAGATCAAAACCGAAAAGGAGAATTTACTAAACAAGATGTGTTTGTGAAACACTATGCCCCTGATATGACTTCTGACCTTGATGTATGACCTTGATCTTAATAAGTTACCCCTAATAATGTTCCATTCAATAAGTTGCACATGCATGCCAAGTTTGAAGTATGTATGTTATATGGCGACAAAATTATCACAAATCTAAATTTGACCTGTATTTTGACCTTTGACCTTGAAGTATGACCTTGACCTTAATAACTCTCATCCTTAAAAATGTTGGCATCCATAAGTTGCACATGCATGCCAACTTTGAAGTATGTATGTTGAATGGCGATAATTTTAACAGAGGCGTCAAAAGGTGTCAATATGAGGGAATGGGTTCAACCCCATCTTGCTGGTACTCATTAGTCTTGCTTCTAGAAGGCTATTCTAATGAGTACCATCAATATAAGGTTTGGTAGAGAAATAAATAATTATGATGGATCAGTGTGTACCTTATCTACAGCTTTGAGTTTCTGTTACCAGAGGTCCAGATAAGATGCATAGATTTTCGAGATCTTCTTTATTTCTCCACCAAAGCCTATGGTGTGACCACTCTTTAGAATCGTCTCGAAGAGACGATTCTAAAGAGTGGTCACAACATAGGCTTTGGTGGAGAAATGATGATTTTGGTGTGTGAGTATGCATGTTTATGTCTTGCTCTGTGTTACACATAATATCTGTCTGTGCAAATGGCCCTACCTGTATGTAGCTGGTGCCATTGTCCTGGCCCTGCATATACATGCCCACCTCTCCACTCTCACTGCTAGCTGTTGTACCCCCGCCAAAGTATGCTGGCGTGGCACTACCAGACATAGTCTGTATTGCACCTTCCTGTGAACAAACAAAAATCACCTTGAAAATGAAACAGCTGAAGCTGAAGCTGAAGCAGTGGCTTGGCTCAGGTAAGTTCTTGAGTACAAAATAACTGTTCAAAATTGGATGATAGAAGCATTGTTCTTGCTTAACCCTTTACTCCATTAATACACCTTTGCAAACAGTTTACAAATAGCAGACGGCTCTTATAGGAGCCATCTATCAGTGTCTGCTCTGTTTGCTTATGATAATATAGATATGATTATACAGTTTCTGTATAATCTATTATATTCAGAACTTCTTTATTTCTTACAAAAATATTCATGGAGGAAAGGTATATTAACCCATTCCCTCATAGGCTATTTTCAGATCCAACTTCTTTGAATAAATGTACTGAAAAGGAGCATTAACTAAAGAAAAGGAAACTTTAAGAATTTTGTAGTTTAAACTCATTGTGATAAATAGAGCATTTGTTCCAATAGGAGCAAATGCTCTATTATCACAATAGTTTGAATAGGTGATTTTTACGGAGGCGTAGAAAGGCATATTTATGGAGGAAAGGGTTAAGTATAATGATTAATTCTATACCTGGATCCATCAGAGGAGCTTTCTGCAAGACTTTCACCTTGCAACTTCCACCTGTCTTACAGGCTGATAAGGATACATATTTGATTGTTCAGATTAGCGAGGTTTAGCTTTATATCAAATATGGTTTTCAAGAATAGCCCCTATCTCCATCAAACCATATGTTGTGACATCTCTTTAGAATCATGCCTTCACAACATAGGATATGATGAGAGCAGACTATTTTAGTATTTGAAATATCTATTGACAGGAGAATCTATCATTAGTGGTCATCAAAAAGAGGTCTTATTATGGGTCTGTAAGGCAGGTGGTAGCTTAATGCAGGTAAAAATGCAGAAAGCTCCTAAGGAGCTTTTTGCATTACTTTTGTCCTGCATTAAGCAACCACCTGCTTTTTAAGACTATGTTCAATAAATGAATGACTGCTTAAAACAGATTCTACTGTATTGTCTTGTATTCTACATGTTCTAAATTTGAAACTAGATCTAATTCAATGTGAACATAACAAGAAACTAAAACTTGACCTTTGTCAAAAACTATCTCTCAGTTCTACCTACCTCAAATTGCACCAGTGTTGTGTGTAAACCCCGTAGCCAATCAGGGTCTGGCGTGTCTTCACTCTCCTCCACATACTGGGGATCAGCAAACTTCAGCTGACTGGACAACTGCAGAAACCCAAACAATCATTAACCTTTTACTCCATAAATATTCATTTAAGAAATAATGACATCATAGATATTAATTACGATTAATTTTTATAATGGCACATGGACACAGGAATTTTTGGCCATGGCAGAAACTGTAAGAATCCTATCTATATTATTTCATAAGCAAACAGAGTACATCCTCTAGGAGCCATCTGATCTGGGTCTACTCTGTTTGCAAATGTGTGAAAACACGTTTATATGAGGGAATGGGTTAAATGATGTCAAGTCAACTAAACTCTTGACCCATTCCCGGATATTGATGCCTTTTGACACCTCTGTAAAAGCCACTTATTGAAACCATTGTGATAAATAGAGCCTTTGCTTCTATTTGACTCACTTACACAGAGCAAAACATAAAGATGCATTGTCAAATACTATTTCGTCATTTCTCCACGAAACTCTTTAGAATTGTCTCTTCTTCGCAATATAGGGTTTTGTGGCGTTATTGTTGAAAAATTAATTTAGGCATCTTATCTGGATCTCTGTTACAGCTGAATATATAAGAAGAGCGAGGGTTTGGATGGATACTTACATCATAAACCAGTTTGACTAGAATGTGTGAATAGAAGGCAGGGTTGGCGTTGATATTTCTTGAGATCACCTCACAGTATTGCAAAGCCTGGAGAACAAAAATATTAACCCTTTAATACATGAATATTTATGAAAGAAATAAAGACATAAATAAGGGTTTTTTTTTAAGAAAATACAGGTAAGATTGCAAAACACTATCTAACTGCAAGGTTGTTTCTGAGAAATACTCTTAACTCATTCCCTCATATTGACGACTTTTGACGAAGTCACTTTGTGAAACAATTGTGATAAATAGAGCATTTGCTCCTATAGGAGCAAATGCTCTATTTATCACAATGGTTTCAAACTATAAAATTATTTTTAAAAGAATCCTTTTCTCTAATTAATGCTCCTTTTCGGTAGATTTATTCAAAGAGGTTGTATCTATAAATAGCCTATGAGGTAATGGGTTAATTACCTGAGAAATACTCTTATTACCTGAAGTATACAGACAAACCAGCTGAGACATAGTGCAGACCCAGATCAATCTGCTCCTGAACAAGCAATTTGATCATGGTCTACACTATTTGCTACTATGTCAGTCTAATTCAAAGTTATCAAAATGATATCAAATTGAACTGGAGCTTGTTTTTAAGAAAAACATATGCCTTCCACCTGCTCCTGTCTAAAAAATGATTGGATGCATTTTTATGAAGTTTGTTGGAGACTGGATGAGGACTTTTTTATTTAGAGAGCAGACAAAGCTAAAGAAAAAAAAAGCTCAGTTTTCAACAATTCAAGGGCCGTAACTCTGAAGTACCTGTTCCAAAATTGCTAGTTATTGAAAACTTGGCCTAGATATTATAACCATAAACATTTTCATAAGGTTTGGTGATGGTTAGATGAGAACTTTATGACTAAGAGAGTGGACAAGGCTAAAAAGGCCAATTTTGTATTATTCAAGGGCCATAACTCTAAAGTGCCTAGTTCAATCTTGCTGTATATCGAACTTGGCCTAGATATTATAGCCATAAACATTTTTATAAGGTTTGGTGAAGATTGGATATGACGTTTTTTACTTAGAAAGCAGACAAGGCTAAAAAGGTCAAATTTGGATAAATCATGGGCCATAAGTCTGAAGTTCCTCAAACAATCTTGCTGGATATCGAACTTGGCCTAGATATTATAGCTATAAACATTTTTATAAGGTTTGGTGAAGATTGTATGAGAACTTTTAAAATTAGAGAGCGGACAAGATTTTGTGACAGACAGAGAGGAGTAAATCAATGTCTCCCATACCAAATACTTCAGGTAACTAGAACAAGATCAATTATTTACGGCTCTAGTTTGTTACCCTGCAAACTTGTCATATATACTAACCTCTTGAGCATAGCCACAGTCAACAAGTCGAGTGCAATACAGGTACTTGAAGTACTGAAAAAAAAAGTATCACCTGTTACATAAAGAAAATGAATCAAAGGAGCACAAGGATCAAAGTACAGTAAAACATCCCTACAACAATCATTGAAAACATATTCACTTCTTATTTATTTAGAGAGGTGGTAGCTTAACCCTTAACTCCATAAATATACATTTTTGTGCCTTTAAAAACAGAGTTAACCAGCGTTAATCCTTTCATCCATATATACGCTTTTCTATGCCTCTGTAATTATCACTTCTTGAAACCATTGTGATAAATAGAGCATTTGCTCCATAGGAGCAAATTCTCTATTTATCACAATGGTTTCAATACTACACAATTCTAACATTTTTCTTTTCTCTAGTTAATGCTCCTTTTGGGTAGATTTATTCAAAGAGGTTGGTTCTACAAATAGCCTGTGAGGGAAAGGGTTAAATGGTGTATCTATGGAGTAAAGAGATAATTAAAGTGATAACGAGCTGTAGGTTACCTGGAAGTTTGCCAGACATATACAGGTGTTTCCTAGTGCCAGGGCATACTCATATATCTCTGTACACTGTATAGCCTTGTTGTTGGCAAAGTACTCCATTGGTAAGCCATGGCTCGAGCCAATCAGAACAATCTTAGACGACTTCCGATGGTACGAGCCAAAACTAGTTTGAGACATCAGGTAACAAAAGTGACTGGCATGTAGAAGACCTTTAGAAGCTGCAAACAAAGAAAAAAACATAATTCATCAAGTGACTTACGTTTTAAGATACAACAGTAACATACCTTTATCATATATGTATGTAACATCATATGCAAGATATTATAAAAGACTGCTCCATATATGATCTGAATAGACTGATATCGTATTTCAACCCTTTACTTGAGACACAATCATGTAAGAAATAACCAGAGTTATCACTTAAGGGGATGAATACACAGCAGCCTTGATCAAAATTTGCGGACAGACGGACTGACTGACCGTCCAGCTGAAAGGCTGATTCCAGTATACCCCGCAAAGCTTGTTTGACGGTGTACAATAAATGATGAATATTATTAATTAAATAATTTTTTTAATAGTATAAGTATATGGTCATTGCAGAAATTGTAGAATCAGATTTATGTTAATCTATAAGCAAACAGAGCAGCCTTTAACCCTTTAAAGTATCATTGTATTGAAAACGGCATTGTAATAAATATCAAGTTATACAGTGACATCTCTCTAAACTGGATGCTCAAATTGGAATCAATACCGGCCTGTAAGACAGGTAGCAGCTTAATGCAGGGTGAAAGTCATGCAGAAAGCTTTCTGCATGACTTTCATCCTGCACTGAGCAGCCACTTCCCTATAAAGATTGAAATTCTTCTTTACTAAAATTTTAGTTCAAAGGACTAGATTAAGCCTTGGTGGCACCTTCCTACCTAGAGTGTCTCCTAGTGTAGTGATACACTTGCGGTCCAGGTCGGGCTTACTGGTGTGGTTGGACAGGATCATGGCCAAGTGAGGTCGCCAGTCTCCCCATCTCTCCTCTGTCACACTCTACAAATACAATGATTAGGACTGTCTTACACTTATAAAAATTAACCTTTATCCCTTTCCCTCATACAAACGTGTTTTCACGCATTTGCAAACAGAGTAGACCCAGATCAGATGGCTCCTAGAGGAGCCGTCTGATCAGGATATGTTATGTTTGCTAATAGAACTTGATAAATCTGTTTCTTTGCTTTCTAAAATGTCTGCAATGTTCCAAGTTCCATATTTCATTATAACAATTTTGTTAATGAATATTCAGTAGGTATTGAAATTTGGACTAAACTTAGAACAGGGAAAGGGTTAACATACTGAAAAGAATAACTTATTTCTAATTTGCTAATCCTTTACTTGTTTCATATTCGTGTAAGAAATAATGACACCAAAAATATTTATCAGATCAACAGACTTCTCTGATATAGTGGAACTTTGATATCTCGGACTTGAATAACTCGAACTTCAGGCCCTCCCAAAATTTACAAAAAAGAGATGATCTAAACTGTTTCACTACGCATATCTAGAATTACATCTGACAGCATAATGCAGGTCAAAAGTAATGCCGAAAGCTCCTAAAGGAGCTTTCGGCATTACTTTTGAACTGCATTAAGCTGTGAACTTGAGAGATTGTCAAGATTAGAATTCAGATGACTCAAACTTCTGTTCCCTTGAAGTTTGAGATTTCAAAGTTCAACTGTATATCAGTTACTGGAACAACAAGGTATATTAGTCCCACCATTAGTTATTGACTGTTTTAACACTGAATTGTCCGAAAAATATCTTAGACTCTTCTGCTGCTGCTTCAACACACAGCATGAAGTTACAACATGTACATATTACATGTCAAGTCTTTCTATTGGAAGATATCAAAATATATGACAGCAAATTAGAAAAATCATTCAATCAAATGCTCAGTTGTTTTTAATTATGACTGTAATTGTTTCAGTCACCCGATTCGAGATTTTAGAGAAAGAGGGGTACCATTTTTGCATTAGATTCGATAATATAGATCTGATTTACAGTTATTGTCTAAGTCAAACATTCCCTTTTAACCCTCTGCTTGCTATTCACGTCAATATACCTACCTGTAAATAGTGAAGACCCAGATGAGACAGCTCCTGCAGGGTCTGCACTATTTACAAGTTGACTGCGCAACCAGCGCACTCCACAGCAGTGATTGCACAGCGAAATACGTGTACACAGTGAAGATACATGTAATTATACAACAGGGCATGGGTAATGAAGGAGAAATGTATTTTAAAATTCAGCAAGAGAAGGGTTAAGTTTTACCTTATGAAACTTTAAATCTATGATCTGGGTCTACTCTCTGTGAAAAAACTACTTACTGTGACTGCTGCAGGTTGCCTGCCTGACATTAGCTGGTACATTGTCTGTAGAGGGTCATTCATTCTCATAGCCACATTGGCAAATCTGCAAAGAAAACATGTTTATCACATAACCTGCAGTGTAGGAGTGCCGAAACAAAGGCATCTCTATGAAGTAAAGGGATATAGGATGATTAACCCATTCCCTCATATAAAACAAGAAAATGTTCATATAAATCATTCCCTCATATAAAACAAGAAAATGTGCATATACGATCTTAAACCATTCTGAATAATGAAGCCACAAAGATTTCAAATCTAAACAATTTTAAATTTTTCCTTTTTTCTAGCCTATAAGGTAATGGATTAAGTTCTGCAATTGTCTATGCTGTATGTGGTTGAGACCATTGATATCGCAAGGATTGATTTTACATGTATATGGTTCTCAAATGCAAACAGATCTCTAAGATCCACCTGACCATGAGTTATACCGGTGTTATTAACTAATCCATGTATGACATTCAAGCTGTGACAAATCAATGAACTCTCTCCAACTTTAATACTGATGGACATTACTTATCAAAGCAAAGCATACAAAAAAATGATGTACAATAATTCAGTGAATTATTCAGAAAATTTTCAAATTCATCAACACATATTACTGTTAATTCCCCAAGGAATTTTTAGTTTTAAATCCTGCGAAAATAATTTATCTGAAAAACGTTATACAGTAAAACCTCTTTATAACGGTCACTAAATTGTGTTAATTAGTTGGTATTTAGGGCAGCTGACTGCTTAAAGAAAGGTGAAAGTAAAACAGAACGCTCCTATAGGAGTGTTCTGTTTTACTTTCACCTTGCTTTAAGCAGCCACCTGCCTTTAACACAAAATACTTGATATAATTTAGTGGCCGTTATAGACAGGTTTTAATGTATGCTATTATTGTTGTGTAGTCTTACCTAGTCATTACACTGGCATGAGCGCGGGTATCCATCTTACTGGCCAAGAACAGAGCATGTCCCCACAGGTGATTTTTCATGGCCCATTCCAGTGCATCCTAGAAAATGGAAAATTTTGATATTGTTGAAAATTACCCACATAGTGTATGATATTGTCACGACTGACTAACCTAAGTAAATGGTCTAGCAGTTATAACATAAGTTTTAATGACTATCAAGTGCATCAATGTCTCAAGTAGAATTTTCTCTACTGTATTCTCTAAAATATGATCAAGCTGTCAAACAGTTTGTATCCTATGATAGCAAAATGGACTTTATGAATATTATTAACCCGTTACTCCATGATTATCCATTTAAGAAATAATGACATCACAGCTATTAACCCTGTCCCTCTTCTATGTCTATTCCAAATTTAAATACCTACTGAATATTCATGGAACAAAATAAATATAAAAATATAGAAGCTGAAACATTGCAGCCATTTTAGAAAGTAAAGAAACAGATCTATCAATTTCCATCAGCAAACAGAGTAGACCCTGATCAGACGGCTCCTCTAGGAGCCGTCTGATCTGGGTCTACTCTGTTTGCAAACGTGTGAAAACACGTTTATATTAGGTAAAGGGTTAATTCGATTCATTGTTAGCACAAGGACACAGGAATGTTTTGGCCATGGCAGAAACTGTAGTATCATATAGATATTATTTCATAAGCAGGAGCCATCTGATCTGGGTCTACTCTGTTTGCAAAGGTGTAGAAAGGCGTATTTATGGAGTAAAGAGTTAAGAACTGGTTCTTTACAATGACATCAGAACATGGGAAATATTGGCCCTGGCAAAAACTGTAGAATCAGATCCATATTATTTCATAAGCAAACAGAGCAGACCCTGATCAGACAGCTCCTACAGGAGCTGTCTGATCTGGGTCTACTCTTTTTGCAAAGGCATAAAACTTAAATATGAAATAAAGGGTTAACACAGAGTCACAAATAGATCTAATATGTTACAAACTTTGCACTCACTTTTTTTCTTCCGTACAGTAGAAGGTGTCTGAACCTATCGGTCGCATCCTCTAAAGGTTTGCTTTTATTGACCATAGACTTGTCCACAGGAGTTGTTCCCCTGGACATTCGGCTGTCCTCAGACTCACTGTCACCTTCCAAGAAGTCTGTGCTGGCAGCGATCTTCATGCCTGTCCGTCTATAGTCCAGGGTTGTGGGCTCATGTCCTTGTAACAGGAGGTCAGCAATATCTGTACCCACCACAGTCTGAAACAAAAACATGTCTTCTAATTAATGTGTCCATTAAAATTTCACTTTTTTTCAGAGTGAAACCAGTTTTCAATCAGTTTCTGGGAAATGGCTCTGGATTGACAAAACAAGTACATTTTTCGCAAACAAAGGGCCATAATTCTGGTGTTCCAGGGTCAATATAAATGATACTTGCAGAGCCGCATGTCCTTATGCTACTTAACATTTACACATGGTTTCGTAGAAAATTCCTTACAATTTCTGAGAAATTGTTCTGGACACGCAAAAATGTTATAGTTTTGGCAAACAAGGGGCCAAAGCACCAGTGTTCCAAAGTCGATACTTGCAGGTCCACATTCTGTTATGGTACAAAGCATTTACACAAAGTTTCAATGAAAAACTTCAAAAGGTTTCTGGGGAAACACTCTGGGACGCACGGACAAACAAACACTCTGGGACACATGGACAAACAGACAGACGCATGGACAAACTGACGACGCATGGACAATGCCAAAACTATATCCCTCTGCCTTTGGCGGGGGATAATAAAAGTTACTGTCAAGTCTGCAATGTGATATGATAACTGCTTTCTGTTTGATGTAGGAATAATTAATTTAAAGCTTCTAACAAGCTAAGGCATTCCAGTAAATAAGCAACAATATTATCAATAAGAGTCTACTTGCTTAAAAAAGCATCTACATCCTCTACTTTTCATATACTATCTGATGCTCTTACCCCATTCTGTTTGATGAGAAGCTCGAGGAATTTCCAGATCAGCTCAGCTGACTCTCTGTCCTCAAGGTCCACATTTTCTGAGCACTCCTTTGCCTTTCTCTGGGTGAACAGTAGGATGTCATTCTTGTGGGTGTCTCCCCTGTGGCAATAAACAATAAATGTCAACTCTGTCACTGCCATTGGTGCAATGCCAAATCAGGGATCACCTTTGGTAACAGTTAGGATTTAGATGAGCTACCAAGTAACTAATCAGGCCCTATACAGTTTGATACTGTTATTATCATTCTCAGACAATAATGACTGAATGAATTCGAAAAAGTAAAATCGAGATAATAATTTTGCAAAAATTACATATGTATTTGCAACAGGTTTGTCCAGTTGAATGAGAAAATGCTGCATACTTTAACCCTTTACTCCATCAATATCCTTTGAAAACAGAGTAGACCCCTGATCAGATGGCTCAAATAGGAGACGTCTGATCAGGGTCTGCTCTGTTTGCCTATGATATAATATAGATATGATTATACAGTTTCCGACATGGCCAAAAGGTCCTGTTCCATTACAAAATTCAATCTAATTAATATTCATGGTGGCATTGTTTCGTACATGAATATTCATGGTGTAAAAGTTTAATTACTCTAAGTGTTCAGACAGGCAAATACAAATGGTACAGACCCTGATCATACTGCTCCTGTAGGGGCACTTTGAATAGAGTTTTCACTATTTGCTACTCTAATTTTAACCCTTTCCCTGTTCTATGTTTATTCCAAATTGTGATACATACTCAATATTCATGGACAAAATAGTTATGAAGAAATACGGAATGCGGAAAAGTGTAGCCATTTCAGAAAGTAAAGAAATGGATTTTTCAAATTCCACAAGCAAACAGAGCAGACCCTGATCAGACAGCTCCTCTAGGAGCCATCTGGTCTGGGTCTTCTCTGTTTGCAGATGTGTGAAAACACATTTATATGAGGGAAAAGGGTTAAGTAACCATGCTGGTGCAAAATTGATTTGTTTGTAAAAACCAGTGGAGAGGGGAGATTTCGTCTCCAAATACATAGCCCTTTCCCTGTTCTAGATTTATTCCAAATTTCAATACCTACTGAATATTCATGGACAAAATAGAATGAACTAGAACTATCACTAAAGGTGATGAATACCCCCACACGGCAGCCTTGATTGCAAATCCAAGTTTTGAACATGTAACAGGACCAAATAACAAAAATACCCAAAGTTCAAATAGAGAAAGTTCTGTAATTTATGCCAAGTATCAAGTGAATCAGGTTGAAATTGAAGGAGGAGTTCAAAGTACAAGATTTTGCCTGCCAATTTCAAGGCCAAAGGTCAAGGTCAAGGTCACAGAGACCTGAAATTTGTGTCTTGCACATCTACTACTCCTGAGTAACATTTATGCCAAGTATCAAGTAAATCAGGTTGAAAGTGAAGGAGGAGTTCGCCGTACAAGATTTTGCCTGCCAATTTTAAGACCAATTTCAAAGCCAAAGGTCAAGGTCACAGAGTTTTAAAATTTGTGTCTTGTACATCTACCACTCCTGAGTAACATTTATGTCAAGTATCAAATGAATCAGGTTGAAAGTGAAGGAGGAGTTCAAAGTACAAGATTTTGCCTGCCAATTTTAAGACCAATTTCAAGGCCAACGGTCAAGGTCACAGAGACCTGAAATTTGTGTCTTGCACATATACTACTCCTGAGTAACATTTATGCCACGTATCAAGTGAATCAGGTTGAAATTGAAGGAGGAGTTCAAAGTACAAGATTTTGCCTGCCAATATCATGACCAATTTCAAGGCCAAAGGACAAGGTCAAGGTCACAGAGACCTGAAATTTGTGTCTTGCACATCTACCACTCCTGAGTAACATTTATGCCAAGTATCAAATGAATCAGGTTGAAAGTGAAGGAGGAGTTCAAAGTACAAGATTTTGCTTGCCAATTTTAAGACCAATTTCAAGGCCAAAGGTCAAGGTCACAGAGATTTTAAATTTGTGTCTTGCACATCTACTACTCCTGAGTAACATTTATGCCAAGTATCAAGTGAATCAGGTTGAAATTGAAGGAGGAGTTCAAAGTACAAGATTTTGCCTGCCAATTTCAAGACCAAAGGTCAAGGTCAAGGTCACAGAGACCTGAAATTTGTGTCTTGCACATCTACTACTCCTGAGTAACATTTATGCCAAGTATCAAGTGAATCAGGTTGAAATTGAAGGAGGAGTTCAAAGTACAAGATTTTGCCTGCCAATTTCAAGACCAATTTCAAGGCCAAAGGTCAAGGTCACAGAGACCTGAAATTTGTGTCTTGCACATCTACTACTCCTGAGTAACATTTATGCCAAGTATCAAGTGAATCAGGTTGAAAGTGAAGGAGGAGTTCAAAGTACAAGATTTTGCCTGCCAATTTCAAGACCAATTTCAAGGCCAAAGGTCAAGGTCAAGGTCACAGAGACCTGAAATTTGTGTCTTACACATCTACTACTCCTGAGTAACATTTATGCCAAGTATCATGTGAATCAGGTTGAATGTGAAGGAGGAGTTCAAAGTACAAGCTTTTGCCTGCCAATTTCAAGACCAATTTCAAGGCCAAAGGTCAAGGTCAAGGTCACAGAGACCTGAAATTTGTGTCTTACACATCTACTACCCCTGATTAACAATTATGCCAAGTGTCAAGTGAATCGGGTTGAAAGTGAAGGAGGAGTTCGCCGTACAAGATTTTGCAGACAGACCGACCGACAGACCGACCGACCGACCGACCGACTGACCAACCGATCGACCGACCGACCGACAGGCTGATTCCAGTATACCCCCCTCAAACTCTGTTTGTGGGGGTATAAATATGGAAGGTGGAACATTGAAGCCATTTTAGAAAATAAAGAAGCATACCTTTCAAATTTTATCAGCAAACAGAGCAGACCCTGATCAGATGGCTCCTACTCTGTTTGCAAATGTGTGAATACAATGTTTATATGAAGGACAGTGTTAAGTACATTTCTCATCTACAACTCTGATGGTATACTTGACTCACTTGACCAGTGGACCAGGGAACTCCTGTAACTCCTCAGACTCTTCCGTGTCATTCAACAGTTCCTGAACATCGATTATCTCTACTGTAGCTGGTTCTCCATCAGCCGGACGGGTAGGCACAACTCGAATCAGCTGACCACTGGGGCCAAAACAGGCCTGGACATGAGGTATCACAAACTTCTCAGGTGTCTGTCTTTGTGGAATAACATCAGCTGCAATAGACACAATAAACATAAAATGTAAAATTGTTTAACCCATTTCCCCATAGGCTAATTTTAGACCCAACCTCTTTGAATAAATCTACCAAAAAGGAGCATTTACTAGAGAAAAAGAACATTTTAGAATTGTGAAGTATTGAAACCATTGTGATAAATAGAGCATTTGCTGTGGAGCAAATGCCCTATTTATCATAATGGTTTCAAGAAGTGACTATTACAGAGGCCTAGAAAGGCGTATTTATGGAGGAAAGGGTTAACCCTTTTCCATAATGACATCTGTAGAGCAAATGCTCAATTTATCATAATGGTTTCAAGAAGTGACCATTACTGAGGCATAGAAAGGTGTATTTATGGAGGAAAGGGTTAACCCTTTCCCATAATGACATCTGTAGAGCAAATGCTCAATTTATCACAATGGTTTCAAGAAGTGACTATTACTGAGGCATAGAAAGGTGTATTTATGGAGGAAAGGGTTAACCCTTTCCCATAATGACATCATGCATATTTATTAGCTGAAACAGCATATGTACTGGTAGTGGTAGAAACTGTACAGTCAGACCAATTATAATTTCATAAGTGAATAGAGCAGACCTTTATACTCTGTATATACACCTTTAATGCCTTTGCAAACAGAGTAGACCTAGATCAGATGGCTCCAATGTTCTGCTTGCTTACAGAATAATACAGATCTGAGTCTACAGTTTCTGTCCAAATTTCCTATGTCCATCAGCTACAATAGGATCCTTTTAACCCTTTCCTCCATAAATACGTGTTGACGCCTTTCTACACCTCTGTAATATCCACTTTATGAAACCATTGTGATAAGTAGAGCATTTTCTCCTATAGGAGCAAATGCTCTATTTATCACAATGGTTTCAAATTACAAAAATCTAAACATTTCCTTTTCTCTAGTTAATGCTCCTTTTCGGTAGATTTATTCAAAGAGGTTAGATCTAAAAATAGCCTATGAGGTAATGGGTTAAACAATGTTCTTTTTCTCTTCAGCGTGACAAAAAAATTAAGATTCTAATGAAATGTCAAATTACCAACATGTCCGTCGGTTACAAACTGCTTGCAAAAGTAATAAACATTTCGCCATGTGTTGATTTCGTCATACGCATGCATAGAGCTGAGACATATATGAATGACACTTACTAGTTGTGGCCACCCAGTTATTGATGTCAGGATCCCAACGGTAGCCATTCTGTTCGTAACCATAGTAACTTGAATATTCGTCATAGGCTCCTCTTGAGTAATCATAGAGATCAGGCGGATAGTCAAACCTGCAACACAACCGTAATACATTTACACACTTATAACCCATTCCCTACGACACTTTTCTAGGTCACTTTTTGAAACCATTGTGATAAATACATGTAGAATACTTGCTTCTATCACAATGGTTTCAAAGCAATTCTTAAAATGTTCTTTTTTATCTAGTGAATGCTCCTTTTAACCGTCTCCCTCATATTGATGCCTTTTGACACCTCTGTAAAAGTTAATTTCTGAAACCATTGTGATAAATAGAGCATTTGCTCCATAGGAACAAATGCTCTATTTATCACAATGGTTTCAAAACTACACAATTCTAAAATTTACCTTTTCTTTAATAAATGCTCCTGATCGGTAGATTTATTAAAAGAGGTTGGGTCGAAAAATAGTCTATGAGAGAAGGGATTAAGACATTTCAAAATCAGTTTCAAACATTATAGTATTCACAAAACAGGCTCAAACAGTTCTGACTGATTTAGCAAAGAATATGCAAAATAGGTGGCAATATATCATAGGCATATTTTTATAATGCTAGATAAAAAATTTACAATCTTATTAGTAACAACAAATTTGATTAATAAAATTCCTCATGCAAAGATTCCAACAAAAAATCTGCAGAGCAGTTTGATCAGGATATACACTATTTGCTACTACATGTTATCAAAATAACACCAAATTGAATTACTTAACTGTTGTAATGATCAATGCTATTTAGCATATTCCCATTAACCCTTTACTCCATAGATACATTTGTACGTCTTTTAATGCCTTTGCAAACAGATACGACCCAGATCAAAGGGCTCCTATAGGAGCTTTCTGATCAGGGTCTGTTCTGTTTGCTTATGGAATAATATAGATCCGATTCTACAGTTTTTGCCGTGGCAAACATTTCCTGTGTTTTAAAGCTGTTTTAAAAATTAATCTATTTTATATTCATGATGGCATTATCTTTTGCATAAATATTCATGGAGTAAAGGGTTATTGCAGGTTTTAGAATGTCAAAGTCCAGGATTTGCACAACCACTGACTTACAAATAAGAGCATTAGAGTCTCTGAGTAAACATGATGACCTTATTATGCTCCACACCACATGTTTTGTATCTACGAAGACGTAATTACTAATCAACCTATTTCACTGTACAGTAGAACCCCTCTAAAGCAACCACTTAATGAAGAAACATGTGTGTCTTTAAAGCAGGTGGTTGCTTAATGCTAGGAGCTTTCTGCATTACTTTTGTCCTGCATTAAGCTACCACCCACCTCTACCACCCAGAATTATACCTCTTTTAGGTGGGCGCATTAGAGGGGTTTTACTGTAATTCAAAAATTGGAATAATTATTTATAAAGGCTAAATAATGTGGTTACTAGTCTAGCACTAGACCCTAAATATGTAACTCCGACTATAAAAGAGAAGTAAAAAACATTAACCCTTTACTCCATATGCCTTTGCAAACAAAGTAGACCCAGATCTGACAGTTCCTGAAAAAGCTATCTGATTAGGACTGGCTGAGACACTGTTTGTTAATGAAATAATAAAGATCAGATTCTACAGTTTCTACCATGGTCAAAATTTCCGGTCAAAATTTCCGGTTTTCATCTAATCAACATTTATGACGGCATTATTCCTACATGAATATTCATGGAGTAAAGGGTTAAAGCCTAAAAATTTAATGTCAATAATGCTGAATTTATACCAGTAAAGAAGCATCATTCCAGATGATTGGCAAACACTGTGTATTGCTTTCCCATTTCTTGCTCATTAACATTGACATTGTTCAGTGGAAATTTGATAAAAACTTGCAACTATTTGTAAGTACCCGTAAATTGAGCAATATGATACAATGTCCTGAAAAATGAAAGATAACCAATACATTTTATGAACAATAATAGTCCTATCTCAATATGTCAATCTACAAGAATTAAATACACAGTGAATATATCATGTTATTGGATATATACGCATATACAGTAAACCCCTAATTAACCATTTACTCCATGAATATTCATGTAAGAAATAATGTATGTATGAATATTAATTAGTTCGATTTTTGACCTTGGCAGACACTGTAAAATCATATACCATAAGCAAAATTTTAATGAACAGAGACAGCTCCTACAGGAGTCATCTGATCTAGGTATATTCTGTTTATAAAGGCATTAAAAGGCTTTCTCATGGAGTAAAGAGTTAACCCTTTCCCTGTTCTGTTTGTTTCAAATTTCAATACCTAATGAATATTCATGGACAAAATAATTATAATGAAATATGGAAGGTTGGATATTGTAGATATTTTAGAAAGCAAAGAAACATACCTATAAATTTCAATGAGCAAACAGAGTAGACCCTGATCAGATCAGACGGCTCCTCTAGGAGCCGTCTGATCTGGGTCTACTCTGTTTGCATATGCGTGAAAACACGTTTATATGAGGGAAAGGGTTAACCAGACTTTTAGGAAAGAAGAATTCAGATTTGCTTAGGCAGGTGGCTGCTTAATGCAGGATGAAATTCAGGCAGAAAGATCCTTTGGAAGCTTTCCATATGACTTTTACCATGCATGTTGAAAAAGACTGGCATTGATACTAATTTGAAAGTTTGGTTCAGAGGGGTTTTACTGTATGCCGTTAATTGAAAAGCATTCATAGAGTTATACTGTATAGCTATGTCCTGAGTACAGACTTACACGAGTAGATATAGGTTTATTTACATTCTCTGTACATATTATTAACCCTTTCACCGCCAATGTCGCATAAATGCACCACAACAAATAGTGCAGTCCCAGATCAGACGCCGCCTTTTCAAGGCGGCATATGATCAGGACTTCACTTTTTGTCTCAATCTCGATTTCTCTATCTGTGCTTTATTCCTTTGAAATTTGCATTTATTCATCTCATTTCCTTATTTTACTGAATGATTTAACAACCTTGGATTGCAGACGACAATTAGAAATTTGGCGCTGAAGAGTTAAAACAGTGACTTAACCTTTTCCCTCATACAGACTCATATGCATTTGCAAACAAAGTAGACCCAGATCAGACTGCTCCTGTAGGAGCTGTGTGATCAGGGTCTGCTCTGTGTGCTTATAAATAATCTGATTCTATAGGTTCTTCCATTATTGAATTTTCAAAATTCAGTCAATTAGTAATTAATTACCAAACAGAAATACGTCAGTCATAAAAATTTCTGTCTCAATTATCAAGCTAATTGATAATTAGTCCAAAGAATGCTTTGTCAGCTTTAAACCAGAGCTACAGATATTTTAGGGTGCGTACCCAAAAACTAAAATCCTCATTTCTCCACCAAACCCTATACTGTGACCATCTTTAGAATCGTCTTGAAGAGACGATTCTAAAGAGTGGTCACAGGATAGGGTTTGGTGGAGAAATAAAGGAGCTATTCTTGAAAAAAAATTAATTTACACATCTTATCTGGAGCTCTGTTTAAAGCATGTAATTCCAGCAGAAATGTACAGTTTTCATTGCTAGGTATGTTAATGATAGACACTAGAGCAGGCCATGCTGAGAATTCCTAACTACCCTAAGTATTCACACACACAAAGGTTTGTAAAGCTGATTATTTAACCCTTTCCCTCATATAAACGTGTTTTCATGCATTTGCAAACAGAGTAGACCCAGATCAGACAGCTCCTAGAGGAGCTATCTGATCAGGTCTGCTTTGTTTGCTACTGGAATTTATAGCTCTTTTTCTTAACTTTCTAAAAAGGCTACAATATTTCACCATGAATATTCAGTAGGTATTGAAATTTGGAATAAACATAGAACAGGGAAAGGATATTATATTCATTTCTACTCTGTTTGCAAAGGCATAGAACGGCATATTTATGGAGTAAAGGGTAAAGTCAGCTTGACACCATTTTGATAACTTTTAACAAAATTAGACTGATATAGATCTAGTAGCAAATAGTGTAGGCCCTGATCAAACTCCTTTTGAAAGATCATTTGATCTGGGTCTGCACTATCTGTATAAGACTGTATATATACAAATACTTAGGGTAATTCAGGGAGGCTATATAGATTCATCTTAGCATACTGTGAAAATCTTAATGAAATCTATTACAAACAGTTTGGATCCAGATAGGACTCTCAATAATGTTGTGTGTCCTCCATATCCAAACTGTTTGACACTCAAGTCTCCTGTCATATTTTGAAAGTAAATGCTGAAATGTTAAGAACATATACCGGTACATAAGTGTTAAGAATTGCAATATATTTTGCAGAGAACAAGTATTACTAAGCATGCATGGAGTTAATGCATTCAGATACAGAGCTCAGCTGGACACAGAGTGTCCACGAGAGAAGGTTGCACCCTGAACGACTCCCACATATTGTCCCAAATGTACCCAAAGCAGTAGATATGATGCGTACTTATCTATCAATATCTTATTTCTCAGTCAAACCCTATCTTCCAACTACAGTAAAACCTCTCTATAACGACCTCTAAATTGTGTTAATTAGTTGGTATTTTGGGCAGGGGGTTGCTTAAAGCAAGGTTTAAGTAAAACAGAACGCTCCTATAGGAGCGTTCTGTTTTTCTTTCACCTTGCTTTAAGTATCTACCTGCCTCTAACACAAATTACTTGATGTAATTTAGTGGTCGCTATAGAGAGGTTTTACTGTACTCATTAGAATTGCCTCAAAGAGTAGCTGCAAGATTACGGTCTGGCAGAGAAAGATTAACCCTTAGTCCGCCATATACCTTGTATCACCCTGCCCTCTCTGAATATCTTTACAAAAATATACAGGATATGTTGAAATAATTTTCTTAAACAAAAGCAAAGAACATGCAGACATGGATTTTTCATGACAAACAATGCAGACCCAGATGAGAGAGCATCTATAGGAGCTCTCTCATCTGGGTCTACTCTGTTTGCAAATGGAACTACATATAGAGTTGTGACTGGCGGGCTATGGGTTATTTTTTTTTTACTTTCCGAACTATGCCTCGTATCTACAGCTATAATTATGTACGTATTTATATACCAACACAACTAATACAGTTTGCAGCATATTTTAGTTTACCTCTTCTTGTCTGATTTAGAGTCAGAATTTTTACTCGTTTCGGCTATTTTTGATCTATAACAGAAATACATAAACAAAACGACATGAGGCAATCATTAAATTTAGAATCTAGGTTTATCTACCAAAGGCCAGTGATAATAAAAATACCACCTTATATAGTAAATGTTAGGTCAAAGTTCAACCATCAACCACAGTAGCAATTTGAATATGGGAAAACAAGTGTAATGGTTTTTGCAAATAGCGTAGACACAAATTTGAGGGCTCCAAGTGGAGCCTTCCTATCAGGGTCTGCACTGTTTGTCATTTAACCCTTTCCTTTATATAAATCCCTTTTCACGCATTTGCAAACAGAGTAGACACAGATCAGACGGCTCCTATATGATCAGGGTCTGCTCTGTTTCCATGTTTCATTATAAGTATTTTGTCCATGAATATTCTAATTTCAGTAAGTATTGAAATTTGGAATAAACATAGAACAGGAAACTCCTCTTGCAAATTATACCCTTTCCTCCATAAATACGCCTTTCTACGCCTCTGTAAAAGTCACTTTTTGAAACCATTGTGATAAATAGAGCATTTGCTCATACAGAGCAAATGCTCTATTTATCACAATGGTTTCAAAACTACACAATTCTAACATTTTACTTTCCTCTAGTAAATGTTCCTTTTAGGTAGATTTATTAAAAGAGGTTGGGTCTAAAAATAGCCTATGAGGGAATGGGTTAACTATAGATGCTCTCTAGTTGATGGTCAAACTCGTTCTAGTGTTGTTAATCACCAATCTGTAAAAGGGTGGGGGAGGGTTGTTGTTGTTGTTGTTGTTACTCGGTAATTATTAATGTCCTGCCTAAAGCAAAACGGTTTTTAATTTCTATTCATTTGGGTAAGAGAATGTAAATTTATATGAACAATGTACTGGGTAAATAAATTTGCATATTCATGTACATGTATTTAGGCTAGATGGATTTTTCATATTCATGTAATTCTATAGGCTAAACAGTCTTCTTTCGTGAATTTTTCCATAACCAGTTCTAAAGCTGAAAGGAAGTCTACAACAAGTACCGACATACCATAAACTAATTATCAAAACCCTTTCTCCGCTCAGCAGCTACAGTAAAACCTCGATAAATCAATTGTTTAGTAAAGGAGAAATGAACTGTTTAGGCAGGTGGCTGCTTAATGCAGGGTGAAAGAGGATCTTTCTGCATGACTTTCACCCTGCATTAAGCAGCCACCTGTCTTAACCCTTTCACCTCACACATACAACTTTTGGCAAACAGAGCAGACCAAGATAAGATGGCTCTGTCTGATCAGAGTCAGTACATAACATGTATACATCTGATTTTACAGTTTCTACCATGACGAAAAATTCCTTTGTTCAGTGGTTATTATTAAATTTCAGTAAATGAATATTCATGATTTCTTATATCAATATTTATGAGGGAAAGGTTAAATACTGATAATGATACTTATTTGAGAGTTCGTATTAAAGAGGTTTTATTGTACAAAGAAGGACATCTCCTACGATATATCCATACACGGTACATATAACAGTATATCATACATACATGTATATTATGTTGGGTATACACGTGTATCCACATACCCACTTCACAATTACCTAAAACCTACCGGTATATACAGAAATCATGTTATGGTGAATATTATATCCATATACAGAGGTCCAGATAAGATGCAAAATTAAAACATCTTCAAGAATAACTTCTTTATTTCTCCACCAAACCCTATGATGTGACCACTCGTTAGAACCATCTCGAAGAGACGATTCTAAAGAATGGTCACAACATAGGGTTTGGTGGAGAAATAATGATGATTTAGTATTTGAGTATGCACCTTTATCTTTTGCCCTGCATATATTTTTCAACTACATGTATGTCAACTCCACTCACAACACTGGTGTATATCATATCCATATCCATACATTTGTCAAAAAGGTCTTCAACTCCGTCCACAACACATATGGACACTGATTATAATATGAGCCACTCTCTGGTTAAATATTTCCTATTACATTGCAAATAATGTAGACCAATGACCAGTCCCCATGCCCCTGACACAGCCAGGGTCTGCATTGTTTGTCATTCATGAGAAGAGTTATTTATTCTCTAGATGTTTTTTACTTCCAGAATGCTGGAAAATGTACCTTTCAAATTTTTTTATTAATCTTTACTACAAGTTTGTTAAGTCAGACATTTTAGTCATGCCACACAACAAACAACAGAAATGCAATTATTAAATCTAAATACAGTAAAACCTGTCTTCAGTGAACAAGTGAAATAAGTAAAATTACGGGTCTTTAAGGCAGGTAGTAGCTTAATGCAGGTTAGAAAGCTCCTAGAGGAACATTCTGCATTACTTTTGCCCCGCATTAAGCAACCACCTGCTTTATAAGACTCCTATGTTTAATCAATAAATGGTCACTTAAGACAGATTCAACTGTAAGTATTAAACTAAACTGAAATCAAAACACTGAAAGAAACATTATAAACAAGCCAAACTAAAAGCATGATATTTATGGGGTAAATAGACAAGACAACAAGCAGTTTGGTATCCAATCAAGATTTAAAAAATGCAAGATAAATGCAGAATCTATTTTCAGATCTGAATCATATGATATTGTTACATTTCTTAGCATGCAAAGAACTCTGCCAATTCTAAAGTAAAACAATATACTTTAACATCATGCAGGAACTAAAAAAAGAAAATTCAGCAAATAAGTTAGCAAATGCAAATTATCATCAAGCAATATCTAGCTTGCTATAAAGCCAAAAGATCAAACAACATCTGGCTAATAACTAATTGTAAAGTCTCCCTCAAACTACTGTACATGTGTTGAAAATCAAATATAAAATGATGCACCATCCTTAACCCATTCCCTCATATTGACGACTCTGTAAAAGTCACTTTGTGAAACCATTGCGATAAATAGAGCATTTGCTCCTATAGGAGCAAATGCTCTATTTATCACAATGGTTTCAAACTACATGTACAAATTTCTAAAATTTTCCTTTTCTCTAGTTAATGCTCCTTTTCGGTAGATTTATTCAAAGTGGTTGGATCTAAAAATAGCCTATGAGGTAACGGGTTAATCATTTCTGATTGAAGGCTCCAGTTGGAGCCATTTGATCTGGGTCTAATTAAAAGTTATCACTGAATTAATCAGGTGGGGACAATAGATTAGATATTTAGGATAATCTTGAATTCAATATGAATTTGACAACACAATTACATGTCCAGTAAAAGCCCTCAAATGTGACCGCCAAATAGCAGGCTAATTTTATATGACAGGCAAATGGTAGCTTAACCCTTTCCTTCATATAAACTTGTTTTCACACATTTGTAAACTGAGTAGACCCAGATCAGATGGCTCCTATAGGAGCAGTCTGATCAGGGACTGCCCTGTTTGCCAATGGAATTTAAAATATATGTTTCTTTATTTTCTAAAATGACTACAAAGTTCCACATTCCATATTTTGATGCAACTTTTTTTTCTATGAATATTCAGTAGGTATGGAAATATTGTAAGAAAAATAGAACAGGGAAAGGGTTAACCCGTTTCCTCATATTGACCCCTCTGTAAATGCCATTTTTGAAACCATTGTGATAAATAGAGCATTTCCCCCCCCCCCCCCCCCCAGGAGCAAATGCTCTATTTATCACAATGTTTTTTGTTTTTAATTTTCCTATTTTCTAGTAAATGCTCTTTTTTCATTAGATTTATCCAAAGAGGTTGCATCTAAAAATAGCCTATGAGGTAATGGGTCTAAAATAGCCTATGAGGGAATGGGTTAAGGACAGCCATATTTATTCATTCAGTTGTTGCCTTTTGAGAGATTGTACTGTATGTATATGTTCCATTTCTTGGCAGAACAAAATCCAGTGTTAGTGGGAGTCAATGCTGACACTAAAGCTACAACAAAGTGTTAAAAAAAAAAGCTGCCAGCGATTTCTTGTCAACTGAAATCAGGGGCAATAACTCTAGTCAATAAATCTCCACATCCTGGTGTCCATACTTACACACAAATACATCAACAAGGGAGATAAGTACTTACATTTCTTCTCCCCCATCAGATAATGAACCAGGAGTTCCTGTTCTTGATCTCCTCTGGTAGTAATCATACTGGTACCTAACAGGCAAAGGGAGGTCACTCATGTAAGCATGCAACAGGCCAACCAACATGTGCTTCTAGTTGTCTCCCATTAAAAAAGTCAATACTATCTTATAAAGTGCTGAACTCCTATGCATCCAGTAAGCTTGATATTAAACCATCAAGTGCACCACATGCAGATGCTAAAAACTGACTGCTGTTCATATGAAAAGTAAATACCATGGAAAACATGTTTCAACTGGCCATAACTGTATCTGAACCCTTATCAAATCTGATTTGAGAGACAATTGCATATAGTTCAGATCCGGATGCAACACCTTGTAACTGGTCGTCTCATCCAAGCCGTTTGACAATAGTTTTTCTTAACCGATTCCCTCATATTGAGGCCTTTTGTTGCCTATGTAAAAGTCACTTTTTGAAACCATTGTGATAAATAGAAAATTTGCTCCACGGGAGCAAATATTCTATTTATCACAATGGTTTCAGAAATACACAATTCTAAAATTCTTCTTTTCACTACTAAATGTTCCTTTTCAGTAAATTTATTCAAAGAGGCTAGGTGAAAAATATTTACAACAATGGTTTCTGAACTACAATTCTAAAACTTTCCTTTTCTCTAGTAAATGCTCCTTTGGGCAAATTTACTCAGAGAGGTTATATTTAAAAATAGCCTATGCGGGAATGGGTTAAGCTTACATATTAAGCCAAAAATAAAATTGCAACTGCTTAGGGTTGTAGCAGAAGTAAAACAAAAACCCGCATGAGAAGGGCAAAATGTGACTGCATTCTGATGTTTTCAAGGCACTATTCTAAACTACAAACACATGTTTTGAATTTCCCTCCACAAAAACATTTGTTCACCACTATATATAGTCTTAGACATCAGGCAAGGTTTGTTTAACCCTTTCCTTCTTATAAACACGTTTTCATGCATTTGCAAACAGAATAGATCCAGAGCAGATGGCTTCTATAGGTTTGTTTGGTTTGTGTTGATTAACATCCGTTTCTGTTCACTTTGGGTTAATTGGACGCCCAAGAGAGAACGGAGAGGATACAGAGAAACCCGGGCATGATGTCCTACTCTTATTATTTTCTCTGTTTGTTTTAGATGCCCAGTGCAATGCACTGACCTCAGTTTATAGTCTATAGGAGCTGTCTGATCACGGTCTACTCTGTTTGCTTATGGAATTTGATAGATCTGTTTCTTTAGTTTCTAGAATGACTAAAATGTTTCACCTGCTATATTTCCTACTACATGTACTATCTATGAATATTCAATAGGTATTGAAATTTGGAATAAATATAGAACAGGGAAAGGGTTAACCCTTTACACCAAACATACGGCTTTCTATGCCTTTGCAAACAGAGTAGACTCAGATCAGAGAGTTCCTGTAAGAGCTGTCTGATCAGGGTCTGCTCTACATGCTTATGGTATAGATATAGATATGATTCTAAAGTTCTGCCATGACCAAAACATTCATATTTCTTAGTGCTATTATCACATCTAATGTAATTAATACTCATGATGTCATCATTTCTTACATGAATATTCAGGGAGTAAAGGGATAAATAACTAATGTTACTTGTCTGTAATGTCTGTTACTTAGTAGTCAAGATACTCATTTGCCATGTAACATTTGGAAGTGAATTGTAGGAAGGCCCATGCTGTCATTGCTTCTAATGATATTCAAAGATAACTGATATACTGAAAATCTCACAAACAATTGATTCCACCTTGTGAAAGTGTAATGCAGGTGTTTTCAACATAAGTAAAAATTGCAAAACTATATGTATAAAGCTTAACCCTTTCCCTGTTCTGTGATTACTCCAAATTTCAATACCTACTTACTATTCATAGACGAAATAGTCATAATGAAATATGGCAGGTAGAATATTGTAGCCATTTAAGAAACTAAAGAAACAGATCTTCAAATTCTATTAGCAAACAGAGCAGACCCTGATCAGACGGCTCCTCTAGGAGCCGTCTGATCTGAGTTTACTCTGTTTGCAAATGCGTGAAAACACGTTTATATGAGGGACAGGGTTAAGACAGTAGATAGAATTATTTGTGTACATCTATAACATTCTTAAGCGAAAGGAAAATAAAAACCTAGTGTGACTGAACTAAAAATTAACAAGAGCACCGCAAGACGGGGCAATATACGCCCGAAGGCTGTTCTATAAAATTATGTTGAAAAATAAAGGAGGAGTTAGTTGCACAAGAAATTGCTACCCGAAACTATCAAAGGGCAATAACTCCAGAATGAAAAATGATATGAGAGTTATCTCACTGATATGCACAACTACACATCAATATCTATCATTCCTGAAAGTTTGAAGAAATTATGTTGAAAAATAAAGGAGGAGTTAGTTGCACAAGAAATTGCTACCCGAAACTATCAAAGGGCAATAACTCCAGAATGAAAAATGATATGAGAGTTATCTCACTGATATGCACAACTACACATCAGTATCTATCATTCCTGAAAGTTTGAAGAAATTATGTTGAAAAATAAAGGAGGAGTTAGTTGCACAAGAAATTGCTAACGGACGGACGGACAGACGGACGGACGACATGCGCCATACCATAATACGTCCCTTCGGGCGTATAAAAAATGCTAAGATATCTGTTGCTTGCAAGAAGGTGAGTGAACAAGCCCACAAACAAACTCTCAGATATTTCAAATCAGTGAAGATACATGTATCAAAGAAGCCATCACTCTGAAGATGTATAGAAATGTGACAAATTAACCCTTCTACTGTGGAATACTCATGTAAGAAATAATGACATCAGAGGTCCAGATAAGATGTGTAAATTAAAACATTTTGAAGATTAACTTCTTTATTTCTCCACCAAACCCTATGTTGTGACCACTGTTTAGAATTGTCTCTTCGATGATTTTAATATCTGAGTACCGATAGGCACATTTATCTGCTGCACTGCATCATGAATAATCTTTATAACGACATACAGACAGATGTTTTAGTATTGATAGGAACTGTCGAACCAAATCTTCATAATTCCATAGGCAAACAGAGCAGACCCTGATCAGACAGCTCCTACAGGAGCTGTCTGATCTGGGTCTATTCTGTTTGCCATGGTATGAAAAGGCATTTATATAAGGGAAAGGATGAATGCAGAATGTAAGTTGTGCTCCTTTTTTTGCTTTCCTGTCATTCTGCATGATTTGACTACTAGCTTTTAACCCTTTACTCCATTGGTCAAGGTCTCTATTGTTTGCATAATTGGAAAATGACCGAGGGTCTCAAACCAATAACACATGTGGAATTTAATGAGAGGACTATTAACACAGCTGCCGTCCACTGTACATTTGTAACCCTTTCCCTGTTCAGTATTCATAGAATAGATATAGACATCATGAACACTTAACCCTTTCCCTCATATAAACATGTTTTCACGCATTTGCAAACAGAGTAGACCCAGATCAGACGGCTCCTAGAGGAGACGTCTGATCAGGGTCTGCTCTGCTTTCTTATAGAATTTGATGGATCTATTTCTTTGCTTTCTAAAATGTCTACAATGTAGTACCTTCCTTATTCCTTTATAACTATTCTATGAATTGATATTCAGTAGGTATTGAAATTTGGAATAAACATAGAACAGGGAAAGGGTTAATAGCTCAATTTTTATATTATACTTTTCAAGGGAATTTTTCACTTTGACAAAAACTGCAGAATCAGATTTATAGCATGTCAAAAGCAAACACAGCAGACCCTGAACAGACAGCTCCTATAGGAGCTGTCTGTTCTGGGTCTACTCTGTTTGCAAATGTGAGAAAAGGCATTCTAGGAGGGAGAGGGTTAACAGAGTAGACCAAGGTCATGTAGGAGCCATCTGATTAAGGTCTACTCTGTTTGCTAAAGAATTTAAAAGAAATCATATAGATCTGATTCTACAGATTCTGACATAGTCAAATAGTCCCATTACAGGCTATAGTATTCATCATGTCATTATTTCTTATATAAATATTCATAAGGTAAACGGTTAATTCAGCCATTTTATACATTTGTTGATAAGAGTAGATCCTGATCATGTAGGAGTGGTCTGATCAGGGTCTGCTCAATTTGTCTGGGTGTGATCATCTTACAGATGTGATTCTTTATTGTTTTCCATGGCAACAACTTAACATTTTCAATAAAAGAGGCTGATTAGTTCATATCTTGAATTCAATACACTTAACACTGCAAGTGAACTGATAAATTTTCCACAATTTTACACCCGGGGAAAAAACATGTACTCTACATTTGTCAGAAACAAATCTGTTTAAAATCCCATAACTGTGTGTTTATTTTTGTTTTCCAATGATACACAACACACTATGCCTGCCCTTTATAACTATACATAGTGGAGAACGATGTCTGTTAGCATACAAATAGTCACATAACGTTGCTATAATTAGAGACAATTTGTCACTATATACACAGTGCTATTTTACATTAAAAATATAAAAATTAAAACCATTGTATTATTAACCCATTCCCTCATATTGATGATTTTGACGCTTTCTTTTTCACTTTTTAAAACCATTGTGATAAATAGAGCATTTGCTCCATAGGAGCAAATGCTCCATTTATCACAATGGTTTCAGAACTACACAATTCTAAACATTTTCTTTCCTCTAGTAAATGCTCTTTTCTGAAGATTTATCTTAAAGAGTTAGGATCTAGAAATAGCCTATGAGGTAATGGGTTAAACTATTAAAACCCCAGTCATTTATTTATTACTTGTTAATGGCCAGCCTGTATAAGGACCTTTATTAACCCTTTACTTCATGAATATTGACACTATGAACGATGGATAGATGATTTTACATAATTTTGAACCTGACCAAAACTGCCAAATCAGATCTGTATTATTTCACAAACAAACAGTGCAGATCCTGATCAGACGGCTCCTACTGGAGTTGTCTGATCTGGGTCTGCTCTGTTTGTAAATGCATAAAAAGTGTACCTATGGAGTAAAGGGTTAAGATGGTACGGATACCTTTATTAATTGTTAATTACTGATACATTACAGTCCAATATTTAGTTAAGAATGTTTTTTATGTAAACATTCAAAATACATTACTTTGGTTAAAATATTGGCAAAATGCATACTGCTTCGAAAATAAAATAGAAAAATAAACAAACAGAAAAAAAAAGCAAACAAAATACAATTTAGGTCACTCGCAAAATAGAATAATAATAGAATTTGCATTAATAAATTATATTTCTTTTGTTGTAAGCACCGAGAGCGCACTGACCACACAATTTAGAGGGGGTGGGGGAGGAGGAGATAGCACCACTACCAGTATGAAGCACAATGCACGGGACATCTCCCTCAAATAAATACATCAGCATATCCAACAGTATCACAATGAACAAATCATGAGCTTTGCTTGCAAACTTTGTGAGCTAGAGTCACCATAGAGGACTTCACTTTGACATTCTCGTTGCCATATTTACCCCTAAATATATCAACATCCAATCTCACCCATTGCACCTATTTGTAAAGATGAATAATTTTAACCCTTTACTCCATGAGTTCTAAAGTAAGATCTGGGTGGGTGTTCTTTAACAGTTTGCTCCATAAAATATGCCTTTCTACTTCTTTGCAAACAGAGTTGACCAAGATCAGACAGCTGCTGAAGGAGCCGTCTGATCAAGGTCTGCTCTGTTTGCTAATGATATAATATAGATATGATTACAGTTTCTGCCATGACCAAAATATCCTATATCCATGTGTTACTATAACAATAAATCTTTTCATGAAGTAAAGGGTTAAATTCAGCACCATTTTGATAACTTAACCCTTTCCTTAAAACAAAACCACCTTTTCGAGCCTTTGCAGACACAGGAGACCCAGATCAGATGGGAGTCGCCTGATCAGGGTCTGTTCTGTTTGCTTATGATATTTAAATAGATCAGAAACTACAGTTACATATATAATATGCAACTGGGGAAGGGTTAATTAAAGGCAAATTAAAATTGGAGCAATAAATCTAGACAATGAAATAAAAGTCCCAAGCGTCCAACTCCAACAGCCTCTATGACAGATAGCAACAAAGTTTGCAAACAAAGCGATGCCACCAGCATACAGCAGGCAACACCAGTGCATGTCACTCATATGCAGTAACAAAAACAACCAAGGATGTGTTCTCCACCCACCTGGCTTGTGCAGGGTCCTGGTGATAGTAACCGTACTCATCGTAGTATCCTCCCTGACCATAGTTTCCGTAGTAGTAGTCGTAATATTGCTTGTCGTAGTTGTGTCTACGTCTGTAGTAATCATCATAGTCGTATTCTGTAAATTCAAATTTTATGCTTTCGTCAGAACATTTTGAAACAATTATACATTATTAACCCTTTACTCCATACATAAGTCTTCCTACGCTATTGCAAACAGAGTAGACCCAGATCAGACTGGAGCTCACGATATAATATAGATATGATTCTAGAGTTTCTGTCACAGCCAAAAATCCATGTTTTCATTTACAATTATAATGTGTTCATTTACCCATATAAAAATTAGTCTAATTCATATTCATGATGTCATTATTTTTATCATGAATATTCATGGAGTAAAGGGTTATAATCTTATCCACAACTCTGGAGTGTCTCCAGTCCATGCTCAACCCTTTCCTTCATATACATGCATTTTCATGCATCTGCAAACAGAGTACACCTAGGCTCAGCCATCTGGTCAGGATCTGCTCTGTTTGCTAATGAACTTTCGTTTCTAAATTGGCTACAATGTTCCACCTTCCATATTTCATTATCACTATTTTGTCACTATTTTGTCCATGAATATTCAGTAGGTATTGAAATTTGGAGCAGGGAAACCGAAAGGGCTAATAAAGGGAAATTCAATATAATTCCAATGAAATCAAACTCTACCAATTAAAATGGGGACAATTTTAACCCTTCACTCTATAAATACGCCTTCTTTGAGCCAACGCAAAAAGAACAGACCCAGCAATCTGATCAGGGTCAGTCCTAATTACTTATGAAATGATATAAATCTAATTTTATAATTTCTGCCACGACAAAAACTTACTATGTTCATGACATTCATTTATATGCCATTATAAAATTATTTATGCCATATCATTGGACCTCTTTTTGATTGTCGATTAACCCATTCCCTCATATTGACGCCTCTGTAAAAGTCACTTTGTGAAACCATTGTGATAAATAGAGCAGCAAAGGCTCTATTTACCATAATGGTTTCAAAACTACACAATTCTGAAATTTTCCATTTCTCTAGTATGTGCTCCTTTTCGGTAGATTTATTTAAAAAGATTGGGTCTAAAAATAGCCTATGAGGGAAAGGATTAAGACAGGTTCTACTGTATCTCATATCTGGCACAGTAAACCATTACCCATGGCCCTAACATACCTGTGTTCCTGTACTTGTCCTTGTAATACTGATCCCTGTCGTAATCAGTACGAGACTTTGGCCTGTCACCATCTGCTTGTCGAGATGGTGGTCTATCAGCTGAAAAACACAAATCAAAATGAAATTTCATCAATGCAAGCATATTTTTCATATATGACATTTGTAACCCTTTCCCTGTTTACTATTCATGTAAGAAATAATGACATCATGAATATTTCTTGGCTCAATTTTAGTGCAATTCTTGGTATTGGTAGAAACTACAATTTCAAATTCATAAGCAAATAAATCAGGCCCTCATCAGACAGCTCCAACAGGATGAATCTGATCTGGGTCTACTATGATTGCAAAAGTGAGAAAATACGGTCATATGAGGGAAACAGTTATACTACATCCTCTAATGATGGGCTGTGTAGCTATGATATGGACTAAGACGAGGACTATAATTCCACCACTGTCACTGGGTGCATATTTTGACCAAACCCTTTAATCCATATCAGAGCTTCAAATAAGATGCGTAAATTGAAATATTTTCAAGTGTAACTTCTTTATTTCTCCACCAAACCCTATGCTGTGACCACTTTTTAGAATCGTCCCGAAGAGACGATTCTAAAGAGTGGTCACAACAATAGGCTTTGGTGGAGAAATGACGATTTTAATATTTGAGTACGCACCGTTATCTGTAGCTCTGCCAAATACATATATATTATATATATATATATATTTTGACTAAACCCTTTACTCCATATATATGCCTTTTAACACCTTTGCAAATAGAGCAGACTCTAGCAGGAACCATCTGATCAAGGTCTCATCTGTTGGCTAACGGAATAATATACATGTACATTGTATATGCAATTACGATTTTACAGTTTCTGGGCATAGCCAAATTTTCTTGTGTTCATATGCATATTAGAAACAATATCTCAGAATTGTATGGAAATTTCTGTATACAGAGTATTAACCTTTTACTCCGAACATACACTTTTTTACGCCTTTGCAAACAGAGTAGACCCAGAACAGATGGCTTCTGAAGGAGCCATCTGTTCTGGGTCGGCTGTTTGCTTTCAAATAAATATAAGTTGGATTCTACACTTTCTTAAATATTCTTGCGCTCATAATGATGTTATTATAAAAATACAGCTATTTAATATTCATGATGTCATTACTATTTACATGAATATTCATGGAGTAAAGTGTTAACCTTTTTCCTAATATGAATGCCTTTTCACACATTTGCAAACAGAGTAGACCCAGATCAGAGATCTATGAGCCGTCTGATCAGGGTCCGCTCTGTTTGCTAATGGAATTTGATAGATATGTTTATTTACTATCTAAAATGGCTGCAATGTTCCATCTTCCATATTTCATTATAACTGTTTTGCCTATGAATATTCAGTAGGTATTGAAATTTGAAATAAACATAGAACAAGGAAAGAGTTAATCAGAGCTTAGGTGGCAAAGTTACTTTGTCGTGATTTTGGTCTGTCTGGCCGGTCCCTACGGTAGTACTCTCTGTCTCTATCTCTGTCCCGGTAATCCCGTCGACCATAGCCATCAGCTGTAGATGTTCTACTGGGAGGTCGATCTCGGTCTCTGTCTCGATCCCTAAAAAATAAGTTCACCGTAAGCATTGTATGGTAACTTAATTTTAACCCTTTCCTTCCTATAAATGCCTCTACATGCATTTGCAAACAGAGAAGACCCACATCAGATGGCTCCTAGGAGTTGTCTAACCAGGGCCTGCTGTTTGCTTAACCCATTACCTCATAGGCTATTTTTACACCCATCCTCTTTGAATAAATCTACCGAAATTTCCGAAAAGGAGCATTAACTAGAGAAAAGGATTTTTTTTTAGAATTTTGTAGTTTGAAACCATTGTGATAAATAGAGCATTTGCTTCTATAGGAGCAAATGCTCTATTTATCACAATGGTTTCACAAAGTAACTTTTACAGAGTCGTCAATATGAGGGACTGGGTTAATGGAATTAGATAGATCAATTTCTTAGATCAATTTCTTTAGTTTCTAAATTATGTGCTACAATGTTCCACCTTCCATATTTCATTATAACTATTGTGTCGATGAATATTCAGTAGGTATTGAAATTTGGACTAAATATATAGAACAGGGAAAGGGATAAACACTTGGATAAACAAACAGCTTAGATCCTAGTATGGGTAAATGCCAAGTGACCCAGATCGGATGGCTCCTATATGGGCCGTCTGATCAAGGTCTACTCTGTTTACTTAAGCATATTAAAGGTCGAAGCAATACCTGCATGAGGAGAGCTATAATTAGATTTTTCTTTCCTAAACCAATCAATATGACACATGATGATACATCTCTTGTCACTGGCAAACACTTTAAATGTAGAGAATTCAAACTTGAAAGTGGAACAATCTATTGTTGTTTAACTATATAATCCATTCAGTATTAAATAATAAAAGTGCAAGGAGATTTTGAATGACAAACAATGCAGACTGATCCAAGGGCTCAAGATAGGAGTCCTCTGATCTTGGTCTACACTGTTTGCTAATGACAGAACACCTGTATCATCATCATGTACTCAAAAGGTAAGCCTGTCTGGGACCTGTCATATCTCAGATATGGTTGAAAGTTGCCACTTAAATTGCTTGGTTTATTGTAATGTTAAGCTTGAAGCCTAGAGAATTCATCACCGATTTATGGAAAATAATTTACATTGTATGCAATCATCATCATAGCACATCAAGGGCAGATTTCTTACATTGTATACTACATGTATATCTTCATAGATAATGGCTTTAACCCTTTCCCTGTTTTATATTTAGTCCAATTTTCAATACCTACTGAATATTCATGGACAAAATAGTTATAATGAAATATGGAAGGTGTACTATTGTAGCCATTTTTGAAACTATAGAAACAGATCCATCAATTCTATTAGCAAACAGAGCAGACCCTGATCAGATCACAGTGCGTCGATGCTCCAGAGGGGCCCTGCACTTAAAGGGACGAAGAAGAAGATGGCTTCTATAGGACCTGTCTGATCTGAGTCTACTCCGTTTGCATTTTGCAAATGCATTTATATGAGGGAAAGGCTTAAACATCAAGACCATAAGAGTTACTATTCCACAAACAATGATATGAATCAAAACTGATTTCACATACATGTATAAATGCTTCAATACAAATCAATAAATAGACCTCTATCAAAACAGGACTGACATCCATTGTAAATATTCCTTTACCTGTCTTCTTTACCTGTCTGTCTTCCCTGTAGGAGCTACCTGATCAGGGTTTGCTCTGTTTGCTAACTTTGCTATGAAATTATAAAAGATTTGACTCCACAGTTTCTACCAATACCAAAAATGCTAACAAATATTGATGATGTAATTATTTCTTACAGGAGTATTCAACAGAGAAATGGTTAAGAGGTTTTATTTAACCCATCCCCTCATGGATATTTTTAGACCCAACCTCTTTGAATAAATCTACAGAAAATGAGCATTTACTAGAGAAAAGTAAAAGTTTAGAATTGCATAGTATTGAAACCATTGTGATAAATAGAGCATTTGCTCCATAGTCCTATGGAGCAAATGCTCTATTTATCATAATGGTTTCAAGAAGTGACTATTACAGGCATAGAAAAGCGTATTTATGGAGGAATGGGTTAACTAGATCAAACAAATATTAACCCTTTCCTTCATTTCACCCATTTCTTTTCATGCATTTGCAAACAGTAGACCCAGATCAGACGGCTCATACAGGATTCGTCTGATCAGGGTCTGTTCTGTTTGCTTTTGATATGAAATAGATCTGATTCTACATTTTTTTTATCAAAGCAAGACATTTTCTTGAAAATATCAGCTAATAAATATCCATGATCTCATTATTTCTTACATGAATATTGAACAGGGAAAGTCCAATAGGGCCTACCAACCTGTATCTATCATAGTAGCTATCCTTGTCTCTGTATCCCCCTCTTTCTCGTTCTCTACTGTCCCCTCTACGACTTCTGTCCCGCGGGTCATCTTGATCCAGGGAATCCCGAGACCCATACATATTACTCCTCTCTTTTGAATCATTTCTGGAATCCTTCCAGCCCCTATCCCTGTCTCTTAAACTTTCATATGAGCGGTTGCTCCTGATTCGCTCTCTTGAGTCTTTCTCTTTATCACGATAGCCACTTCTAACACTAGAATCCAAGGTAGAGTCCTTATCTCTATCATATCTTGAGTCTCTATTCCTTTCACCCCTATCACCAGTGTCGTCTTTACCTTTAGACGAACGCTGGTTTCTTGTTTTATTATTAGGGTCGTCTGTGTTTATCTGTTCTGAAAGGGATGTAATTAATGAGGCTACTGGGGTTAGTACAGCAGGTGCTGATGAATCCTTAACATCGGACTTTACTTCAGATTTATCACTAGGATTTCCAGCAGCAGGCATCAAAAGAATATTAGACACATTTGGTAGAGCTACTGGTGTATCCCATAGAGAAGTGGCTGGGGAAACATTATTTTTGGTACGATTAACATGATACTGGTGAAAAGCAGATTGGCGAGAACGAGATCGGCTCTGACTATCTGATGGAGCCACTGGCGGTCTTCCAGTAAGTCTATCACGATCTCTCTTGTCATGCCTATCCCAGTCTGGGGTTCTTCGACCCTCTCTCTTTCTATCGCTACTATCCCAGTCTGGAGTCCTACGACCATCTCTCCTTCTTTCAGCACCATCCCAGTCTGGAGTCTTACGACCTTCTCTTCGTTTATCAGTACTATCCCAGTCTGGGGTTTTACGACCCTCTCGCCTTCTGTCAGCACCATCTAAATCTGTGGTTCTGCGACCACCTTGTCTCCTCTCACCCGCATCCCATTCTGGTGTTTTCCTTCCACCTAGCCTCTCACTATCTCTGTCCCCAGTTCTTCTGTCTCTTCTATCCCGGGTATCTGGGATTCTTTCATCTGAGTTCTGCCTTTGTGTATAACTGTTTACTCCAGGCATATCATGAGTAGCCCTAAGTGGTTTGCTTTTGCCGTCAGCCAATTTGGCAGGAGGCTGGAATGGGCTCTCTTTTCTCGGTAAGATTGGACTTTGTGGTACTGCCTGCTTCCTATTGTCTACTACTGGCCCAGATGAACCAGCAGAGTGTATGTCTGGGCTATCTGTGTCCCTGTGGGCTTGTCTCTGTCTCTCTGATTTCAATTCCTCTGTAGGAGGAATTGGGGATAATGATCTGTTCAGTACTACTGGACTCTCACTGACATTTGCCCTACTCATTTCAAGCTGGGTTGAAGACAGCATTGAGGTGTTAGGAGATTTTCTGAAAGGATTGTCTCCCCTGTTGCTGCCTTGTGATGGAGGTCTCAAGTTTGGAGGGGGTGGGCCTAAGGTGGCTTGACTTGGTTCAGGTATCTCTTGTGTTTTTTCTCCAGACCCTGGTCTATTATCAGAGTTAACTGGAGGCTGAGTTTCATGGTCATCAGTGCCAGTCTTCGATGACGCTGCTGGTGACACTCTGGCAGAACTATTGGTTGAGCTTATAAAAAACTTAACATTGTTATCTGTTGATGCATTTCTGCTATGAGATACCTGGACTTCCTTTTGTGAAGGGATCAATTCCCAGTCACTGAAGGTAGGGGTCTGGTGTTCTGCCCTTTCACCTGAGGCCTTAGTTACAGTGTGATAACTTTGTGGAGCAAGAACAGGTTGTGTATCATGTATATTACTGCCTACAGCAGGTTGTGCAGAATACATAGGGACTTCTTGCTGAGCTTGAGGTATAGGAAACTGGGAACCATAATTTTCTATGGTATCACTTTGGCTTGTTGCAGGCTGGAAACCAGTCTGGATATTACTTTGAATATCTTGAGACATGTTGTCCTGTAGACTCACTGCCTGCATCTGTCCTACCAAACCTGCCTCATTATTATCACTAGCTATATGCTGTCCTATCACATGGCTATTTCCATCACCTGATCCAGTATTTATAACATTTTGATCACCTTGTGGTAGTATTTGCTCATTTTTCTTAACAACTTCAATTTCACTCTCTTGTACAAACTCCTCATTCTGAAAATATCCATCTAAACTTCCCTCCTCATACTGTCCCAAAGAATGGCTCTGACTCTCACTTTCAGTTGTTGACTGTGAAACATCCAGTTCATCACTAGTTTCTTGTCTTGTTGAACTCTCTGTGGCTGAAGTGCTAGCACCGGAATCTTGTCCTGCTTCGACATTATTTGTGTTAGTTTGAGCAACATGAGACCTAGGATCACCCATCAAATAAGTATTTGTACTTTGAACTATCTGACCATTACCACCTGTCTGCTGGTAGTTTGTGTTGTAAGCACTGTTGTGACCATTGACCCCAGCAGCTTGTTCACCTCCTGCCCAGTACTGGGTCTGATCGTAGCCTGTGTACTGGTTAGCATCTGATACTTGGGAGTAATCATACTGACCCGCCCATTGTTGAGAGTTAGCATCCCACTGGTACTGCCCCTGCTGCTGGGGGTCTTGGTTCCATTGATTCTCATCGTACCATTGCTGATTGTACTGTACATTATTAGCAGCACTAGTCGGAAAACTACCCTCATGCTGCCCCACAGTATCATTGTATGCAGTCACTTCTTGACCAGTGCTAGAATTTACATAATTACTTTGACTTGTACTAGAATTTACGTAATTGCTCTGACTTGTACTGGAGTCCATGTAAGGGTTGGAACCTCCATTCCACGAACCCCATGTGGACCAAGCACTATCACTTGTTGCAGCATTGGATGTATAAGTCTGAGCTCCAGAAAATGGTGTCTGATTTTGCTGCTGTGATGCTGAGCTGGAAATGGCTGGAAAGTCACTTGCCCCTTTCTGAAATTTTGATGGGTCAAAGAAAGTCACCTGGCCCGATTGTGGTGCTTGTGCTGGCATACCACCACCGCCAAACTGGCTCATCCTGGAACAAGAGATTAAGAAAATTAATTGTGAAAAATTACATAGTGACAGCGACAGACAACAACTATATTGAACTTAACCCTTTACTTGTCAAAATTTTAATTTGCCCTTTCCTTCATATAAACTTGTTTTCATGCATTTGCAAACAGAGTAGGCGCAGATCAGATAGATCCTATAGGAGCAGTCTGATCAGGGTCTGCTCTGTTTGCTAATGGAATTTGAAAGATGTTTCTTAACCTTCTAAAATGGTTAATGTTCCACCTTCCATATTTCATCATAATTATTATGTTCATGAATAAATTCAGTATATACTGAAATTTGCAAATGCAGTGCATGAAAAGGCGTTTATATCAGGGAAAGGGTTACGTTAAATCTAAAAACAGAGTAGACCAAGATCAGATGGCTCCTCTAGAAGCTATCTGATCAGGGTATGTTCTGTTTCCTTATGAAGATATACTATTCCGAAAGCAAACAGAGCCTTGTTGATTATATCTACAGTTTCTGCTATGACAAAAAAAAATCTGTGTTCATGTACATTTGTAACCTAACTATTATAATCATTCAGCTAGTAAAATATTCGAGATGATACCATTACTTACATGTATATTTATCATTCAAACATGATATCTGATGATTTATACATGTGTCATTATATCCTGAATCTTAACTTGTGATCTATACTATGTTGTAATCAAACAGAGAAGACCCTGATCAGACAGCTCCTTTGTTTGCAAAGTCATAGACAAGCATATTTATAGAGTAAAGGGTTCTTTTGTAATGCAATACATACCGTACATTTTGCTCATGAAATAATTATTTAGTATTCTGTGCATGTGCCAATCTTTACATCTTAACCCTTTCCCTCATATAAACGCCTTTTAATACATTTGCAAACAGGAATAGACCCAGATCAGATGGCTCACTGCATGATCTTGGTGTACTCTGTTTAGAAAGTCATGGAAATTACTGTCTATCTAAAAAAAGTAAAGGGTTAACAATCCGGAGATCATCAAGGGTAAGTTCTCTGACCTGTCAGCTAGTGGATTTAGTGCAGGTAGTCCAAAATAACCATTTTAATTTTTAAATTACGATCTTGGAGTCCTAGACGTAAGTATATGGTAAAATCCTGGTTGGAACAATATGTTTTTCATAACCGGTGATATAAATATCGATAAATTGACTTCTGTTTGTAGTATATTTACACACATTTGGCCACTTATAAGTAACACTGATAATTTGGACTCCCGGAAACTTCTATGGCTATAGAACAAACATCAATCTTGAATACAAGACGATTCTTTCAATTTGTTTTTCATGTTCTCATTTCACGAAGATGACAGGCATCCATGTTGGTTTTACGTGTTACACGCATGCGCAGTTAATGATGTTAATTCGGAACACGAATATGGCGACCAACATCGTCAAAATGACAGGTTGCTAAACAGCTGTCAAACGGAAAGACAAATTTCAATCATTCGTTAACATGGCTTTAAAAATGTCTTCCGCTAAATCTGAAGCCAAAATGAATTATTTAATTCGTCAATAAGTATTTCAATTTAAAACACAAGCAATATCAATGCATATTAATGTACGAGTGATTATTTCCGGGATACAGAAATTCTATTAATTTGTAAATATTACACCTTTTCCATCCAACCATGGGTTTACGGAGAATTCGTCTAGTGTCGCAATCGCCTACAATTAAATTATATAGTAAACCAATTAGAAATTTATGTGATCGTTTTATGTTGAGAAACATCAATAAAACTCTAAAATATATCGCGCTGTACTTTTTGTTCCAGCGGTAAAAAAAGAGTACGACAGAGTACTTTAAAATATTCACTATAAATAAAGCAAACAGTTTCGCACACGCGCCTCTCGATATCAAACAATGCATTTAGGCTTCTCTTGGAAGCCGAGGTGGGATGAGCACTTTCTCTAAAAAAAAATCGTCGCCGAGGAGGAAAGAAAATGTAGAAATAAAGATACTCGCCGTCTCTATATTTAAACCTACTTTCGTTTTCATCGATTTAAAAAACATGTACAATTTAATACGAAAACTTACCTTTGAAATTTTTTAAGACCAGTTTCTTTCAAAAGGATGGAAACTCTCATTAAAAGCACCAAAGTGTATTTTTTTCGATCTCAGGGCGTCCAGGGACAATAACACTGTTGGTACAAAATATATTTTGTCTGCAAACATTATCGTGTTATAGGTTTCAATGTGGTCTTGACTACAAATACTTCTACACATGTAATTGGAGTATCAAATAATTTAGATCCTGATGAAAAAAACGCGTAACTTGGTATTTTGTCTGGATCCAAATTGTTTGCAAAGGTAGTCGCATACAGTAGAACCCCTCTAATGCGACCACTTAAAGAAGAACCATAGCTGCCTTTATAAGCAGGTGGTTGCTTAATGCAGGATGAAAGTAAAACAGAAAGCTCATATAGGAGCTTTCTGCATAACTTTCGTCCTGCATTAAGCTTCCACCTGCCTCTGCAATCCAGAATTATGTCCCTTTTGGTGGTCGCATTAGAGGGGTTTTACTGCAGTAAAACTCCTCTAATGCGACCACTTAATGAACAAACATGGGTGTCTTCATAAGCAGGTGGCTGCATAATGCCGGGCAAAGGTTTCGCCCTGAATTAAGCTACCACGTACATGCCTTTGCCACTGTTAATTATTCCCCTTTTTGGTGGTCGCTATAGAGTGGTTTTACTGTATTCGGCCCAATACAGCAAGTCTTGTGAATTTATGTTGTCAGCTTTTACTTTTATTTAGAAACTTCTACTTGAACATTTTTATTAAATATTCCCCAGTGTGAATAATTGGTAGTTAATGCCAAAGTAAAACCATGTCGGTTCGTAGTAGATCGACCGGGGTCGATTTATTATATTGTACTGTGACCCCGGTCATAGTACTATGACCGGGGGAGTCGTAGTACTATGGCCCCATTACATATAAAAATCCGACTCCTCATATAACAAATTGACCCCCGTAGTAGATCGACCGGGGTCGATTTATTATATAGTACTATGATCCCCCGGCCACTTACATAACAAATCTGACCCCTCGTATAACAAACTGACCCCATAGTAGATCGACCGGGGGTCGAGTTATTATATAGTACTATGACCCCCGGTTATGGTACTATGACCGAGTGATAACAAAATGAACCTAAAAAGTGAAGTGAATTCCTACTTAGTTATCACTACAAATGTCTCCACCAAATGTATATGGGGCCCCGACAGAAAACCCAAGAGAGCCGAAGTCGGCGGTGCTGGGCCTCACAGGCGTCTTCTATCCAAACCGCAGCACCACGCAATACATACCACATTCTCTTCGGGGAACTCAAACAAACAACAACAACAACATTTGGAACCAAACCTCTTTAATGGGATAAGTGTTGATACAACAGAAAAGTTTGTGTTCTTGAGTATGGTTTGTAGATGAGATCCTTTAAGTGCAATGTTAAAAAATGTCGATCGCAGTGATATAGTTCAAAGTTAATTTTAGACTCAATGCCCAATTCCAGAATTTCTTTCGGAAAGAAGGCGGGGGGGGGGGGTCCACCAAACCCCAGCCCAGTGGGCACGAGAAGTTGTTTCAACGTTGATTCAGTGTTGATAAACGTTGAATCAACGTCGCATACGTTGAATGAACGTCTAGTGCCCACGAGAGGGGTCTGGTTATATGATTTGACGAGCAAAATATGCATTATGTTCCATTTTAAAAAAAATATTTTTCCCAAGTAGAGAAAATCGATGGGGTCCGGAACAAACACCCACCCCTCCCCGCTGGATCCGCGCTTAGATACTTTATAATACGAGAAAAAGTAAAATGACCTTGGATCATAGTACTTTATAATATATATCGACCCCCTTGGGGGATGTATTTTATCAAGGGAGTCACTATGCTTTATAGTAAAACGGTGTGTGTGTGTGTGTGGGGGGGGGGGGGGGTTCATAGTACTACAAATGTATACGATTATATCGACCCCGTGGTGGATGATTTGGCAAGGGAGTCACTATATTTTATAGTAAAATGGCATAGGAGTCATAGTACTACATAATATATCGACCCCCCTGGTGGATGTATTTTGGCAACGGAGTCACTATATTTTAATAGTAAAATGACCGGGGTTATATGACTATAAAATATATAAACCCCTCGGTCGACCTACTACGATAAAACGTGTGGGTCACAATATTATAAGGGGGGGGGGGGGGTGTCTTTACATTATGAGTCAAAATATCACAAGGTGGGTTTATTTTATTATGGCAAGGGATCCACTATATTTTATAGTAAAATGGCATGGGGTCATAGTACTATATAATATATCGACCTCCCTGGTGAATGTATTTTGGCAAGGGAGTCTGGTAAAGTAAAATGGCATGGGGATCATAGTACACCGAACCACAAAATAAACGCAACGTTTGGGGAAACGCATATAATATATATTCGAAACAAGAGGGCCATGAGGCCCTGAAGCGCCCACCTGAGATAACCCAGGGGCGGGGCCATTTTTGACCAAGAAGTCATCATTTGTACAACCTTGGTAGAGAACCAAAAGGCAAAGCAGTATGCCATTAATTAAAGGTCTAAGCCTTATGGTTTCAGAGAAAAATATTTTATATTTTCCCATAAAAAACTGATAAGCCCCAAGACAGGGCCAAGTTTCGTCCAGAGGTCAAGGTCGTAAGTTGAACATTCTTGGCAGAGGACCACAAGCCAAAGCTACATATTTGTAAAGGACCATTAGATCATGTTACATACCAAACATCAAAGGTCTAGGCCTTACAGTTTCAGAAGATTTTTAAAGATTATCCTATGATAAACTGATTACCCTTGGACGGGGCCATTTTTGGTCCGGGGAAGATTTTTAAAGATTTTCCTATGAAAAACTGATAAGCCCTTGGGCGGGGCCATTTTTGGCCCAGGTCATAATTTGAACAATCTTTGTAGAGGACCATTAGATCATGCTACATACCAAATATAAAAGGTTTAGGCCTTACAGTTTCAGAGAAGAAGATTTTTAAAGATTTTCTTATGAAAAACTGATAAGCCCATGGGCGGGGACATTTTTGGCCCGGGGGTCATTATTTGAACAATCTTCGTAGAGGACCATAAGATCATGCTACATGCCAAATATCAAAGGTCTAGGCCTTACAGTTTCAGAGAAGAAGATTTTTAAAGATTTTTTATGAAAAACTGATAAGCCCATGGGCGGGGACATTTTTGGCCCGGGGGTCATTATTTGAACAATCTTCGTAGAGGACCATAAGATCATGCTACATGCCAAATATCAAAGGTCTAGGCCTTACAGTTTGAGAGAAGAAGATTTTTAAAGATTTTCCTATGAAAAACTGATAAGCCCTTGGGCGGGGCCATTTTTGGGCCCGGTGATCATAATTTGAAAATCGTTGTATAGGACCATTAGATCATGCTACATGCCAAATATCAAAGGTCTAGGCCTTACAGTTTGAGAGAAGAAGATTTTTAAAGATTTTCCTATGAAAAACTGATAAGCCCTTGGGCGGGGCCATTATTGTCCCAAGGGTCATAATTTGAACATTTTTTGTAGAGGACCATAAGATCATGCTACATGCCAAATATCAAAGGTCTAGGCCTTACAGTTTCAGAGAATATTTTTAAAGATTTTCCTATGAAAAACTGATAAGCCCATGGGCAGGGCCATTTTTGGTCCAGGGGTCATAATTTGAACAGTTTTTGTAGAGGACCATTAGATCATGCTACATATCAAAGGTCTAGGCCTTACAGTTTCAGAGAAGAAGATTTTTTAAAAAAATTCCTATGAAAAACTGATAAGCCCTTGGGCGGGGCCATTTTGGGCCCGGGGGTCATAATTTGAACTTTTTTTGTAGAGGACCATAAGATCATGCTACATACCAAATATCAAAGGTTTAGGCCTTACAGTTTCAGAGAAGAAGATTTTTAAAGATTTTCCTATGAAAAACTGATACGCCCTTGGGCGGGCCATTTTTGGCGCAGGGGTCATAATTTGAACAATTTTTGTAGAGGACCATTAGATCATGCTACATACCAAATATCAAAGGTCTAGGCCTTACAGTTTCAGAGAAGAAGATTTAAAAAAAAATTCCTATGAAAAACTGATAAGCCCTTGGGCGGAGCCATTTTTGACCCGGGGGTCGTAATTTGAACTTTTTTGTAGAGGACCATAAGATCATGCTAGATACTAAATATCAAAGGTCTAGGCCTTACAGTTTCAGAGAAGAAGATTTTTAAAGATTTTCCTATGAAAAACTGATAAGCCCTTGGGCTGGGCCATTTTTGGCCCGTGGGTCATAATTTTAACATTTTTGTAGAGGACCATTAGATCATGCTACATACCAAATATCAAAGGTCTAGGCCTTACAGTTTCAGAGGAGAAGATTTTTAAAAAAAACTCCTATGAAAAACTGATAAGCCCTTGGGTGGGGCCATTTTTGGCCCGGGGGTCATAATGTGAACAACATTTCGTTCCCCCTAGCCACTGATGCTTCTGACAAAATTTGGTAAAAATCGGGTCAGCAGTTTCATCAGAGATGTCGTTTGAAAATGTCGACGGACGACGGACGCCGGACGGATTGCGTTTGGCTCAGGTGAGCTAAAAAATAGTTCAAATGATAAATAACGACGTCATTGTATTGGTACCTTACCTACACACTGTGCAAATTTCATTAAAATATATCAACAAATAACCCCGTTTATTACGTCAAAGTTAACTATACCAACAAGTTAAATGTTCACATTTTGTCAATATCTCGTGCATCCTCCATTGGCCTGGATCAACGCATCTACGTCTCATGAAGCCAATTACATTCGCGATATCGTTCCGAGGAATATTGTTCTGCTCTTGGACACGAGTCTGGCGTAACTGTTGAACGTTGCTAGGTGGCGTTTGCGTGCATGCAGACGCGTTTATTCATAATTTGAACCGTTTGTTTTCGTATTATATGTGTGTCCCAAACCGTTGCGTTTATTTTGCGGTTCGGTGTACTATATAATATGACGACCCCAGCAGGATGTATTTTGGCAAGCGAGTCACTATATTTTATAGTAAAATGACCGGGGTCATAGTACTATAATATATATAGACCCGTAGGTCGACCTACTACGATAGCAAGAGTGCCTGAAAGGCCCTGACATCGCTCACCAGACAATCAGAGGAGAAGATTTTCAAAGTGTTCACTATCACTGGGGGCCAACTACGTATTATTATCAAATGTTTTGCTGCGACAATTTATATGAGTATTATAATAGATTTGTTTTCAAACGAAGCCGGTGTATCAATTGGGAAATGTTTTCCTACGAGAACAAAGTTGCCTTTGTAGGAAATCAAATCTATTAAAATACTCATATAAATTGTCGTAGCAAAACATTTTGATAATAATAATACGTAGTTGGCCCCCAGTGACTATGAAACTAGCCAGCCTTGGCGAGGGCCAATTTTGACCCAAGGGACATAATTTATGTAACGTTTCAAGAGCAGAGGACCTCGAGTGAAGAAAATTTAAGAAAATGTAAATGAAAACATATAACAATGCAAATCTAAAGAAGGGCATGTACAAAAGTATGTATACCCTCTCCCTGGGCAAATTGGTTGAATTTCAGAAAGAATAAATTAATCCATACATGAACTCCTTTTGTTTGCCTTGCGTCTTTGTGCTTGTGGTTTGTTCATGTTGTGGAACGTTTGTCCCTGTTTCTTGTGTGTCTTTTTGTGTTTTCTGTGTTCATGTCGTGTGTGCGTGTGTGTGCGTGTGCGTTTGGGTGTGTGGTTGTGTGTGTGTGTGTGTGTGTGTGTGTCATGCTGTCTATCGGTGTTTTGGTGGTGGTTGCGTCTTGCATGTGGCTTTGCCTGCTTGACTTTACTACTTTTCCATTTATATTCAAATTTCAGATATTTTCATAACACCTTCAAGAGTTATTATTATTCATATCTTAATTTATTTTCAACCCTTCCCCTGTTCTATGTTTATTCAAAATTTAAATACCTACTGAATATTCATGGACAAAATAGTTATAATGGAATATGGAAGGTGGGGCAGTGTAGCCATTTTAGAAAGTAAAGAAACATCTTTCAAATTCCATTGACAAACAGAGCGGACCCTGATCAGACAGCTGCTATAGGAGCCGTCTGATCTGGGTCTGCTCTGTTTGCAAATGTGTGAAAAGGTGTAAACATGAGGGAAAGGGTTAGTGAACATATTATAAGTATATTGTACACAAAATGAAAATAATGTAATGCAATTTGCACTATATTATATCATAAGCAAACAGAAGATTGACCAGATAGCTACTACATGAGCCATCTGATCTGGGTCTAACTCTGTTTGCAAAGGTGTAGAAAGGCATACTTATGGAGTAAAGGGTTAATCACCTGATTTACTGTGCAACAGGCCAGATCTAACTATAACAATTTTCTTTGTTTGGGTCTGCAATATTACTACAGATTTACTACCAACAAGGGAGGCAATCCAATTGTTATAAAAACAAGAGGACCAGAATGGCACTGAAGCGCTCACCAGACAATCAGGAGAAGATTTTCAAAGTTTTCACTATATGTTTCTATTGAAAACTAGCCCGCCCTGGGGCATGGCAGCGCAAACATTGACCCAATTGGCACTTGAACATGATGCTATGTGCCAAATATGAAAGCCGAGAACCTGTAGATTCAGAGAAGAAGATTTCCAAGTTTTCACTATATGTTTCTATTGAAAACTGGCTATCCCTGGGGCGGGGCCAATTTTGACCCCAGGGGCATAATTTATATAACTTTTGTAGAGGACCTGAACATGATGCTATGTGCCAAATATGAAAGCTGAGAACCCTGAGGATTCAGAGAAGATTTTCACAGTTTTCACTGTATGTTTCTATTGAAAACTGGCTACCCCTGGGGCGGGGCCAATTTTGACCCCAGGGGCATAATTTATATAAACTTTTTTAGAGGACCTGAACATGATGCTATGTGCCAAATATGGAAACTAAGAACCTTCCAGTTTCAGGAGAAGATTTTCAAAGTTTTCACTATATGTTTCTATTGAAAACTGACTACCCCTGGGGTGGGCCAATTTTGATCCCAGGTGCATAGTTTATATAACTTTTGTAGAGCACCTGAACATGATGCTATGTGCCAAATATGAAAGCTGAGAACCTTCCAGTTTCAGAGGAGAAGATTTCCAAAGTTTGCACTATATGTTTCTATTGAAAACTAGCCACCCCTGGGGCGGGGCCATTTTTGACCCCAGGGGCATAATTTATATAAATTTTGTAGAGGACCTGAACATGATGCTATGTGCCAAATATGAAAGCTGAGAACCCTGAAGATTCAGAGAAGATTTTCACTATATGTTTCTACTGAAAACTGACTACCCCTGGGGCGGGCCAATTTTGATCCCAGGAGCATAGTTTATATAACTTTTGTAGAGGACCTGAACATGATGCTATGTGCCAAATATGGAAGCTAGGAACCTTCCAGTTTCAGGAGAAGATTTTCAAAGTTTTCACTATATGTTACTATTGAAAACTGACTACCCCTGGGGCGGGCCAATTTTGATCCCAGGAGCATAGTTTATATAACTTTTGTAGAGGACCTGAACATGATGCTATGTGCCAAATATGAAAGCTGAGAACCTTCCAGTTTCAGAGGAGAAGATTTCCAAAGTTTGCACTATATGTTTCTATTGAAAACTAGCCACCCCTGGGGCGGGGCCATTTTTGACCCCAGGGGCATAATTTATATAAATTTTGTAGAGGACCTGAACATGATGCTATGTGCCAAATATGAAAGCTGAGAACCCTGAAGATTCAGAGAAGATTTTCACTATATGTTTCTATTGAAAACTGACTACCCCTGGGGCGGGCCAATTTTGATCCCAGGAGCATAGTTTATATAACTTTTGTAGAGGACCTGAACATGATGCTATGTGCCAAATATGAAAGCTAGGAACCTTCCAGTTTCAGGAGAAGATTTTCAAAGTTTTCACTATATGTTACTATTGAAAACTGACTACCCCTGGGGCGGGCCAATTTTGATCCCAGGAGCATAGTTTATATAACTTTTGTAGAGGACCTGAACATGATGCTATGTGCCAAATATGAAAGCTGAGAACCTTCCAGTTTCAGAGAAGATTTCCAAAGTTTGCACTATATGTTTCTATTGAAAACTAGCCACCCCTGGGGCGGGGCCATTTTTGACCCCAGGGACATAATTTATATAAATTTTGTAGAGGACGTGAACATGATGCTATGTGCCAAATATGAAAGCTGAGAACCCTGAAGATTCAGAGAAGATTTTCAAAGTTTTCACTTATGTTTCTATTGAAGACTGGCTACCCCTGGGGCGGGGCCAATTTTGACCCCAGGGGCATAATTTATATAAATTTTGTAGAGGACCTGAACATGATGCTATGTGCCAAATATGGAATCTAAGAACCTTCCAGTTTCAGGAGAAGATTTTCAAAGTTTTCACTATATGTTTCTATTGAAAACTGACTACCCCTGGGGCCGGCCAATTTTGATCCCAGGAGCATAGTTTATATAACTTTTGTAGAGAACCTGAACATGATGCTATGTGCCAAATATGAAAGCTGAGAACCTTCCAGTTTCAGAGGAGAAGATTTCCAAAGTTTGCACTATATGTTTCTATTGAAAACTAGCCACCTCTGGGGCGGGGCCATTTTTGACCCCAGGGGCATAATTTATATAAATTTTGTAGAGGACCTGAATATGATGCTTTGTGCCAAATATGAAAGCTAAGAACCTTCCAGTTTCAGAGAAGAAGATTTTTCAAAGTTTTACTATGTATTTCTATTGAAAACAAGGCACCCCTGGGGCGGGGCCAATTTTCACCCCAGGGGCATAATTTATATAAATGTTGTAGAGGACCTGAATATGATGTGCCAAAGATGAAAGTTGAGAACCCTGTAGATTCAGAGGAGAAGATTTTTAAAGGGGCATGATTTATATAACTTTTGTAGAAGACCTGAACATGATGCTATTTGCCAAATATGAAAGTTATGAGCCATCCAGTTTCAGAGGAGAAGATTTTCAAAGTTTTCACAATATGTTTCTATTGAAAACAAGGCACCCCTAGGGAGGAGCCAATTTTGACCCCAGGGCCATTATTAATATAATTTTTGTAGAGGGTCTACAAATGATGCTATGTGCCAAAGATGGAAGCTGAGAACCCTGTAGATTCAGAGGAGAAGATTTTTAAAGGTTCAAATTGTTGACGACGGACGACGAACGACAGACGACGCACGCCGACGGACAACGGGCAATCACAAAAGCTCACCCTGAGCACTTTGTGCTCTGGTGAGCTAAAAATGGGCAAAGGGAGATAACCCACCTTTAAATGTATGCTAAAAAACACCAGCACATGTTTATAAATAGCCACTTGTAAGTCAGCTTTGAAAAACTTGCTACCCCTGGGATGGGGCCAATTTTGACCCTAAGGGCATGATTTATATAACTTTTGTAGAAGACCTGAACATGATGCTATGTGCCAAATATGAAAGTTATGAGCCATCCAGTTTCAGAGGAGAAGATTTTCAAAGTTTTCACAATATGTTTCTATTGAAAACAAGGCACCCCTGGGGAGGAGCCAATTTAGACCCCAGGGCCATTATTTATATAATTTTTGTAGAGGGTCTACAAATGATGCTATGTGCCAAAGATGGAAGCTGAGAACCCTGTAGATTCAGAGGAGAAGATTTTTAAAGGTTCAAATTGTTGACGACTGACGACGGACGGCGCATACCGACGGACATCAGGTGATCACAAAAGCTCACCCTGAGCACTTTGTGCTCTGGTGAGCTAAAAGGCACCCCTGGGGCAGGGCGAATTTTGACCCCAGAGGCATAATTTATACTCTATATATAATCTACTTTTGTAGAGGACCTATAGATGATGCTATGTACCAAAGATGAAAGCTGAGAACCCAGTAGATTCAGAGGAGAAGATTTTTAAAGGTTCAAATTGTTGACGCGGGACGACGCACGCCGACGAAAGACGGACATCAGGCGATCACAAAAGCTCTCTCTGAGCATAAAAGTGCTCTGGTGAGCTAAAAATACTGGATTGCTGCCACTACTTTTCAGATGGCCCTCGTACATACAAGCGCAACACTATATGCCCCCACATTAAATATGGGGGCATATAAACACATGGTGGTGGTGGTGTGTGTGTGTGGGGGGGGGGGGGGGGGAGGGAGGGGGGAGGGATAAATAACAAGAAACCTGGTTTTACATAATACTTATTTCATTCTTACTCAAAAGTTTCTGATGTAATATTATACATGACATAAAGAGCAATAACATTCAATCACTGGCCTGCATGAAATGACAATGGTGAATCACTTAACTCGTAAACCTGTGACCTTTTTTCAGAACCAATCAAAACTCTCACAAACTATTACCATGGAAACAGGTTGATCAACAGCTGTCTGAATTCTCTGCATGATTCAAATGGATTTATTCAAGCATAAATTGTAAGAGTTTAAACAATCTCTTCTAGCACTACAATGTCCAAGTCAGACTTGTATCAATAAATCTCCAAGTAGTATAAAAGTTGTGATTGGACTGAAAATCTCACAAAACACAATTACAGATACAAACTGTTCATAGTTTACATATGTACATATATATTCTACTGATATATACATTCTAGCACAATTCTCACAATGCATTCATAAACTGGAATACAAGTTAAAATTCCATTTGATGCAATTATAGTATAAAAAGGTCCTAGTAAAAGTTTTAAAGGACAGGTAAAATTACTACAATCAGAGCTCCAGATAAGATGTGTAATTTAAAACCCCGCTAATGCGACCACCAAAAAGGGGCATAATTCTGGGTGGCATATGCAGGTGGTAGCTTAATGCAGGACGAAAGTTATGCAGAAAGCTCCTATAGGAGCTTTCTGCATAACTTTCATCCTGCATTAAGCAACCACCTGCTTTAAACGACACCAGTGGCTGTTTATTAAGTGGTCGCATTTGCGGGGTTTCACTGTAATAGAGTAACTCCCTCATTTTTCCACCAAACCTTATGCCTTCGAGACGACACCAAACCCTATGTCTTCGGGACGATTCTAAAGAGTGGTCACAACATAGGGTTTGGTGGAGAAATAGTGATTTTAGTATCTGGGTATGCAGCTATCTGTTGCTCTGCAAAATAATTCTTTTTATATACTCATTACCTTGTATTAATGCAAAATAAATCCCAAATTCATTTTATTTTGTTAACACAGATATATACTGAAAAGGAAGATTCATACTAGTCTTCAAAATTCTTTTACAAAAATATCACTTAGGTAAAATAAATTTGGCACAGCATCATTTTGAATGATATTCACATTTGCTACTTACAAACAATTAACTACATGTACTGTAGAGCCTGGCTAATCTGAATTTTTAGAAAGAACAAAACTTTTTAGGCAGGTGGCTGTTTAACCCTTTCCCTCATATATTAGCTATATTTAGATCAATCTTTTTAAAGAGAATCTACCAAAAAGAAGCAATAACTAAAGAAAAGGAAAATGTTTTGAACTTTGTAGTTTTGAAACCATTATGGACCAAATTGAGGGCTTGGTGCAAAACTATTGTAACTCCTTCACTTTGTGAAGGAGTTACAATAGTTTTGGACAAAGCCCTCAAAATGTTCTACAATGGTTTTAAAAAGATTGTTTTCTTTTACAGTGGTGTCAAAAGTCGTCAGTTAGGGAATGGGTTAACCCTTTACCGCATGAATATTCATTATAAGAAACAATGATATGAATAATAATTAAAATCATTTTTATATGGTTATGAACACAAGAGATTTTGGCCATGGCAGAAACTGTACAATCAGATCTATATCATTCGATTTGCAAACTGAGCAGACCTTGATCAGATGGCTCTTAAAACAGTCAGCTGATCTGCATCTTCTCTGTTCACAAAGGTGCCAACAGGTGTCGCTGTTGAGCGATGGGTTAATACAGGGTATAGTCATGTACTTGTAAGCAATATGGATCCTATTCTAATCAAGATCAAAGAATTATTAAAAATATAAAATGACAAAATAATCTATTTAATTCTAAAGATTGTAACTCTAGCCAATTAGACAGGCTTTGCCGCTTTGGCACACTAACAGTCCAGTTCATTTTAATGATTAACTCTTTACCTGATGAATATTCATATAAGAAATCATTATTAAACATTTCCTATCAAAGCCAAAAGTCTTTTGTTCATCCACTGTTAGAAAAGTTCAGCTATTACTGTAAATATTCATTTCATTATTACTTACAATTACTGGTTCCATGCTTATAACGTTTTTTAGTTGAGTCTGAGTTCGTTCAAGTTTTTGATTGGTCAGATTTGAGCCTTTGACTCAAATCTGACCAATCAAAAGCTTGAGAACAAACTCAGGCTCAACTAAAAAGCTTTATAAGCAGGGACCCTGATAACTTACTGATCAGACGGTTCCTACAGGAGATGTCTGATCTGGGAATACTCTGTATGCAAATGTGTGAAAAAGTATTAATGAGGGAAAGCGTTAAAAGCAGGTGGTCGCCAACTGCACAGTAAAAGTAAAGCAGAAAGCTTCTATAGGGTGTATTTGAGAGACATTATTATACAATCTGATCTGTACAGACGGATTTCCAGTGTACATCTTGTAACAGTAAATGGAAGAAAAATCTGCTTTGAAGATTAAAGATTATAAACCTCTCTATGCTTAGTGTCCCAAAACAGGGACAAAGGCAATGGTGTAGACCCAGATCAGAAGGCTCCCAAAGAAGCCCTCTGATCAGTGTCTGCAGTTTGCTTCATGAATTATTTTCAGAAGGTCACATCAGCAAAGGAACACTTGAAGAAACACTCCTTCAAACTTATTATTCACAGTATATACACGTGTTTAGGGCAAGTGCACTTAGAAAATAAGGCTTAACTCATTCCCTCCTAGACTATTTTTAGACCCAACCTCTTTCAATTAATCTACCAAAAAGGAGCATTAATTATAGAAAAGGAGAATTTTAGAATTGTGTAGTTTTGAAACCATTGTGATAAATAGAGCATTTGCTCCTATGGAGCAAATGCTCTATTTATCACAATGGTTTCAAAATGTGATTTTTACAGAGGCGCCAAAATGTGTCACTAGGAGGGAATGAGTTAAAAGAGGTTAAAAGAGTGAAAAACACATTTCTTAATAACACTTGTACATTCAAATACTTACACTATACAAAACTGTCCATACTAAGAACAGCTTTCATGATGGCATTACTTATAAAACACAATCAGTGGGTCAAAAAGTTTTGATCTAAATGAAAAGCCAAGTTACTCAGCACTTCCTCTGAGTCGCTTAGCACTTCCTTTGCTCCTTCCCAACTGTTTGTAAAGGCTGTCACAAACTTCTCAAGAACAAAGAGACAAGGAACGTAAAATGAATGTTAGGCTTTCAAATTCAAATCGCATTCAGACTAGCATTCATGAGGAAGAAATAAATATGTGCATTACGCCAAGCCAGTGACTGAATCAATATCAAACACAGACATGAGGATTCAAACACATGGTTTACCTATTGTGAACAAGTACAAGGAGTTACCTCCCACCCTTAACAATATTAACCCATTCCCTCCTAGTGACGCCTCTGTAAAAGTCATTTTTTGAAACCACTGTGATAAATACTGGTAGAGCATTTGCTCCATGGGAGCAAATGCTCTATTTATCACATTGGTTTTAAAACTATACAATTCTAAAAATCCTTTTTTCTAGTAAATCCTCCTTTTCAGTAGATTTATTAAAAAAGGTGGGTCCTAAAAAACGTCTATGAGGGAATGGTTTAATACTGCTTGGCAAAGCTTTATCAAGAAGAAAACACACCAGCCACATACGAGATTGATGTAACTACGTTGGAGCTGTCACTATCATTATTATGCCTATTCTCAATTTCAAGTCAAATATCTTTCATTTCAACCGTCAGACCCTTTACCTGATGAATATTCATGTAAGGAATAATACCATGAATATTTATCAGCTGAAATTTTACCAAGCAAAGTCTTGAATATACTTTTTCTTCGCCCTTTCCTTCATATAAAAGTTTTTGCACACTGAAAAGACCCAGCTCAGACGACACCTGTAGGAGCCATCTGATCAGGGTCTGCTCTGTTTGCTTATGGTATAATATAGATCTGATTCTACCATTTCTACCTTAGGGCTGTTCCATTTAAATGTGTACTGGGGGCAGGAAGGCAATTACAAAACGAGCTATGCATCGGTTGGTTTCACTGCAAAAATGGTACTATTTGGTTTGTGCATTCTATGGGTGGGTGGCCGAATTTGAAAGTGCCTTCCTGCACCACCATACACATTTAAATGGACCAGCCCTTAGCCAATATGTCCTGTGTTCATATGCCATTATAAAAAATAATCTAATTTACAGAGCTACAGATAAGATGCGTAAATTAAACCATTTTCAAGAATAACTTCTTCATTTCTCCACTAAACCCTATGTTGTGACCACTCTTTAAAATCGTCTCTTTGAGACAATTCTAAAGAGTGGTCACAACATAGGGTTTGGTGGAGAAATAATGATTTTAGTATTTGAGTATGCATGATCTATGTCATTATTACTTACATGAATATGCACCAGGTAAAGGGTTAGAGTTTGGCTCATATATACTCAACACAAACACAATAATATGCTGAATTCACATGATAAAGCTGAATCATTAATATAAAGATTTCTTATATACATACAAGAAAGAAACGAAAAAATCTGATTTTTGGTGACATGTGAGAAAAGTGTACATCACTTAGTATCAACAGTGAAAATAATATCAAGAAACATACAAAAAAAATATATCAACTGAAGTAAAATTAAACAAAATTCCAAATATATACAGAATTTGGATAAAAACATTTATATGAACAAGTCTTTGCAAGTATAAACAATTGGTGCATCTTAACAATCTCAAAAAAAAAAAATTGCATCCCTAGGATACAAATGTCCTCGGTAAAGGCTGCTTTTAAAACTAGCTATGGCTCATTCAGACATTGGTGAATAGTAAATGAAATCAAACATGTCTTGCAAGACCTGTACCTCATTGAAACATTGTATTGCTCCAAGCCGTAAGTTTATTTCAAATTAAAGAAAACATTTTAGCAAATATATCACAGGTTATGTCGGTAGATTTGGAGACATTTTTCAAACAGACACAGATGGACAGGGTTAACCCTTTCCCTGTTCAACATTCATTAAGACATAATGACAACATGAATGTTTATCAACTGAAGTTTTATAATGGCATAATCGAGGGCTTGGTGCAAAACTATTCTAACTCCTTCACAAAATGAAGGAGTTAGAATAGTTTTGCACCAAGCCCTCGATATGTACACAGGACATTTTGGCTCAGGCAGAAACTGTAGAATCAGATCTATATCATAAGCAAACAGAGCAGACCCTGATCAGATGGCTCCTACAGGAGCTGTGACCTGGGTCTACTCTGTTTGCAAATGCGTGAAAAAGGCATTTAAAGAAAAGGGTTAACAATTAATGCCTCTAGGCTCTTACTGATAGATGCATAACATATCAAAGTATAACAATCATCTTCTTAGCAAGAATCTTCACTCTATACATTGTATTTATAAGGTCCCCGGTTGTAATAAAACCTATAGAAAAACTGTTACACTCCTTCTCTGCTAAAACATAAAATGTATTTTACAATGCTGAAATGCCCATTTTCAGATCTTTTAAACCATTCCCTCAGATTGACTTTTGACGACTCTGTAAAAGCCACTTTGTGAAACCATTGTGATAAATAGAGCATTTGCTCCTATAGGAGCAAATGCTCTATTTATCACAATGGTTTCAAACTACAAATTCTAAAATTTTCCTTTTCTCTAGTTAATGCTCCTTTTCGGTAGATTTATTCAAAGAGGTTATATCTAAAAATAGCCTTTGAGGTAATGGATCTAAAAATAGCCTATGAGGTAATGTGTTAACATGCAGTAGTGTTCTCTACACTAACTACTTTTGATATAAATAATTTTGTAAGATATGACCAAAACATTACCTTATTCTTCTGTTCTCTGCCAATTTAAGTTGCTTTTTATCAGAGGTCCAGATAAGATATGTACATTTAAACCTTTTCAACAAAAGCTCCATTATTTCTCCACCAAACCTTTTACTGTGACCACTCTTTAGAATCTTTTCTTCGAGACGATTGTAAAGTTTGGTCACAGTATAGGGTTTGGTTGATAAATGACGATTTTAGTATTTTGGTATGCACCTTTATCGGTAGCTCTGTTTTATATTTGCAAGCTTTTATGACAAGAATTCTTCAGTGATGACTGACGGATAAACAATCTATATGACTATACAAAAGTGCAAAACATCAAAAGCTCTTCAGTTATATTGAAAAACAAGTACATGATACATATTGCATTGATAAGGTTTGGTGTGAAGATCAGGAAAAACATACAAAATGTCAACTTTCGAGTCAAGCCATAAGTTGCCTCTTGGGTTTGCAAACAGTGTAGTTCCAGACCATTACCAAACTGTCTCTAAGACAACGCATATGTCCAGAGTCTGCACAAACCCTATAACTATTGAATATTCATGAAAGAAATAATGACTGAATATTAATTAGCTGAATTTTCATCCTGGCATTATGATCAAAGTAATATCGTTTACTATAGCAGAAACTGTACAATCAGTTCTATACTATTCCAGAAGCAAACAGAGCAGACCCTGATCAGACGGCTGGTGGAGAAGACACCGTTTGTAATGGCTTGACTAAACTAACTACCTGTACTCCAATCCCTGGCCAACACATATTTGGACTAGAAATGAAAATGTGAATGCACCACCAGAAAATGATAATTTGGATTCCAGCTTTACATACTGATGGAGAGGGATGATAGGGTGTTTGAGAATATTTAAGAAAGATATGGTATTCTCCTTTCAAAGAATTATTACTTGAAACAATAACTGGGAGATTTAACAAGAGACAATCTGTCTGAAGCTCTGCTTATGTACAGACAAATATGTAGTGTGTTTCTTTATAACCCTTTACTCCATATACATGTATACACCTTTCTACGCCATAGACCCAGATCAGAAGTCATTATAATGTCATTATTTAACTTCAGTTAATTAATATTCATATATCTAATATTTCTTAACCTTTTACTCCATAAATACGCCTTTCTATGCCTTTGCAAACAGAGCAGACCCCAGATCAGACGGCTGCTAGAGGAGCCATCTGATCAGGGTCTGCTCTGTTTGCTTATGATATAATGCAGTTCTGATTCTACAGTTTCTGTCATAGCCAAAATATCCTGTGTTCATATGCCATTGTAAAAATAAATCTAATTAATATTCATGACATCATTATGTCTTGCATAAATATTCATGGAGTAAAGGGTTAATAAATATTCATGGAGGAAAGGGTTAATAAATATTCATGGAGTAAAGGGTTAATAGAAAGAGGCAGACAAAATATCTAAGCATCAAAATTTTGCTCATCCAATCAAGGATTTTGCAACTATACATTTAGAGTTGAAATATCAACACAATATATACAAAGCTGTACAATACACTACTAGTAGATATTGATATACAATCATAATTTGAGCAAAATCTTGACAAAACTATTTATACCTCATCCAAAACAAAAATGAACATGCCACATTTCTGAAATAATTCATTCTAAAGTAGCATTAGCTCTTTTACTGCCAAGTGTTCATTCTTTCGCTGCCAAATTTTGTTGTCTGCTACCTTTGTCGTCTGCTGTAATTTTCATTTTTTACACATTTGTTTAAACCTTCACAGGCTATTTTTAGATCCTACCTCTGTTTTAGAATTGTGTAGTGTAGAATAGAGCATTTGCTCCTATGGAGCAAATGCTCTGTTTATCACAATGATTTCAGAAAGTGACTTACAGAGGCGTCAAAAGGTGTCAATATGAGGGAATGGGTTAAAAAACAGTCACAGAAACAAACAGTGTGGATCCTGATGAGGCGCCGAGTTACTCGGCGTCTCATCTGGATCCAAACTGTTTGCACAGGTAATCACAGATGCAGCATTGGCAGCGAAACAGTTATAGTCTGCAACGTTTGTCTTCTGCTTCTTCTTGTCAAACTTTTAACCCTTTACCTGTCCAATATACATGCAAGAAATAATTACATCATGAATATTCATTACATGATTTTTTATAATGTGAACTTTTCAAGGATTTTTTTTTGTTTTGACAAAAGCTGTAGAATAATATCTACCCTATATGATTTTATAAGCAAACAGAGCAGATCCTGATTAGATGGCTCCGATCTGGGTTTACTCTGTTTGCTAATGCGTGAAAAGGTGTTTATATGAAGGAAAGGGTTAAGAACATAACAGTAATCTTCTATACAAATTACAATTAAACCTAATATATCTGATAAAGCAACAATTACCAATGACCATTTGAAAATACAAATATTACAGGCCATAGTGGATTTTTAATGAAGCCCTCTTTAACCTTTCCCTGTTGAATATTCATGTAAGAAGTAAAGACATCATGAATATTTATCAGCTGAATTTTTATAGCATATGTACACAGGGTATTTTGGTACATGTATTGAAAGAAACTGAAAAGTTTTTTTTTTATATGGAATTGAAAGGTAAATAACTACTAAACCCTTTCCCTGATGTAAACCCCTTTTCAGGCATTTGCAAATGGAGTAGACCCAGGTCAGACAACCCTTGAAGGAGCTGTCTGATAAGAGCCTGTTCTGTTTGCTTAACCCATTCCCTCATAGGCTATTTTTATACCCAACTTCTTTGAATTAATCTACCAAAAAGGAGCATTAACTAGAGAAAAGGATTTTTTTTTAAAATTTTGTAGTTCTGAAACCATTGAGATAAATAGAGCATGTGCTCCTAAGGAGCAAATGCTCTATTTATCACAATGGTTTCAAAAGTGACTTTTGCAAAGGCGTAGAAAGGCGTATTTATGGAGGAAAGGGTTAATCCTTTCCCTGTTCTGTTTGATTCAAATTTCAATACCTACCAAATATTCTTTGGACAAAAAGTTATTATGAAATGTGGAAGGTGGAACATTTTAGAAAGTACAGATCTATTAAATTCCACTAGCAAACAGAGCAGACCCTGATCAGACGGCTCCTGTAGGAGCCGTCTGATCTGGGTCTACTGTTTGCAATTGTGTGAAAACATGTTTATATGAGGGAAAGGGTTAATAGTAAATTGTATAGATCTGATTCTACAATTTCAGTCATGGCCCAAACATCTGTATTCATATGCCAATTTAAATACCGAGCTAATAAATATTCATAAGTCAAACTAAATATTCATAAGTCAAACTTTCTTACATGAATGGGTACAGATACGATTTTTGCTCAACCCTTTACTCCATGAATATTCATGTACAGAAACAGATCTATTAAATTCCACTAGCAAACAGAGCAGACCCTGATCAGACGACTCCAAAAGGAGCCGTCTGACTGATAAGATGACTCCTATAGGAGCCGTCTGATCTGGGTCTACTCTGTTTGAAAAGGCGTAATAGATTTATGGAGTAAAGGGTTAATAAATATTTATAAGGGAGGAGCCAGTTTTAATTATGCAGCAGGTTAAGGGTTAAACATACAACTGGCTCGTCAGAGACTTCAGCCCGATATATCAGGAGTACATGCACCTCTAATACTCAGCATTTTGATTAAAATGTCTTTCAACACTTTACTCCATGAATATCCATGTAGGAAATGATAACATCATGAATATTAATTAAGTTAACTTTTTTTTTTAATTTAAAAATGGCATATTATCACATGAATTTTTGCGAAAGTAGAACCTCTAGAATTAGATCTATATCTATAAGCAAACAGAGCAGGTTATGCCTGTTGTCCAATCCTTTTCTTCATTGAATAAAATATTGTTGAAAAAAAATAATAAAAAAAATAAAATAAAATAATAATAAAAATAAACAGAGCAGACCCTGATCAGACGGCTCCTATAGGAGCCATCTGATCTGGGTCAACTCTGTTTGCAAAGGCAAAGAAAGGTGTATTCATGGAGGAAAGGGCTTAAACAATGAGACAATATGGTCACTACTATGGTCTAGTAGTTCAGGCCAGTCAGGTCAAATATTGACTCCTTTACTTGATAGATACCTTCTGACACCTCCAGAGATCCTGATACAATGAGTAAATGAAATCATTTTGAAGATTAACTTCTTTATTTCTCCACCAAACCCTATGTTGTGACCACTCATTAGAATCGTCTCTTAGAGACGATTCTAAAGAGTGGTCACAACATAGGGTTTGGTGGAGAATTTACGATTTTAGAATCCGAGTATGCATATATATAATATTATCTGTTGCTCTGCATACATGGAATCCATCAGGTAAAGGGTTAACCGGTTTTAAATTTTGTCCTGGAAATCTCAACCGGTAACAAAGTACAGTTGTGTTATACCAATAGATAAGGTGTCTTTGCAAAATAAGCCGGCCCAAATCAGATTCCCCTTACAAAACCAACAGTAGCATCTAATAGCGATCAACACTAACGAACAAAATATCTGTATCAGATTAACCCTTCCCCTGTTCTATGTTTATTCCAAATTTCAATACCTACTGAATATTCATGAACAAAAGAAACAGATTTTTCAAATTCTATTAGCAAACACAGCAGACCCTGATCAGACGGCTCCTATAGGAGCCGTCTGATCTGGGTCTTCTCTGTTCGCAAATGCGTGAAAACGAATCTATATGAAGGAACGGGTTAAATGAAGTTTGAAAAAAATAAAGAAATTATTTCTTTCATGGTAAAAATACCCCAAAGAGTGATCTGTAATTAGAATATCGAACAATGGCAAATATATGATAGAAAAGCTACATCTGAAAGGGTTAATCAGGTCCAGATAAGATACGTAAATTAAAACATTTTTAATAATAACTCCTTTATTTCTTCACCAAACCCTATACTGTGACCACTCTGTAGAATCCTCTCTTCGAGAAGATTCTACAGAATGGTCACAGTATAGGGTTTGGTGAAGAAATTACTATTTTAGTATTAGGGTTCCCACCTTTATCTGTTTATTTATAACCTGTCTTTCTACCACCACTGTCTAAATTTCTGTAACTTTCTCAAGTATTAACAGCTATTCTTAAAATCTCCTAATTTCTCAAAACTGGAGTCAACATACAACGTTCACACTGGGCTTCAAGTATTCATCTATCGGAAGGAATCTGGGAGTATTTCCTGAATGTTTGAGCATCCATTGAATGTCTGCCTTTGCTCAGTTACATAGGAATCAGATGCATAGATAAGAGAAGCCTAAATCAAATCCTTTTTCTCCTTTATTTCTCCCCAAACCTGATGTTGAGACAACTCCATAAATACGCCTTTCTACGCCTCTGTAATAGTCACTTCTCGAGACCATTGTGATAAATAGAGCATTTGCTCCTATGGAGCAAATCCTCTATTTATCACAATGGTTTCTAAACTACACAATTGTAAAATTTTCCTTTTCTCTAGTAAATGCTCTTTTTCGGTAGATTTATTCAAAGAGGTTGGGTCTAAAAATAGCCTATGAGGGAATGGGTTAACACGACAATATTTGATCACCTCATTGATATATTCATGGTCAGCACCAATCAAATGGTGCAGGAAAAGGGATTTTTTTCATCATGGTGGAAACTACCAAACAGAGCAGACCCTGATCAGAAGGCTCCCATAGGAGCCATCTGATCTGGGTCTACTCTGTTTGCAAAGGCATGAAAAGTTGTTTATATGAAGTAAAGCATTAACCCTTTACTCCATGAGTATTTATGTAAGAAATCTTGAATATTAATTAAATTACCTTTTATAATCGCAAATCAGAAACAAAACAAGAAATTTTGTCTATGACAGAAACTGTAGAATCAGATCAATATAATTCCATAAGCAAACAGAGCAGACCCTGATCAGTAGCTCCTACGGGAGCCATCTGATCTGGGTCTACTCTGTTTGCGAAGGCGTTAAAAGGCGTATTTATGGAATTAAGTTTAATCACCTTGAAGAGACAATTCTAACGAGTGGCCACATTAGGTTTGGTGACAAAAAACATGCATCATTTATTATTTGAAATATGCCTCTTATCTATGTATCTGTGTTGGAATGACATTTTATTCAGAACTTATCATAGTTTTTTTGCTCCTGCACTCACTACTGGACTAGCACCAAGTCAGCCCTACGACATGAGCCCTCACATTGCCTACCCATCGGCAAGAGAAGCAAACACTATCAAGAAATTGAAACGCACATATATTCACGGTAATATATCTTCTAGCAATTGGATGAGTTCAAAGGTCGTCGAAACTTGCTTGGTGCCGACTGGGACACTTGGTAACCCTTTGCTAGTGTGGAGCCTAAACACAATTGTGATGGAGCATTCAGGCCCCCTGGTAGTTGAAAGACGACAGTTCCTATGGCCGCTATCCCATCATCCGTTGGTTCTATTGCTATGGGCACTATTCTACATTTGTCTCGTACTACCACTGGTGACATGGGAATGCCAGTCTCACTGGGCAGTAATGGTGTCCGATCAGTTACCTTTCGACTCCTGTTTTTCTTCAGTTCTGGTGAGATGTTATATGGCGTAGAGTGGTTCTCTAAAAATACAAGCACTTTAGCAAAGGGCCGAGAGGCCATATGAAGCATCTCCCGTGCTCGCTGCTGCCGAGTTCGCCGTGCATCAAAGCCCTGCTTAGTTTTCCACAGAAGCACACACATTGCTAGAAATAAGAAAAAGCACGAGAAAAACACAGAGAAAAATACAAACAGGTCTATATGTGGCTGGTCCTGCCTGAAGGTGGTACTGCCGCGAGTCATACCACTCAAAACACCCATCCTGCTCACAAACACCATGTAAAACTTAGAAGTCTTCAGATCTAGCTTATCACTGGGCAAGGTAATCACAAGCCGCCACTTTACATTTCTCACTATGAGCACATGATCGGGTTTTGCCACAGTGATAAAGGTGTTGATGTCCTTGGCATGAACTTCAGTAAGTAATGAGGTGTTCAAGGTTTTGTGACGATGCAGCATATCCATGAAGTTCTTGTCTAGATCCACAGTATGAATACCATTGTTGTCCTTTTTCACAATAAACGTGTCATCATGGGGCGAGAAAAACACATCAATACCTGAAACATAGTTTAAAACGGATTCAGCCATAGATTTTCAACAGTTTAACCTGTTACTCAATGAATATTCCAGGGCTCAAAATTAACTTTTTTTGTTTACTAGCCCGGTTGGGCCAGTGGTTTTGAAAACTACTAGCCCTAACCAAAGTTTCTTGTGCCCTGACTTGGTGATAAACTATTTTGGTTTTTTAAAAAACTCGCGAGATGTTATGATATTGAACAAATCTGACCAATCAAAAGCTTGAGAACAAACTCAGACTCAACTAAAAAGCTTTATAAGCATGGACCCACATGGCTCCTACTGGGACCGTCTAATCTGAGTCTACATAATTTGCAATGGCATGAAAAAGCATTTGTATGGGAGACAGGATTAACCCTTTCCCTGTTCTACATTTGTTCCAAATTTCAATACCTACTGAATACTCATGGACAAAACATTGTAGCCATTTTAGAAAGTTAAGAAACAGATCTATCAAATTTTGTTTGCAAACAGAACAGACCCTGATCAGATGGCTCCTATATGAGCCATCTGATCTGGGTCTACTCTGTTTGCCAATGTGTGAAAAGGCATCTATATGAGAGAAAGGGTTAACAGTATAATCCATTCATGAAAGGGTTGAAATGGTAATAGGATACTGCATGGAAAACAGTACAGAACATAATCAGCAGGCTCCTGTAGAAACAGTCTGATTTGCATCTGGCTCTGCCCCGTTTGCAAATGCAATTATTATTTCCCACATTCAAAGGGTTAACCCTTTCCCTCATATAACCACCTTTTCATGAATTTGCAAACAGAGTAGACCCAGATCAGATGGTTTCCTATAGGATGGTTTTACTGCTAGCTTGCAAAGACCCTTACCCTGTTCATGAAAAATAATGACATCATGAATATTAATTAGACGAATTTAAATAATGGCATATGTACACAGGAATTTTTGTTTTGGCAGAAACTGTAGGAGTCAGATCTATTATAGTTTCATAAGCAAACAGAGTAGACCCTGATCAGATGGCCCCTACAGGAGTTATCTAAACTGGGTCTGCTTTGTTTGCTAAGAGCATGTAAAGTGTTTCATATGAGGGAAAGGGTTAACTGTAGACTATAGCCCTTTACTCCATCAATACGCTTTTCTATGCATTTGCAAACCATGTCATGATCAGATGGTTATGGATAGATATGATTTTACAGTTTCTGCCAAAACTAATACACCATATAACCCCTCTAATGCGACCACTTAATAAATAAACATGGGTGTCTTTATAAGCATTAAACTACCACCTGCATCTAGCACCTAGAATTATACCTCTTTTAGGTGGTCACATTAGCAGGGTTTTACTGTATTGTCTAATAAATATAATTTTTTATATGATGTCATCATTTCTCACATTAATATTCATGGAGTAAAGGGTTAAACAGCTGCCAGGCTGCTTTACCTACCTCCTATTGTGACATCCACTATAACTCGTATATCCACATTGACAAACTTGGGTTGCACTGCAAAGAACACTGTTCTGCCCTCCAGCAGGGGTTGGGAGTTGAGGCAATCGGACTGGGTGTCAGGGTCGAAGCAGTAGTCCCAGTTGACATGCATGGTACGGTAACAGTGGTGACCATTAGTTGGCTTCCCCACAAAGTGTTCCTCACACACTGCACACTGAAATAATAGTGAAAATATAAGTAAAACCTCTACAATGGACACTTAAACAAATAAACATTTTGGGAGTTTTCTTAGGTAGTAGCTAAACCCTCTCCCTTCTGAATATTCACATAAGAAATTATGATATCATGAATATTCAATAGTTGACATCATGAATATTAATGTAATGGCATATGACACATTAAAATTTGGTATTGGCAGAAACTGTAGAATCAGATCTATCATAATTTCATAAGAAAACAGTGCAGACCCTGATCAGATGTCTCCTATAGGAACCATCTGATCTGGGTCTACACTGTTTGCAATGGGTCTGGGTCTACACTGTCTGAAAAGGCGTTTACATGTGGGAAAATGTTAACTCTTTACCAGATGAATATTCATGTAAACAAGATGTGTTTGTGAAATACTATACCCCAGATTATCTCCATTTTAAATTTGACCAGTAATTTGATCTTTGACCTTGATATATGACCTTGACCATAATAATTGCCCTTAAAAAATGTTTGCCTCCATAAGTTGCATAAGCATGCCAAGTTTGAAGTATGTATGTGCAATGGCTACAAAGTTATTGCCAACGTTGTCCACTAACCAACCAACAAACCAAATGGCAAACAGACAGGTAAACCCCCCCCACACTTCCGATCGGGGAGGGGTGGCATAAAAATCATTGAACTTTTATATTAAAAAGTATATGGCCACAAGATGTTTTGGACAAGGTAGAAACTATAGGATCATACCAATATAACTCAAGCAGACAGCAGACCCTCTGCTATGTAAGACTTGTATATTTAACCCATTCCTCCATAGGCTATTTTTAAATCCAACCTCTTTCAATGAATCTATCGAAAGGGAGCATTAACTAGAGAAAACGAAAAAACGAGAATTCCTATAGGAGCAAATGCTCTATTTATCACACTGGTTTCAAGACGTGACTATTACAGAGGTGTAGAAAGGCGTATTTATGGAGGAAAGGGTTAATCAATAATTGGTCACTTACAACAATTTTAAAAATACAGTAGAACCTGTCTTAAGCAACCTTATATTGATTGGACAGAAAGCAGGTGGTTGCTTAATCGAGGGCAACAGTAATGAGGAAAGCTCCTTTCTACATTACTTCTGACCTGAATTAAGTTTCCACCTGCCTTACAGATCCATGATTAGACCCTTTTTTTAATGGTCGCTTAAGACAGGTTCTACTGTAGAGTAATGCGAAAAACCTTACCTGTAGTTCATGACATGGTATGTCTCCTTTGCCATCTGAGGTGCATGCTGTGTCGGTATGGTTCTGGCAGATACACCTGAGACCATCGCTGTCACACTCGTCCCCATGCCCATTACACTGACATCTGAGAAAGGTAAATTAAAGTCTAGCCTCACATAAGTACATTAGCAAGGAAATACATTAGTCAACTTAACCATTTTAAAACAAACCTACTGAAATTGAAGCAGTGGGGACAGCATCTGGCGTCAGAACCCGCCAGGTGAACCCACTGCTGTATAAGATATCAAGCAAGTTTACACTATTTTACTCCACAGAATAAACTTAACCTATTCCCTCATATTGACGGCTTTTGACGACTCTGTAAAAGTCACTTTGTGAAACCATTGTGATAAATAGAGCATTTGCTCCTATAGGAGCAAATGCTCTATTTATCACAATGGTTTCAAACTACATACTTCTAAAATTTTCCTTTTCTCTAGTTAATGCTCCTTTTTGGTAGATTTATTTAAAGAGGTTGTATCTATAAATAGCCTATGAGGTAATGGGTTAAACAGTAACTGTTGTTTACAAAAACTGGTTGTCCGCAACATTTCTTAAATTAAGTTTTGTCTGTTTCTTTTCAAAGATGCAGTAAAAGCGTCAAACAGCTGGAATTCTGACACTGCATCTCATCTGGATCCAAACTGTTTGAATTAGCCTGCAAAGAATTAACCTTTTACTCCATGAATATTCATGTAACAATTAATGACATCATGAATATTTATTTTTATTAATGAGACTAGAAAACTAGAAAAGAGAGGGCCCTGCAGATGATCTTTTGTAGAAAAGCGTATTTATGGAGTAAAGGGTTAATTATTTACTTGATACAGGTGCAAACATAGAAAGAGTTGTCTGATCAAGGTCTGCTCTAATTGCTTGTGAAATAATATATGTTGTACATCTGCAATGATTCAAATTTCCATTTTTATACAATGTATTGTTATTGTAAGCAAAAGCAGCGTGCGGCGCCAACGCTCGTCTGATTTTGGTGCTTGTCCACTGAAAAAAACAAAATTTTGAAATGAAGATTTATGGTTCTTATGTAGGGGCCTTCTCCTCTATCAGATCTACCCACCTAGGAAGTTTCATGTTGATACCTCTTATACTTTTTGAGTAATCAGCTACATTAAAGTTTTGCATGCCGACAACGTCTACAACCCAGTGATCACAATAGCTCAAAACAGATAAGCTCAAAATACCTAATCAACATTTTATTGAGATATTATTTCTTACATGAATATTCATGGAGTAAAGGGTTAACCTTTTTTAAATGAGCAAATGCTCGATTTATCACAATGGTTTCAAAACTACACAATTCTAAAATTGTCCTATTGGTTAAGCAGTTACAATGGTTTGACACTAAGCTCATGTAATAACGAGTGAGCACTTTTCCCATCTAATGTGATGATGGTATGTATAACCGTCATGTACTCACTTCCTGCAGGGTTTTTCTGCAGGCTCGTCCTGCTCCCTGAAGAAGCCAAAAGAACAGTCCTCACAACGCTGGTGTGACGTGTTGTCCTGACAGCCAATACAGAATGTGTCTGCCTTGTTGGAGGATCCCCGGGGCGAAAACTTCTTAATCTGAATCAGAAACACACCTCTATACTGCATTTAACCCTTTACTCCAGATCAGATGAGTAAATTCAAACATTTTCAAGAATAGCTTCCTTATTTCTCCACCAAACCCTATACTCTATAGAATCATCTCTTCCTGGCGATTCTAAAGAGTGGTCACTGTATATGGTTTGGTGGAGAAATGCTCTATTTATCACAATAGTTTCAAAAGATGACTCTTACAGAGGCATAGAAAGGCGTATTTATGGAGGAAAGGGATAAAATTGACTGTACAAAAGCATGCAAACAAGAAACTTCTTTTAACCATGGTAGAAACTGAAGAATCATATCTGTCTTATTTCATAAGCAAACAGAGCAGACCCTTATCAGGCAGTTCCTACAGGAGCCATCTGATCTGGGTCTACTCTGTTTGCAAAGGCGTAGAAAGGCATATAGAGTAAGGGGCATTGCATCATGTAAGTCATTTTTTTGGGGAGGTTTTTGCTCGACTTTCACCCTGCATTAATCCATTCCCTCATATTGACGTCTTTTGATGCCTCTGTAAAAGTCACTTTTTGAAACCATTGTGATAAATAGAGCATTTGTTCAAAGCAGGAAATGTTCTATTTATCACAATGGTTTAAACACTACACACATATAAAAGTTTCCATTTCTCTAGTAAATGCTCACTTGCAGTAGTTTATTCAAAAAGGTTGAGTCTATGCGGGAAAGGGTTAAGCACTTATGTCCTCTGGCAATTCTCACGGCCATCCCCCACAAAGCCTCTGTTACATAAGCAGTTTCACCCTGCATTTGCCCATTCCCTCATATTGACTCCTTTTGACCCATTCCCTCATATTGACGCCTTTTGACGCCTCTGTCAAAGTCACTTTGTGAAACCATTGTGATAAATAGAGCATTTGCTCCATAGGAGAAAATGCTCTATTTATCACAATGGTTTCAAAACCACTCAATTCTAAAAATTTCCGTTTTCCTATTAAATGCTCTTTTTTGGTAGATTTATTCAAAGAGGTTGGATCTAAAAATAACTTATGAAGTAATGGGTTAAGCTGCCACCTATCTAGCTATAGACCGACACTAATACTCATTTAACATCTAGTTTACATGAGTTTTACTGCATTCACAAACATGTCTGCTATCGGTTGCATTGAAGGTACATAAGTTCCATTAACCCATTCCTCCATAGACTATTTTTAGACCCAACCTCTTTGAATGAATCTACCCAAAAGGAGCATTCTTAGAGAAAAGGAAAACTTTAGAATTTTGTAGTTTGAAACCATTGTGATAAATAGAGCATTTGCTCCTATAGGAGCAAATGCTCTATTTATCACAATGGTTTCAAGAAATGGTTATTACAGAGGTGTAGAAAGGCGTACATGTATTTATGGAGGAAAGAGTTAATACAAAACACAAGACGAAACTTGCAAAGCTATAGAAGACAAAGTACAAAATTTCTCCACCATATCACATATTGTTCCAATTCATAGAAATGCCTCTTCGATGGGACCAATTCATATATTGTTGATAGTACATGTATTGCCAATATTTCTCAGCAATTCCAATATGTACACAGAAGACATAATTTTGATGGCAATATGAGATCTAAACAGAACACTACATCTTTCATCTACAGCTATTGATTCTTCTAGGATTACTACTGAGGTCTAGAAAAGATTCGTAAACTTAAACATTTTCAAGAATGGCTTCTTTATTTCTCCACCAAACCCTATACTGTGACTACTCTTTAGAATCGTCTCGGTGATAGGATTCTTAATAGTGGTCACAGTATAGGATTTAGTGGAGAAATGATGATTTTTTTTATTTAGTAGCTCTGATTACTACATACCCGTGCCATGAAGTCTATCGACGTGACGTTATATGTCTCCATTAGATCATCTATCTGCTTCCTGTAGCTGTCATAGATTTCCAGGTGCAGGCATACGTCTGTGTGGTTATGGCAGATCTCTTTACAGGAGATGCACCTCCCGCCATTCTTGGGGTCACCAACAAAAAATGGCTTACACTCCTGGCAGTGGTCACCCTACAAACATAGAGTAATACCTTTTTACTGGGGCCACACAAAAGAATTCTTACTGTCTGTAAGACAGTCTGTAGCATAATGCAGGACAAATGTTAACCCATGACTCTATATCAGAGCTCCAGATAAGATGCGTAAATTAAAACATTTTCAAAAATAACTTCTTTATTTCTCCACCAAACCCTATGTTGAGACCACTCTTTAGAATCGTCACGAAGAGACGATTCTAAAGAGTGGGCACAACATAGGGTTTCGTGGAGAAAGGACCTTTTGGAGTCGTCTGATCAGGATCTGCTCTGTTTGCTTATAATATAATATAGATCTGTGTCTAGTTTTCACCATGGCCAAAATTTCCTCTGTTCATATACCATTTTAAAAATTCATCTAATTAATATTCATGGAGTCAACTCTTCTGAAATGAATATTCATGGAGTAAAGGGTTAAGCAGAAACAAGCATCCTGCATTAATTTTTTCTACAATAACCCTTTACTTAACCCTTTTCCTGTTCTATATTTATTACAAATTTCAATACCTACTGAATATTCATGGACAAAATAGTTATAATGAAATATGGAAGGTGGAACATTGTAGTCATTTTAGAAAGTATAGAAACAGATCTATCAAATTCCATTTGCAAACAGAGTAGACCCTGATCAGACGGCTCCTCTAGGAGCCGTCTGATCTGGGTCTACTCTGTTTGCAGATGCGTGAAAGCATGTTTATATGAGGGAAAGGGTTAACCCATTCCATGTTTAGAATTCATGTCAGAAATAACATCATGAATATTTATTAGCTGAATTTTTATAATGGTAGATGAACATGCCATTTTGGCTCAAGCAGATGTTGTAGAATCAGATCTATATCATACCATAAGCAAACAGAGCACACCCTGATCAGATGGCTCTTATAGGAGCAGTCTGATCTGAGTCTACTCTGTTTGCAAATTGAATGAAAATGTGTTGAGTAAAAGGGTATATCAGATGCCTTTTGATGCCTTTGCAATGAGACTAGACCCAAATCAAACAGCTCCTGTAGGAGCTTTCTCATCAGGCTCTGCTCTGTTTGCTTATGGAATTACATAGATCTGATTCTATGGTTTGTCCCAGGGCAAACGATAATATAGGATTTTACAGTTTGAATGCTGAACATTCAGCATGGAATGGCACATCAGTATTAACCCTTTCCCTGTTCAGTACTCATGTAAGAAATAACTAGAACTACCACTAAAAGGTGATGAATACCCCCACCAGCACATTTAACACAGAAATGAAGCTCCCGACTGCTAAATTTTCATTTGTTAAATTATGAAAAGGGAGATCATTCATTCATGCACAAAGCGACAAATCAAAACCTTTATCGCAGGTGCAGAACTTCAGATGGTGTTCAACAGTACTCAAATTCAATGAAGCGTAACGAAATTCAAACCTGATCTGTAACTCATTATAATAAAGCAACATACTAAATATCACTATAATATCTGCTACAGTTTAGAAAAACTCCGGAAAACCTGAAATTTCTTAAAAATCTGAAATTTCTTAAAATTTCTAAGTCAAAATGCTGTAATTCCGTTAAAATCAATGTAGTGTAACAACATTCAAACTTGATCTGTAACTCATTATAATAAAGTCACATACCAAATATAATTTCAATATCTGTAAAGATTTAGAAAAAAACTCAGGAAAAGCTGAATTTCCGGAAAATTTCTAAGTAAAATCACTGTATTTCAGTGAAAAATCAATGAAGCATAACGAAATTCCAGCTTGATCTGTAACACATTATAATAAAGCCACATACCAAATATCACTTCAATATCTGTAAAGATTTAGAAAAAAACTCAGGAAAACTCCAGATTTTGAGAAAAATAACAAAGGGCAATACCGGTAACTCTAAAAATACTGAAGACAGAGTTACAAACCATGTGCTATGCACTTGCGGTCAATGTGATCTATCTGTATATGAAGTTTGAAGTCAATAGCTTTTATACTTTGGAAGTTATGATCCGGACAAGCCGGACAGACGGATGAACAACTGGACGGACATGGTGACTACAGAGAGAAAGAGCTACTATGTACAAAGTTTGAAGGTGGTATCAAAAATGGTTTTCAAGAAAAAAGCAAATGTCCCAGAAAAACGTGAGTTACGGACGGACGGACGGACAAGGTGATTCCAATATAGCCCCCACCACAGGTGGTGGGAGTATAATAACTTTTAGCTTTCATGAATTTAAAATGAAAGGAAATTGCATGACAACAAAATGTTCGACATTCAACCACAAGAATGTGAAAAGTAAACAAGAGGGCCATGATGGCCCTAAATCACTCACCTGGTTGCTATAGACTTATGCATACACTAGGTAAAAATAAGTAAACTTTAGATTGGGGCCAATAGATTGGGGCCACTTTTGGCCCTGGTGTCACAATTTGAACAATCTTGGTAGAAAATCATTAGATGATGCTACATACCAAATATCAAAGCTCTAGGCCTTACAGTTTCAGAAGAAGATTTTCAAAGATTTTCCTATGAAAAACTGATAAGCCCCGGGGCGGGGCCATTTTTGGTCCGGGGGTCATAATTTGAACAATCTTTCTAGAAAACTATTAGATGATGCTTCATACTAAATATCAAAGCTCTAGGCCTAACAGTTTCAGAGAAGAAGAATTTTAAATATTTTCCTATGAAAAACTGATACGCCCTGGGGTGGGGCTATTTTTGGTCCGGGGATCATAATTTTTACAATCTTTGTAGAGGACCATTAGATGATGCTACATACCAAATATCAAAGGCCTAGGCCTTACGGTTTAAGAGAAGAAGATTCTTAAAGATTTTCCTATGAAAAACTGACAAGCCCCGGGGCGGGGCCAATTTTGGTCCGTAGGTCAAAATTTGAACAACCTTTGTAGAAGACCATCAGATGATGTTTCATACCAATTATCAAACTTCTAGGCCTTACAGCTTCAGGGAAGAAGATTTTTAAAGATTTTCATATGAAAAACTGATAAGCCCTGGGGCGGGGCCATTTTTGGTCAGGGGGTCATAATTTGAGCAATCTTTGTAGAGGACCATTAGATGATGCTACATACCAAATAGCAAAGCTCTAGGCTTTGTGGTTTCAGAGAAGATGTTTAAGGTAAATTGTTAACGACGCACATACGCACGACGCCGGAGACAGCCCCCTCACAATACCTCACCTGGCAATTTTTTGTGCCAGGTGAGCTAAAAACAGTGTTTACCACTACAGTACAACCCCTCTAAACCAGACATTCAATTAAGAATGAATATCTGTCTTGGAGACAAGTGGCAGCTTAACGCAGGGAGCTCCTCTATGAGCTTTCTGCATGACTTTCACCCAGCAATAAGCATCCACTTGCCGAAAAGTATCTAAATTATTCTCTACTAGAATTCAGGTTTAGAGGGGTTTTACTGTATGCAGAACAGAAGAAAACAGAAAGACAATCAAAGGACAAAAATCCTACCTGAGTGTTGTTTTTGCAGTCTGTGCATTTGTCCTTCCTGTTGACGCTCTCACATGTGCTGTGGCCATTACACTCACACTGGGTGGAACAGTTTTTACCGACATAGCCAAACTTACACTCACATCGGTCAGGCTTTACACAATGTCCATTGATACATCCCTGATGACACACCGGCATACATACATCCATGTCATCCCTATATAGATCAAATCATTTGAAAGGTAAAAGAGAGTAAACAACACTTATGAGGGTTCATTTGTCTAGATGCACATCTTGATAAGATGCATAAATTACAATATTTTCAAGTAAAACTTCTTTATTTTTCCACCAAACTCTATGTTGTGACCACTCTTTAGAATCATCTCAACAAAGGGTTTGGTGGAGAAATGATGATTTTAGTATTTGAGTACCCACCTTTATCTATAGCTCTGTTACTTATGAAATAATATAGATCTGATTCTATTATTTGGTTTGGTTTGGTTTTTATCTGGTTTTACGTCTAGAACGGCCACTAAATTGTGTTAATAAGCTGGTATTTAGGGCAGGTGGCTGCTTAAAGCAAGGTGAAAGTAAAAAGAACGCTCCTATAGGAGCGTTCTGTTTTGCTTTCACCTTGCTTTAAGCAGTCACCTGCCTTTAACACAAAATATTGGATGCAATTTAGTGGCCATTATAGAGAGGTTTTACTGTATTTCAGTCTTATCACGACATCCAGCTAATTACAGGTGGAGGAAGATCCCAAAGGTTCTTCTGTGCACAGAACAAATTGCATTGTTTCGTGCACAGAAGAACATCCAGATAGAACCACTGACCTGCCGCAATTATTATAATTATTATTATTATTATCTATTATTTGTGCAAGCCATTATTTCTTACATGAATATTTATTAGGAAAAGACCTAACTACCCATTTCCTTGTTTAACATTTATTCAATATTTGATTAACTCATAAATATTCATGGATAGAATCAATAAAATGGAACATGGAAAATGTTTGTTTTTTTTCACACCAATTGAAACTGTAAAATCAGATCTATGAATTCCATAAAAACAAGAGGGCCATGATGGCCCTGTATCGCTCACCTGGTTAAATGATGTCATGTGACCTATCAATTTTGACCCCAGGGGCACAATTTGAACAATCTATGTAGAGGTCCACTAGATGAATCTGCATACCAAATTTAGTAGCCCTAGGCCTTACAGGTTTTGACAAGAAGATTTTTAAAGTTTTCAGTGAATTTTGTGACCCCCAGGGTAAGGACAATTTTGACCCCAGGGGCATAATTTGAACAATCTTAGTAAAGAATCACCAAATGATGCTTCAGACCAAATATCACAGCTCTAAGCCTTTCAGGTTTGAGACAAGAAGATTTTTTAAAGTGTTTACTATATAATCCTATGTAAAACATGTGAGCCCTAAGGTGTGGCCGTGTTTTACCTAAGGGGCATAATTTGAACAATCTTAGATGATGCTACATACCAAATATCACAGCTCTAAGCTTTTCGGTTTCAGACAAGAAGATCTTTAAAGTTTTTACTATACATGTATAATCCTATGTAAAACTTGTGACCCTCGGGGTTGGACCAATTTTGACCCAAGGGGAAAAATTTGAACAATCTATGTAGAGGTCCACTAGATGATTCTACATACAAAATGGTAGCCCTAGGCCTTACAGTTCTTGACAAGAAGATTTTTAAAGTTTTTACTTCTTTTTGGACATTGGTTGCCATAGCAACCAAAGTTCTGAATGGAATCAAATTCTTTGAACAACTTTGGAAAAGGTTGACCCAAGGAACATTTCTGCCAAGTTTGGTAAAAATCCAGCAAGTAGTTTAGGAGGAGATGTCATTTTAAGAAAAAGTTGACGACACACGGCGGACACAGGGCAATCACAATAGCTCACCTTGGCACTTTGTGCCAGGTGAGTTGACAAGAGGGCCAGAATGGCCCTGAAGCGCTCACCAGAAAATCAGAGAAGAAGATTTTCAATGTTTTCACTATATGTTTCTATAGAAAATTAGCTGACCCAAAGGGCACAAATTATTTAACTTTTGTTGGGGACCTGAACATGATGCTATGTGCCAAATATGAAAGCTGAGAACCCTATAGATTCAGAGAAGATTTTTAAAGTTTACACTATATGCTTCTATTGAAAACTGGCTACCCCTGGGGCGGGGCCAATTTTGACCCCAGGGACATAATTTATAAAGCTTTTGTAGAGGACCTGAACATGATGCTATGTGCCAAATATGAAAGCTGAGAACCTTCCAGTTTCAGAGAAGAACATATTCAAAGTTTTACTATATGTTTCTATAGAAAACAAGGCACCTCTGGGGCCGGCAAATTATGACCCTAAGGGCAAAATTTATATAAATTTTGTAGAGGACCTGAACATGATGCTATGTGCCAACAAGAGCACCGCAAGACGGGGCAATATACGCCCGAATGCTGTTCTATAAAATTATGTTGAAAAATAAAGGAGCAGTTAGTTGCACAAGAAATTGCTACCCGAAACTATCAAAGGGCAATAACTCCAGAATGAAAAATATCCAAGATATGAGCATGGTAAGAACAGTGTACATAGCAATCATTTTCAGACTTTCAGACTTTTTTGAACTTTGGAAAAAAAGTCGAGAAAGTTTAAACCGAACGTGACATAAGTGCGTTTAACCTTTCACCTTCAAATATGACTGACCTTAAAGGTAATGATGTAGGTCTAGTTAGCTACAGCCAGGACACAAAATTTGCTAACGCTCTATTTGTGACCTTGACCTTGAAAGTTCACAATTGGGTTTTGTATGCAACACACCTTCAAGTGATACTGAAGCCCTATTTGTGACCTTGACCTTGAAAGTTCACAATTGGGTTTTGTACGCGACACACCTTCAAGTGATACTGAACATATGTGTGAAAGAATTTTGAAAATCGGAGAAAAAATGAGTAAGTTATAGCCAGGACACGAATTTGCTAACGGACGGACAGAATTGCTAACGCCCTATTTGTGACCTTGACCTTGAAAGTTCACCATTGGGTTTTGTACGCGACACACCTTCAAGTGATACTGAGCATATGTGTGAAAGAATTTTGAAAATTGGTGAAAAGATGAGTAAGTTTTACCAAGGACACGAAAATTGCTAACGCCCTATTTGTGACCTTGACCTTGAAAGTTCACAATTGGGTTTTGTACGCGACACACCTTCAAGTGATACTGAACATTTGTGTGAAAGAATTTTGAAAATCGGAGAAAAAATGAGTAAGTTATAGCCAGGACACGAATTTGCTAACGGACGGACGGACAGAATTGCTAACGCCCTATTTGTGACCTTGACCTTGAAAGTTCACCATTGGGTTTTGTACGCGACACACCTTCAAGTGATACTGAACATACGTGTGAAAGAATTTTGAAAATTGGTGAAAAGATGAGTAAGTTTTAGCAAGGACACGAAAATTGCTAACGCCCTATTTGTGACCTTGACCTTGAAAGTTCACAATTGGGTTTTGTACGCGACACACCTTCAAGTGATACTGAACATTTGTGTGAAAGAATTTTGAAAATCGGAGAAAAAATGAGTAAGTTATAGCCAGGACACGAATTTGCTAACGGACGGACGGACGGAATCTTCCAGTTTCAGAAGATATTCAAAGTTTTCACTAAATGTTTCTATTGAAAACTGGCTACCCCTGGGGCGTTGTCAATTTTGACCCCAGTGGCATAATTTATATAACGTTTGTAGAGGACTTACAGATGATGCTACGTGCCAAAGATGAAAGCTGAGAACCCTGTAGATTCAGAGGAGAAGATTTTTAAAGGTTCAAATTGTTGACGTGGGACGACGACGGACATCAGGCGATCACAAAAGCTCACCCTGAGCACTTTGTGCTCTGGTGAGCTAATAATTTAATTAATATTCATGAAGTTTTATTTTTTACATGAATATACAACAGGGTTAATACTTACATGGTTGTGGCAAGATAGCCCCGTTTGCAACTGCAGACAAAACCATCCAGTCTGTCCTCACAGTCCTGCGTCTCAGTATCACAGTTGTGATGGCCATTCAAGCACTCATCCTCAGGAGGGCATGTTGCATATGCCCAGTCCGGGGCCCTCTCCAAAATATCTGCATCTACAGAAGAATTACATAAGGATAATACAGTAACTGTATGTATGGAGGGAGAACTTAGAGTGCAGGGCCATGTGATGGAACAACCAGAGCAACAGAGAAAACAGGGAAAAACCAGTTCACACTGGTATCAAAACTTGCATAAGTACAACAAATTGGTCCTATTGTTAAGCCTTTCCCTCATAGGCTATTTCTAGATCCAACCACTTTGAATAAATCTACCAAAAAGGAGCATTAACTAGAGAAAGGGATTTTATTTTAGAACTAGAGGTTTTTGTCACAAAAACAGATGTCTCCCCTCTAATAAAAACAATATGTAAAGGGAAATCACTAAAAATGTTATGGACTTGATGATTGATACTTCCCCTCTTATGAGCTTTCCACACCGCATTTTTCAAGAAGAAAATGATAACAGCTAATAACTCCAAATATATTGACACCAGAGTTATGGCCCTTGTGCACGACACTTACTTTCATCATGCTCTTTCCATAAATGAAATGTCATTCCAATAGCATCAGTCGAACAGGAGTTATTGATCGGACAAAAAATTAACAAAGGGCAATAACTCCAAAAGTATTGAAGCCAGAGTTATGGCCCTTGTTCATGACACTTTCTCTCATCATGCTCTTTCCATGTATGAAGTTTCAATACAATGGCAAGAGCCATGTAGGAGTTATCATCCGGACAAGAAAGCTTTAAACAAATGTACAAGGGGCAATAACTCAATTTATTGAAGCCAGAGTTAAGGACATTATGCATGACACTTTCTCTTATCATGATCTTTCCATGTATGAAGTTTCACTCCAATGGCATGTGCCATATAGGAGTTATTATCCTGACAAAAAATTGTGATTTGTTTTACAAAGGGCAATAAGTCCAATATTAGTGAAGCCAGAGTTATGGACCTTAAGCATGACACTTTCTCTTATCATGATCTTTCCATGTATGAAGTTTCAATCCAATGGCATTAGTCATATAGGAGTTATCGTCCAGACAAAAAATTGTGAAAAAAAATTACAAGGGCAATAACTCTATTATTAGTGAAGCCAGAGTTATGGACTTTGTGTATGACACTTCCTCTTGTCATGATTTTTCCATATATGAAGTTTCAATCCAATGGCATGAGCCATATAGGAGTTATCGTCCGGACAGAAAATTGTGAATTTTTTTTTACAAGGGCAATAACTCCATTATTAGTGAAGCCAGAGTTATGGACCTTGTGTATGACACTTCCTCTCGTCATGATCTTTCCATATATGAAGTTTCATTCCAATAGCATGAGCCATATAGGAGTTATCGTCCGGACAAAAAAGTGCTATCTTTTTTTACAAGGGGCAATAACTCCTATATTAGTGAAGCCAGAGTTATGGACCTTGTGCATGACACTTCCTCTCATTATGCTCTTTCCATATATGAAGTTTCAATCAACTGGCATCAGACATATTGAAGTTATCGTCCGGACAAAAAGTGTGACGGACAGACGGACAGACAGACAGACAGACAGACAACTCTCACAAAAACAATATGTCTCCCCCATATAAATATGGGGGGAGACATAATTCCTACAGGAGCAAATGCTTTATTTATCACAATGGTTTCAACAGGTGATTTTTACAGAGGCGTAGAAAGGCGTATTTATGGAGGAAAGGGTTTAACTAATTGTACCCTGATAATAGGCAATTCATTTACTCTGGGTAAAAAGATCAAAACCGGAAAAAAGGAAGGAAACTAACAACTAAAAGACTACATAATAACCATTACATAAAACAACCAGAGCTTGTTTTTAAGAAAAACATGTCTCCCACCTGCTCCTGTCTCAAAAATGACTGGATGCATTTTTATGAAGTTTGTTGGAGACTGGATGAGGACTTTTTTATCTAGAGAGCAGAAAAAGCAGCTCAGTTTTCAACAACTCAAGGGCCGTAACTCTGAAGTTCCTGTTCCAAAATTTGCTAGTTATTCAACTTGGCCTAGATATTATAACCATAAACATTTTCATAAGATTTGGTGATGATTAGATGAGAACTTTATGACTTAGGGAGTGAGTGAGTGAGATGGGTTTAACGTCCGACCAACAGTATTTCAGTTATTTGCAGACGGCAAATACCCCTGCCGCGGGCACATGGCAAGGGCACCCCACCCAGTCACATTATCCTGACAACGGGCCGACCAGTCCTAGAACTACACCTTTTAATGTCGAGCATAGACAAGGGAGCTACTAGTACCAACTTTTAATGACTTTTGGTTTGTCGCGGCCGGGGATCAAACCCATGACCTTCCATACCGCAGGCGGACGCTCTACCACTGAGCCATGCGGCTGGTGACTTAGAGAGTGGACAAGGCTAAAAATGCCATTTTTGTATTATTCAAAGGCCATCACTCTAAAGTGCCTAGTTCAATCTTGCTGGTTATTGAACTTGGCCTAGATACTAGAACTATCACTAAAGGTGATGAATACCCCCACACGGCAGCCTTGATTGCAAATCCAAGTTTTGAACATGTAACAGGAACAAAAATACTCAAAGTTCAAATAGATAAAATTCTGTAATTTATGCCAAGTATCAAGTGAATCAGGTTGAAATTGAAGGAGGAGTTCAAAGTACAAGATTTTGCCTGCCAATTTCAAGGCCAAAGGTCAAGGTCAAGGTCACAGAGACCTGAAATTTGTGTCTTGCACATCTACTACTTTTGAGTAACATTTATGCCAAGTATCAAGTAAATCAGGTTGAAAGTGAAGGAGGAGTTCAAAGTACAAGATTTTGCCTGTCAATTTTAAGACCAATTTCAAGGCCAAAGGTCAAGGCCACAGATATTTTTAATTTGTGTCTTGCACATCTACTACTCCTGAGTAACATTTATGCCAAGTATCAAGTGAATCAGGTTGAAAGTTAAGGACGAGTTCAAAGTACAAGATTTTGCCTGCCAATTTCAAGACCAATTTCAAGATCAACGGTCAAGGTCAATGTCACAGAGACCTGAAATTTGTGTCTTGCAAATCTACTGCTCCTGAGTAACATTTATGCCAAGTATCAAGTGAATCAGGTTGAAATTGAAGGAGGAGTTCAAAGTTCAAGATTTTGCCTGCCAATTTCAATACCAATTTCAAGGCCAAACCTCAAGGTCAAGGTCACAGAGACCTGAAATTTGTGTCTTACACATCTACTACTCCTGAGTAACATTTATGCCAAGTATCAAGTGAATCAGGTTGAAATTGAAGGAGAAGTTCAAAGTACAAGATTTTGCCTGCCAATTTCAAGACCAAAGGTCAAGGTCAAGGTCACAGAGACCTGAATTTTGTGTCTTGCACATCTACTACTCCTGAGTAACATTTATGCCAAGTATCAAATGAATCAGGTTGAAATTGAAGGAGGAATTCAAAGTACAAGATTTTGCCTGCCAATTTCAAGACCAATTTCAAGGCCAAAGGTCAAGGTCAAGGTCACAGAGACCTGAAATTTGTGTCTTGCACATCTACTACTCCTGAGTAACATTTATGCCAAGTATCAAGTGAATCAGGTTTAAAGTGAAGGAGGAGTTCGCCGTACAAGATTTTGCCTGCCAATTTCAAGACCAATTTCAAGGCCAAACGTCAAGGTCAAGGTCACAGAGACCTGAAATTTGTGTCTTGCACATCTACTACTCCTGAGTAACATTTATGCAAAGTATCAAGTGAATCAGGTTGAATGTGAAGGAGGTGTTCAAAGTACAAGCTTTTGCCAGCCAATTTCAAGACCATTATCAAGGCCAAAGGTCAAGGTCAAGGTCACAGAGACCTGAAATTTGTGTCTTGCACATCTACTACTCCTGATTAACAATCATGCCAAGTGTCAAGTGAATCGGGTTGAAACTGAAGGAGGAGTTCGCCGTACAAGATTTTGCAGACAGACCGACCGCCGGACCGACCGACCGACCGACCGACCGACCACCCGACCGACCGACCGACAGGCTGATTCCAGTATACCCCCCTCAAACTCTGTTTGTGGGGGTATAATTAAAGCCATATACATTTTTATAAGGTTTGGTGAAGATTGGATGAGACGTTTTTCACTTTAAATAGAGAGCGGACAGGAGTAAAAAGGTCAAATTGGATAAATCAAGGGCCATAACTCTGAAGTACCTGAAACAATCTTGCTGGATATTGAACTTGACCTAGACATTATAGCCAGAAACATTTTTATAAGGTTTGGTGAAGATTGGATGAGACTTGTTTGACTTAAAGAGAGCGGACAAGGATAAAAAGGCCAAATATGGATAAATCAAGGGCCACAACTTTGAAGTTCCTGAAACAATCTTGCTGGATATTGAACTTGGCCTAGATATTATAGCCAGAAACATTTTTATAAGGTTTGGATGAGACCTTTTTGACTTGGCCAACAAGGTTAAAAAGGCCAAATTTGGACAAATCATGGGCCATAACTCTAAAGTTCCTTAAACAATCTAATTCTTGCTGGATATCGAACTTGGTCTAGATATTATAGCTATAAACATTTCTATAAGGTTTGTTGAAGATTGGATGAGAACTTTTGAAATTAGACAGCAGACAAGATTTTGTGACAGACAGACAGACAGACGGACGTACGGACAAGGGCAACCCTATATGCCACCACTATGTGGGGGCATAAAAATGTAAGGCTCCCAGGAGTGTTTATTACAGATGATACAGTACATAGTACACTTCCGACATATCAATTTCTCAATACCTGTAATTTTTTCTTTGAAGGCACCATATTGGAGTTCACACATGGTCCGTGTGTGTGGCCCACTGCGGGTCCCTGGCATGCACGCTCCCTTGCCATTCTCCCCTCCAAATGCACACCAGCCACAGCCTTGGGCCCTTCGACAGTCCGCACACTTAGTATTCACTGCACACGACGCTGGACACTTATTCCTGGAGCCCTGTATGATGGTACCACACTCCCCACCCAGGCAGTGCAGAGGCATGTAGGCAGGTGGCATACACTGAAATAGATTTTATTTTAACTTTTCGCATGCTAGCAACGGAATCTCCCACTATTCATGACCTATGCAAACAGTTTGGATCCAGATCATGCCTTAAATTCAAACACCCCCCCCCCCCCCCGGGCATAAAAATAAATAGTTTTGCGCAGATGTCAAAATAAATTAGCATGCAAAGAGTTAAATTTTATCACTTTGCAATGTATTTAATTTATTAACCCTTTCCCTACTCTCTCTATATTATTCTGCGGTAAAGGGATAAGACATGTACAATTGCCACTGTAGAGTGGTTTAATAAGAGTGGTTATTATCAATCTAACCTCCTGTAGTGTTTCACTCCAAGCACACTCCTGGGAGCCGCCCTCACCACCTTTAGAGCCGAGACACTGCGTGCAGGTGGTATGATTGTAACAGGGGCTGGGACAGTGTATGGGTGGGGACATGAAGGAGCGGTAACCAGGCAACTGGTTGGCCAGGTTGGTCATTACACAGCTCCAGTCGTACTCTGGCTCATCACTGCTCTGTCTGCTGATCTCGCCTGTATCAAAGGTATGAAAGCAACAATAAGGGATCTTGTTCAGTAATCTCCCCTAAATACTCTCCCAAAAGCTGTAGGTCCTACTAGTTGGTATACCTCTAAGTTTATCGTTAAGTTTATCGTTGATCTCTTTCATTACATAGCACATTTGGCTTTAAATATCTCATATAAGAATTATTAAATGATTATGACATTTCTTACATATTTTCGTTGGCTATACTCTATTGAATTATTTAACATTTAGAGTTTAAGGAAAATGATCTTTCTTTAAATATCAAATCATTTAACCACAACATCTGATTGAAATACAAAGGAAATAACTGAGTAATCCAACTGAAAGGACCTACTTATCATTTGGTACACCTTTGTGTTTATCTATCAAGGGAGATAATTTGAAGCTAAACAATATTCCCTATTGCCACATCACCAACATGACTTATTAGCTCTTTAATTGTTGAGATTCGACCTGCTGTTCTGCCTTTGAATACCTAAATCAGTAGACCTAAATTAGAAAGCTCATATCAGAACTTGTCGGGATCTATTCTGTTTGCTTACCTGTTTTAGATCTGATTTTGTCAATAAATTTCCTTATTTTTTTATACTTCTAAGAAGACAATGACATTAATAATATTCATAACGATCAGAGTAGAACCTGTCTTAAGATCCTGTCACAGCGTTCAGCATTACTTTAGACATGCATTAACCCATTTGCTCCCACGATCCCATATATGGGACGTAGTCAAACAGTGTAGACTCTGATCAGACACCACATAATGCAGCGTCTGATCAGAGTCTACACTGTTTGCTGATAGGAATATCAATATAAAACAAAATGAAATTGAAAATTTAGCCCAGGTACCCCTTAGATAAAAAAAAGGAGTAATCCAATATATAAGCATGGAAGAATCCACTGGGAGCAAATGGGTTAAGCTATGAGCTTGAGAATTTGTGCAGATTAGATATTGGATGGCACAAACTTCTGGGTCCATGCTTATAAAGCTTTTAGTTGAGCCTGAGTTTCGTTCTCAAGCTTTTTATTGGTCAGATTTGAGTTCTCAAGCTTTTGATTGGTCAGATTTGAGCCAGAGGCTCAAATCTGACCAATCAAAAGCTTGAGAACGTACTCAGACTCAACTAAAAGTTTTATAAGCAGGGACCCTGTTATCTCAAAGTAACTTGTAGTTTGAACTATTAAAGTTCAACTGTATTTGTAAAGCCACAAGAAAAGCTACGCAAAAAAACCTGCCAACTGATGGGGAGACTCAAATGTTACAATGAGGATAAAGCTATGCAAAAAAAGCTGCCAACTGATGAGGAGACTCAAATGGTACAATGAGGATAAAGCAAACACAACATACCTCTTGGTGTGAGCATGCGCTGGGACCATAGCTGTGACCAGACACAGCCGTTACTTATACACCGGTCACACGTGGAGGCCGTGCACATTTCTATTGGACAATCTGACCGTGGAGATGGATAGGAGGTTGCTGAAGTGTTGGTAACCTGCTTCACTTTGCAGTCATTGTCAGAAGAATCACACACATATCCCTTTGAAACACAGCGTCCAAAACGGCAATTACCACACCAGAAACATGACTGGGAAACAAATCAAGAATAAAATAATAATAATAAATAGCTGCATCGTAAAATCTGCAAACATGTCCATATTTTAAATACAGAAAAAAGTATTGATACTGATAAAAACATGCCCCACCATCTCATGGTTATGTCAATTTCTCAAGTTCATAGCTTAATGTGGGTCTAAAGTAATGTTGAAAAGCTCCTTGCATTAAGCTGTGAACTTGAGAATCTAGATATGCATAGGGATACATTTTAGAACATATCTGTATTGTAAATTTTGGAAGGACCAAAATTTTGCTTCGAGTTATCCTGAAGTTCAAGTTATTCGAGTTTGCTATATTGAAGTTAAATTGTATTTGTTTTTTATATAAATTTGAATTTGATTTAAATTGAATAATATTTATTGGCATCAACACATGCCTGTAACCGTTTGAAAGCAGAAAGTATCACTGTTTATTAGAACAGCCCATTCAGTATGACAACTTGTTAACTTGTTTCCACATTCATTGGTTAAAGATAATTCGTTAACCCATTACTCCATAAATACGCCTTTCTACGCCTTTGCAAACAGAGCAGACCCAGATCAGACGGCTCCAACAGGCTTATTATATAATATAGATATGATTCTACAGCTTCTGTCATGGCCAAAATGTTTTGTTTCCATATATTATTATAACAAATTAATCTTATTAATATTCATGACATCATTATTTTTACATGATTATTCATGTAGGAAAGGGTTAACCCATTCCCTGTTCATTAATCATGTAAGAAATAGACCTCATGACTTTTTATTGACTGAATTTTTATAACGTAAAATTAAATATAGAATAGGAAAATAGTTAACCCTTCGCTTGCTATTCTCGTCAATATACCTACCTGTAAATAGTGAAGACCCAGATGAGACAGCTCCTGCAGGAGCTGTCTCATCAGGGTCTGCACTATTTACAAGTTGATTGTGCATCCAGTGCACTCCACAGCAGTGATTGCACAGCGAAATACTTGTACACAGTGAAGATATATGTAATTATACAACAGGGCATGGGTAAAGAAGGAGAAATGTATTTTAAAATTCATCAAGCGAAGGTTAATTGAGAAATAATGCGACAAGAACAACTCACAGGTTCTGCATGCTTGAACTGAGGATAGACTGCGACACATTCCGAGCAGTTCATGATACTAGAGCAGTTCCTCGACCGATGCATATGCAGGTTACATGGCTCACCAGTTCTCTCTGCTATAAACACTGCATTTCTGAAACAAACAATAAAATCTCATTTCACATCTTTCTCAGAGCTACAGATAAATGTGTGTATCCAAATACTAAAATTGCTATTTCTCAACCAAACCCTATACTGTAACCACTCTTTGGAATTGTCTAGAAGACTTAGAAGTCATAGTATAGAGTTTGGGGGAGAAGTACAAGAGATATTCTTGAAAATGTTTAAAATTACACATCTTATCTGGACTTCTGTTTCTCCAGTGCTTCTACAGAACAAATCTCTTTGCAATTCAGTATTTGCAATAATTCTTTATCTGATAGCTTTTTAACCCATTTGCAAACAGAGTAGACCCAAATCCGAAGACTCATGTCGAGCCGTCTGATCAGGGTCTGCTCTGTTTGCTGATGGAATTTTATAGAACTCATTCTAGTTTCTTACAAGGCTAAAAATGTGATTTTTAAAGTACAGTCTGTTTTAGTTAGAAATACTTACCTGCTGTGAAAGGGATGGCGCTCCTCCCACCCCGCAGGTTATGTTTTAATTTTAGGGAGCATAACCAATGTAGAAACGTGGCGATGTTGAGGCAAGTTAATATAAAGGCATGGCTGAGGGCGTGCCATGCAGTACTTGCGGACTTTTTTTTTCCAGTTGTAGGTAAATAATAATAGCCAAAGGCAGATTTCACAGCAGGTAACGTATTTTGCTACTAAAACACTCTTGTTATTGTAATGTTAATGTGACATTAGAACAAGAGCAGTCTGCAGACTGCTGGATAGTGTAGTGGAAGTCTAAGTCAGAAAGGGGAGATAACTATAACAAAATTAAATTTAGGGTTATCTGCCCTTGTGAAATGGGTCACCCTTGTAATAGTTAACATGTCTACCACATTTGAACCAAATATCTTTGACATGGACCTTAAAACTTAACCAACAATGAAAATTCGAAGTCGAAAAAGGAGCATAACTAGAGGTTTTTGTCACAAAAACGGATGTCTCCCCTCTAATAAAAACAATATGTAAAGGGAAATCACTAAAAATGTTATGGTCTTGATGAATGATACTTCCCCTCATTATGCGCTTTCCACACCACATTTTTCAAGAAGAAAATGATAACAGCTAATAACTCCAACAAGAGGGCCATGATGGCCCTGAAATCGCTCACCAGAGGGAAAGATTTTTAAAGTTTTAACTACATGTATGTTTCTAAAGAAAACTGGACACCTGTTTTGTGGGGTGTTATTTGACCCTTTGTGGATCCAAACTCTGTGCCATACCTGTTGGTCTTAATTCTGTTGAAAAGGGCCAGGAAGCAGTCGATCTTTAATAAACTTTTGGACCTTTAAAACCCTTTCCTTCATATAAATGTGATTTGATGCATTTGCAAACAGAACAGACCCGTATCAGATGGTTTCTATAGGAGCTGTCTGACCAGGTTGTGCTCTGCCGGCTAATAGAATACTCTTTCCTCCATAAAAACGCCTTTCTACGCCTCTGTAATAGTCACTTTATTAAACCATTGTGATAAATAGAGCAAAAGCTCCATAGGAGTAAATGTTCTATTTATCTCAATGGTTTCAAATCTACACAATTCTGAAATTTTCCTTTTCTATAATTAATGCTCCTTATCAGTAGATTTATTCAAAGAGGTAGGATCTGAAAAAAGCTTTTGTGATAAATAGAGCATTTGCTCCATAGGAGTAAATGTTCTATTTATCACAAAGGTTTCAAATCTACACAATTCTGAAATTTTCCTTTTCTCTAATTAATGCTCCTTATCAGTTGATTTATTCAAAGAGGTATAATAGTAACTTTATGAAACAATTGTGATAAATAGAGCATTTGCCTTGTGATAAATAGAGCATTTGCTCCATAGGAGTAAATGCACTATTTATCACAATGGTTTCAAATCTACACAAATCTGAAATTTTGCTTTTCTCTAATTAACCCTTTCCCTCATATAAACATGTTTTCATGCATTTGCAAACAGAGTAGACCCAGAGTTACCTCTTTGAATAAGCATACAACATTTCTAACAGATGACAACCCTATCACTGCTTAGCACGACTTGACCGAAATTAGCACCCAGTTTGGATTCTGATCTGACACATACCGGTATGTAACTTTATATGTGGTTTGTATATGAGTTAATTTACTCATATGGAGCAAATGCTCTATTTATCACAATGGTTTGAAATCTACACAATTCTGCAATTTTCCTTTTCTCTAATTAATGCTCCTTATCAGAAGATCTATTCAAAAAGGTAGGATCTGAAAAAAGCCTTTGTGATAAATAGAGCATTTGCTAACCATTGTGATAAATAGAGCAAAAGCTCCATAGGAGTAAATGTTCTATTTATTACAATGGTTTCAAATCTACACAATTCTGAAATTTTCCTTTTCTATAATTAATGCTCCTTATCAGTAGATTTATTCAAAGAGGTAGGATCTGAAAAAAACCTTTGTGATAAATAGAGCATTTGCTCCATAGGAGTAAATGCTCTATTTATCACAATGGTTTCAAATCTACCCAATTCTGAAATTTTCCAAGAGGCAGGATCTGAAAATAGCCTATGAGGGAATGGGTTAAAAACAATGTGAACAAACAGACACTAATTCTGAAGCAGACAACTTCATAGAGGTTTGACCAGGAACTTGCCCTCTCAAGTGATTGCGTAATACAGATGGAGTGTTTACAGTCCTTCTAGCAAAGAGGAACCTTTATAGTGAAAAAATCTATTTTAAAGTATAACCAACAGGGAAGGGACAATTTTAACCTCAGAACTATGATATTAACCAATGTCAATAAGGTATACTAAGTAAATCTATACACCAAATATCTAAGCTCTGTGACATGTAGTTTTTGACAAGAAGATTTTTGAAGTTTTCCCCATGCCAAACCTAAGTGAGCCCAGCATTCTGCTACTTGTACAGAAAACAACAGTCAGCTAGAGAAAACTGGCCACCCCTGGGACCGTGGCGAGGTCAATTTTGACTCCAGGGACATAATTTATATAACTTTTGTAGAGGACCTATAGGTGATGCTATGTGCCAAAGATGAAAGCTGAGAACACTGTAGATTCAGAGGAGAACACTTTTAAAGTTCAAATTGTTGACGACGCACGACTCACGACGCACGACAAACGCCGACAGACGACAGACATCAGGCGATCACAAAAGCTGACCCTGAGCACTTTGTGCTCTGGTGAGCTAAAAATACTGATACCAAATTTATGGCCCTTGTGCATGACACTTACTTTCATCATGCTCTTTCCAAAAATAAAATATCATTCCAATAGCATTAGTCGAACAGGAGTTATTGATCGGCCAAAAAATGTAACAAAGGGCAATAACTCCCAAAGTATTGAAGCTAGAGTTTCACTCCAATGGCATGTGTCACATTGGAGTTATCATCCGGACAAAAAATTGATTTTTTTTACAAAGGGCAATAACTCCTATATTAGTGAAGCCAGAGTTATGGACCTTGTGCATGACACTTCCTCTCGTTATGATCTTTCCATATATGAAGTTTCAATCCAATGGCATGAGCCATATAGAAGTTATCTTCCGGACAAAAAAGTGTGAATTTTTTTACAAAGGGCAATAACTCCCATATTAATGAAGCCAGAGTTATGTACCTTGTGCATGACACTTCCTCTCATTATGCTCTTTCCATATATGAAGTTTCAATCAACTGGCATCAGGCATATTGAAGTTATTGTCCGGACAAAACATTGTGATAATTTTTAAATAGGGCAATAACTCCAATATTAGTGAAGCCAGAGTTATGGACCTTGTGCATGACACTTCCTCTCGTCATGATCTTTCCATATATGAAGTTTCAATCCAATGGCATGAGCCATATAGGAGTTATCGTCCGGACAAAAAAGTATGATTTTTTTTTACAAGGGGCAATAACTCCTATATTAGTGAAGCCAGAGTTATGGACCTTGTGCATGACACTTCCTCTCATTATGCTCTTTCCATATATGAAGTTTCAATCAACTGGCATCAGGCATATTGAAGTTATCGTCCGGACAAAAAGTGTGACGGACAGACAGACAGACAGACGGACAGACGGACAGGACAGACAGACAGACAGACAGACAACTCTCACGAAAACAATATGTCTCCCCCATATAAATATGGGGGGAGACATAATTATGGCAAAATTAATTTTAGGTTTACATACCCTAGTGAAATGGGTTCCCCTTGTAATAGTAAACATGCATACCAATTTGTCCAATATGAACCAAATACCTTTGATGGTTTCTGAGAAACTGATCGTATCAAAAAGATTAACCGACGCCAACAAGAGGGTCATGACAAGAACTCCACTTTTTGCGGAGCTAAAAATAATCATGCATGCCAAGTTTGAAGTATGTATGTGCAATGGCTACAAACTTATTGCCAATGTTAAAGTTGTCCACAAATCAACAAACTAAAGTACAGACAGGGCAAAAACAATACCCCCACCCCCAATTGCACCCCAATTGCATAAAAATGACAATGTGACTTCTTTTTGTACACATGAAAGATTCTAAAGGGTTGCATGGGTCAATGCTTAAATACTCTGTGGCCAAGTAGTTATGGTCCAAGCCCCTGTTGCTAGTATAAAAATATTTCATTTCATATATCATTTCATGAAAAAGGGTTGGGCCACTAGTTGGATTAACATTAGTTACGGCCCTCCCCCTGTTGCTGTGGTTCAAAGTAAGCCTTATACGACTCAGAGCAATAGTTAAAGGGGAGTCACACAATAGGGTTTGCTGGAGAAATAAAGGAGATATACAAGTAAATGTCTTAACCTTTACAGTGTGGAACATGAGTCACTAATATCCTTTACAAACAGTGTAGACCCAGATGAGAGGGCTCCTAGAGGAGGCCTCTCATCAGGGTATGCACTGTTTGTCATGTCACATTTTTCTTTAGAAAACTCACTAAATATTCACCATAAGCTTGACCTGTTTGAATTCTGGAATAGTCCATTTGAATAATTCAGCGTTGTAAGGGTTTATCTATGCATCTGAACTATGCCTCTGATAAAACTGTATCTATATGACTATATTCTGCAGCTGCCTACCAGAAACCAGTACCTCATGGTGATTAGATTTTTAAAATCTTACTTTGTAAGGACAGGTCCTCTGGTGTAGCAGTGGGTGAGGTTCTCTCCGTTGGCATCTCGCTCAATGACTGCTGAGCACCCAGGCTGCCGCCGACACGCCCCCTCCGTACTGAGAACTGTGCAGATGTCCGAGGGCAGCTGAAGTTGGTAGATCTCATCATGATCTACATGGTTAACCCCACCATGGACAAAGATAGTGTTGTTGTACTTGATAGCCTGGGCCGCCAATAATGATGTCAGCACACGACCAGCCTCTGTACCTGCGATATTAGCAACGGGATTAGTTTACAACTGTCAACAAGAAAATAACACAACTCGCTCAAATAAACATATAATTTATTCCTTTCTCGCATATTGACACCTTTTAATGTAAGTCACTTTTGGAAACCATTGTGATAAATAGAGCATTTGCTCCACTGGAGCAAATGCTCTTTTTATCAAAATGGTTTCAAAACTACACAATTTTAATTATTTCCTTTTTTCTAGCAAATTCTCATCTTCAGTAGATTTATTCAAAGAGGTTTGGTTTAAAAATACCCTATGAGAAATTGGTAAACCTTTTACTCCATGAATATTTATGCAAGAAATGATATATGCATGAAACTTCATTATCATAATATTTATAATAGCATATGTCTTGGCCTTCGTAAAAAAAATCCTGTATTATTAGATCTATATAATTCCATAAGCAAACAGAGCAGAACCTGATTTGATGGCTACTGTAGAATCTGGTGAGGCTATAAAACACTTGGTGAAGCAACTATCCCTAAACAAACCAAATGCACTTTTATTTAACCCTTTCCCTGTTCTATGTTTATTCTAAGTTTTAATACCTACTGAATGTTCATGGACAACACTATTATTAGTTATAACTAGAGTTTGTTTTTGAGAAAAACACATGTCTCCCCCCGGTACCCCGCCCCCGCACCCACAAGAGGAATGAACGTTGTAACCAAGAGATACATATAGATTGGTTGTGCATCACATACAGATTGGTTATCTGTAAACTTTTGTAGACTTCTATAAACACTAGTTTTCCCTATAAATTTCATATTTGAAAAAAATCCAAACTTCTGTCAAAATTGTTGCAGCCCATATTCCAATCCACATGACCATCCTCACATATAGCTGGTTCATATGTAAAAGTTTGAATGAAAACTCTTACATAGTATAGGAGTTAGCTGCACAAGACTTTTTCGCTATTACTCTATATAAGGAAAAACTCCAAAGGGTCATAACTTCTGTCAAAATTGTTGCAGCCAAAATTCCAAACCACATGACCATCCTCACATATAGCTGGTTCATATGTAAAATTGAAGTAAATCCCTCAAATAGTGTAGGAGTTAGCTGTACAAGATTTTTTCGCTATATGTTCTATACAAGAAAAATCGAGTTGGCGCACAAGATTGTTTTGCTATATATTCTATATAAGGAAAATAGTGTTGGGGGAGTTAGCTGCACACGATTTTTACGCTATAAGGAAAAACTACAAAGGGCCATAACTTCTGTCAAAATTGTTGCAGCCAAAATTCCAAACCACATGACCATTCCTCACATATAGCTGGTTCATATGTAAAAGTTTGAAGTAAATCCCTCAAATAGTGTAGGAGGAGTTAGCTGCACAAGATTTTTTTCGCTATATATTCTATATAAGGAAAAAATACAAAGGGCCATAACTTCTGTCAAAATTGTTGCAGCCAAAATTCCAAACCACATGACCATCCTCACATATAGCTGATTCATATGTAAAAGTTTGAAGGAAATCCCTCTAATGGTGTAGGAGGAGTTAGCTGCACAAGAATTTTAACAGACAGATGGACAGACAGACAGAAAGCACAACATCAATATGTCTCCCTCCCCTAAAGGGGGGAGACATAATGAAATATGGAAGGTGGAACATTGTAGCCAATTTAGAGAGTAAAGAAACAAATCTTTCAAATTCCATAAGCAATCAGAGCAGACCCTGATCAGATGACTCCTCTAGGAGCCGTCTCATCTGGGTCTACACTGTTTGCAAATGCGTGAAAACACGTTTATATAAGGGAAAGGGTAAACCCTCTCCTTCATATAAATGTCTTTTCATGCATTTGCAGAGTACACCCAGATCAGACGATTTTGTATGCTATTATAAAGTTTAATCTAACTAATATTCATTTTGTCATTAATTTTTATATTCAACAAGGATAGAAATAACCCTTAACCCCATGAATATTCATATGAGAAATGATGACATGAATATTAATTGGTTTATTTTATATTATGACACATGAACACAACAATTATGTATGTTAAACCTTGTCATGAATATTGATTAAACTATTTGTTACAATAGCACATGGACTTTTATCATGGCAGAAAACTGTAGTATCATATCTATATTATGTCATAAGCAAACAGAGCAGACCCTAATCAGACAGCTTCTATAGGAGCTGTCTGATCTGGGTCTACTCTGTTTGAAAAGGCAGTGAGAAGGTGTATTTATGGAGTAAAGGTTGAAATAAGACAGAATACTGCAAAGACTGACAGGATTTAAACGCTATTTGCCCATTACCACAATAACCACTCTTCTGGTCATAAAACAATGTGTACATTTACCTGAGAGGTCAAGGGTGAACCAGTAGTTACACTTGTATTTGTACACCATGATATTACGAGACGTGTTGCCGTGATGCGTGAACCCTCCAAACACTACCATATACTCATCAAATCCAATGGCCGAGTGGAAGTAACGTGGCTCCAACTGAAGGCAGAAAAAAGGATTCACTTGAAGTACAAGTGCTGAACATTGGCCAAATACAACTGGCTGAATTATTATAGCAAACTTACCGGGTAATCTTGGCTATGGCATAAACTGTAGAATCATAACTACATTATTTTGTAAGCAAACAGAGCAGACCCTGATCAAATGGCTCCTACAAGAGCCATCAGATCTGTGTCTTCTCTGTTTGCAAAGGTGTAGAAAAGTATATCTATGGAGTAAAGGGTTAAGAAATAATGAAATACGTATTAACTGAATTTTTATAATAGCAAACTTTACACAGGTTGTTTTGGTTGAAAGTGTAGAGTCTGGCTTATTATAATTTCATAATCAAACAAAGCAGACCCTGATCAGACGGCTCCTACAGGAACCGTCTGATCTGGGTCTATTCTGTTTGCAAAGGCATAAAAAAGCATTTGTATGAAGAAAACTGTGCAACTCTCTTCATTCTAAGATCAGTCATAAGCATAGTTTGTTGTCTGCCACAAGTTTTCTCCATTTTCTCAGTGTGTCAAGCAGTTTGGATCCTTATGAAACACAGACAGAGGGTCCAAATAAGATGTGTAAATTAAACATTCTCAAGAATACCTCTTTTATTTCTCCACCAAACCCTATGCTGTGACCATTTTTTAGAACCGCCTCATAGGGACGATTCTAAGGAGTGATTGCAGCACAGGGTTTAGTGGAGTAACGACATTTTAGTATCTGAGTATGCACATTTATCTGTAGCTCTGACAGAGTTACTTCACATCCCAACTAGATCCAAACTAAGTGTATAGGTTATTAAGAATTTGTCACTTGGGTGCAAGGAGTAAAACTGTCAAACCAGCTTAACCCTTTCCCTATTCTATATTTATTCCAATACTTCCTAAATATTCAAGGTCAAAATAGTCGGAACAAAATATGAAGGTGGAACGTTGTAGCCATTTTAGAAACTAAATAAACAGATCTATATTATTCAATAAGCAAACAGAACAGACCTTGATCAGATGGCTCCGATAGCAGCCGTCTGATCTGGGTCCCTTTTGTTTGCATATGCATGAAAAGGCGTTTATATGAGAGAAAGGGTTAACATCGAGATTCTGTTAAAATTTTGTGACGTCAACTGATCCAAACATGTTTTCAGTTACCTCACTATTTGGTCCTGGCTGAAGTACGTTCCAGGCACTGCTAGTGACATCGTAGGTAAACAGGTGGTGGGACACTTCCAGTCTCTGGTCTTTGTACACATGACCTCCGTAGATGTAGATGGTCTGGGAGTCCTCGTTGTACATTGCGCTGTGCCCATAGATACCTGCACATATCACATGCTAACCTTTAACTCGTTGAATATGGGAAACAATGTACAGTAGAACCTGTCTTAACCCTTTCCCTGTTTTCAAATGACAGCTTAACTCGTTCTCGTCTAGACTATTTTTAGACCCAAACTACCGAAAAGGAGCATTTACTAGAGAAAAGGAATTGTTTTTAGAGTTATGTTGTTTTGAAGCAAATGCTCTATTTATCACAATGGCTTCAAACATGACTTTTACAGAGGCACAGTAAGGCCTCAGTAGGAGAAAATGGGTTAATGCAGGTCAAAAGCAATGCAGAAACCTCCTATAGGAGCATTCTGAATTACATTTGCCCTTCATTAAGCAACCACCTGTTTTTTAAGACTCCTATGTTCCATAAATGAATGGTCGCTTAAGCCAGGTTCTACTGTTCTGGCATTTTTGGTTTTTCAAATTTGCAGAAACTGAAGAATCATATCCATATCATTTATAAACAAACAAAGCAGACCCTGGTCAGACCGCTCCTATAGGAGCCGTCGTGATATGGGTCTACTCTGTTTGCAAAGGCGTAGAAAGGTGTATTTTATGGAGTAAAGTGGTAGATTAATGCAGACAGTTCCTGTAGGAGCTTCCCGTATAATTCTGATTCTGCATTAAGCGTAAGGAAACCCATATTTACTCTGTAACCCTTTCCTTCATATAAACGTCTTTTCAGCTCCTACATGAGCCATCTGATCAGGGTCTGTTTGCTTATGAAATTATAATAGATCTGACTCAACACCGAAAAATCCCCAATTATGCCATTATAAAAATTCATCATTTTTTCTTACATGAATATTGAACTAGAAAAGGATTAACTCTTTCCCTCATATAAATGTTACGGGAAAAAGGGTTAAATGACCCCTAAAAATAGATTTTAGTGTGTGTGTGTGTTTTTTAAGTCTTGCATACCGCTAAGCTTTCCTCCAGTGATGTTTGCCAGTCTCTGTGTGGTCCAGGGCGTAAATAAGGTGTTGGCATTGAAGATATACAAGATATTGTTGAAGTAGTTAGATGTGGAGAAGCCCCCAATAATCACCAGTTTGTATGTCTCCACCAGTGTCATGCTGTGACCAGCCAGACCCTCCACCCAGTCAGGGGCCTGCAAAACCACATAAGGTATATGAAATATACGTATCAATGAAAACACTTTATTTGTATCAAAGGGGCATTTTTTTTCGATACAAGTTGAAATTGACAATTTTCATAATAATGATTGAACATAACATATACCAAGTTTCATGATTATATTTAAAGGACGTCCAGTTTAACCCTTTCTTTCATATAAACACCTGTTCATGCATTTGCAAACACAGTAGACCCAGATCCTATAGGAACCGTCTGATCAGGATCTGCTCTGTTTGCTTTTGACATAATATAGAATTGATTCAATAGTATTTGTCAAAGCATACAATTCCCTTGAAAACAAATTTACATTATAACAAGATGTGTTTGAGAAACACTATGCCCCAAATGATCGCCAATATAAATTTGACCCGTAATTTGACCTTTGACCTCGATATATGACCTTAAACTTAATAAGTCACCCCTAAAAATCTTTGCCTCCATAAGTTGCACATGCATGCCAAGTTTGAAGCATGTATGTGCAATGGCTACAAAATTATCGCCAATGTTATGTCTTACCGGGCCCGGTGACCACTTGCGGCCGTCTATAGCAAACTTCCACATTTCCTTACTGGTCACGTATTGTTCCTTGTTTGGGTTGTCAGCTGACCAAACCATACCACCAAATATGTACAGTTGCTTCATGAATGGGACACAAGCTCCGGAGTGAAAGTACCTTGAAGATAAATATATGCCACTGACCATTATGCTATTCACCTTAACTCCATGAATATTCATGAAAATGCAACTTTACAATGTTAACAATGCTTAAAATGTTAACTTTTACAGTGACACATGTACACAGGAAGTTTTGGGCATGGCAGAAACTGTATAATCATATCTAAATTATTTCATAAGCAAACAGAGCAGATCCAGATCAGACGGCTCCTACTGGAGTCCTGTTGGAGCTGTCTGATCAGGTTCTGTTCTGTCTGTTTGACTCTCTGATTTACCTGTTGAAGACAAAGGATATAGCTTAAAGCAGTCAAAATGTTTGCACATATCAAACATTGTGAGTACTAGATGGTAAGCTTCAAAGCATATAAAACGTCAAGTTCTCTTACCTTGGACTTGGCTTTTCATTGGTTAGCGGTTTGATCTCCTCCCAGGCCTTGGATGTAAAGTTGTACTTCCAGATGTCGTTAAGCAGTCCATGCTTAAGAGACCTGCCACCAAACATGTACATAGCATCATCATCACAATTTATAAGTACATGACCGTACCGGCTGACGGGTCCGTTACTGTGGAATTCTGGGTAATCCCACATAGTGATCATGTACTTTGCATGTCCGAAGGCAGATTCACAGGAGCAGGCATCTGATTCCTGAAAGCAGTTTCATTTCATAAACATGTATTGCGTACTTCATAAACATTCCTAATCTATGAAAGTTTCTTAGTACTGTTTCCTAACATTGGAAGATAAGTTAACCCTTTACTCCCTGAATATTCATGTAAGAAATTATGACATCATGAATACTAATGGCACTGTTTGTTATAATGGCACATGGAAATGGGAATTTGTGCCCACAGAAGAAACTGAAGAATCATATCTATATTATTTCATAAGCAAACAGAGTAGACCCAGATCAGACGGGAGCCGTCTGATTTGGGTTTACTCTGTTTGCAAAGGTGTATCTAAATCTCTGATTTCTCAGCCAAACCCATCTTGGTGCTGAGCAACAGATCAATGCTCATACTCAAGTACTCAAGTACTAAAATCATCATTTCTCCCCCAAACCCTACGTCTCTTCGAGACAATTCTAAAGAGTGATCACAACATAGGGTTTGGTGGAGAAATAAAAAAGTTATTCTTGAAAATGGTCTCATTTACGCATCTTATCTGGATCTCTCAAAGAGACTATTCCATTGAGTACCAACTAAACAGGGTTTGGCACAGAAATATAAATACTAGATGTACTAAACATTCATTTCATCTACAGTAGTAACTGTCTTAACCTTTTCTCTCACATAGATGCATTTTCATGCATTTGCAAACAGAGTAGACCAAGATCAGAAGGCTCCTTTAACAGGGTGTACTCTGTTTGCGTTTGACATAATACAGATCTGATAATACAGGTTTCGTAAAAGCAAAAAAATCCTTGAAACGTTTACATTATAAAAATTTAGCAAATAAATATTAATTATATCATTATTTCTTATATGAATATTGAAACGGGAAAGAGGAATCAATCAAAAAGATGTCTAATTACTGTATTTTGGGAATAATTGGCCGTGGTTAATAATTGGCCCAATTCGCCACTAGGTGTGAAAGGGCGAAAATTTAACATACCAAAATATATCCATGACAAACAAATAACACTTTATTGTCGGTGATATGTAACATCTCTATTGTACACACACAGATTAACACCTACCCCAAACACTACCGTAAAGCGTGGCATACACCAACAGCGATTATGTGCTTGAGCGTTAATCACGCTTTATCACTGTTTTCTTGTATACTAAAGTGTATAGTTGGTGTGTAATTCAATCATTTGTTCACACACGTCGACACACCACAGAAGCACTATGACGAACCCAAACAAATCTTATTTAAACCGAAAGAAAATGATGTTCTGTTTTATTTTAATTCTGGTGACAGTGATTGCCATTTGAAGGCATTGTGCAACGAGGAACTTGACAAAGTGTACTCTGACAAATCAACTTCTAAACGTGGGAAATATAATGTAAATGTAATGTAATGTCCGTTACCGGACGTAAGGGCAAAAGTTTGAAAATATGCGGCGGAATACGGGACCCCATTTTGTTTGTATAATATAAAACATGTACACAACTCTCGTCTCTCTTTCTTTTATTACTGGTTTTTAAGGCATAGAAAATCAATTTGATTGTTTCTGAGTTTTCTAATTTTATTCAAATAGTTTACATTAATATAGTTTGAACACGTGACTCAGAAACAAACAAATTATCAGCTTAACTGATATACCTTATACCGGTACTCATCATTTTATCCCTGAAATTAGACATGGCTGGAAACAACATCTCCTAGGTACTCCTTGTATTTCCATTTTAACAATAACAATTTGAAGACTCGAAATCAACCAAAGGTAGAATTATCTTTTCCACGTTCGATTCATACACATGTTTATTTTTGGCCCCTTTAATCCCGGAATGGCGAAAATTAAACTGACCAAAATAAAACAATGGCATTTTGAGACAAAGTGGCGAAAATATCACAAAGCCAATTATTCCCAAAGTATGGTATGGGTCTGTAAGGCAGGTGGTTGCTTAATGTAGGCTAAAAGTAATGCAGAAAGCTCCTACATTTTAACCCATTCCCGCATATTGACGCCTTTTTCATAAAAGTCACTTTATGAAACCATTGTGATAAATAGAGCATTTGCTCCACAGGAGCAAATGCTCTATTTATCACAATGGTTTCAAAACTACACAATTCTGAAAATTTCCTTTTCTCTAGTTAATGCTCCTTTTTGGTAGATTTAATCAAAGAGGTTAGGTCTAAAAATAGCCTGAGTGGGAATGGGTTAAGACCTCTATGTTCCTTAAATGGATGACTGCTTAGGGCAAGGTTCTACTTAACAACTATGTTCATTAAAACTAACCTTGATGTACACACAGCCAATGTCACATTTCTTGGTGCACTGGGGGAAGCCCTCGTAGCCGTCCTTACAGGTGCAGGCTCCATCATAGCACTGTTGGTTGTAATTCTCCTTGCAGTACTCCTCACACTCGTTCACAAAGTAGCTACCATTAAAACCCTGAGTGCCAGATACTGAAACAGCAGAAACAAGAGAGTCGTCACGGGTGACAAATGCCTCCAAAGTGTTTGACACCGAAATGCATTTTGGCGGAAAAACAATACAATGTAATGCAGGTGTAACATGAAATTTTGATGCTGTAAAAAATGACACAGGAGTCAGTTCTTAACATTAGAAACAGAACCTTTGACGATTATGATAGCTAAGAAAAGAGCCAAGGGTTAAAACTTAGTTAAAAAGGACCCTAAGTCATTCACAACGTTAAAAAGGACCCTGGGTTGATTGTCAACGTTTAAGGTATAGGAGATATGCTCTGGACAAGCTTTTTGTATCTGGTAAGGTATAGGAGATATGCTCCGGACTGTAAAATTGAAGTCAAAGGTCAAGGTCACAGTGATCTGAAAATGGTACACGACTCTCCACCATCCCAAGATGAACTCACAAACCAAATTTGGAATCCGTAGCTGGTAAGGTATAGGAGAAATGCTCCGGACAAGCTTTGTGTAAAATCTAGGTCAAAGGTCAAGGTCACAGTGACCTGAAAATGGTAGGTGACACACCGCAATCCCAAGATAAACTCACACACCAAATTTGGAATCCGTAGCTGGTAAGGTAAAGGAGATATTCTCTGGACAACCTGTTTTGTAAAATCGAGGTCGAAGGTCAAGGTCAAGGTCACAGTGACCTGAAAATGGTACGCGACATTCCTCCATCCCAAGATGAACTCACACACCAAATTTGGAATCCGTAGCTGGTAAAGTATAGGAGATATACTCCGGACAAGCTTTTTGCAGCCTGTAAGGTATAAGCTTTTTGTAAAATCGAGGTCAAAGGTCAAGGTCACAGTGACCTGAAAATGATACGCGACACTCCCTCATCCCAAGATGAACTCACATACCAAATTTTGGATCCGTAGCTGGTAAGATATAGGAGATATGCTCCGGACAAGCTTTTTGTAAAATCGAGGTCAAAGGTCAAGGTCAAGGTCACAGTGACCTGGAAATGGTACATGACACTCCACCATCTCAAGGTCATCTCACACACAAAATTTGGAATCCGCATCTGGTAAGGTATAGGAGATATGCTCTGGACAAGCTTTTTGTAAAATCGGTCAAAGGTCAAGGTCACGGTCACAGTGATCTGAAAATGGTACGCGACACTCCTCCATCCCAATATGAACTCACACACCAAATTTGGAATCCTTAGCTGGTAAGGTATAGTTGATATACTCCGGACAAGCTTTTTGTAGCTGGTAAGGTATAAGCTTTTTTAAAATCGAGGTCAAAGGTCAAGGTCAAGGTCACAGTGACCTGGAAATGGTACACGACACTCCGCCATCCCAAGATGAACTCACACACCAAATTTGGAATCTGTAGCTGGTAAGGTAAAGGAAATATGCTCCGGACAAGCTTTTTGTAAAATCGGTCAAAGGTCATGGTCAAGGTCACAGTGATCTGAAAATGGTACGCGACACTCCTCCATCCCAAGATGAACTCACACACCAAATTTGGAATCCTTAGCTGGTAAGGAATAGGAGATATACTCCGGACAAGCTTTTTGTAGCTGGTAAGGTATAAGTTTTTCTTAAAATCGAGGTCAAAGGTCAAGGTCAAGGTCACAGTGACCTGGAAATGGTACGCGACACTCCGCCATTCCAAGATGAACTCACACGCCAAATTTGGAATCTGTAGCTGGTAAGGTAAAGGAGATATGCTCCGGACAAGCTTTTTGTAAAATCGGTCAAAGGTCAAGGTCAAGGTCACAGTGATCTGAAAATGGTACGTGACACTCCTCCATCCCAAGATGAACTCACACACCAAATTTGGAATCCTTAGCTGGTAAGGTATAGGAGATATACTCCGGACAAGCTTTTTGTAGCTGGTAAGGTATAAGCTTTTTTTAAAATCGAGGTCAAAGGTCAAGGTCAAGGTCACAGTGACCTGGAAATGGTACGCGACACTCCGCCATCCCAAGATGAACTCACACACCAAATTTGGAATCTGTAGCAGGTAAGGTAAAGGAGATATGCTCCGGACAAGCTTTTTGTAAAATCAAGGTCAAAGGTCAAGGTCACAGTGACATGAAAATGGTACGCGACACTCCCCCATCCCAAGATGAACTCACACACCAAATTTGGTATCCGTAGCTGATGTGACAAAGGAAATATACTCCGGACAAAAGGTACACCCACCCACACACACACACACCCACCCACCACCCACACACACACACATGCACGGTGCGATCACTATATGCCGCCAAAGCCTAGCTTTGGGGGCATAACAAAAAATATGTTAACCCTTTCCCTGTTCAATACTCATGTAGAAATAATGACACCATGAATATTCATTACCTCTATTTTTATAATGTAAAGGTTTCAAGGAAATTGTTTGCTTTGACAGAAACTGTAGAATCTTATCTATATCATGTCAAAAGCAAACTGAGCAGACCCTGATCTGGGTCTATTCTGTGTGCAAATGTGTGAAAAGGCGCTTATATGAGGGAAAGGGTTAACCCTTTCCCTGTTCTATAAAAGTTTCAATACCTACTGAATATTCATGGACAAGATAGTTTTTACTATTTGCTACTTGTCACTGTTAGTCCATTTTCTGTTTCATGTTTTTCCAAATTTCAATACCTACTGAATATTCATGGACAGAATAGTTATAATGGGATATGGAATGTGGAACATTGTAGCCATTTTAGACACTAAAGGGACAGATCTATATAATAAGCAGTCGCATAGGAACCGTTTGATCTGTGTCTACTCTGTTTACAAATGCATCTAAAGGCGTTTATATGACAGAAAGAGTTAACCCTTTACTCCATGAATATGCAAGTAAGAAATAATGACGTCATGAATATTAATAAGATTAATGTAGAATCATATCTATATTATATCATAAGCAAACAGTGCAGACCCTGATCAGATGGCTCATACACTCTTCTACTCTTTCTCTATTTAGAGTAATCCCTTACCATTATTGCTGATGTCTGCATCAAAGTACACGGTTAACACTCCAGATCTGGCTACCATGGCATTAAATGCTCCAGAGTAGAAACCACAAAATATGCCCAACAGTTTGCCACTTCCTGACGCATCTATGAAAGTCGGGATCCCGTCATACACATATACATGGTCCTGTAAGAAAGACAGGTAAACAGTAGAATCTGTCTTAATCTTCATAAGCTATTTTTAGATCCTACCTCTTTGAATAAATCTACTGAAAAGGAGCATTAACTAGAGAAAAGGATTTTTTTTTAGAATTTTGTAGTTAGAAGCCATTGTGATAAATAGAGCATTTGCTCCTATAGGAGCACCTGTTCTATTTATCACAATGGTTTCAACAGGTGATTTTTACAGAGGCATAGAAAGGCGTATTTATGGAGGAAAGGGTTAATCAGCCATCAAAGAGAGGTCAAAAGTAATGCAGAATAGGAGCTTTCTAAATTACTTTTGCCCTGCTTTAAGCAACCACCTGCTTTTTTTTAATACTCCTATGTTGAATAAACGAATGGCTGTTTCAGACAGGTTCTACTTCATGCTATATATTCATATGTTCAAATATGTAACTCTTTGCAAGCTAGTACCAAATTGTACAGATTATTTATGCAAACAGTATGGATCCCGATGAGAAGCTGAGTTCCTTGACCCTTCATCTGGATCCAAACTGTGAGCATAGGTTATTATGAAATCTCCACTAGTGTATAAAGAGTTCATTGTTTTTTTTGTATATTACTGTTTGTATGGCCAATAGTATCATCTCTGGCAAAAACTAGAGCCGCATTTCGGCACCAACGCAGTCTGATATGGTGCTTGTCATCTAAATTAAATCTTTTTGAAAATTTATATAACATTTGTAGAGGACATGCTGCTATGTGCCAAAGATGAAAGCTGAGAACCCTGTAGATTCAGAGAAGATTTTTAAAGGTTCAAATTGTTGACGACGGACGCCTGATGCCAACGATCCTCAAGCGATCACAAAAGCTCACCCTGAGCACTTTGTGCTCTAGTGAGCTAAAAATAAAGGCCAATAACTCAAAAAATTTGAAATCAAGAGCTATAGTTCTTTCAAGAATTATAGTTCTTGTTTGTGTTGATTAACGTCTGTTTCTGCTCACTATGGGCTAATTGGACGCCCCAGAGAGAGGGGAGAGGATACAGAGAAACCCGGGCGCGATGCCCTACTCTTATTATCGACCGAGTTTCTCTGGTTCTTTTAGATGCCAAGTGTAAAGCACTGATACATCGGACCTCGGTTCATAGTCTTTTTATAGTTCTTATGTAGGGGCCTTCTCCTCAGTGAGATCTACCAACCTATGAAGTTTCATTTTGATACCTCTTAACACTTTTGAGAAATTAGCTCCATTAAAGTGTTTGCACACGGACAACGACTACAATCCAGTGATCACAATTGCTCGACATTTCTTTGAAACAGACGAGCTAAAAATAAATGATTGGCAGACCTATGGGTTGCTTTGCACTGTATAAGATTTGTCAGAACCATCTTCCTGATTTCATTATGATGTCATCTTCCTTATCAATTATCTACTCATCATTAACCTTTTCACTGTTCTATGTTTATTACAAATTTCAATACCTATTGAGTACTCACTGACTAAACAGTTATAATGAAATGTAGAAGGTGGCACGTTGTAGCCATTTTAGAAACTAAAGAAACAGATTGATCAAATTCCATTACAAACAGAGCAGACCTTTATCAGACGGCTCCTATAGGAGCCATCTGATCTGGGTCTACTCTGTTTGCAGATGTGTGAAAAACGTTTATATGAGGGAAGAGGTTAATTATAAATCAGCATATATTGTGTTAAAGGTTGACATACCTTCTCACACTCCACTGCGAGGTCTTCTATACCAAATGTTATTGACGGACCCGGCAGCCATTCCGTATTACCAAGGGTCATGAAGATCCACAAACAGTAGGCCCGCCATGTGGCCACACCAGGGCCCCTGTAGGAGCCCACCGAGCCCCGTGTGACATTCTTCACAATCAGACCATGATCACAGCTCAGGTAACACTTGCCACCGTCCCTGAAAGGTAAAATAAACCTCCTTAACACCTCATCTAATTAATGTTAGTGATGCCATTATTGCTTACATGAATATGAAATAGAGAAATGGATAACTAAAACAGAGTAACAGATTGATGTGCATACTCAAATACTAAAATCGTCATTTTTCAATCAAACCCTATGTTGTGACCACTCTTTATCGAGACGATTCTATAGAGTGATCACAACATAGGGTTTGGTGGAAGAAAGGTGATTTTAGTATGCACTAATATCTGCTGCTCTGCCTATAACCTTTCACGCTGAAACCCGATTTCAGCTCAGTCCTGATCTGCTGCAATCTTTATTTTACTTTCTCCAATCTGTCCAACCATTGACCGACTGTTCAACAGCTTTACGAGACACTGACAGAACAACCCATAGAAGTTTTGTACTAATGCACAAACCAATTAGTACCATTTTTGCAGCAAAACTCATCCATGTATAGTTGTTTTTTAAAGTGCCTTCCTGCCCCCCAATACACATTTAAATGGAACAGCCCTAACTGATATCTGTTACGTATTTATTTCTTACATGAATATTCATGGAGGAAAGGGTTAATATCTAACTTGGATCTAGTTTGAAATTAGAACTCAATATAGAGTGTAGCATCAAAGTTAATACGCTTAACCCTTTCCCCGTTGAATATTCATGTAAGAAATAATCACATCATGAATATTTATTAACTGAATTTTTAAAATATGGCATATATACACAGGAATATTTAGTATTGGTAGAAACTGAAGAGTCGGATCTATTATAATTTTATCCGCAAACAGAGAAGACCCTAATCAGACGACTCCTGCAAGAGCAAAGGTAAGAAAAAGCTTTTATATGAGGGAAAGGGCCAACAAATTTGCACCGGCATAAAAGTCCATATTCATACACAGTAAAACTTCTCTATAACTACTTGGTATCTAGGGCAAGTGGCTTAATGCAAGGTGAAAGTAAAACAGAACGCTCCAATAGGAGCGTTCTGTGTTTTACTTTCACCTTGCTTTAAGCAGCCATCTGTCTTTAACACAAAATACTTGATGTAATTTGGTGGCCGTTTCAGAGAGGTTTTACTGTATTTTAAATCAGTATTTTTCTCCACTTCCTTTTCATACAAATGATTATGTTCACTAAGTATGCATTGCTTAACCCTTTCCCTGTTCTATGTATATTCCAAATTTCAATACCAACTGAATATTCATGGACAAAATAGTTATAAAGAAATATGGAAGGTGGAACATTGTAGCCATTTTAGAAAGTAAAGTAACATATCTTTCAAACTCCATTAGCAAACAGAGCAGACCCAGATCAGACAGCTCCTATAGGAGCGTTTGCAAATGTATGAAAACACGTTTATATGAGGGAAAGGGTTAAATATATTATCAAATTCTAATTGACAATTGGGCACACGCAAATCAGAGGGCTACGCTATGAGCCCTCTGATCTGGATCTTCTACACCATTGTTTGTTAACCCTTCGCTTGCTATTCACATCAGTATACCTATCTGTAAATAGTGAAGACCCAGATGAGACAGCTCCTGCAGGAGCTGTCTCATCAGGGTCTGCACTATTTACAAGTTGATTGTGCAACCAGTGCACTCCACAGCAGTGATTGCACAGCGATATACTTGTACACAGTGAAGATATATGTAATTATATAACAGGTCATGGGTAAAGAAGGAGAAATGTATTTTAAAATTCAGCAAGCGAAGGGTTAAAGACAGTTGACTTGTTTCATGCATATCAATCCACTGCATTAATGTTCTTACTCGGGCTGCCCGTAGTAGCCTTTCTGACACTGCTCACAGCGATAGCCTTCAGTGTTGTCCATACAGAAGCATTCCCCTGTTCGATTGTTACAAAGACCTCGACGTTTGTCCCCATGGTCGTTACATCGACACTCCATACAACCTGACACACAATGGACAAAACAACATCTATCAAAGTATGTCAACAAAAACAATAAAATTCCGTACTCAATAAATATAGCAAACATTTACCATAGACTTTGGCAGCAAACTTGTGATTACTAATGGAAACAGTTTGGATAAAGACGAGATGTTAAGCCTCATAAGGATATATCTTGAATTCGGATAGCTTGAACTTCCGGATAACTCGAAGTAAATTTTGGTCCTTCCAAAATTTGCAGTACATAAATGTTCTGAAATGCATCACTATGAATATCTAGGAACACATATGACAACATAATGCAGGTCGAAAGTAATGCTGAAAGCTCCTACTTTCGATCTGCATTAAGCTGTGAACTTGAGGAATTGTTCAGATTAGAAATCGAATGACTCAAACCTCTATGATCTCGAAGTACTTTGTATGGTCCCTTGGAAGTTCGAGGTATGGAAGTTCAACTGTAGATATACGGTAGATGTAGAAATGGAAAAAAAATGTACTATGATAATTGTAGCTGATGATAATTTTGAAAGACAAGTACAGGTTCAGATAAGGTGCGTAAATTAAACTTCTTTATTTCACAACACAGGGTTTGGTGAAGAAATGACGATTTTAGTACTTAAGCATGCACGTTTATTTGTTGCCCTGACATGTACTACTCAGCATGAAAAGACGTAAATCTCCATTGTCTTGTAACCTACCTTCCGGTTTCGTTGGATCACCAAAGTGGCCCTCAAGGCAGCGGTCGCAGAACTGTCCTGTTGTGTTATTGAAACACATGTCACAGATACCTGTGCCATTAATGCACATGCTATGCTTGTTACAGCCGCAGTCTGTGCCACAGTCCTCCCCCGTCCAGCCCATGTCACAGTCACAGAAATACTCCCCATCCTCCTCCAAGCAATCCCCACCATGGGCACATGTGTAGTAACAACTGTAGATCACAAAAATGGTCAATGGTTAACACTTTACTCCATTAACCCTTTACCTGTTCTATGTTTATTCCAAATTTCGATACCTACTGAATATTCATGGACAATATCATTATAATGAATTATGGAAGGTGGAACATTGTAGCCATTTAAAATCTGGGTATACTCTGTTTGCAAATGCATGAAAACACATTTATATGAGGGAAATGGTTAATATGCCTTTCTACACGTTTGCAAACAGAGTAGATGGCTCCTGTCATTCAGAATATTTGCAAATGATGACACACAAAGAGTTATGTTTAACAAGAGTGCCAGTGGGCAAAATATACACACGTCGAGGCCTTGTTCAACATAAATTGAGGTTAACATATTTGCTGAACGCAAATGCTAAACGCAAATTCTAAGCCCAACTGTGCAACCTTGATCTTGGATATTTGTATCGGGACACACAAATGATACTGTAGCATGTCCAGATAAACATGGTGGTGAAATTTGAGAAGGATCCATCAAGCAGAATTTGAGTTAGAGATGTTATAGACAGACAGACAGACAGACAGACAGCGCCATTCCAATGTTTCCATAATACGTCCTGTTTTGTCAAACAGGAGTATTAAAATCAATCGGACAACAGTTTAAATTTAACTCTTTACCTGGTAGAGGCACCCTTTCATGCCTTTGATAACAGAGTAGACCAGATCTGACAGCTCCAGTAAGCTCCTGGTGCTTATATAATTGATAATACAGCTTCTGCTATAGCCAAAAATCGTGTGTTCATATGCCATTATAAAATTCAGCTAATTAATATTCATATCATTTCTGACATCATCATGAATATTCATCAGGTAAAGGGTTACATGGTTAACCCTTTAACTGTTCAATATTCATGGAAGAAATAATGACATCATGAATATTCATTAGCTGATTTTTCAAACTGGCATTTTTGGGTCTACTCTGTTTGCAAAGGCATGAAAAGGCGTTTACATTAAGTAAAGGAAAGGGTTAAGAATTAACCCATTCCCTCATATTTAAGCCTTTGTAAAAGTCATTTTTAAAACCATTGTGATAAATGGAGCACTTGCTCTATGGCAGCAAATGTTCTATTTATCACAATGGTTTAAAAACTACACAATTCTAAAAGTTTCCTTTTTTCTAGTAAATGTTCATTTGCAGTACATTTATTCAAAAAGGTTGAGTTTAAAAACAGCCTATGAGAGAATGGGTTAAGCACTTACGTCCTCTCGCAATTCTCCCGGCCATCCCCCACAAAGCCTCTGTTACATGAGCAGTTATAGGACAAGGGGGTGTTGGTGCATGTAGCATTGCTATGGCAGTTAGCGAGACCAAGCAGACACTCCTCCACATCAGGGCACTCGCTGTAAGACCAGTCAGCTGCCTGCTGGGATACATTTGTGTGTACATCCCCTACAAGTTTGGAGCAAGTCTGACCGCCATATGGACCTGTACAATAGAAGATTAAAAGATTTTAGCTGATACAGATCCATGCCATCAGATATCACCACTTCATGGAGGAAAAGGTTAAGACAGTGTCTGGTAAAACAATTTAAAAATGAATGACAAGAATTTGTAGTAGACAACAAGTTTTCCTTACAGACACTCAGTGTGAAAGAGAATTCAAAGAGATAGGATGGCATGAGCACATACCACTGAAGTCCCCTTCGTAGCAGACCCCTATTGTTGGGTTGATACTGTTTCCACACCAACCACAGTTGAACGTTTTCAGACACTGGTCACACTTGACAAGACCGGAACAATTACGGCAAGTGTATGGGTTGTTACTGCTGGCCACTTCGCTGTCGACCCATTCGGTACACTGGCCATGTCGATGGCGAGATACATAGTCTGAGAATGGCAGACAAATCCTGAGATTTTCACACCATGCACACTCACTGATATTCACACAGGTACTGCAGCTTTTGCGTCTGGAAAAGAGAAATAAGCAAAATATATTTTACACCTTGTAACATTATCCTATTATCTCATGAATATTCAGGTAAGAAATAATGACTGAATATTAATTAGCACATACTTTATAAGGGAATGAACACAAGAGAATATTTGGCTGTGATGGTAACTGTATAATCAGATCATCATTATTTCATATTCAAACAGAGCAGACCCTGATCAGATGGCTCCAACAAAAGATCTAGGTCTACTCTGTTTACAAAGCCTTCAAAACATCTCTATCAAGTAACGAGTAAACTGATTCTTTAAAAAACAAACCAATAGAGTAAGAGGTAACACTGTAAAGTTACAATTCACGTTTTCATTAATACTTACTCATGGCAGCTGGATGGGCATTCAGTCTCGTTCTTGACCACCTGTTGTTCCTTGGCCCTGCCTTTACGCACACAATACACAAACTCACTGACCCACTCACATTGAGGATCCTAGTGGAGAGAATAACAGGAGTTTCAGTACATGACATGTTCAGTCCAGGCCAAGCCTGTCACCCATTACTGCATGAATATTAATATAAGATATAATGACATGATGAATCGGAGTAATTATTATGATAGTACATCATAATGGCAGATACTGTAGAATCAAATCTATATCATCATATAAGCAAACGGAGCAGATACTGATCAGACGGCTCCTGTAGGAGCAATCTGATCTGGGTTTAATCTGTTTTCAAAGGCATAGGAAGGCGTATTTATGGTGTAAAGGGCTAACTCTTTACTCCATAAATATTCATGTATCATATAATGTACGGAAAAATATCAAGTAGATTAATTTTTATAATGGCATCATTCATAATGGAATTTTTACCAGAGCAGAAACTATAGATAGAGATCTGTATTATTTCATATGCAAACAATGACTAAAGGGTTAACCCCTTACTCCATGAATATTCATGTTAAAAAAAATGATGACATCATGAATATTAATTCGATGAATTTTATAATGACATATTAACACATGAAATTTTTGACAAAGCAGAAACTGTAGAATTAGATCTGTTATTCTTTTAGCAAACAGAGCAGACCCTTATCAGACGGCTCCTATGGGTCTACTCTGCAAAGGCGTAGAAAGGCAAATTTATGGAGTAAAGGGTTAACTCAAGAATACAGTAAAACCTCTCTATAACGGCCACTAAATTACATCAAGTATTTTGTGTTAAATGCAGGTAGCTGCTTAAAGCAAGGTGAAAGTAAAATGGAACGCTCCTATACTTTCACCTTGCTTTAAGCAGCCACCTGCCCTAAATACCAACTAATTAACACAATTAAGTAGCCGTTATAGAGAGGTTGTACTGTACACCAATTAATGCATTTGCTAAAAGAGTAAATCAAGATGAGATGGCTGTCGATCAAGATCTACTCTGTTTGCTTATGGAATTCTATAGATCTGATTCTACAGTTTCTGTCATGGCCAAAACTTCCTCTATCCAGCTAGTCACTATTAATTGTCAGTATTTCTTACATGAAGATTCATTTGGAAATGGGTTAATGGTTGCAGAATATACATTATGGTAGCATTGCAAGCAATGCCATAATCCCCTACCGGTTAAGCTTTCCTAAAATTGTCCAACTGCTGTTAATTCCGTAAAATATCAATGAGGCATAACAAATTCAAACTTGATCTGTAACTCAATATATTAAAGTTACATACCAAATATCACTCCCAATATCTGCAGGCGTTTAGATTTTTTTTCTTCAGAAAACTGAAGTGTGACATACAGACAGACGGACTGACAGACGGAGTGCAAACCTATAGTCCTCTTCAAGAGTATGAAGGAGCACAAGTGTTACCTGTTGACAAAACCGTAACAGGCTGACAAATGGACAGATAGAAAACAGAGAAATGTGTGATGTGTGATATTTCCCTGTTTAACATTCATTTAACCTTTAGCCTGCTGAGCAAATTATTTTTACAGAATTTTTCACCTACTACATTTTCAAAATGCATGCTATAATAAATTTGTCTACCAAAATGCAATCAGGATGTCAAACAATTTGGATCCCGATGAGACGCCGAGTTACTCGGCGTCTCATCTGGATCCAAACTGTTTTCCATAGGTATTGACTCATCCGCCAATAGCCGGCTAAAGGTTCAGAAATGATGACATCTTGAATATTAGTTGAATTTATATAATGGCCTAACTACAAATGTAATTTTGGTATTAGTAGAAACTGTAGAGTTAGGTCTAATTTAACTTCATAAGCAACCGGTGTAAGGCGTATTTATTGAGTGACAGGTTAAGCAGGCAACGGAAAAAAGATGGGCTCGGAAACCAACCTTGGCACAGGACTGACAATCAACATAGTCAGGGCACACGGGGCATACAGACGGTTCTGTAATCAAAATCTCCGTTTTTTGGTCCCCACGGCACTTCAGACCTTTGGTGGTTGAGTTCCTGAGCACGCATGCATCTTCTGGGTCACACCAGCCACAGAAGGTGTCTCTCATACATGCTAGGCAGGTTGAATGCTTGCTGCAGTTGCCATCCCCATATGGCTCTAGGAACTCGTAGCTGAATGGATTGTAGTTGTTCACTGGAAAACATAGGTAAACATGGCATGCATTAAATCTTGATACTGTAAACCCTTTCTCTGATTGAATTATGACAACATGAATATTTATTAGCTCAATATTTAGAATTGCACATGTATGCAGGATTTTTTTTAAATTAGTAGAAACAGTAAAGTCATATCTATTATAATTTCATAAGCAAACAGAGCAGACCCTGATCAGACGACTCCTACAGGAGCCGTCTGATCTGGGTCGACTCTATTTTAAAAGATGTGAAAAGGGGTATCAAGGGAGTAAAGGGTTAAACCAACTAAGGCTACGTATTTCACGTACTCTCTGGCATGTAGGCGTTCCACTCCAGTTTTATGTTGTACATCTGGCTCCCAAGCGACATGCGATCTGAGTACTGTGGATACTGGTGTTTACCAATGAGGTCCAGGTAGTAGCGGTTACCACGAGAACGGTTTGGAAATAGTACTGAACCATCACCTGGGTAACGCTCAAACTCCTTCAAATATGTGCCAGCATTTTTCTTTGACTCTTCTTTGCTCATGTTCACCACTGTTTGCTGCAAAAGTACAATGTTCATGCTTGTATGCTGACAAATCTTTTTAAAGCTTTAACCCATTCATCACAGGCTATTTTAGACCCAACCTCTTTGAATAAATCTTGTGTAGTTTCAAAATCATTGAGATATATTCTCTATTTATTAAAATGGTTTCAAAAAGTGACTTTTACAGACGCGTCAATATGAGGGTATAGGTTAACCCTTTACCTTAGCACATTACATCATAGGCTATTTTTAGATCCAACCTCCTTGAACAAATCTACCGAAAAGGAACATTTACTAGAGAAAAGGAAAAGTTCAGAATTGTGTAGTTCAATATGAGGGAAAGGGTTAAGCATTTTCATTTAAGACATAATGATATCAAAAAGCTGATTTTTTTATAATGGCATACAGAGAAAGTTTTGGCCATCACAGAAACTGTAAAATCATTTCATCAGCAAACAGAGCAGACTTTGATCAGACAGCTCCTACAAGGGCCATTTGATCTGGGTCAACTCTGTTTGCAAATATACCAAAAAGCTTCAATATGGAGTAGATGGTTAACACAGGTGGCAGCTTATAATGCACAGTGAAAGTTATGCAGAAAGCTCCACCTTGCATTAACCCTTTCCCTGTTCTATTTTTAGTGTAATTTTCAATACCTACTGAATATTCATGGACAAATTAGTTGTAAAGAAACATGGAAGGTGTAACATCAAAGCCATTTAAAAAACTAAATCAGCAGATCTATCAAAGTCCATTAGCAATAGAGCAGACGCTGATCAGACGGCTCCTCTAGGAGCGTCTGATCTGGGTCTTCTCTGTTTGCAAATTTGTGAAAAGGCGTTTGTATGAGGGAAATGGTTCAGCAGCCACCTGAAAAGCTCTCAAATATTTTTACTAACCATTTACTCCATGAATATTCATGTATGAAAGAATGACATCATGACTATTGATTAGAATAAGTGTTATAATAACACATGAACACATGAAGTTTTGGTCATGACAGAAACTGTAGACTCGTATCTATATTACATCATAAGCAAACAGAGCAGACCCTGATCAGACAGCTCCAGATCTGGGTCTACTCTGTCTGCAAAGGCGTAGAAAGGCATTTTTATGATTTTCAACTGTCAGAAGGTGTTATCATAAGCCCTGCAGTATGTACGTCACTTCAGTAAAACTCAACTAAACAGGACTTTTAATAAAGAAGAATTTAAGTCTTTTTAGGCAGATGGCTGCTTAATGTAGCGTAAAAATCATGTAGAAAGTGTTATCTGATCTGGGTTTACTTGCTAGAAAAGGCATTGAAACGCATATCTATGGGTTAACCCTTTCCCTCATATAAACATCTTTTCACACATTTGCAAACAGAGTAGACCCAGATCAGACGGCTCCTCTAGGAGCCGTCTGATTAGGGTCTGCTCTGTTTGCTAATAGAATTTGATAGATCTGTTTCAGTACTTTCTAAAATGGCTACACTGTTACACCTTCCGTATTTCATTATAACTATTTTGTCCATGAATATTCAGTAGGTATTGAAATTTGTAATAAACACAGAACAGGGAAAGGGTTAATAAAGAGTTTGATGACATGTACTTACATTGGCTGTCCCATCAACAACTTTGCCCAGTCTGAGGCCAACTGATATGTTCTCAGCCATAAGTCGTAGTGTGTAGATCACAGAATTTTCAACCAGAATGAGGATTGTTGCATTCAAAGGATGAATGAAGCCCATCCACCTTGTCTCATCTTGGTCATTTTCAATGGCATAAATATGGCGAAAGGTCTCGTTTTCCTGCGTCTTTCGTATAATCTTCACCTATAATCACAGGGCCCAGATAAGAAATGTAAGTAAAAAGTTTAACCCTTTCCTCCATAAATAAGCCTTTCTATGCCTCTTTAAAAGTCACTTTGTGAAACCATTGTGATAAATAGAGCATTTGCTCCTATAGGAGCAAATGCTCTATTTATCACAATGGTTTCAAACTACAAAATTCTAACATTTTACTTTTCTCTAGTAAAAGCTCCTTTTAGGTGGATTCATTCAAAAAGGTTGGGTCAAAAAATAGCCTATAGAGGAAAGGGTTAAGAAACAATCCTTTACTTCTCCATCAGTTCCTATCTTGTGATCAATTCTTAAAATCATCTCTTCCAGAAGATTCTAAACAGTGGTCACAACATAGGATTTGGTGAAGAAATGAAGATTTTACTATTTTAATATGCACCTTTATTTGTTTGTTTGTTTGTGTTAATTAACGTCCGTTTCTGCTCACTATGGGCTAATTGGACGCCCCAGAGAGAGGGGAGATTATACAGAGAAACCCAGGCGTGATGCCCTACTCTTATTATCAACCGAGTTTCTCTGGTTCTTTTAGATGCCCAGTGTAAAGCACTGATACATCCGACATCGGTTTATAGTCTCGTCCGAAGGACTTGGTCCGGCGGGGGATCACCTTTATTTGTAGCTCTGCCTATACTACACATTCTCAATTTCATTTTGATTAACATCATTTCATGTATAAGTCAGATGTTAAGGTCACAGATATGCTAAAGTCATATGTGACATTCCACCTTCCCAAGAAGCACCCATACAAGAAATTTGGAAACCATAATGCAACTGGTAAAGTTGAGACATCGTCCTGACACAATTCCGGATGGAGGGACAAACAGACGGAGAGACAACATATAATCCCCTTCTGGTAGCCGGTGGGTGACTAACTAGCTGAATTCTTATAATGGCATTATAAACATAGGGAAAATTTTACCATAGTAGAATCATATCTATGTTATTTTATAAGCAAACAGAGCAGACCCTGATCTGATAGTCCCTACAGGAGCCATCTGATCTTGGTTTGCTCTGTTTACAAAGTTATTAACCCATTAGCTCATGGGCTATTTTTAGATTCAACCTCTGGGAATGAATCACCTGAAAAGGAGAATTTACTAGAGAAATGGAAAATTTTAGAATTTCGTAGTTCTGAAACCATTGTGATAAATAGAGCATTTGCTCCTATGGATCAAATGCTCAATTTATCACAATGGTTTCAAAAAGTGACTTTTACAGAGGTGTCACTATGAGGGAATGGGTTAAAAGGCCTTGTAGCATAACTACAGCTCTAACAATGCAATAATTTTGCATCCTGAATTTGCATCTCCGCCAAATATCAAATCTGTTTCTAAAATCATCCTAAAGTACCTACAAATGAGAAGTATTACCTCATCAGGGTTAGAATAGTCAACACGGGGTCTGTACTTCACAGCCTGAAGGCCAGCTGGGAAGTCTTCTAGATGACACTGATCAATCTGACTCAGTGAGGCACTTGTTCCTCCCCACCAGCCAAGCAGACCAGATGGTGTTTTAGAACCATTGGCACATGTTCCCATAGGCACTGTAAGGCAGGAAAGATAAATTTACATCTGTCATCGTAAAAAGTAAACACTGATACTACTGAATTTGGAAACAATGAATAGAATAGCTAAGTGTGATCTTTACTTTCAAACTGATCATTCTAGTAAGTTTATCATTCAAGACATTCCTCCCTGTTAAATATCCTAGTATAAAGTTTATCATTCAAGACATTCCTTCCAATTTAAATTTTCATACTCCCAAGCATAGAAAAGACCAACAACAAATGAATGAAAAACAATTCATTCTCTGCAAGCCAGAGGTGAAATTGTGATTACCTAAGCAAGTTGTCTACATTCATACGTGACACAGATTTACCCTTTCCCTGTTCTATATTTAGTCCAAATTTCAATACCTACTGAATATTCATGGGAAATATTAAAAGTAGAAAATTGAAGCAATTTTAGAAAGGAATGAAACAGACCTTTCAAATTCCATTAGCAAACAGAGCTGATCCTGATGAAACGGCTCCTGTAGGAGCCATCTGATCTGGGCCTACTCTGTTTGCAGGTGTGTGATATAGTGTTTTTCATCGAAAGGGTCCTGTAGCGGTCGTTTACAGCAGTGAGGCCGATGATACAAGGTGATCGCTGAAGCAGGTTAGACTGTATTCATGTAAGAAACAATAATATCATAAATATTAAACAGATAAATATTCAAAATAGCCCAGACAGAAACTAGAATCAACTCTATATTATTTCATAAGCAAACAGAGCAGACCCTGATCAGAAGGCTCATATAGAAGTCTTCTGATCATGGTTTACTCTGTTTGCTAAGGCGTAAAAAGGCATATTTATGGAGTAAAGGATTAACTTACTTGATCTCTTCTGGCACTGGCCCATCTTGACACACCAGTTACACGGTTGTATGTATGTCCGTCTCTGTGGGGACTCAGGGGTCAATGTGGCCCCCTGACCCTGACTGAGGCACTCAAGACAAGTAGATAATAGTTCACAGATACCATTGCATTCAAACTGAAGCTTGAAATTGGACCTCTCTCGACAAAACTGAAAATACATGTACAACTCGTATTAAACTCAACTCAGAAGCAGTTATTAACTATCTACCTGTTGAATATTCACATGAAAATTATTACATCATGAATATTTATTAAAAGAATTTTTACAACTGCAAAAGAAGAATTTAGATACTTTTAGCAAGGTGGCTGCTTAACTCTTTGCACGCTAGCGTGAAACTGTGATTACCTATGCAAACAGTTTGGATCCAGATGAGACGCCGCATAATGCGGCGTCTCATCAAGATCCAAACTGTTTGTCACCTTGACCATATTTTTGCAAAGAAATTATAGAAAGTTTATTTTAAGAATTGAAACAGACGAAAAATTACTTAGCATGCAAAGAGTTAATGCATGACTTGGCTAAGAGTTTTCTGCATGACTTTCACCCTGCATTAAGCTGACCTCTGTCTCCAAGACTGAACTTTATACTTATTTGGATGTCCGGTTTAGATTACAGGGGTTTTATTTTAAATGGCTAATATCCTGATAACTTATAAACCTACCTCTTTCTCCATTGACCTATGCATGCAACCGTCCCTGTTGGTTGTGGTGATGTTGTTACAGTAGAAACAGTCCGGGTTCATACTGCAGGAATCTACCCGGGTGAAGTTGGCACAGAAATCCAGGTCAAGCACTGCCTCAGACTGTGAGAAAAACATTGTATGTTCATTTTTAAACATCACAAATGGATACATTCAACAAACAGATGGTCAAAATCTATTCTTAAACTTTCTGTCATATAAGCGCATTTTCATGCCATTGCAAAAACAGTAGACCTATGTCATATGGCTCCTGTAGGAACAATCTGATCAGTGTCTGCTCCATCTGCTGCTGAAATTATAATACAGTGCTCCCTCCCTACAACGGCCTTCTCAATAACGATTCCCTCCTTACAACAACGCATGTCACTGTTTCCAAAACAACAAGGCTCCAGAAACAACCTTTTTCCATCGTATTTTCTTTATGCCTCAATCAAACCCTATGTTGTGACCACTCTTTAGAACCGTCACTTTGTGACGATTCTAAAGAGTGGTCACAACATAGGGTTTGATTGAGGCATAACAGTTTTAGTTCTCGAAATACACCTTATGTGGGGATCTGCAAACAAGCTAATTATGTTTGTGTCATTGTAGAGAGGGAACATTGTAGATCTGACTCTGCTGAATGCTGAAAAATACAGTCAAACTTGATAAGTCGATTAAGATGCTGATTAATGCTTAATAAATTCCAAGAAAAGTTCAGAGCAACAGATAAATTAGCGTACTCAGATACTAAAATCATCATTTCTCCACCAAACCCTATGTTGTGACCACAAGAAAACAAGGTGTTATTCTTGAAAATGTTTTAATTTACACTCTTGACTTTGCAATTTATATGAATACGAAGCAAAAAAAACTCTCCTTGGAAAATTTAGGTTTACACAATTATTTTGTTTTGCATACACCGTATTATATGTAATCTAGCTCCCTGGCATTACATTTTTAAAAGGAGCTTCTTTCATTTTGTATACAGGTGGTTGCTTAATACAGAAAGAAATCAATACAGAAAGCTGCTAGGAGATTGCATTAAGCTACCACCTGTATTTTGAAAACCTATATTTTATTATATAGGGTTTTAGTTGTTTTATTGATCATTAACCCCCACCCACCCCAACAATTGAGGGGGAATTACATGATTTATTAGAGTCAGGGCATTTATTAGGCAGAATAAAGCATAGGCTACTTACAGTTGGGGGAGCCACATGTGATGGGAACTTGAAGGCAATGAGGTCACCTCGAACATACCCAGAGTAGCCGCCAGATACCAGCATCATGTTTCCATAGGCAGTAGCAGCTACATGACTCACCCGGCCCTGTCGCTTCATTATTTTACCCTCCTCGTAGTACTCTATAACATGAAATGGTAGGATTTAACCATTTACTCCATACATATGCATTTTAATACCTTTGCAAACAGAGTAGACCCAGATCAGGGTCTGCTCTGTTTGTTTATGAAATAATATGGATATAATTCTACAATTTCTGTCATAGTAAAATATTCGCTTGTACATTATAAAAATCCAGTTCACTAATATTCATAGTCATACATGTAATTGCTTAGCAAATATTCATGAAAGAGCTACAGATAAATGTGCATACTCATATACTAAAATCATCATTTTTCCACCAAACCCTATACTGTGACCACTCTTAAGGGTTTGGTAGAGAAACAAAGAAATTATTCTTGAAAATGTTTTAACACTTTCCTCCATAAATACGCCTTTCTACGCCTCTGTAAAAGTCACTTTTTGAAGCCAGTGTGGTATAGAGCATTTGCTCCATAGGAGCAAATGCTCTGTTTATCACAATGGCTTCAATACTACTAAGTTATAATTTTTTCCTTTTTGCTAGTAAATGCTCCTGTTTTTGGGTAGATTTATTCAGAGAGGTTGGGTCTAAAAATGGTCTATGAGGGAATGTTTTAATTCACACATCTTAACTTTGAGATATTGCAACTTACTTTTCATTAGATTTCCGATCCTCACCCACGTGTGGCAGCCTAGATGATACAAGTACATTTCATAATCGTAACACAACTCGTGAGCATGGTGGATATGTGTATTTCCTCCGTACACGATCATGTAGTTACCCATTATCTGGGCAGTGTGAAATGACCTCTGGTATGGCGTTTTGTCCGTGTTTTCGTATCTTATCTGGGACCAGATCCTGTTTTCGATATGGAATGCATGGAGGTTACTTGTATGAGAGCCATACTTTGGCTGATCCTTAGAGTGAGAATACCCGCCATAAATCAACAGGGATTTGGACTCTTTGTGATACACAGTTGAATGGCCAACGAGTCTTCTCTCTGACGACTTCCCACCTAGCGGCAGAACTGTTTCCCATTTCTCAGGTTCAGCACCCTTAATCTTGTACATAGATGACCAAAATCGTCCATCACTTGATTTTCCTCCAAACAGGTAAATATCATCTTCAACTACAGTTAGAGTATGTCCTGAAAGACCAAGTGGCTTGAGCGTACTGTTTTCTGCACAAAGATTCCATGTTTCTGACGATGCATTGAAATACCAGAGCTCATTGCTGTAGCTCCCATTATCCATAATACCACCAAACATGTAAAACCCGTAATCAAACTGTGCCACTGCATGTTCATACCTCCCGTTAGGCCATGGCTCAGAATGCTCAACTTCCTCCCATTGATTCCTATCAAGACAAAATCTCATGAGATCTTTCAGAATATCATTCAGAGTAAATCCACCAAATATGTACAAGCAGTTTGTCTGGGGCAGCAAGGTCCCAGCGTGGGCCGACCGGGACCTGAAGCCTGTATCGCTGGGTGCTATCTGATACCAGTACTCACTTCCCACTGCATCATTGAGCGAAATATTGCACATGTACCCCGTAAAGCCTGAATCACATTCACAGTAGGACGAGTTTTCAGAGTGAACGCAATGTCCATGTTCTCCACAATTTTTCGGACACAGCTCCCTCTCGCAAGCTTGACCCCCAAACTCTGGAAAGCACAGACACTGGTGCTCTATACAGTTGCCCATATTGGAGCAGTTCATTGGACAGTCCTGGATGTAGTAGTGGGCTTTGAACCCATCCCTCTCATAGTTCCTGTCCGTGAAAAGGTACACCAGCATCTGAAAATATGGAAAAGAAACTTCTGTAAACTATTTCCAGAGGCCCAAATCAAAACAATTTCATGAATAGTTCCTTTATTTCTCCACTCTAAGAGTTTGGTGGAGAAATGAAAATTTGAATAAGCACCTTTATCTGTTGCTTTGTATTACTGCAAAGTAAATTAACCATAGCAACCATTATATCTCCCAGACATTACAATTTTGCTAATCCTTTTTTTTTTTTTTTTTTTAAATCCTTTTTTTTGACATGTTTTGGTAGTAGCATATATATATCAGCTATTTCTGAGGTCAGATTTTGACATGTGACTATGTGACAGTTAAATGTTAGTCTGTCAAGGTCAAATCAGATTTTGTGTCATGTTTATAGAGATTGTCTCCGTTAACCCTTTCCCTCATATAAATGCTTTTTCACCCATTTGCAAACTGAGTAGACCCAGATCAGAAGGCTCCTATAGGAGCAAACTGATCAATATCTACTCTGTTTGCTTATGAAATTACAAAAAGATCTACTAATATCAAAAATTTATATACCATTACAGCAAGATGTGTTTGTGAAACACTATGCCCCCATATGACTTTTGACCCTAAAGGATGACCCTGACCTTGACATGTCACCCCTCAAAATGTGCAGCTTCATGAGATACACATGCATGCCAAATATCAAGTCTCAATCTCAACTGGTTCTGCACTGTTTGTACTGTTACTATTTTCTTTATTCACCTAGTTTTCACCGTAAGCTTGGCCTGTTTGAATTTTAGAAGAGTCCATTTGAAAATTCAGTGTTGCAAGGATTAAGACTCTTGTGTGTAATCAGTATGCCATTGCTAAAAACAGGCTTTATTGGTTCACATTAGTTTGGTGCCAATTCATGAGATTTCCTCTCACCTTTCCAGAGCGAGCTATGATTGGGTCTGGCTGGTTCTTGCCACTGAGACTTGCCAACATGGGATGCAGGTACGAATCTCCATCAAATATGAACAGGAAGTCATAGGAACATTCTGTGTTCAGGAACTCAAACTCCAGATAGATGGTCTTGTTTGGAACTTGAGCTGGAATGAAAAAACAACATTGGGTATTTTTACCAATATGTAAGTAGCAAAGCTTCAACTGGAATGACATCAACCATAAATTCAGACCTCTAGATAAGAACATAACAAATACCAAGTTCAATGATAATACATGTATCGAATACAGGCCTTCATTGTAGGGACTTCCTCTTTAAAACATTTTGAAGAATAACTTCTTTATTCCTCCAACAAACCCTATGTTGTGGCCAATCTTTAGAATTGTCTCTTCGAGACGAATAAGAAGAGTTAGTCAGAACATAGGGTTTGGTGGAGAAATGACAATTTTAGTTTTTGGGTAATGTATGCAAATTTATAGGACCACAATGGAAATAAGGAAAATATTTTCCTTTTTTGTGTTAATTTGCTGTTATCCTTGGTGTCTAGTGTGCATCACATGGATTTTATATGCTGCATTTTAAGTTTTGCCATGTTATGTACACTTTTTACCAAAATAATCTATCTACCTATCTGCTGCTCTGTATCAACAATGAGGAATAAGAGATTTAAAAAGATCATACCCACAGTGGTTTTCGGTTCATGTTTAAGTGGTTACCTTAGGCAAATGTGACCAACTATAGGGTGATTTGGGAGAAAAAGTTTTACCTCGCTCAATCATCACTACGAATTCTAACCCATTCATTGCTGAATTTTCACTCTTTCCCTCATATAAATGTGTTTTCACGCATCTATAAAGTTTGTAAACAGAGTAGACCCAGATCAGAAGGCTCCAATAGGAGCCATCTGATCAGGTCTGCCGTTTACTAATAGAATTTGGTCAATCTGTTTCTTAATTTCTAAAATAGCTACAATATTCATAATGTCATTATTTCTTACATGAATAGTCATGGAGCAAATGGCTGAAAATACTATCAGTAACCAGTAAGACTGGACAGTGGTTCTGAAGAGAGGCTGACACAGCTCCAGATCTGGAATCAAACTCCTTGCAAAAATTAACATGAATTTAATCTAATCCTTTATCCATTCACTCCATTAGTATGCTTTTCTACACCTTTGCAAACAGAGTAGACCCAAATCAGATGGCTCTTGTATGAGTAGACCCAAATCAGATGGCTCTTGTAGGAGCCATCTGATCAGGGTTTGCTGTAAAAAATGCTTATGCAACAACATAGATCTGATTCTATAGTTTCTGTCTTGGTCAAAAATTGATGTGTCAAAAACTGTCCATATGCAATTAATTCCAATCAATATTCATGGTGTATTTACTTCTTAAAAAGTTATAGAAATAAAGGGTCACATTTTGGTAGCTCAAATTACTAATTCTTTATTTAATAAATATTCATGTAAGAAAAACTGATATCATAAATATTAATTAGATAAAATGGTACATGTATATGAACACAGTTTTTTGGCAAAGATTGTGCCATGACAGAAACTCAAATAAAATCTATATTATTCCATAAGCAAATAGAGGAGACCCTGATCAGACAGCTCCTACAAGAGCTGACTCTGAATCTACTCTGTTTGCAAAGGCATTAACCCTTTCCTCCATAGGCTATTTTTAGAGCCACCCACTTTGAATAAATCTACTAAAAAGGAACATTAACTAGAGAAAAGGAATTTTTTAGAATTTTGTAGTTCGAAACCATTGTGATGAATAGAGCATTTGCTCCTATAGGAGCCATTGTGATAAATATAGCATTTGTTCCTATAGGAGCAAATGCTCTATTTATCACAATGGTTTTCATAAAGTGACTTTTACAGCGGCGTAGAAAGGCGTAGTTATGAAAGGGTTAAAAGGTCTATGTATGTAAAATAGCAGAGCTACAGAAAACAGTGCGTAACCAAATACTAAAATCGTCATTTCTCCACCAAACTCTATACTGTGACCACTTTTTAGAATTGTCTCAAAGAGTAAATTCCAAAAGTGGTCTCAGTACAAGGTTTAGTGGAGAAATAAAAGTTCTTCTTGAAAATGTTTAAATTTGCGCATCTAATCTGGACCTCTGAAATAGGTTAATGGTTTAGCCTACATATTAAACTGGAATGGTCTATAATCTGCTGCAGGGTTGGCGAGGTTGGCAGAACTGTGAATCATGCAAAAATCAATAGCCCTGTGCACTTGGTTAGCTCATACAAGGCCAATAACAGGAATCTTGCAGAAAAATTCAGGGCAGGCAGGCATACTTGTGCTGTTGATTTTTTTCCCAGTGTGCATAAAACAGTTATTAAGTAGATGATTACGACATAAGACCAGAGCACTATAGTCAGATGCCAGAGGGTGGTGCCAAAACTAAATTTTATTTCTTTTACACAAGAAGTAACAAAAACACCTGTCTGCTGCAATTCTCCCAAGTTAATTTTCTTCACAAATAAAATCAGAGTAACAAACAGTTTGGATACTGATTGTTTCAAATTGTTTGCATGATCACAAATTAAGCCTTAAACCATCAACAGTAAAAGCCCTCTAAACAGGACATTCAATGTGGTATAATTATATACATAAATATCTTGCAGATACATGTAGGTGGCAGCCTAATACAGGGTGAAAGTCATGAAGAAACTTTCACCCTGCATTAAGCAGCCACCTGCCTAAAAGTAGCTAAATTCTTCTGTACTAGAATTCTGGTTTCTAGCGGTTTTACTGTACTTGGTAATGTTTTCACTGATGAACGTTTCTCTGTAGTAGCCTTAGTCCGATAAGTCAAAATGAACATTCAAAAAGGGATTCCTTCCGATTAGTGATTCAAGGGGTTCCTTCCGGTTAGTCATTTCATATTTATTGTATATCTATTGCAAATCTTTCATTGACCAGATAGACAATCATGCGGTTCCTTCCGGCTAGTGATTTCATATCTATTGTATATTTATTGTACATGTATATCATTCATTGTCTGAATAGATAATCATGTGGTTCATTTTGGTTGGTGATTTCATCCATGTGAAGCGCTTTTGAATGCACATATCCTGTGTGAAAAGAGTGCTATAAAAATGTGCTATAATAAATAATTTATAAATAAATAAGAAAAAAAGGATTCATGAGCAATGGTGAAGGTCACAAGGACCAAAGTTCACAAATTAACACTTTATATCCCAAAGAAATAAAACATACATTTGATCAAACAGCTCCTGCAGGTGCTCAGTTTGCATACACATTAACCCTTTCCTCCATAAATACGCCAGCCTTTCTATGCCTCTGCAAAAGCCACTTTATGAAACCATTGTGATAAGTAGAGCATTTGCTCCTATAGGAGCAAATGCTCTATTTATCACAATGGTTTCAAACTACAAAATTCTAAAAATTTCCTTTTCTCTAGTTAATGCTCCTTTTTGTTAGATTTATTCAAAGTGGGTGGAATTAAAAATAGCCTATTGGGGAAAGGGTTAATCTTAATCTACAGTTTCTGCAAATGATTGATGTGATGTTGCAGGTTTTAGTTTGTTTTAAAATCAGTCACCACCACCTCTTCATCTGGTCATATTATAGTTGTACCAGGCAGAACCATGCCCTTGCTTACAACTTCATCTTGTAACGCTGGAAAGAGAGGGGACAACCGCTTTTACATCTATTTCCTGACCACAAGTATGCAAATTAGATCTAATTGCTATTTATCGTCTAAAATGATCAGAGCAGACATTAGGACCCACCAAGACAAGTTTTGTCACTTGGTTGATAAAGATTATAAAATGCCTAACTCTAATGCCCAGCCCCCCTCCCCTTCCCGCCCCCTTATAATCATGATGTAATTATTTCATTTCATATATTAATATGTTTTAATCAGGCAATTATCCTTTAAATATGTCTTTTAGCGCCTTTGTAAACAGAGTAGACCCAGATCAGACACACCCTGTAGGAACCGTCTGATCAGGGTCTGCTCTTTGCTTATGGAATTACAGTAAAACCTTTCTATAACGGCCACTAAATTACTTCAAATATTTTTAGTTAACGGCAGGTGGCTGCTTAAAGCAAGGTTAAAGTAAAACAGAACGCTCCTATAGAAGAGTTCTGTTATACTTTCACCTTGATTTAAGCAGTCACCTGCCCTAAATACCAACTAATTAACACAATTTAGTGGCTGTTATAGAGAGGTTTTACTGTATACAGATCTAATTCTACAGCTTCTGCAATGGCCGAACTTTCCTGTGTTGTGCCATTAGAAAAAAACCCACAATCTAATTAATATTCATGATGTCATTATTTCTTACATGAATATTGATCAAGTAAAGGGTTACATTCATATACGGGTAAGAAATGATGACATCATGACATCAGTTTTAACCCTTTCCCTGTTCTATGTTTATTTCATTTTTCACTACCTAATGAAAAAATACTTACAACGAAATATGGAAGGTGGAACATTGTAGCCACTTTAGAAAGCAAAGAAATAGATCTTATCAAATTCTATAAGTAAACAGAGCAGACCCTGATCAGACGGCTCCTTTAAGCTCTGTTTGCAAATGCGTGAAAACACGTTTGTATAAGGGAAAGGGATAATAGCACATAGATAAAGGAAGTTTTGGTTAAATGGCAGAAACTGTAGAATCATATTTATAATAGAATAATAGATCATAATATTTCAGAGCAGACCCTGATCAGATGGATCCTATCTGATCTGGGTCTACTCTGTTTGCAAAAGGCGCAGAACAGCACATTTACGGAGTAAAGAGTTGAAAAGTCCCTAGTTACGTCTCTTGTATCCACAGAATACATTGTAACTGTGTCACACATATAAGGCAGTGAAGACAATCAATAGTTGATAGGGCTCATGTCATCTGCAGGAACAGCTAAGTAAAGGCATGCTATCTATTCCTTCCATACTTCACACAGTGATTTTGTGAAAATTTTACAAATAGTTTGGATCCAAATGCCACTTTAACCCTCTACTCCATAAATATGCCTTTCTACACCTTTGCAAACAGAGAAGACCTAGAAAATTCATGTGTTCATATGCTATTATCAGAGCAACAGACAAATGTGCGTACTCAAATGCTAAAATCGTCATTTCTCCACCAAACCTTATGTTGTGACCACTCTTTAGAATCGTCTCTTTGAGACGATTCTAAAAAGTGGTCACAGCATAGGGTTTGATGGAGAAATAAAGAAGTTTAATTTGAAAATATTTTAATTTACGCATCTTATCTGGACCTTTGTACAACAACTTGTCTACTTTATAATCATGGTATCATTATTTTATTACAAGAATATTCATGGCGTAAAGGGTTAAGTTAGTATATGATTATGATTAAAAGCTTTACACACCAGTTATGATTTAATTCATAGAAATGAAAGAACTGACCCCCTCCCCAATGGCAGCCAGAAAATGTTGATTTCTGACCTTGAAAAAGTGACATTGACCTTGATGTGCACAGTGGCACCACTCATAGGTTCCAACTTAATGCTTTAGCGTAAACAAAACGTCAAAAGTCAATTCAACAGTTATAATCAATGTAAATGTTCAGGTATTGGAAAATCAACTTTGACCTTTAGGTAAAGGTAAAAGGTAAAGGTGAGGTTTATAGTCTGGAACTACATACAATGTACATATTCTCCCGACTTCACAATTTACCCCCCCGATCACTGGGTTATAAGTCGGCCATTAACACTCGGCGCCTAAGGCTCCCTAAGTATCCCTCTGCCTTCAGAAGGGGATAAGGGCAATAAATATATGATTTTTGTGTATCAAAGGGGAATAACTTCTAAATGCCCCACAGCACCTGAAAAAGTAATATGTGAGAAAGATGCCATGGCGATAACAAATACTCTTATTTCATGTCAAGTTTCATTTAATTCTCTCTGTCAATCAGTTAAGGGATATGGTCTTGGACGAAAAAAATATGTGATTTTTGCGTAAAAAAGGACAATTAACCCTAAATACGGCAAGTGATTGGAAAAGTAATACATGGGAACTATACCCCAGTAATAACAGATATTCATGTCAAGTTTCATTGAATTCTGTCAATCCTTTAGAGATACATGTATGGCATCAGAAGGACAAACCCAAAGCAATATCCCTCTGCCTCTGGCAGGGGATAATAAGCATATACCGTATTCCCTCTAATAAAAGCACAAGGGCGCCATGCAAAACGCAGACACAGCGCTTTTATTTCATACCCAAAAAGCGGAGTTTCTACTATGTCTGTCACGGTAGAGATTGTATAGGCTAAAGAATGCGCTGTTGTTGACCGGTTGAATTATACCTATTCGGGGCCTAAGGTAAACAATGGACGCGAATGCTATATAGCATTTTTACTTTTAAAAGCTAGGTGAACGGTGCGAGTATTTCAGGGGCACCGACAATGAACTGTTTGTAGAATTAAATTCCGTGTATATGTAAACGGTATTTGATACAATTCTGAAATGACGTCAGAAAGAAAACAGTGGCCCGGAAACAGCATAAATCGAACAAAGTGTGTCAAAGAAATGTATAGTTTTGCTTGTATTTCAAAGAGTAAAATTGATGCAGGAAAGCAGAAAATGGGTTTCATGCAAGAATAGCGTTAATACATGTTTGCTTTCGGGCAACAACAATCCCTCGGGACACTGCAGATGCTATTGCCAAAAAAAACAAGAGGGCCAGAATGGCCCTGAAGCGCTCACCAGACAATCAGAGGAGAAGATTTTCAAAGTTTTCACTATATGTTTCTATTGAAAGCTGGCTACTCCTGGGGCAGGGCCAATTTTGACCACAGGGGCATAATTTATATAACATTTCTAGAGGACCTGAACATGAAGCTATGTGCCAAATATGAAAGGTATGAACCTTCCAGTTTCAGAGAAGATTTTCAATGTTTTTACTATATATTTCTATTGAAAACTGACCACCCCTCAGGTGGGGCCAATTTTAACCACAGGAGCATAATTCTAAACAAGGCCATACAAAGTTCTGACTAAAGGCAATCAACTGTTCTTCTGAACGGGTATGTGTACCCTAGCATTCCAAACCATTTGAATATTATTATAAATTATTACATAATAATTTCATATTCATAAGTTTAACTTAATAGTTTCAAGTAATACAATTTCATGCTAAAAAATATTTCATAATTTATTTAAAACCTTTAATTTGGCATTCTGGAGTCATTAAATGATTTACCCTTCTTCTGAACTGCAGGGCAGGTTATAATAATATCATAATGCCAATCACTATTATCAATTAACCCTTCCCTCATATAAACGTGTTTTCACACATTAGAAAACAGAGTAGACCCAGATCAGATGCCTCCTATAGGAGCCATCTGATCAGGGCCTGCTCTGTTTGTTAATGGAATTTGATACATCTGTTCCTTAAGATTCTAAACTGGCTACAATGTTCCACCTACTATATTTCATTATAATTATTTTGTAGATGAATATTCAGTAGGTTGTGAAATTTGGAAAAAAAATGGCTACAATGTTCCACCTTCCATACTTCATTTTTACTATTTTGTTCATGAATATGCAGTAGGCATTCAAATTAATAATAAACATAGAACAGGCAAAGGGTTAAGACAGAGCTCCAGCAACAGATACAGGTGACCTAAAAATAGCCACTGGTCATCTCTCCCTAATGCTTGACTGGATGACCTATTTATGAGTAATGAGAAGATGCTTAAAAACGCAGTCAGCTATAAGTTTGCTAGAAAACTGTCCACCATTGGGTGTAGCCAATTTTGACCACAGGAGCATAATTTATATAACTTTTGTAGAGGACCTGAACATGATGCTATGTACCAAATACAGTGTTCTGCCAAGGGGGAGATTCTGAGACATTGTCCCATAAAAATTGAAAATGTCCCCCTGAAAAACACTCAGATGGGATTTTTGTCCCATCCAAAATTAATTTCTGAGTTTAAAACCCATTACCAAATGTCACAATTTAGACTATTCCAAATTTAAAGAATCTTCAGACGACAAAATAAAACGTGATACTTGTGAATTTAAATTACTATTATAGGGTAGAAAACATTGTGGGAAAAGGAGAAATTGCTCATTATGAGCAATTTCTCCTTTTCCTACAATGTTTTCCAAAGACATGTCCCACTGGTTTTAGAAATGTCCCCTATTTTTTCTGCTAGGTGGGACAATTGTCCCATATAGGAATAATCGTTGGCAGAACACTGCAAATATGAAAGCTGAGAACCTTCCTGTTTCAGAGGAGATGATATTCAAAGTTTTCACTATATGTTTCTATAGAAAACAATGCACCCCTGGGGCGGGGCCAATTTTGACCCCAGGGACATAATTTATATAACTTTTGTAGAGGACCTACAGATGATGCTATGTGCCAAAGATGAAAGCTGAGACCCCTGTAGATTCAGAGGAGAAGAATTTTAAAGGTTCAAATTGTTGACGACGGACGACGAACGACGGATGACGCACGCCGACGGACGACGGACATCAGGCAATCACAAAAGCTCACCCTGAGCACTTTGTGCTCTGGTGAGCTAAAAAAGTGTATTAACCCTCTATTGATACAATATAAACACGATTCTGCAGTTTCTGCCATGGCCAATAGTTCCTGTGGCCATGTACTACATGTATTATAACACTTAATCTAATCAATATTCGTGATGTCATAAATATTCACAGAATAATGGGTTAACCCTTTCCCTATATAAACAAACATTTATACATGAATTGATCACTTCATTAATATTCATTCACTTGACTCTTTTTTTCGGTAAAAAATTAAAATGAGAATTGTTTGCTTAGACCAAAAATATAGGATCTAATCTACAGTAGAACCTCTCTAAAACGACCACTAAATTACATCAAGTATTTTGTGTTAAAGACAGGTGGATGTTTAAAGCAAGGTGAATGTAAAACAGAACGCTCCTATAGGAGCGTTCTGTTTTACTTTCACCTTGCGTTAAGCAACCACCTGCCCAAAACGCCAACTAATTAACACAATTTAGTGGTCGTTCATAATAGAGAGATTTTACTGTATCTAATTTCAATGGCAAATAGAGCAGACCCTGATCAGACGGCTCCTACAGCAGTCATCTAATCTTGGTCTACTCTGTTTGCAAAGGCATGGTTTTCCCTGACCCCCTTTTTCTATTGAAATGACCTTTACATTTTAAATATGACCCTCAAAAATTAAGTGGGTCTAGATCTGTTCTTTATTTTATAGAGAGAGGGTCAAGAGGACCCTCAAATTGGACTTTTTGAAGGGGTCAAGGGAAAACCCTGCAAAGGCATGAAAAGGTCTATTTATGAGGGACATGTTTAATATCAGGGCTACAGATAAAGGTGCATACCCAGATACTGAAATCCTCATTTCTCCACCAAACCCTATACGGTGACCACTGTTAGAATCGTCTCGAAGAGACCATTTTAAAGAGTGGTCACAGTATAGGGGTTTGTTTAGAAATACAGGAGTTATTCTTGAATTTGTTTAAATTTACGCATCTTATCTGGACCTCTGAATATTCAAAGTAAATATTGTATTACATGTAAGTGCTGATAATTACACAGCATAACAATAAACAGTTGTACATCAATTTGTCATTTCTTTGTTCTACAAAACACATGATTCTTCTACTGTTACAGATACTTCAGTGGTACCAAGCATGAATAATTAATCAACTCTTTGCACACTAGTATTGAACTCTGTTATATGATACTATAGACCTACTTGTGATAACATACGTCAGCATTTTGAATACAGATGACAGAGCTACTGATAAGGTGTATACCAAAATACTAACATTTTCACTTTCTCCACCTAACCCTATACTGTGAACACTCTTTAGACAATTCTGTAGAAAGTAGAAAATTTTAGACTTCTGTAGTTTAGAAACCATAGTGATAAATTTATCACAATGGTTTCAAAAAGTGACTTTTACAAAGGCGCCAAAAGGCGTCAATATGAGGGAATGGGTTAAATAAGACACACAGTATTATTATTATTATTATACCATATTTATATAGCACTCTTTTCATATCTAAATACGTTCAAAAGTGCTTTACAAGAGTATAAATATATATTAAATGTATGTACCTCATGAGGAAACTTTCAAAGACAGTTTTTTGTTATTTTTTAATCCACTTAATCCGTTTCCTTGAAGCGCTTACAGTAACCATTATATTGCACTTGTGTGTATACACACGTTCGCACACAGTGTTGATTGCAGTGTGGATTTGTGAGCGTATCCGAGGTCAGTTGTTGTTTGAATGACGTAATTACCACAAAAGTGCAGATTTACATTGAAAATTAAGTCCAATAATACATGACCAGATTGTAAATTAGAAAACTATCGATTTCCACCCCATATTTGATGTATTGCCATGAGACTGTAAGACGACAACCATCACAAAATTAGCATGCTGTCTTACAGCTCATTAATGAGACTATCGTGCCACTACTCACTAGCAGAGGTCCAGAAACATCATAAGATGCATAATCAGTATTTGAGTTGGTCTGCAATAAGCATTAGAAATGCCTCAGAGATGTGATTCTAATGAGTAGGAACCAGATAGGTTTTGGCTAAGATGTAACTTTAAGAAATTATATTTTGATAGACAACAGCACAACTTTATATACGGCTTTACTTATCTTTCAACTCCTTAAACACAACCTGCTAAATTTTGATTACCAAAACAAACAGTTTCAATCAGGATGAGACAAAGTTTCTCAGAAAATGAGTTATTGTTGTAAATGTTTAAAGCAGGGGGAGGGGGAAGGGGGGGGGGGGGGGGTGTTGCACAAACAAAGGACCATAACGGGGGTTTCACAAACAAAGGACCATAACTCTGGTGTTCAAAGATCAATATTATTGATACATGTACTTGCTGTGCGGCATTTCCTCAGGGTACTAAACATTTACAAGTTTCATGGTATAACTCCAAAATATTTCAGAGATATGGGCTCTGGACAGATAATAATGTTACATACATGTATTTGGCAAACAAAGGTTAAGTATTCGGATTCCCGTCAGTGTGTTCAAACTTACAATTTTTCAGTCAATGTAAATCATACTTGCAGGGCCATATGCCCATATACTACAAATGTCATGTACTTAACATTTAAACAAAGTTTCACAGAAAATCTTCAGTTTCTGAGAAACGGCTCCAGACAGACAAAATGTAACATTTTTTGCAAACAAAGGTCAAGAACTCTGGTGTTCCAAAATCAATTTAGATTGTAAGTGCAGAGTCGCATGTCTTTATGATTCTTAACAGCACTTTGTAGTCAATGGAGAAGCTTTAGATTGGTCCAGAGTTATAAGCAGAGGTTCGCAGATAAGTGTGTTGTCTTGATCTACATTAATGATTTACCTGAAGCCATCTCATGTGTTGCAGGGTTCAAGCTGGAGTTCTTAATTAGGGAGAAGTTAAGTGATATTGAGGGAGAAGTTTGGTCCTGATTATGTATCTCCCTATATCTTTCTATATAATAAAACTTCTCCCTCGGCTCAAAACAGGGAGAAGTCAGCAGTCACTATTTCTCTCAAATCTCCCTCTTGTTTGAACCCTGTTATTGTATTTGCAGATGATATAAGGATTTACAACCTCATTTAGAATATGCATTAACAAAAAAGGACAATATGCATATGTATGACAGCACTCACAGTTAAAATCAACTAGAATTTGTGTTCCCCCCCCCCCCACCCACCCAAAAAAAATCACCACACACCCTGCCCCCAAGCGAATGGCATAGACAAAATTTTCCATGTAAAAATTTCAAAGTCCTATAACTCCGCAGAAAACCATCAAACTGGAACAGGAATAAGATATGCTCAACTAGGAATGATGCTAATCAATCCTATGAAATTTAAATGAATATCCAATTAAAGGTTTTGGAGAAACCCTGTGGACAAAATTCCCATGTAAAAATTTAAAAGTCCCATAACTCTGCAGAAAATCGGGGGCAATAACTCCAATACTATTGAAGCCAGAGTTATGGTCCTTATACATGACACTTCCTCTCACCATGCTCTTTCCAATTATGAACTTTCAATGAAATGGCATTAGCTATATAGGGTCAAGTTGACCCACAAATATTATTTCATAATTACATTTTTGGTGTATATTCTTTATTTTGAATTACACTAATATTTTGTTTCCTAGAGATACCCGATAATACAAATACCAATGAACATATATGGAAATTTCTGAGTAACAGATCTATAAGGATGCGTTCCATGATCAGTTTCATCCACTTCATTCTTATCAGGACTAAGAAACATTAGTAAATAACAATAATCAGAAACAAGAATCACTTTATAGATGCACATTACAAATACAATGCCAAAATAAGTTATCCAAATATGGTGATATATTTGAAAATAGTTTGGATCCTGACGAAATTCCTAGTAACTCGGTCTCAGAAGTGGATCCAAAATAACATTTTATTACATTCATCCACTCACATTAATTGTTCTTATCTACAGACAATCAATTAATTATACTTAATTTCACTTCAAAAATATTGATGCTGCTCATTTTCACACCTTTATGTTTAACTTATCAGTTAGATCTAATTAACCGGATTACTAAACGTCACCTCATGCAACAGACTTATCACCTTTATTACTTTGTTCTTGTCCGCTAAATTTAATGGGTTACTACTGACAAAAAGATGTGCAACCTTTGTCTGAATTCTTCAAGGAGCCCACCATTCAGGATCTTCCATTTTTGCTGCATTTTATAAACTTTAATTGATGGTTGGGAAAGGGCCGAGTTGACCCGACCAAGACGGCCGAGTTGACTCACCCTAAAACAGGCAGAGTTGACCCGGACGACTTGACCCAGGCCGAGCTGACTGGAGGCCGACTTGACCCAGATTAAACACTACAAACTCTCCTTGCTGGGGTTCAACATCATTGGCAAACATGAGATAAGTGCTTAAAGAAGATAAGCAAGAGACTGTGGTGTGCTGTGGTCTAGTGGTAACGCGCATGACTATCAGTCCGGAGGTCCGGGGTTCAAATCCCGGGCCCTCTCGGAAATTTCAGAGATGCTTTTCCGTGTCTCCCATCTGCACCTCCTCTCCACGCTGGGGTTAAAATGGGTACCTGTGAGGGTCACTCGCCGGTACTGTGGCTGCATGATTGCACCATATGTTAGCAGTACTCAATATTGTAGGCCAATGACTCAATGACCAGGGGAGTAAATGTACAGTCGGCTGAGCGGTCATTCAGACTGAAAGTAGACTATAACTAGGTACTTTACTTTACTGTGCAGTTACTGACCTGGTTTTACTAAGGGTGCATGCTACAAAACTAGTTAGGTCATTGACTAAGACTCGATAATAAAATTAACCCTTCACTCCATAAATACGCTGTACTATGCCTTTGCAAACAGAGTACAGTCCATTTCAATTTATTTTGTCACTGAATTTTAATCAATATTTTTTTCATTTCAAGTAAGACTGAACTTGAATCTACTTCATTTGATCGCATCATTTTTCAGGAACTCCGATGCTAAATATCCCTCAATATCATGCAGTAACAAGGGAAACAAGAGGGCCAAGATGGCCCTTAAACGCTCACCTGATTACCATAGATTTAAGATTTTTGCTGGGTAGCCCATGGGTAGGGCCAATATTGACCTTAGGGACAATATTTGAACAATGTTGATAGTGGATCATGAACAGTGGTTCTGCAGAAAAAGATTTTCAAAGATTTAGTATATTGATTTATCAAGACAATGATTCTGACCATGGGCTAAAAATGTGCCATCTAGAGTAATTTTTCTAAGATTTGACCTAGCGACCTACTTTTTATTCCCACATGATCACACTCAACCTTGATATTACCAAGACAAACACTCTGAGCAAGTTTGAGGAAGACTGGGCTAAAAATGTGACCACTGGAGTGTAAACTAGATTTTTGTAAGATATGACCCAGTGACTTACTTTTGGACCTCACATAACCAACCCACTTTCAAACTTGTCCAAGATTTTATTAGGACAATCATTCTGACCAATTTTCATGAAGATTTGGCTATAAATGTGACCTCTAGAGTGTTCACAAGGTTTTCCTACTATTTGACCTAGTTTTTAACCTCACATAACCCACTTTCAAACTCATTTGAGATTTTATCAAGACAATTATTAGGACAATCATTCTGACCAAGTTTCATGAAGATGGGACAAAAAATGTGACCACTAGTGTGTTCACAAGGTTTTTCTACTGTTTGACCTAGTGACCTAGTTTTTAACCCCACTTGACCCACTTTCGAACTCGTCCGAGATTTGATCAAGACATTCATTCTGACCAAGTTTCATGAAGATTGGACTGAAATTGTGACCACAAGAGTGTTCACAAGGTTTTTCTACTATTTGACATAGTGACCTAGTTTTTAACCCCACATAACCCACTTATCAAACTCCGACGAGATTTTATCAAGAAAACCATTCTGACTAAGTTTCATTAAAATTGGGCTAAAATGTGACCTCTAGAGGGTTTAAAAGGTTTTCCTACTATTTGACCTAGTTTTTTTAACCCAACTTGACCCACTTTCGAACTTGTCCGAGATTTTATCAAGACATTCATTCTGACCAAGTTTCATGAATATTGGACTACAATTGTGACCACTAGAGAGTTCACAAGCAAATTGTTGACGCCGGACATTCAAGTCTCCCAAAGCTCAGGTGAGCTAAAAGCCTAAAAATGTCCAAAATGCATTTTCTACATGCTAATTTGATCAGTTGTTTCTATGCAAATGGCCCCCGTATGTATGAAAAGTGGAGCATATCATTTTTCAACAGGGGTGAATTGCATACTGATATGAAATAAATGACCTTATTTCATGTATGACGTCCACTCGACATCAATCGTCTGCCATTTGCAATTTGAAATGAACATGTTTAAAATGGGAAAACATTATTTTTATGCATAAAATCTTTATTTAAAGATGGCTTCGAAGGAAACTCGGACACAAAGTTCCTGAAAAACGATGACACAAGTGGTTTAAATTTGATCACAATCCGGTAAGAAATGAAAAAAAAAATCTCAATTCAAATTCAGTGACAAAGTAAATTGAAATGGACAGTAGACCCAGATCAGACCACACAGCACCGTCACAATGAATTATGAACCTCATAGTCCTCGCTTTGCAGTGACGTAGGCTATATATTAGACTACTTATTGGCAAAAAGCTTTACCCGATATACCGTTTTATTGAATGTCAACAGAGGCATAACTTGGGAGAGGGGTAAAATTCATAAATAGGAAGTTTGACCCGTCTATATATCTAGTGTTCATACATTTTTTTTTCTGTTGAGGTTCATAATTCATTGTGACAGTGCCCTGTGGATAAGTCAGCTCCTGTAGGAGCCATCTGATCAGGCTCTGCTCAGTTTGCTTATGATATAATATAGATATGATTCTTCAGTTTCTGCATCAATTGGCCAAAACATTTTGTGTCCATGTGCTATTATAACAAATTTATCTAGTTATTATTCATGACATCATTATTTCTTACATGAATATTCATGGAGGAAAGGGTTAACACTACAAGTAATACTAGATATTTAATTAACACAAATAATTTGGAAATGCTAATGGTCATTTAAAAGTCGCCGTATCAGCAGCATAATCTTACCATCTATCAACCATTCACAGCGTGTATAGCTCGAGTACTCATCGACTCCGTCTGAAATAGTCCCTGTTTGATTCTTGAGTATGATTCGCTCTTTACAGCTGTCTCCTGGACAGTTCAGACAGGAGAACAACACAAGAACTAACGTTACTGCTCCCCTCCTCATCTCTTCTGTCAGACTCTGCGAGACATCGAGATGGGAGTCGGAATCAGAAACGGTTTTACCGCACAATTTACATGTTTACAGACTATAATTTCTCATTGTGTGGAAGTCAATATAATCCACCGTTGCAATATAAACGAAGCACTTCCATTCATCCAATAACTATCTGTAAATTGCGACGTTTTCAACCCACTTGGAAAGTCATCTGTTTTCTGCCATTGTATAAAAAATAACATTGGGGCTTAATGAATTTCGGGCATACGATTGGTTGAAAATAAATTATCTAAATTTGGATTCCTTCATTCTCTCAGCCCGAAACGCTGCGATCGGGTGTGGGTAGTAAAACACACGGACCAATCTTTCGGTCGCCCCGAGTAAACACTACCCAATGAATATTCATATAGGAAATAATGACGTCAACAATATTAATTAGAGTTTAATAGCACATGGACACATGCGTTTTTTACAATAGCAGTATCTATAGAACCACATCTACATTATTTCATAAGCAAACAGAGCAGACCCTGATCACTGATAAATTGTTGACCAATACAAATACCTATTTTTTGACCAATATTAAAAATCGGATGACTCGAAATTCTGTTATCTCGAAAAAATTTGTATGGTCCCTTGGAGTTCCAGATGTCGAAGTCCAACTGTACATATTTATATAATGTTGGACGAGTTGTTCTAATTGAAATCTATACGACTGGGTTCTTTTACGATACAAAAAAATATTTATTTAAACTCTTTACATGACAGACGCCTCTTTTTAAATACTTTTGCAAATAGAGTAGACCCATATCAGACGCCCCCTGTAAAGGCCATTTGATCAGGATCTGCTCTGTTTGCTTATGCAATTATCTTACATATTAGTCTAGATCTAATTCGACAATTACTGTAATGGTAAACAGTCAGTTAATTAATATTCATGATGTCATTAATTCTATATGAGTATTCATAGAGTAAATGGTTAACTTGGTTGAAGAAAGTGGCCGTTCGAGATATATGTGCCCAAAGTAATGAGACATTACTGTAAATCCGGTAGCCTGGGGCGTAACTGAATCCAAATGTAATCAGGCGCGGATTTTGAGGGGCGGAGCCGGCGTAACCCCCCCCCCCCCCCCCTAAAATTGCCAAAACAAATGTTTTTAGTAATATTTTAGATCTATATACAGTAAAACATCTCTATAACGACCACTAAAGGTGGCTGCTTAAGGCTGGGTGAAAGTAAAACAGAACGCTCCCATAGACGCGTTCTGTTTTACTTTCACCTTGCTTTAAGCAGCCACCTGCCTTTAACACAAAATAATTGATGTAATTTAGTGGTCGTTGTATCTACTAAAAAATAATAAAACAATGATTCAGTAGGAGTGTTTTATTTCCCTCACCAATTAAACTCTTTTTATGCCCCCGTTGACGATAGTCAGGGGGCATTATGTTTTGCACATGTCCGTCCGTCTGTCTGTCCGTCCGTCTGTCCGTGTGTCACGCTTTTAGGTGCAGTTGGATGTCACAGTTTTTCATGTGTTATAAGTCAGTAAGTTCTACACTTATACACGTGAAATTCACATACACATCAATTACCATCTGTGCTATCATTTGACACCTCACCCATGCTGCCAGCAAGCCCAAGGTCGAGGTCAAATGACTTTGAAATTTTACGTGCAGGTGGTTGTCACATTTACGTGCAGTGTTTTGTCACAGTTTTTTCATTGTCTTATATCTCCCTAACCACTGTAGCTATTGCCATGGAATTGCATATACAGTAAAACTCCACTTTACGACCACTCCGAAAACGCGACCACCCCACTAATGCGGGCCTTTACCTGAGGGACGGATTTTTCGCACTATATTTCCTTTGAACATAATCTCCAATTAAACGGGCACTCCGCTAATCCACTAACACGACCACTTAATTGGTCCCATGCGAGATTATCCTACTGTTTTCACACCCACTATTACGGACACCTGGTCGTCGATCAAAATCTAATTGAGCCATTGAAATACACACACATGTCAGTGTGTACAGCATATGGACCTGTCAAACCCCTAATCCGATTAACACCTGCTGTGTGGCTGACCCTGTTTTCAGAAAATGAAAGGTCATCATGTTCAGAAAATGAAAGGTCACATGTGATGTTGCGTGTGATTTATTGGGGTTTCAAATTTCATTTGATTGGTCAAAGAGTACACACCCTTTTCTACATTAGCATATATAACCTTCGACCTGGCTTTGAGTCTGAGGTTCTAGTGAAGTTTTATGACGTATATCCTGTTCAATGTTTACAGCTTTTGCAAATGGCGGCCGAATTAAATATTGAGGCATTTACACACATAAAATCATTGCAAAATGCATTTAAAGCAAATAGAGGTCTGACAGTATTTTGGCCTCGATTTCACGTGTTGGTAAAAGCTTGGGAAACCCCTTCAATGATTAGTAGCTGTTTAAAGGTAATCTTTATATAAACACCTTGTTGTTTTAAATGCCGAACTTGATTTAAAATGTTTAGGGATGCTGATGATGCAAACATTGAACAAAAAAGACCATTTTAAGTCCTATAAAAAGCAGTTGTAAACCAGACACGTGAAAAGCCGTTTGTATCAAGTAGCCCACAGACGCTTGAAAATTATGCGTTTGTATAAGGGAAAGGGGGTAAAAAAAGGGTAAATTGGCTCAGATGTTTGTGTGTTTTATATTACTAACTTTGTTATTAAGATTTTTCACAGATATGAACACAGTTTTTTTTTGCATTTAGTTTTTATTTACATGCCTTTATTGCATATACAAGTACATACAGTATAAAACTCTTAGATAGAGAGAGAGAGAGAGAGAGAGAGAGAGAGAGAAGAACACTAAAATTCAATATGAAGACCACCCCACTATTAAGACCACATTTGTCCGGTCCCATGGGTGGTCTTAATAGCGGGGTTTTACTGTACACATTAAACACCATCCATACTTTCATTGCACACCAAGCCTATGCTGCCCGCAAGCCAAAGGTCAAGGTCAAATGACTTAGGAATTTTACGTACAGCTAGGCAAGCACCCACACGGGGGCATCACTGTGTCTTACAGACACAATTTTCTAGTTCAACATGTATTACAAACACACTACATGTATTTATTTATGTCGTCAAACGTAAAAATCTACGCCCCCACCCCACCCAAAATCCAAAAATAATTTCTACCCCCTCCCTTAATATGAAGAAATCCTGGATCCGCACCTGGTAATGTACGCACCGTGGCTATATAGCGGTCCGGGGCATGCTTTCCCGGAAACAATTTAGAATTGTGCAGTTTTGAAATCATTATTTGCTCATATAGGAGCAAAATTTTTAATGCTCTATTTATCCACGAGGTAAATATCTACTTCATGATTTATCACAATAGTTTCAAAAGGTGACTTTTAAAGTATGAGGGAAAGAGTTTAAGCTTACATGACAAGGCAGAACTTTTATTAAAGTCTATCCCCTTAGACTTCGATTTTTGCTGCATTTTGAATGTTTTCACCTTTAAGACTGATGTTACATGCGTGTCGCTAGCCACGCCCCTGTAGCAGTCGTCCAATCAGGACATGTTATTTGCGTATGGAAATATACAGATCTGATTCTATGTACAGCTTTTGCCATAGTCAAAATTGTCTGTGTTCATATGCCATTTCCAAACCTAACCTACTTGATATTCACAAAATCAATAGATCTATTTCTTGCATGAATATCGATCGCATCAACACTTTCCTTAAACGCATTTTCACGCATGTGCAAACAGAGTAGACATAGCTTAGACGGCTCGTAAAGGAACCGTCTGATCAGGGTCTGCTCTGTTTGCTAAAGGAAATTGATATATCCGTTTCTTTACTTTCTAAGATAGCTACAATGCCCAACTTTACATATTGCAGTATAACTATTTTGTCCATAAATATTCAGGAGGTATTGGAATTTGTTATATACAGTAAAACCTCTTTATAACGGCCACTAAATTACATCAAGTATTTTGTGTTATATGCAGGCGACTGCTAAAAGCAAGGTGAAAGTAAAACAGAACACTCCTATAGGACCGTTCTGTTTTACTTTTACCTTGCTTTAAGCAACCACCTGCCCTAAATACCAACTAATTTGCACAAATTAGTGACCGTTATAGAGAGGTTTTACTGTATATAGAAACGGGTAAGGGCTATGAAAGCAGTATGCAGACGAAACTTTAGCAGACGACAACTTCCTCCATTTCAACCGTCCAAATGCGGAAAGCACAAACGGCATAGACTCAGATACAAGGAATCCGAAAGAAGCCCTCTCAACAAAGTCTGCACTGTTTGCCATTCAAATCATCTGGAAAAACATTGAAATGAAAAATATTGTCAAACAGTGACGGACTAGATCTATTACAGATACGTTAAATATGGTTAAATGCTGGTTCACTGAATGCTGTGTAGAGGAGGATTCACTGAAGTGGAACACTTGTGTTGTGGTCTGTCGTGCACATGTGAACATCTCACACGGACACGCATGCGTACCAGTATACATACTGTATGTTGTTATTCTAACTGACTTTTTAAAATAGTTTGCATTAGAGTCGCTTCTGTGAACAACATGGCCACCGGCAGCATAAAATCCAGGCCGAAGTTATTGCGGCGGTCCTCGGTACGTTAGCCTACTCATTTTTACGCCTTTGCAAACAGAGCAAACCAAGATCAGACAGCCCTTAGGTACAGGAGCTGTCTGAATAGGGTCTTTTCTGTTTGTTTGTTTGTTTACGGAATGGCATTGATCTGATTCTACAGTTTCTGTCATGACGAAAAAATCATGTGTTCATATGTCATTATAAAACATATTGTGAATAAAATTATATGTATTTTTTACATGAATATTCTTACAGGAAGTGGTAATTTACTGATAAGATGCACTATGATATCTACAGTAAAACCCCTCTAATGCGACCACTTAATGAATAAACAGTTGTGTTTTTATAAGCAGGTGGTTGCTTAATGCAGGGCAAACGTAATATAGAAAGCTCCTCTTTGAGCTTTCTGTATTACTTTTGTCCTGCATTAAGCTATCACCTGCCCCAGCACCCAGAATTATACCTATTTTAGGTGGTCGCATTAGCGTGGTTTTACTGTATTATCATTGTGACATGCACACACAGTTTATCATATCCAAGCAACGAAATTTAGCACGGAAACGGTGCAGAAATGAGATTGTCCGTTGGAACCAGGTCTTCCGTCTGACTGTTCGTCCGTCCGTCCGTTCGAAGACTTTCTACAGTATCATTATAGCGTAACGTTTTTTTTTCACTTATACCAATATTTAAATTTACCTAGTTTTAAATGGTCTATCTTTGGAGTAAAGGGTAAAATTCCGATATGGTGCATTTTTAGCTCGTCTGTTTTTGGAAGAAAAAAATACGAGCTATTGTAACTCTGGCGCGTCCGCGTTTTATCGTCGTTGTCGTCTGGAAACGTTAACGCTGGTCATTACTTCTTTACTACTCGTGCGAATGATATGAAGCTTCACACACTTGCTAACTTGTAAGGGCTACACTGACCAAGGACCATGACTCTGTACGGCTTGTATAAAAGAAAAAAAATGCCCCTTTATGGACTCGGGGGGGGGGGGGGGGGATAAAGGCTTAAAATGTCTCAACAGACGAGCATTGGCAACCGCATGCACTGCTCTTATTTTTCTTCCTAGCAAATTCGAGCCTTTGAGAAACTACTGACTTAGCAAACTGCTTGTATCCGTATGAGATGCCGAGTTACTCGGCGTCTTATCTGGATCTGAGATGCCGAGTTACTCGGCGTCTTATCTTGATCTGAGCTGTTTGCAAACACCAGTCATTTCGCGGATTAAATATGGAGGGCATTGGTGCAACACTGTTGTAAGTATATTGTGATACAGCAGTAATGCGTTGAACCCCCGGTATTTTGCCATTGTATACATCTATAGGTTCAATTACACAGTGTACACTCCAAACCCTAATACATGTACTACAGGCTGTGCTAATCCGCTGTATATTTTAGACATTATAACCAATATATAAGACCAGTGTCTGCTCTGCTTGCTTATGAAATAAAAAAGTCTGATTCTACATTTTCTGTGAGATACATGTAGATTTTTTTCTTTCTCATAATGTCATTATAAATACTATTTAATAAATAGATCTACGCATGCTGTCATTAGTTCTTACATGAATACAAATCGAGGGCTTGGTGTAAAACTATTGTAACTCCTTCACAAAGTGAAGGAGTTACAATAGTTTTGCACCAAGCCCTCGAAATGAAGTAAAGAATTAAAGGCCTATCATAAATTGCGTGACGTTTATAAAAAATCAGACACACGGTTGACTGCGTTATCTCTTGTACGCAAAGTAAATTGTCGTCTGCAAGATTTGTTGTTTGCAAGATTTTGATTCTTTGAAATTATGTTTTCTTTCATATCACATACATACGCATACAGTGCGCCAGACAGTTTGGCTACTGATTAGACGCTACATTTCTCGGTGTTTCTGTATCCAAACTGCAAATTACGTCACACGTTACCCGTAGCTTACTTAAGATTTGTAATTAATCAGTCACACTAGATAAATTTTTAGTTCAAAGGTCACTAGTTAACGACCAGAGAAACACATTTGGGATATGTATACATAATTATGTTAATTAGACATATGTATGATTGGGAAACATCTCGTTTCGTTAAAAGTGGATTGATAATCTGTTTCGTTATTTTGCGTTTTCGGTATTCATATTTTTCACTCTAACTCTTTCGTCCTCTTAGGCGAATCCGTGATGACGTCTGCTAACAGTTTAGACACAGGGGAGACGTCGAGTAACTCGGGGTTTCCCCAGGACAGTTTAGACACAGGGGAGACGTCGAGTAACTCGGGGTTTCCCCAGGACCCCAACCATTGTTTGACACTGTTTATATTTTGGTAAAGAAATTAAAGAAAATGTCAATTTGAAATCTGAAACAGATGATAATCTTAGCAGGAAATTTAGTTGGTGTTTAAGTGTTAAAGTATAGTACATTGTACGTGTAATTGAATATACAATAGAACCTGTATTAAGCGGTCATTCATTTATTGAATATAAATGTCTTAAAGAGCAGGTGGTGGCTTAATGCATGGCAAAAGAAACGCAGAAAGCTCCTGTAGGAGCTTTCTGCATTACTTTTGACCTGCATTAAGCTACCACCTACCTTGCAAACACATAATGAGAACCCCTTTTTCATGGCCGTTTAAGTCAGGTTCGACTGTACTGCAATGTGTGTATTTGAAAGCCAGACTGTTAAAGTCAGTGAAGTATAACTTTAAAACATTCGTTAGAGAGAACAAGCAATGGATCAGAAGGTAACAGTATGGTGTGTTTTTTAAAACATATTTTATTTCCGTAACTTAAAATACGCATAGATATACGTAGTGTCTAAGGAGTACTGGAAGGAAAGCTGGGAGCTTTTAACTCATTTGTGCCCAGTGTTCCCTAAAAGGGGCGTAGGCGAACAGTGCAGACCCAGATCAGAGGGCTCCTGAAGGAGCCCTCTGATCAGGGTCTGCACTATTTGCTGAAGCTACCGATGCCAATGCGTTATTCCAACAAATATTTTGTTAGCTGTGCCCCCTTAACATGAAAAATGGACCATTCCACAATGACGTTTGGACGAGTTTTCTTCAAATAATGTGGGAATAAATGGGTTAAATTTCTCTATTCGGAATGTAATACTTCACAAAAGCAGTTGTTTAATATCTCGAATGATAAACCTTAGCGACAGTATTGTGTTCAGTCATGGAAAATAATACGCCATGGAGTCGGATATGTTCAGAGTATGACAAAAAAAATTGTGCATAGATGACTTTATAGAGGATCTTACATGAGTGTTCTTGAAAAGCTCGTTTTTTATCGTTTTAAAAAGACTCATTTAATAAATCCAATAATCATGAACACGAATGCAAGATCCTATTTATAACATTATTACATAACATACACAATTGTTATTTGCAGCCAATATTTCAGCAGTAACGTGGCTTGTTATAAATTCTCCTTACATATAGAAATGATGAATGAAATGTGTTATTAGGTTCGCTAGGTAACTGGGACAAAGTAGGTCCAAATTTTCCAATTTTTTTTTGACTTACTGTCATATCAACCAGGATCTAATTCAGACCTCTCTGGTATTCAATTTAACTGTGATAGTTTATGATACAATAATATAAATTGAGTAGACTCTACAGTAGAAACTGTCTTAAGCGGCCATCACAAAGAAGTCTAAATATGGGTATGTACAGCAGGTGGTAGCTTAATGCATATCAAAATTAATGCAGAAAGCTCCTCTTGGAACTTTCTGCATTACTTTTGCCCTGCATTAAGCTACCACCTGCTGTTTTTTAAGACGCATTTGTTCAATAAATGAGTGGCCACATAAGAAAGGTTCTACTGTATACAGGTACATATGGTCTGAATTCCTGATCTCATGCAACAGCAACATTGCTCATCCTATTATTGGTTATCAACTTAACCAGAGTCCATGCTTATAAAGCTTTTTAGTTGAGTCTGAGTTTGTTCTCAAGCTTTTGATTGGTCAGATTTGAGTTCTCAAGCTTTTGATTGGTCAGATTTGAGTTCTCAAGCTTTTGATTGGTCAGATTTGAGCCAAAGGCTCAAATCTGGCCAATCAAAAACTTGAGAACGAACTCAGACTCAACTAAAAGTTTTATAAGCATGGAACCAGGTCATATTTACAAAATAAACCATTATCACTGTCATGTTATAACTATAGCACGTCTTATGTACGGCCATAATAGTACAGTCAAGTTCTACTTTGGGTCAGAAACGTCGGGCGAGTAGTTCGATAGTGATATTTTACTGACTGCTACACAAATATAACTGAGTCTAGTTAAAGCGACCACATACTTTACATTAGAACTTGTCATAAGCGGCCATTCATTTATTGAGCATAGGAGTCGTAAAAAGCAAGTGGTTGCTTAGTGCAAGGCAAATATAATGCAGAAAGCACCTATAGGAGATTTCTGCATTACCTTTGAACTGCATTAAGCCACATTCTTCCTTGCAGACCCAATATTTTACCTCTTTTTGATGACCGCTTAAGATAGGTTCTGTTGTATTAACACACGGGTTGTTGTCGCTTAAAGCAGAGCAAAAGTAATGCAAAAACTCATGCATTGCTTTTATCCGGTCTTCAGCTACCACATGTTTTAGAAATCGAGAATTAGGTTTCTGTTGAGTGATATTAGTAGGGAGACTCTACTCTACTACATTTCACCATGTTAATGCTCTTTGATTCTCTAAGAATCCTTATCACATTTGGAAATGATATGGACGGTTATAGCATTTAGCAAAATCGAACACATCTGCTTTTGTAAAGATAATATAGACTGTATACAATTATGTTTAATGAGCATAAGATCATGGCCAATTTCGATTTTGAACAAACTCATTTAAATCCAACGTTAGGGCACATTCCCAAGCTTTCATCCTAGTTCCTTCTTTGCTATAAAGATCCTCCTCCTCAAATGTAGAGCTAAGTAACCGTTTCGGCGCAAAATTTCTAAATGTCGTCTGCAAACCACTTTTGTTAGATCATTTGGTAAACCAAGGAAAGGAGATAAATAAATGCAACTTTCAGAAGAATAAAGCACATATATAGAAAAAGTGTTTGAGACAATTGTGTGGTGCATTTTTGCGACATTGCCGGGGAAATGTTAATGCAGGCAAAAGTTTAGTTTTGAGTAAAATCGAACTAGTGGAGTTAAATAGAGTTATATACGCATTATTAACCGTTTGAATGGGGGATATCTATATATGTACATGTACTCTAATTTGAAAACAGTGTAGACCTAGATCATATGGCTTGTCTAGAGGAGCCCTCTCTATGATCAGGGTCTTCACTGTCATTCAAAAGCATCTAGCAACTTTAAGCCTTTCATCTTTGGATCCATTCCAGTCTGTAGCTTTAGAAAAGGATTCTTGGAAGCAGCCTACATCGGTAGACGATCTGGTCAAAACCCTGAACCTTGATCCCCACCCTGAAGGAGGCTATTTCCGTATAACATGGGAGTCTGAGCGGTGTTCTGTTATTGACTACCTCATGCCTGCCGGGACGTTCTCCGCATGGCACCGGATCAAACACTCCGAGGAGGTGTGGACACATCACAGCGGCGATCCCGTCATTATGCATATGATAGAGGACGGGGTGTACAGACGGACAGTCATGGGTATCGAGCGTTTCAATGTTGTTGTACCACCAAATGTATGGCAAGCTGCGGAGCCTGTGGGTGAAAATTACAGTCTAGTAGGTTGTATATGTACTCCGCCCTTTGTGTATTCTAACTGGGAAATGCCAACAAGAACAGAACTGATAAAAACATTTCCAGAGCATTCTGACGTCATCGAATGCTTGACAAAGGAGAATGAAATAACTGAAGAGAAACCTGAAGATGTGTTCTATGTTCCATAATGATTTTATGTTAAGAAAAAATACTATCTAAAATGTACACGGAGCCTTTAAATCATATTTATACAAAATTCCACGGCTTCATGAATTTTCATTAATCCTTGACACCACGAATATTCATGTCAGAAATACTGCCATCATGAAGTATATTGTTTTAATTATGACACATGAACACCGGAATGTTTGGCTATGACACAAACTGTAGAATCAGATCTATTTCATAAGCAAACAGGACATACCCTGATCAGACGGCTCATACAGCCTGTATTAAGCAACCACATGCCTTCCAGATCCATAATTAGACCTCTTTTTGATGGCCGTCTAAGACAGGCCCTACTTTACGTCTCTTATCTACAGATGAGGTACAAATTACTCTCCCAATTTGACCTGAGATTCGATTAAAACTCGACCTGTTTATCGTAATTTTTCGTAATCTTTGACAAAAATAGCAAAACAAAAGCCGATAATAATCATGTTCCACGAGGATCGTATTCTTATAGCGCCTTCTTATACCTTCGTAAATTTATCCGGATATTACCGACGATAATAAACGGAATATGTATCAGTCTCAGGTCAAATTGGGAGAATAACTTCTTGTACATTGTATGACCGTGTAAACTTTAAGGTGCAGTTGACATGTCAAGCCGATTGGTTCTTCATTCTTTAACGCATTCTCTCATATGCTATTTTCAGATCCAACTCTTTGAATAAATCTAATGAAATTGAACATTTTACTAGAGAAAAGAAAACGTTTAGAAAAGTGTACAGTTTTGAAACCATTACGAAAAAAGAGCATTTGTTCATATGCAGCAAATGCACTGATTATCTCAATGATGTCAAAGAGTGACTTTTACAGAGGCGTCAAAAACTCAATATGAGGGAACGGTTTAACCCATTCCCTCATACTGACGACTCTGTAAGTCACTTTGTGAAACCATTGTGATAAATAGAGCACTTGTTCCTATAGGAGCAAATCCTCTATTTATCACAATAGTTTCAAACTACAAAATTTTTGCTTTTCTCTAGTTAATGCTCCTTTTCGGTAGGTTTATTCAAAGAGGATTATCTAAAATAGCCTATGAGGTAATGGGTTAAACAACCCGGCATGAAATACTTTACTGTATGAGCAGATATTGAATGACAAACCATGCAGACCATGACCAGGGGGATTCCTTGGAAGTCCTCTGATTTTGGGGTTTTACTGTTTGAAAATGCCAGTACAGTCATTTCCGGTCGACATACAGAGCTACAAATAAATGTGAGTACTCAAGTACTAAACTCGTCATTTCTCCACCAAACCCTATCTTGTGACCACTCTTTAGAATCGTCTCAGTCACAGCATAGGGTCTGGTGGAGAAATAAAGATGTTACTCTTGAAAATGTTTTAATTTACGCGTCTTACCTGGACATCATTATAGATATAACCATTTCATAATGTACATGTATCATGTGTATCACGTCCACTTATGTAAATTAATAAAATACAATAACAATGCACATGGATCATGTAATACGTATTTACCGATAATGCAATAGATCCACTCCAAATTTAACAAGAGTGCCGTGATGACCCTGTATCGCTCACCTGGTTTGCTATGTTTTCTATATCAAAGATCTCACCATATTAATTTAAGAGATGTTTGAAGATTTCACTATATAAATTTATGTAAACTGACAAAACGGCAGAGTCACTTTTACCCTTGGACAAAATTTGAATAATCTTTGAGGAGGTCTACTAGATAATACTACAAAACAAATATCACAGATCAAAGCCTTTGGTTTTCAGACAAGAGGCTTTTTAGCTTACCTGAGCAAAGCTTAGGGTGAGCTGTTGGGAGACTTGAATGTCCGTTGTGCGTCGTGTGTCGTCAACAATTTGCTTGTTAACAGTCTAGTGGTCACAATTGTAGTCTAATCTTCATGAAACTTGGTCAGAATGAATGCCTTGATAAAATCACGCACGAGTTCGAAACTGGATCAAGTGGGGTTAAAAACTAGGTCAACAGGTCAAACAGTAGAGAAACCGTGTGAGCACTCTAGTGGTCATATTTTTGTCCAATCTTCATGAAACTTAGTCATAATGATTGTCTTGATAAAATTTCAAACGAGTTTGAAAGTGGGTTATGTGGGGTTGAAATCTAGGTCACTAGGTCAAATAGTAGAAAAACCTTGTGCACACTCTAGATGTCACATTTATAACCCCACTTGACCCACTTTCGAACTCGTCCGAGATTTTATCAAGATATTCATTTTGACCAAGTTTCATGAAGATTGGACTAAAATTGTGACCACTAGAGTGTTCACAAGGGTTTTCTACTGTTTGACCTAGTTTTTTACCCCACGTAACCAACTTTTCAAACTCCTCCGAGATTTTATCAAGACAATCATTCTGACTAAGTGACATGAAAATTGGGCTAAAAAATGTGACCTCTAGAGGGTTCACATGGTTTTCCTACTATTTGACCTAGTTTTTAACCCAACTTCACCCACTTCCGAACTCCTCCGAGATTTTATCAAGACATTGAATCATTCTCACCAAGTTTGATGAAGATTGGACTACAATTGTGACCACTAGAGTGTTCACAAGCAAATTGTTGACGACGGACGACGGACATTCAAGTCTCCCAAAAGCTGACCCTGAGCTTTGCTCAGGTGAGCTCAAAATCAACATACGAAGAATTTGTTTACACCAGAATTTTAACATTTCACAAAATTATTTATTTTTAAACCAAATAAAGTTACTGATAAAATGCTTCCTTGAGGGACACCCTCTTCCTGCTGTTCCATGTCAGAGTGTGTCGACCCAACTCGCACTTTAAAATTTCTGTCAGAAAGGATCCGAAATAAAAGTAGGTAGTCTACCTTTCAGACCTAGATCTTTCATAATCCCATATTTCCATGTTGTATCATAGGCTTTTTCCATATAAAATTATGAAGATTATTATTATTATACCACATTTATATAGCGCTCTTTTCACACTGGATATGTGCGTTCAATAGCGCTTCACATGGATGAAATCACTAACCGGAACTATCCGCATGATTATCTATCCAGACAATGAAAGATGTACACTATATATGAAATCACTAGCCGGAAGGAACTACATGATTTTCCATCCGGTCAGTGAAAGATATGCAAAAGATATACAATAGATATGAAATCACTATCCGCAAGGAATAGCATAAACTGTATACAGACAAGTTGACTGAAAGCCATGCTCATCAATATCACAAATTAGAATGATCTATATTAACCCTTCGCTTGCTATTCACGTCAATATACCTACCTGTAAATAGTGAATACCCAGATGAGACAGCTCCTACAGGAGCTGTCTCATCAGGGTCTGCACTATTTACAAGTTGATTGTGCAACCAGTGCACTCCACAGCAGTGATTGCACAACGAAATACTTATGCTCATCAATATCACAAATTAGAATAATCTATATTAACAAACTTGATACAGACAAGTTGACTGAAAGCCATGCTCATCAATATCATAAATTATCACATTACCTTTAGAGGTATGAAATTTACTGAAAGAAGCACAGCCGACTTTATTTTCATCTTTATAGACTCGGTATATATGGGAATATGGTCAGGATACTATGACTTAAGTTCTTAAAATTCGGATTGAAATTCTAGTGCATTAGTAGAAGACTTTATTTGAAGTCAAATGTAACAAAACATTAGGTTGTTTGATAGTCCATGGCGCAATGTTTGAAACTTTATGTTGCTAAACAGAATCCATTCTCAGATCTGCCTCGTAAATCGCCGATCTGAGACGGAGACCAATTGGCTTTATAGTATTAGGTTTCCTGTCATAAAGCATTTCGTCTTTGGATTCAAACATTATTTCATTAGCAGGATATGCCTTCACTTTAGTTACATAATTAAGAGCTAATTGCTCTCTTCGAATGTATAAAGATGGTTCATTTGCTTCTGCTAAAAGACTTGCGGTTGGTGAGGTTTTAAAAGCACCAAGTCCTTGATGGTGAATGGGGTCAAGTATCTTCAGGTAAGACTTTCTAGCTGACCCATATACAATACTTCCATCGTCCAGTTTTGAACAGATTAATGATCGGTAAAGGCGCAACAGCACTCTCCGATCAGCTCCCAAGTCAGTGTGAGCTAGAACTAGAAGAAGATTACGGGATTTAAGACATTTCGTTTTCAATTTTTAATATAGGATACAAATGTTAACTTGTCAAATATAAGTCCTAAAAATCTGACTTGATCAACCACGGGGATATGAATATTAGCTCCCAACCTCACACTTATTCCATCCCCACCCTAAAAGACAAACAGTGTAAATAAACGTATCCCCTCTCGGACTAATCTACAACAACCGCGATGGCAAATACAGTGGTAAAGTGCATATATAACGAAAACTGTATCCACCTAACGCTAGTGTACTCCATGATTGAGCTGCAAACACAGTAACTGTAGAAAAGTAATAAAGGGTATGAGAAAAACGAAATAGTACAGATATCCGACGTAATCCTTCCGTTTCCGGATTTACGAGAGGGTTGACAACGAAGCATGCAGTATGTTGTAGTACTATAGGATCATATCCCATTTTAATGATTTTTATACGCCCACCTAATAAAGGTGGTCGTATATTGGCGTGGCCCTGTCCGTCCGTCCGTCCGTTCGTCCGTCAACATTTTGTCTGTCCGCAGTTTTCTCGGAAAACTGTTTGACAGATATTAATGAAACTTCACACAAATGTTTAATGTATCAAGATCTGAAGCTCAGTTGATTCTGAGGTTCATTTGAATTTTCGTTTCAGAGTTATGGCTCTTGTCCTTAAAAATGCAAATAGTTTGTCCGCTGTTTTCAGGGAAAACTATATGAGAGATATCAATGAAACTTCACACAAATGTTTAATGCATCAAGATCTGAAGCTGAGTTGATTCTGAGGATCATTTGATTTGTCGTTTCAGAGTTATGGCCATTGTCCTTAAAAAATAATGCAAATACATGCAAATAGTCTGTCCGCAGTTTTCTCGGAAAACTATTTGAGAGATATTAATGAAACTTAACACAAATGTTTAATGCATCAAGATCTGAAGCTGAGTCGATTCTGAGGTTCATTTGATTTTTCGTTTCAGAGTTATGGCCCTTTTACTTAAAAAATAATGCAAATATATGTAAATAGTTTGTCCGCTGTTTTCTGGGAAAACTATTTGAAAGATATTAATGAAACTTCACACAAATGTTTAATGCATCAAGATCTGAAGCCGAGTCGATTCTGACGGTCGTTTGATTTGTCGTTTCAGAGTTATGGTCCTTTTACGTAAAAAATAATGCAAATATGTGACTGGCCACGCGAAAAGGGCCCTTCAGGGTGAAAACGTCATTTTGAGATATCTCGGCCACATGGAAGCAAAGGCAGAATTCCACAATGCCACGTCTATAAATGATGAAGAACAAGTGATCAATTTTATTCGCACATATGCAGATGTAAATAGGCTTCCGTTACCAGGCAGAATGCCGAAAATGAAATATTATACAGTGATGATGCTACCTAGTGATCGTAGTAAAAATAATATTTGGAGAGAGTATGTTAAGAGTTGTGGGGAGATTGGAATTAGAGCTGTGAGTCGTTCGAAGTTTAAGTCCTTGTGGAGAAAGTACTTGCCTGACATAGCTGTCATGCAAATTTCACCAGATCTGTGCGACACATGCCAGGGTAACAATAACTTGATCATGCAATCAGCTAATTGTAATAAGGACGAAAAATCTGCACGCCTGCGTCAGCAAGAACATCATCTAAAACTGGCCACAGAATATAGAGGTTATTACAAATCCCAGTGTAATGAGGCAAGCGATTATTGGAACTCACTAACAGAGAGTGAAAAGAAGGGAGATTTGGATGGGCCGATTCACATTTCCTTTGGCTATGCTCAGAATTTATTGTATCCCCATTCTCCACAACAAGTAGGACCCATGTATTTTAAAACTCCAAGAAAGTGTACTATTTTCGGAGTCTGTCGTGAACACATTCCACAGCAAATAAACTATTTGGCAAATGAAACCATTAGTTATTTAGACCATTACTTGAAAAATCATGTTAATAAGACAAAGTCGCTACAATTTCATTGTGGCAACTGCTCTGGCCAAAACAAAAACAATTTTCTGATGCAGTACATGTGTTGGAGAATCATGATCGGTCTCAGCGATGATATTGAAGTGTCCTTCATGCTGGCCTATCACACTATTTGGGCCTGACTGGTGTTTTGGATTAGTGAAACTGAAATACCGAAGAAGCTATATCTCTTCAATGGCTCAGTTGGCTGATGTGGTTCAGTCATCAACCACCAAAAACATAAACATTCCCCAGATGGTAAAAGATCGTTCAACAAATGAGATCGTGGTCAGTTCATACAACTGGAAGCAGTTCTTCAATGGCATATTCCAGTCGATTCCTAACATAAGTCAGTATCATCACTTCAGATTCACAAGAGAAAACTCAGGTTGTGTGTATGTTAGAGAATTTCCATCTTCTCCAGAAGTCTGTATCAGAATGCTGAAATGTGGAAAGGAAATCCCCAAACCACCAAACTACCCAGAAATTATCATCCCTCCTGGCCTGCCCATAGAGAGGGCTTGGCATTTGTATGAAAATGTGCGCAGGCATTGTGAAGAGCCCTACATGGACTTAACTTGTCCAAAACCCTTACTGCCAAAATTAGTGAAGGCAGAAACTGTTCAGAAGTGCACAGCTAACGAGCTAAAGAGAGCTTCTGAAAGTGACACTTCTCAGAGAACAAGAGGGCCAGAATGGCCCTGACATCGCTCACCAGGCAATCAGAGGAGAAGATGTTCAAAGTTTTCACTATATGTTTCTAGAGAAAACTAGCTACCCCTGGGGCGGGCCAATTTTGCTCCAAGGGGCATAATTTATACAACTTTTGTAGAGGACCTGAACATGATGCTATGTGCCAAATATGAAAGCTGAGAACCTTCCAGTTTCTGAGGAAAATATTTTCAAATTTGACACTATATGTTTCTATTGCGAACTGGCTACCCCTGGGGCGGGGCCAATTTTGACCCCGGGGGCATAATTTATATAACTCTTGTAGATGACCTGAACATGATGTTATGTGTCAATTATGAAAGCTGAGAACCTTCCAGTTTCTGAGGAGAAGATTTTCAAAGTTGTCACTATATGTTTCTATTGAGACATAGCTGCCCCTGGGGCGGGGCCAATTTTGACCCCTGGGGCATAATTTATATAACTTTTGTAGAGGACCTGAATATGATCCTATGTGCCAACTATGAAAGCTAAGAACCCTGTAGATTTAGAGGAGAAGATTTTCAAAGTTTTCACTATATGTTTCTATTGAAAACTGGCCACCCCTGGGGCGGGGTCAATTTTGACCCCAGGGACATAATGTATATAACTTTTGTAGAGGACCTGAACATGATGCTATGTGCCAAATATGAAAGCTGAGAACCTTTCAGTTTCAGAGAAGAATATATTCAAACTTTTACCATATATTTCTATTGAAAATTGGCTACCCCTGGGGCGGGGCCAATTTTGACCCCAGGGGCATAATTTATATAACTTTTGTAGACGACCTGAACATGATGCTATGTGTCAAACATGAAAGCTGAGAATTTTCCAGTTTCAGAGGAGAAGATTTTCAAAGTTTTCACTATATGTTTCTAGAGAAAACTAGCCACCCCTGGGGCGGGCCAATTTTGCTCCAAGGGGCATAATTTATACAACTTTTGTAGAGGACCTGAACATGATGCTATGTGCCAAATATGAAAGCTGAGAACCTTCCAGTTTCTGAGGAAAATATTTTCAAATTTGACACTATATGTTTCTATTGAAAACTGACCACCCCTGGGGCGGGTCCAATTTTGACCCCAGGGGCATAATTTATATAACTATTAAAATGATATAAATGAAACGTAAAAGAAATGTTTTAAGCAACAAAATCTGAAGCTGAGTTTATTTTAAGGTTCATTCAGTTTGTCTTTACAGAGTTATGGCCGTTGCACTTTTCAAAAATCTGCAAATATGAGGATATTTTTTATTTAACTTTTTTATTTAATAAGATATTCACTTCATTTTTTTAAAAAATAGTATCACCTTAATATGGAAATCAAGTTCTGAAGCACAGATTAGAAAATGTCAACACTTATAAGGCATGTTGAATCAGAGAAAGTTTGCAAGTGGGCGTATTATGTACCGTATGCGGTACTCTTGTTTAACATATGTGACGAACAAAGTGAGAAAATGGGATATGTCCAATAATTTTATGAAGTTTGTAAATCACATCACCATAAAATTCAGGATGTGAAATACCGTGTCGCAGAAGTGCCCTGAGATTACATTTGTACAATTTTTATGTAAGCATTCCATCAACACCATGTGCAGCTTCATTGGGTGATTCGGGCTCCTCGGACATGCTAACAGCACCACAGGCAATGATGGACACAGCAACAGTGCTGTCACTGACCGAAAAAGGTATGAATTGGAACGAATCTCAGACATTGTTGCTCATTGATTGTTACAAGGAATATGTAAACCTGGTGAACAGTGGCAGAATGAAGAAGAAAACTATGTGGGAAGCCATATATAGCAAATTCAAAGAGATGGGATATGGGTTTAGAGGTGAACAGATATGTGGAAGGTGGAAGTCGCTGGTGAGAGCATACAGGGATACTAAGGATACGAACAAAAAGTCAGGTAGTAACAGGAAACGTTTTGAATATGAAGGTCAGTTGGATGAATTATTTGCTAACAATCCAACAATTGAACCAGAGTGCACATTGTCTTCCAACTCAACTTCAGTGTCAAGACCCAGTCATTGAAAATTACCAGGACGACGACAGTTCATCATCTAGCAATCCAGAACCTCCAAAATAGAAGGTTTCACGGTCAAATGCCGGACAGCTTATTTCTCTTTTCAAGACATACCTTGAAGAGAAAAAGCAAAGAGACGATAAAGGATAAAGAAAGCAAAAGGCGTGAGCAAATGCACAATGAACGTGTGCAAACTATGAACACTTTGATAGCAGCTATCTCTGGTAACAGGGCCAATAATGAAAACAATCAGCTGAACTGTCATTCACTTGGAGGAGGTAAGCCGGATGCACAGAACTAACGTGGTATGTTTATAAGGAATTACATATTTTGTTTTCTTTCAAAATCTCATTGTGATGAACATAACTACATCTAATGAAATAATCATATTCTTTGTCGACTAAACATTTCAGTTGCTTTGATAGTGATATTTATTAATGGCCAATGGTTAAGGTGTCCGTCCACATGTCAACCCTGAGGCCACGGATTTGAGTCCAGCAAGCAGTAAAATCTTAGGCTATCTAAATCAATGTCAGTGCTTTTTCAACCAATCTTACAACCCCAGATTCAAATTTGTCTGAACTTGAGCTTTATTTATGTATTACATGTATAACTAGCTAACTAAATTCTCTATAAAGCTGTTGTAAATGAGTGCATGTATGGTAAAACCTGGTGCATATGCATTTATTACAGTCAGTCTGCTGTGTTGGAGTAGCGAAACAGGGTGCAGAAATGCACTGGTGCGTTTTTTATACAAAAAGCAGTTTTAATTGGTCAATAATTTTCTTAGAGAAAATACAAGGAACCCATGCATGGCATCGTTTAATTGTTAGCCAACCATAGCGCTCATTTAATCTTTTGCCAATCGCAGCGCTCCATGTGTGTCGTCCGTTGTATTACTACAATGTAAACAATGCCCGAAACTGCCGTCAGTTATAGCCTACTTCATTTTCTTTGGCATTTAAGGCTTATGTGATAAAAAAGAATATTATATTCGTGTTCATTACAAATTGCTTTTATGAAACGAGTTTACCATAATAATATGACACAAGCTATAGCAAGTGTCATATTCATTATTGTACAAATGAGTTTCACGAAAACAGTAAAATACAGGGAACCCATGCATGGCATCGTTTAATTGTTAGCCAACCATAGCGCTCATTTAATCTTTTGCCAATCGCAGCGCTCCATGTGTGTCGTCCGTTGTATTACTACAATGTAAATAAACAATGCCCGAAACTGCCGTCAGTTATAGCCTACTTCATTATAACCCCCCCCCCCCCCCACGAAGTTTTTTTTTTTTTTTTTTTTGGGGGGGGGTATACTGGAATCAGGTTGTCCGTCTGTCCGTCCGTCCGTGGACACAATTTTGTCCGGCCTTCTTCTTCTACAGTTTTGCTTCAATTTTGTTGAAAGTTCATGTATAGCCATATGACCATATAAACCTGTGCACCGCATATTTCCATTATGATCGGACAACTACTTCAGGAGTTATCTCCCCTTTTTAGTCCCCTACCAATGTTTGCCGGTTTTCTGGACTTTTAATGGAAGTGACTCGAGATATCAACTCTATATTTAGTACAAAGCTAAATCTAGATCAGTTACAGCTTATGTTACAATCTCAGTCCGGTTGAATAATTATTTCAAGAGTTATTGCCCTTGAACTTTAATTTTTTTTTCTTCAAATTTGGGATTTTCCAGACTTTTTTTGGAAGTGGTTGCAGATATTAAATTTATATTTGGCATAAAGCTAACTCTAGATGAATTACAGCTTAATTCCCAATCTCAGTCTGGCTGAATAAATTTTGACAGAGTTATGGCCCTTGAACTTTAATTTTTTGTCAAATTTTCAATCTTCCGGTCTTTCTTTGGAAGTGGTTAGAGATATTAACTTCATATTTGACATAGAGCTAAATCTAGATGAGGTACAGCTTAAGTTCAAATATGGGTCTGGTTGAATAATTTTTTGTCAGAGTTATTGTCCCTGAACTTAATGTTTTTCTGAAAAGGTACCTAGCTTTAGAACTTTGGATTTGACAAAAACCTCATGAAAGGGTCTTGTTTCTCTGAATTATTCTTTTTTTATTACATAAATTAGGTTGGGCATGTATTGTTTTTAAAACTCTTCATTTTTCTGTATGTACATATGTTCAGATTGATGATAGGTGTTCTGACAAGCAGACAGGTGGGGGTATTCGTTAGCCTTTGGCTTACATTTCTAGTTTTCTTTGGCATTTAAGGCTTATGTGATAAAAAAGAATATTATATTCGTGTTCATTACAAATTTGCTTTTATGAAACGGGTTTACCATAATAATATGACACAAGCTATAGCCAGTGTCATATTCATTATTGTACAAATGAGTTTCACGAAAACAGTTTGTAATGAACACGAATGGAAGATTCTTAAACATGTATGTTCTCTGCACAATAGGCACAGAAACAACATCAATAATCAACGCTGTTGTGATCCATGTACAAAGACTTACCAAACCAATTAACCCTTTCACTGTTCCATGTTTATTAAAAAACTCAATACCTACTGAATATTCATGGACACAATAGTTATCATGAAATATGGAAGGTCGAACATTGTAGCTAATTTAGAAAGTAAAGAATCAAATCTATGAAAATCCATAAACAAGATGTGTTTGTGAAACACTATGCCCCCTCAACATGATATTTGACCCTGAAGGATGACCTTGATATTGACATGTCACTCCTCAAACTGTGCAGCTTCATGGGGTACACATGCATACCAAATATCAAGTCTGTATCTCTAATGGTTCAAAAGTTATGGCCAATGTTAAAAGTTGGTGACCCATGACCATGAAGAATGACCTTGACCTTGACATGTCACCCCTCAAACTGTGCGGCTTCATGAGATACACATGTATACCAGTATCAAGGCTGTATATCTACTGGTTCAATGTTAATGACCTTTGACCTTCAAAGATGACCTTGACATGTCACCCCTCAAACTGTGCAGCCAAATGAGAAACACATATATACAAACTATCAAGTCTGTATCTTTACTGGTTCAAATGTTATGGCAAATGTTAAAGTCGGTGACCTTTGACCCTGAATGATGACCTTGACCGTGACATGTTGCCCCTCAAAATGTGCGGCTTAATGAGATACATATGCATGCCAAAGATCAAGTCTCTTTCTCACATACCTTCCCTTATCTCCGAGTTAGAACAGGTTAAGATTTCCTTATCTGTAACACGTGTAAGATCACTTTAGAACGTATGACGTCATATATGACGTCAAGCCATGGAAACCTATGTTTACATGTCATTTAAACGGCGAAAATACACTTTTTTGATATGTGAGAAAAAGAATCTGATGCTCGTCGTCTTTTAAGATCACATGTTCCTAAACTCACCAAGAAAATGTTATTAAGCTCGCCAAGGCTCGCTTAATGACATTTTCTAAGGCTCGTTTAGGAACATGTGATCTTAAAAGACAACTCGCAACAGATCCTCTATATCTGTACTGGCTCAAAAGTTATGACCAATGTTAAAGTTGCTGACAAACAAACAGACAAACAATTAAGAATATGTTCATAAGTTTCTGTATCTATAAACTTTGAGATGCAGTTCTTCTTATAGCCACACCCGTTGTCTGAACTTTAAAATATGTGCCCCGTCTTCGTCACTATCTGAAAACAGACACGTGTCACCCTGTTCTCTTCATTTCTTTCCTCAACTGTGTCTCCAGATAGTCCCTAGCACGTTGTTCAATGCCTATAGCAGGGTCCTCCTCCTCTGATACAGTTGACAATCCCGGGGCAGAATCAATCTCCACCACTTGCGAACCCCATGGTGTCGACACCGGTGAACAGATGTGCAGGGCATCTCTAACCCTCTCTTTCACTTCCTATAATTCAGTATGGGCCTTTGAACGAAGTCAACACAACATTCCAGGTACAGCAGAATATATTTATAGCCTCTGGTAAGGACTGTGCATTTTTCTAGAGTGATATTTTGCAGCCTGTCTTCATTACACCTCGGACAATGCAGATATAACAGAACTTCATATTTGACTTGTATATTAAGCTAATGACATTGAAAACTACTATACATGTATATACTCCTGACAAATGTCATGATCATGTTCGTAAAAATATTATAATTTCAATATTTAATTGTTAGTTTTGCACCGAAAAAAGAATAGATATTCATCAAAAGTCGTCAGCTATCATCGGATGCCTTTAACTACAAATAAAAGCATTGTCATTGTCATAAATTTCCATTGAGTGCATATGCATTCTTTTTGTATTAAATACATTTCATATTTTAGGCTGACGAGTCAGTGGTGGGGTACTTACACGATGAGATGACACGCTTGTTGCCGAAGTTTCTTGGAAAACTCGTTACTACCAAGGTAATCACTTCTGACATGAACATCACCAGTGTTCCCTACAGGGAAAAGGCCCATCAACATCCGGAGGCAAATATTGCCGTTGGAATGGGGACAAGAACATATCGCCATGATAACCATTACCTTCCTGCTGACACAATTCAGCAGTTCTTTCGGTGTTTTTGTTTACTGATAATAATTTCTCAAAACTATTCAGAATGAATTTCTAAACAATGAATATCAAACATTTTATTTTGTAGGTATAATAATATTATACAGGGTGTCCCAAAAAATCGGAACCCAGGATCAAATGTGTGTTCGGACACATTAAAATATAAATATTTATTGTTGTAGATAAGCCATTTGTGCATGTCTGCCACATAACAATATGCATTGATTTTAAAGATATGAGTTTTTAACGAGTGAGTGAGTGAGTTGGGTTTTACGGCAATGTGACACAAAATAGATCATATAGCGCCGATGAATAATGAGATGACATGATGATGACGGATGATATCAGGAAGATGATTTCGGCTAATCTCATTCGCTGCAAAGCAGTGCATGGGATCAAAACCACCGACCTGCCTTCCATTTAGTTCTTGGCAGAGGGGATAATCTCCGTCAAGTAAACAAAGACATCCCCTGTGACATTTAAGCCCCAGAACCACGACATGGTAGGAAAGTCTCTGGGGATATCAGGAAGATGATTTCGGCTAATCTCATTCGCTGCAAAGCAGTGCATGGGATCAAAACCACCGATCTGCCTTCCTTGTAGTTCTTGGCAGAGGGGATAATCTCCGTCAAATAAACAGAAACATTCCCTGTGACAATTAGGCCCCAGAACCACGGCAAGGTAGGAAGGTCTCTGGGGAGTGAAAAAGTTGTTCGCTTAATGACAAAAGGTAGCAAGCCAGGATATTTCAAATGGTCAGCAAGAGATGATGTTCAGATGGTTGAAAAGAGATACATTTTATTGTGTGGTTTTATTCCAGACTGTATTAACTCTGGAAGAATGTGGAAACTTCAGAACTACTCTTTCATTGACAAAATGTACACTCGCTATGCTAAACTGTACTTTTAGATTGTGAAGTGACTCGTATGCAAGATATTCAGAGACTTTTAACCCTTTATCCCATAAATATGCCATTCTACATCTTTGAAAATAGAGTAAACCCGTATCGAATGGCTCCTATAGGATTAATCTGATCAGGGTCTACTCTGCTCATAATAAAATGTAGATCTGATTTTACAGTTTATGCAGTGGCCAAACTCTTACATGTTCAAGTCATCATAGAAATTAATATAATAAATATTCATGATGTCATTATTTCTTACATAAAAATTAATGGAGTAATGGATTAAAATAGTAAGTGAAGAAATATAATGTAGATCAGTGTTGCTATAATGTAATTAATAAAAATCAGTTAACCCTTTCCCTCATATAAAAGCAGGAAACACCACATACAGAACAAACAGCCGCCCGAACAGCAACACAAGAAAACAGCAAATGTACATAACTATAAATTCTGAAGGGGAGGTGATCCCCCGAAAGCAAACATTGCAACACAAAAAGAGAAAATTGCACACTCGGTTTTATTGTCTGTTCATGAGCAGTAATTGAAAGTGCAACACTGCTCAAAAACATTGAGACGCACAAAGACAAAATAAACATACAATAGGGGAAGATGGAAGTACCGCCTTGTAACGGTCAGTGACAAAAGTCACTGGGGGGTTAAACCGGTTTATGGGCGCCCAACCTCGCACTTATTCCATCCCCACCCTAAAAGACAAACGGTGTAAATAAACGTATCCCCTCTCCGACTAATCTACAACAACCGCGACGTCAAATACAGTGGTAAAGTGCATGTATAACGAAAAAATTTAAGTGAAAATACTGTATCCACCTATCGCTAGTGTACTCAATGATTGAGCTGGAAACAAAGTAACTGTAGAAAAGTAATAAAGGGTACGACAAAAACGAAATAGTACCGATATCCGACGTCCTCCATCCGTTTCTGGATTTTGTCCATAAATATTCAGTAGGTATTAAAATTTGGAATAAATATAGATAATAGAACAGGGAAAGGGTTAAGTATAAGAAACTGATAAAATATATGTAACAGATATGTAAATACCAGGTTTTTTCTCTCTTAATTGGGAAGGAGCCTTAGCCTGCTGATTTTGGGAAGAATTATCGCTAAAATTGCTGATTTGGGAAACAAAAAAGCTTGTGTAAGTTTGGAGTTTTGGGAAAACTGCATGATTTTAAATAAATTTCAATTGGGAAGGGACCTATTACAGGCCTCTGTTATAGAAGGTGAAAAACCCCTGAATACATGTACATATTGTATTAAATTATTACTTAAAATGAGCTTGTAAGCTCAGGAGTATGACTGGATTTTAAACATCAAAGGTCCAGATGATATGCATAAATTTAAACATTTTCAAGGATAACTCCTTACATGTATTTCTCCAGCAAACTATGCTGTGGCCACTTTTTAGAACTGCCCCTTTGAGACAGTTTGAGACTCTTGACACAGCTGACAGCATAGGGTTTTGTGGAGTAATGATTTTAGTATTTGAGTAAACGCCTTTATTATGTAGATCTAGCTCTGAAAGATGTTCTAAGATATTTTAAAATCCTTCAACTTCAACTTTTTTTCTGCCAAAAATCGTTACCGATTACTTGAGGCAGGCGCTTGTCAGGAGACAGCTGTTAGTCTGCAAGATGTTATATGCATTTTTAAGAAAGCAAAACAGTTATAAATAAAAATATCTACAGTGCTAATAAATAAAAATATCTACAGTGCTTATAATAAAAATAACTAGAACTGTAAGCCACAGGCTAACGAATACCACAACCTGTCTGCTAAATGTCAGAACTTTTACCCAATATTGTCAATTCCAAAAAGGGAGATAAGTCTGTTAAAATCCATAGAGGTTTTATGGCTACTGCCAGACAATGTCGCCCAATAAGTTCAAGCAGCTTTGTTTATTTTTGTGAAGTGTCAACTCAAAAGTTCTAACAAATACATTTTGTAGGTACCTTTTCAGAAAAACATTAAGTTCTAGGACCATAACTCAAAAGAGAAAAATGCAGACTCGGTTTTATTGAGTCTGTTCATGAACAGTAACTGAAAGTGCAACACTGCTCATGCCCCTAGCACCGGTTTAAGCGGTATTCAATTTTCAGAACAAGAAGTACTGAAATTCATGATCTCGAAGGATCAGAAGGTATTACAACACTGAGTTAATATCTCAAACCTCTTCCAAAGTAAGACTGGAAAATTGAAAATTTGATAAAAAAAATTTCAAGGGCCATAACTCTGGCAAAAATTATTCAACCAGGCTGAGATTGGGAATTAAGCTGTAAATCATCTAGATTTAGCTTTATGCCAAAAATAAAGTTAATATCTCCAACCACTTCCAAAAAAGTCTGGAAAATTCAAAATTTGAAGAAAAAAAATTAAAGTTCAAGGGCAGTAACTTTGGAAATAATTATTCAACCAGACTGAGATTGGAACATAGGCTGTAACTTATCTAGATTTAGCTTTGTACTAAATATAGAGTTGATATCTGCAGTCACTTCCATAAAAAGTCCAGAAAACATTGGTAGGGGACTAAAAGGGGAGATAACTCCTGAAATAATGGTCCGATTATAATGGAAATATGCGGTGCACAGGTTTATATGGTCATATGGCTATACATGAAGTTTCAACAAAATTGAAGCAAAACTGTAGAAGAAGGCCGGACAAAATTGTGTCCATGGACGGGACAGACAGACGGACAACCTGGTTCCAGTATACATTCTGAAGGGAGGTGATCCCCTGAGAGCAAAAATTGCGACACAAAAAGAGAAAATTGCAGACTCGGGTTTATTGAGTCTGTTCATGAACAGTAATTGAAAGTGCAACACTGCTCACGCCCCCCTAGCACCGGCTTAAGCGGTATTCAATTTTCAGAACAAGAAGTACTTAAATTCATGATCTCAAAGGATCAGAAGGTATAACAACATTGAGAATGAAGTACGGGCGACGTTTTACGGCCGCCACACAAGCACTTAACACCTGCTGTTGTGAAGATTATAAATTCTGAAGGGAGGTGATCCCCTGAGAGCAAAAATTGCAACACAAAAAGAGAAAATTTCAGACTCGGTTTTATTGAGTCTGTTCATGAACAGTAATTGAAAGTGCAACATTGCTTACGGGGCCCTAGCACCGGCTTAAGCGGTATTCAATTTTCAAAACAAGAAGTACTGAAATTCATGATCTCAAAGGATCAGAAGGTATAACACTGAGAATGAAGTACGGGGCGACGTTTTACGGCCGCCACACAAGCACTCAACACCTACTGTTGTGAAGATTATAAATTCTTAAGGGAGGTGATTGCAACACAAAAAGAGAAAATTGCAGACTCGGTTTTATTGAGTCTGTTCATGAACAGTAATTGAAAGTGCAACACTGCTCACGCCCCTAGCACCGGCTGAAGCGGTATTCAATTTTCAGAACAAGAAGTACTGAAATTCATGATCTCAAAGGATCAGAAGGTATAACAACACTGAGAATGAAGTACGGGGCGACGTTTTACGGCCGCCACAAAAGCACTTAACACCTGCTGTTGTGAAGATTATAAATTCTGAAGGAAGGTGATCCCCTGAGAGCAAATATTGCAACAAACCCAAACAACTTCGTTGCGGGGGGTTATAAAAACACGATTCCAATTGGTTTACGGGTAGTATGAGTCAGGCCTGTCAGCAAATATTTGTATGCTGGAACTTGACTGAATGTGCATTGGTAGACTGTTCCAAACCTTGATAGTCCTTGGGAAGAGCGATTTGGTTTTTACGGCACTACGACACTGAATAGGTCATATAGCGCCAATGAGAACATGATGATGTGGGATGATATCGGGAAGATGATTTCGGCTAATCTCATTCCTTGGGAAGAAGGAGTTGGAGTGGTACTTTGTTTTCGAAAATGGAATTAGGTAATGCAAATTTTTAGTTGGGTTCAAGTGGTGATGGATAACAAGCACGGGGTTATTTCTTATTTTATAGAGCATTTGGAGGGATGCGAGGTTTCTTCTGGCTTCTAAGGTTTTCCAGTTAAGAGTTCTGATCATATTTGAGGCACTGCTAGCATAATTGTAATCATTCAGGATGCAACGTGCTGCAGATCTCTGGATATTTCAATTTTATTCATCAGGTATTTTTGCCATGGGCACCAGACTGGAACAGTATTCGAATTGAGGTCGGACGTATGTTTTATAGGCAGTTTCCTTTACTTTTTGATTTTGGATTTTAACATTTCTTTTTATGAAGCGTAAGGTATTGTTTGCTTTTCAATTTGCGGTGATGTTCTGGATATGGGAGGCCCAGTTAAGATCCCTGCTTATGGTGATTCCTAAATATTTTGACTGATCTGAAGTTTTTAGTTCTTTGCCATGTAGTTTGTAGGGGAAAATAATTGGGTTTCTCTTTCTGACATTTGTCAGGGTTAAATTCCATTGCCCAATCAAGTTCCCAAGATTCCAGTGTGTTTAGGTCATTTTGTAGATTTTCTGCAGATTGTTCTTCTTTTTGTTTTGGGGGGGGGGGAGTATTGGTCTCAGGTTGTCTGTCCGTGGGTACAATTTTGTCCGGCTTCTTCTACAGTTTTGCTTCAATTTTGTTGAAACTTCATGTATAGCCATATGACCATACAAACCTGTGCACCGCATATTTCCATTATGTTCGGACCATTACTTCAGGAGTTATCTCCCCCTTTTAGTCCCCTACCAGTGTTTTTCGGTTTTCTGGACTTTTAATGGAACTGACTGGAGATATCAACTATATTTAGTACAAAGCTAAATCTAGATAAGTTACAGCTTATGTTCCAATCTCAGTCCGGTTGAATAATTATTTCCAGAGTTATTGCCCTTGAACTTCATTTTTTTTCTTCAAATTTTGAATTTTCTAGACTTTTTTGGAAGTGGTTGGAGATTTTAACTTTATTTTTGGCATAAAGCTAAATCTAGATGATTTACAGCCAGAGTTATGGCCCTTGAACTTAATAAAAAATTTTATCAAATTTTCAATTATCCGATCTTTCTTTGGAAGTGCTTGGTGATATTAACTTTATTTTTGACATAAATCTAAATCTAGATGAGTTGTTGCAGCTTAAGGTCGAATATCGGTCTGGTTGAATAATTTTTGCCAGACTTATGGTCCTTGAACTTGTTGTAGTAACATTTCTTGTAATTCCGCTATAAAATCTACAGTTAATGGTAGAACATTAAATGTCAAGATAAACATCCTTCTGTTTGACATCGGTTTCTATCCCCTTCTCCTGTATTACCGTTCCCCTTAGCAAAACATCTATCATAAAAACAATTAAATTAAATGTAATAAGGAGCTTTCTTGGAGGAATATTGAGAAAAAATATTTTTCTAACTGAAATTAACACTTAAAAAACAAATAACTCAACATTTGAACGAAATGTCGGTTCTTTTAACTCACCCCTATGCTGCCAATGCAGCCGCCATGTTTCCTATATTCCCATTCCTATGCGTCGACATAAAATTCCAAAGAGTTTTTGTTGTCTTTTTTCCAAAGAGTTTCTCTTGAAAGTAGTCCGTCACTAATAATTTACCCCGTCCCTTCCGGTGTCCTAGACTCAGACCTTTTTGGAGGGAAAAAATGTAAATGTCTGACTCAAATTTTAAATTGTTTTCTTCTAATGAAACAGCTATAAAATATATTGAAGACAGGGAAATAGCTGAAGGAAACAGATGTCTTGGTGTCTAGAACCAAAAATTGCAAAACAAATCGTAAGTGCCAAAATAATACTGTAGCGTTACAGTTTGTCTTTCTAAATGGGGTCACGTGCTACTAAACAGAGTCCTTCCATGTTTCATTTTTGTAATGTCATGGATTTTGGCGGAAGTTTTAGCCAACTTTTGCATGCAATTGCAACCGTTTGTATTAATAATGATGTAGAAATATATATGGAACCATATTTTACATGAAATTCCCTAGCAGTTTGTTTAAAAATCGACTCAAAATAAAATATCGACATTTCGCCAGACTGCAGTCTGAAAAAAACGAAATAATAATATGTCATACAATACATATCAAGTGCATACTGCTTTTATATTTATGATAAAATCACTTATTAATATAAGCAGAATGTTTTCTGATAAAATTCAGGGTATTCTAATACTAATAGGGCTTTCAATACTTGACCAGACACCACCCGACTTACGTCAGCCATTACCGTGTCACCGGGATAATATTTGCAGGGTGTTTTCAAGCTATTATAGGCTATTTTATTAAGGATTTTACCTGTTACAGCTGCAAACATACTAAATAATGTTATTTATCAGCATTATAATCATGACAATGCACCTAATCGTCTTAAAAAGCCCCCAGACTCTACCAGACTGTACCAGACTCTGTTTAGTATCACCGATCTAAATGTTCACATTTTATTCCCACAAAGTTTGCTTTGGTGGCATATAGTGATATAACTGTCCCCGTGTGTGTGTGCGGCCTGTGAGCTTTGTCACTAATCCCACGGGTATAGAAAATGAAAGTAGAGCTGATACCTTTATAGTACTTATTTATAATAGTCAATGTTTCCATTTGCTGTATAGGCAGCTCTGATCAAAGAAATAGATTATAGTAGAGATCTTTCCTCTATCAAGTTCCACATTGTTTGCATTAGGTATTTTAAGTTATTTGTTTTAGTTATTTGTTTACTTAATTGTATATCAGCTTAAGACAGTTCTTTTGTTTTAGTTATTTGTTTACTTAATGGTATATCAGCTTAAGACAGTTCTGTTTGGTTTCAATGAAGAGGCTTACATTGTTTTAAGTGTGTAAGTCACTGATTTTTTATTGAACATGATTGGTCCAGTGATGCTGATATACCAGAAGTATGTTCTCAGTTTATATTCCAGCTCCAGTGTGCAACTATTCAAATCTTTGTTGGTAAGTATTACATGTGCTTGTATGAAATTTGGATGTTTCTGTGAGAACAGGTTTAACCCTTTCCCTATTCTATGTTTTTCTCAAATTTCAATATCTACTGAATATTCATGGGCAAAATAGTGATGGAACAATGTAGACATTTTAGAAAGCAAAGAAACAGATCTATCAAATTCTGTTAGCAAACAGAGCAGGCCCTGATCAGACGGCTCCTCTAGGAGCCGTCTGATCTGGGTCTTCTCTGTTTGCAAATGCGTGAAAACCCGTTTATATGAGGGAAAGGGTTATAGTCCCTGAACGCCCTGAGATCGAAAAAGGGCACGTTGGTGTTTTTGATAGTATGGCCATCCATTTGAAAGAAACTGGTATTAAAAACCAGTTCAAACGTAAGCATTTTTGTTAAATTACATGGTTTTTTTATTTAAATTGATGAAAACTAAAGTAGTTTTAAATTTAGAGACTATGACATCACGGGAAATCTTTACAACATATCACGTGATCTCGGGCTCTTTTTCAAAACAATTATGGCGTAGCTCAACCGTGGTCTTCCACACGACGCCATTACATTGTTTGGTATCAAGCCATGCACGCGAGAAACAATTCACTAGGCTTTGTTTGTAGCAGATATTTATATTATTTTTTGAAGATGTTTAACAAAAATAGAGCGCGATATATTTTAGTACATTTATTGTTGCTTTTCAACAGGAAATGATCAAATAAAAAACAGTACTGTTCTAGTCACAGTAATGGTATAATGAGCGTCGCATTCACCACATATATTTGTTTTATGGAAAGGCATTCATTAAAGGACTTTAAGTTTCAGTTCATATAATAATATTAATATCTTTAGCTCACGAACATGAGCTATCATAACAACTTTTTGTCTATCAGGGTATTTGCTGACATCTCCTAAACACCCTTACGGATTTTGGCCAAATTTCACTGTTGTTCAAGATACAAGTTAAACCTTTTAAGAATTATTTACTCCTGTCAAGGTAATTATACAATTCATCCAATATTAAAGATGAGTAAAGGAATCTCTGGACAGTTGTAAGATATATTATTCCTGACTGCATTTTGACAAAATTCATTTGAGAAATGGTGAAACATTTTTGTGCTTATAAGAATAGGTATGAATGATTCAATTATATATCTACACTGTAATTGTATCAGTATGCATGTTTGCTTCTATAATGTGTCATATATTTATACATGTCAACCTAAATTTAATATAGATTTAAAAATGGTATTAAAAAAATGCTCCACTGCATAACATGATCATATTGGCTAAAATGGACTATTAAGGTATATAGTAGTGGTCTTTTCCCTACCTCTGTCCGTGTGTCAGGGCGTCTGCGAGTCTTTGAGTGATATCTCATTTTTGAGTTTTTCATTGAAACTTTGTGCAAATATTTAGTATCACAAAAAATGTGGGCCTGTAAGACATTGACCATAGAAAACCGTAATGATAACGGTGCATTTTCTGTGTTCTGACTCTTATCCATATTTTCCCATTAGAGGGTCAGGCTTATTTAAATGATGTGCCTGGCAACATGTTTTTTTGAACAGGAATTTAAACCTAAAAGTATATCATTTGTCTCCCCTTTTCAGGTCTGTCGTCCATCTACTTCCTGTTTGCCGACACTTTGATTGAATTTTGTTGATTGTTTAATGACAAAAAAATCCGTCAAAGATGTTTTCGCTTGTGTAACCTGCAATGATTTGATATTTTGTCTGAAGCATAATCATAGTGAGTTGTACTGTGTCTCCCTTTTTCAGTTCTGTTGTTCATCTACTTCCTGTTTGCCGGCGGGGGCATCTGTGTCCCATTGACACATTTTCTTTTATTCAATAAAACTTTGTGTATATGTTTACAGGGTGCATCCCTGGAAAATTCATGGGAAATCAACTTTTCTTGTAAAATGATGTAATTTTATAATTAGTCAATTTATCATGCAAATATCATGCAAATTCCTGAAATGACCCTGACTAGGGCCCTCTCTGACTCGGTGTTCTAGTTTGCTGCGGATATCAAATCAGTGAATTTGCTTGTTCCAGTTTTTTCTCTTTGGTCCAGTCTTGTCCCTTCCAAATCGGTACCGTGTTTTCCATACCAAAATGTATTGAAAGTGTCTAGCCCTACATCTCATATGTATTGAGTAGCATTATATTGAGTTCCCCTATGAAGACTGTTCAATGTCCACTAGGGGTCAGTATTGTCACTACCTCAGATGTACCAATGTCCATACCAATCAAAACTCTGAAGGTCTGTAGCTCTTATATCTGGTTTGTGACACTATCAAGAGATCCTGTATCAAATGTAAATAATGCCATGTTTTGCAGTAGAGGTACCATACATGAAATGTATACTTTAAACTTTCTACTTTAAACTTTCTCTTGAACCACAGGGTCTTTAGCTAGCTGATTATTTTCGGACCAAGTACACTGTCCTTTATTTATTCATTTGACTCATATGAAGTGTACCACTAAATAATTATATGTGTAAATTAAATAATTTGCAACAATATCTTTTTTTCAACCGAACTTTATGTTGTGACCACTTTTTTAGAAATCTATTTAAAAGATGATTTTAAAAAGTGGTCACAATGTAGGATTTGGTGTAGAAATGATGATTTTAGTATTTGAATACTAACTAACCTATTGCACTTATATAATGTGTCTAGATTTACACTGGACACAAAAAGACCATATTCCAAGCTTTTATGTATTCAATATGGCTATGTAGTATGTGCATCTGACCTGTCAGTTATTCAGGGCAGGAAAATGAATAATAATGTTTGCCACAGAAAGGGCCAACTAATGCATGTGTTTGGCAACACATGTGGACACACACTAACAAATTTATATATTATAGACTACTCAAAACCAAATTTTATGTTTTCAGTAAAACAAAACAATACTCAAGAAAGTCCTACTGTCTCTTGATTTTGTTGAATAAGTTACACATAATAATTTACACAAGTTGTAAATTTACAATATATTTACCTTTATAGTATTAACACTGCAAATAAATGAATATTTCATTTAATGTATAGAAGAGTTAAACATTTACTGTCAGTTTGTGTTCAGATGTACTGTACAGGTAAGTAAATTAATTAGTATATTTTAATTGCAAATATGACTGTTGCTTTTTATGATTTAGGAGTTGAATCCCTGGAAAACTGGAGAATTCATTTTGAAGATCTTAGAGATGTCCCTATCTCTTATGATGGAGTACCTTTCATAATAGTAGGGACAGAACTAAAAGAATGTCACTATGGTAAGCAGGACAAATAGCGGTCACAATAGCTCATCCTGAGCCTTTGGCTCAGGTGAGCTAACAAAGGGATTTACAGCTTAAATACATTTATCTGTTACCACCACGTGCATCCCTAAGCAATTAGTGTTCATCTTTAACAATAATAAATGGGATTAACACCTTTAACCCTTTCCCTCATATAAACGTGTTTTCACGCATTCGCAATCAGCTAGGGTAGACACAGATCAGACGACTCCTTTAGGAGCCGTCTGATCAGGGTCTGCTCTGTTTTCTAATGGAATTTGAAAGATATTTTCCTTTAGTTTTTGAAATGGCCTTCCATATTTAATTATAACTATTTTGTCCTTGAATATTCGGTATGTATTGAAAAAAGCATAGCACAGGGAGAGAGTTAACTTGTAACTTAGAAGTAAGTACCTTACGTTTACCGCCACATGCATAACATACCAATTAGTATGTGTAGCAAAAAACAATATGTTCATTGTTCGGTTAGATTAAAGGCACATATACATTACTAATTGGCGTGTACACGTGTCTTAGAAAAGTGTTAATTGTTCTGTTACATTATATGCAGAAATGGAAATTTTCCTCATCACAGGTTTCTCGAACATTATACTTTGTGATAAAAAAGTAATAAAAGTATCAATAAAACATTTCATTATTAAAAAGATATATATTAGAAGCCTTTTTTATTCGTGGGGCCGGTTTGACCAGCCAAAATATAATAAGGAGGCCGGTTTGACCAAATTGAGGTCCGGTTTGACTTTTTGGAGGCCGGTTTGACTTGGGGCCGGTTTGACCCGTTTCCATGAGTAGATCTAAAACATTTAGACATTTTGTTGACATTACTTAAATATTATATACATGTAAAAATAGGTTTGATTATTATTCAGTAATACGCGCCTTTTGATGCTTTGCATCAATGATTTTCTTGTATGTTTATCTTTGAATGCGCATACTATGTAATATCAGCCATGTCGTCGTGTTGTATTAACAAGGCTGGTATGAAAACGTTGTAATAACAAACATCTAGGTATTTGCACCATTATTTTTGCTGTAAATCATAGGAAATAGGTTCTAGAGTAATATAGATCTACCATACTTAATCATACCATACTTTTAACACATGACAATCTCCCTGACGTCCATTTTTCTGGTCCGCGCGAGTCTGGTCGACTTTATCCGGGTCCGCGCACAGGCCGATTTTACCAAAAATGTCGGCGTAGAAATTCAGGGGAGCGTACGGTTTTCAACATATAGTCAGGGAGCCAATAGTGCCTACTGTGCCCCCCCCCCCCCCCCTTAGACTTTTTTCATGGGTACCAAAATGTTGAGAAAAGTGTCCTGAATCAGAATCGCGAATGTACTGAAACTTAAATTCTTTTAGGCTATGTGTATTTTAACCGTTTCCATGGCAACCCCCAGTTTTCGTAATGATGTTCCATACCTACAAATTCGCCCATATCACAGCCAGTTTTTGTCCTAAAACTATAAAACTGGTACCAAATGGAAGATAAGACATTGTGCTTTTATTTCTAACTGTTTTCCTAAATTACCCTATTTGCATACTCATGAATAGTAATGAGAACAGTAAAAATAGTAAAAAAATATATAGAAATAACGTACGTAAACCTTTCATTTTTTTATCCTACAAATATCAGAAAATAACTTCAAATGCAGTTTAACATGATGACCCCCCCCCCCCCCCCCCCCGGAAAACAAAATATCCAATTTGAGGATCATAGCCTTAATTTTAAGCACCATTTTCACCGTTTCCATGGCAACACTCTAGATAGGACATTGTGCTTTTATTTCCAGTTTTTTTATTACCTTATTTGCATACTCATGAATATTAATGAGAACATTAAAAATAGTAAAAACAATATAGAAATAACGTAAATAATGTAAACTATTCACTTTTTATCCTACAAATATCAGAAAACAATTTCAAATGCAGTTTAACCTGATGACAAAATCCTCAGAAAACAAAATATCAAATTAGAGGACCAAAAATTGAACTCTTAAGTAACATTTTAACTGTTTCCATAGTAACCATTCATTTCACTCTGTTCACACAGTTTTGTTAGTCGACACCTAACTGCAAAAATCTTACATATCAATGGAAGTTTTTGTGCTAACTGTATAAAACTGGTACCGAATTAAAGCTAAGCCAGTGTCCTTTGGTTTAAAAGACTATACTTAGGAATTACCTGATTTGCATATACATGAATATTAATGAGAATAATTAAAAAATAGAAAAAAATACAGAAATAACGTAAACCTCTCAATTTTTATCCTACCAATATCAGAAAACAACTTCAAATGTAGTTTAAATTGATGACAAAATACTCAGTAAGCTAATCATCTTAATTGATACCCAAACAATGAACTGTAAGTAAGATTTTAACGGTTTCCATGGTAACCGATCCTTTCACAAATTTTGGAAATTTGACATCCAACTGTAATACTCCGCTAGATCTCAATTATTTTTGATGAATCATGAAATCAATTGTTACAAGCATAGATATGAGGCATTGCTTTAATAGTAAATATTACTTTTCTGATATAAACTAACTTTGCATATGTATGAATATTTATGAGAACAGTAATAGATGTTGAAATTTTCGACAGACACCAGTCTTTCTCTTATAAAGCAAACACATATGGAAACTGGTTAGCTAAAAATTCTGAAGGGTGGTGATCCCCCGAAAGCAAAAATTGCAACACAAAAAGAGAAAATTGCAGACTCGGTTTTACTGAGTCTGTTCATGAGCAGTAATTGAAAGTGCAACACTGCTAACGCCCCCTAGCACCGGTATAAGCGGTATTCAATTTTCAGAACAAGAAGTACTGAAATTCATGAAGTTTACTATGATCACTGAATATCACCAAGATTATTAGATAAATAAATTTGGGACACATTATATATAGCACTGATGATGATATATCTGTTTCCTAGGCAACCATTCTAACCTCATTGTTAATATTACAGGGTGTTTTACATACTGTACCTGCAAAATACAAAGATATTGCTACCTTCTTGGGCGATAATTATAAATGATATAAACATATACCCGGTAGTTGATGTGTGAATCTTAATGTTAGGTTCACTTTATGCAAATTACCTTATTTGCATCCTCATGAATATTAATTAGTGATAAGAAAATAAAGAGAAACAATATTGAAAATAACTTGTTTCGCAGTATGCCGAGCTTACCAGTTCTCGACAGATGGTGGTATATCAAAAGTCGAAATAGTCTTGATACCCTGAATTCAACACAGGCTTTATAGGCTTTAAAAACAATAACAGAAGATTGTTTGGGGTATCATAAGTACTCGGCTTTCAAGACCTCAATGGAAACTCCTTAAGGCCCTGTGGGACTGGTACCTATTGTCGCGGTTTCCAGTCCCTTCACATCGTACGATGGAACATCGGCGCTATATGACCTATTCAGTGTATATGACCTTTTCTGTGTCACAGTGCCGTAAAACCCAACTCAATCAGTGTCGCAGTGCCGTAAAACCCAACTCACTCCTACGATGGAACATCGAGACCTAAAATATAGAAAGCAAGCCAATGTCCGTCTGGAAATAACCAATGAATATTAGTAGCATGTCGGGGCATTGGCTATATCACTTTAATATCTGCTTGGGCTAAGAAAAAAAACTCGAACCCCCCCCCCCCCCCCCCCCCAAAAAAAAAAAAAAAATTCCTGAAAATTGCTATTTTGTTTATTTGACGGAGATTATCCCCTCTGCGAAGAACTAAAAGGAAGGCAGGTCGGTGGTTTTGATCCCATGCGCTGTTTTGCAACGAATGCGATTAGCCGAAACCATCTTCCTGATATCATCCCTCATCATCATCATGATGTCATTCATCGGCACTATATAACCTATTCAGCGTCACAGTGCCGTAACACCCAACTCGCTCATCAGGATCCATGCTGTTTGCAAATGTGGGTATGCTGTTTGGCAGGATAACTGTTCATACCTAAAACCTGATGCATCTTCAGTTTATTACTCTCTGAATTAACGGTAAATGAACGTGTGTTTTTTCGCTCTGTCAATATATGAACTGAAATTTTACCTACAATTTTGTCCATGCTGTTTGCAAATGTGATCCAAGTCCTGTTTGGCAGGATAACTGTTCATACCTAAAACCTGATGCATCTTCAGTTTATTACTCTCTGAATTAACGGTAAATGAACGTGTTTTTTTCGCTCTGTCAATATATGAACTGAAATTTTACCTACAATTTTTTCGCTCTGTCAATATATGAACTGAAATTTTACCTACAATTTTTTCGCTCTGTCAATATATGAACTGAAATTTTACCTTATAGGGCATGCCTTTTTACTTCTATGGGTCTGGTACCTTGGGTCTTTATTTCCAGACCCATCACAGCCTTCTGTTTGACATCGGTTTCTACAATAAGAAAATGAGCATAGCAGTCTAATTGCGATAACTGTGATGCTTGCCGGACCGCATATAAAATCCGAATTATCGCATGTTCCGAGTAATTGTATTATCACCTCACAGGTCGGCCATGTCTTGTCTATCGTAATTTTCGATGTATTATAATAAATACTCAATGTACAGTGTTAAGGGTACAACTGCATGAAAACAGCTTCCTGATATCACCCCTCATCATTATATCTCATTCATCGGTGCTATATGACCTATTCAGTTTCGCAGTGCCGTAAAACCTAACTCGCTCACTCACTCATACCTAAAACCTGATGCATCTTCAGTTTATCTATCTATCTATCTTCCATAAAGTTTATTATCAATACATTTATAGTGACATCATTATCTGAATTAATGGTAAATGAACATTATTTTGTTGTGCTCTTGTCAATATTTGGACTGAAGTTTTACCTCATTGGGCAACCCCTTAAGGACCCTCTGCGAAAAACTAAAAGGAAGGCAGGTCGGTGGTTTTGATCCCATGCGCTATTTTGCAACGAATGCGATTAGACCTATTCAGTGTCGCAGTGCCGTAAAACCCAACTCGCTCATCAGGATCCATGCTGTTTGCAAATGTGATCCAAGTCCTGTTTGGCAGGATAACTGTTCATACCAAAAACCTGATGCATCTTCAGTTTCTTATCAGTACATTTATAGTGACATCACTCTGAATTAACGGTAAATGAACGTTTTTATGCCCCAAAGCTAAGCGGGGATACCTTTATTTACAATATTTGTAAAGCTATGGTGACTTTGAGAGAAGTGTGAGGTTAGGACGTCCGTAAACCGGTTTAAACCCCCAGTGGTGTTTTTGCTACTGACCGTGCCAAGGCGGTACTCTCTTTGTCACCCTTGCTTTTGTTTGCCTTGCGTCTTTGTGCTTGTGATTTTGTTCATGTGTGGAACGTTTGTCTCTGGTTCTTGTGTGTCTTTTGGTGTTTTCTGTGTTCATTTCGTGTGTGTGTGTGTGTGTGTGTGTGTGTGTGTGCGTTTGGGTGTGTGGTTGTGTGTGTGTGTGTCATGCTGTCTATCGGTGTTTTGGTGGTGGTTGCGTCTTGTATGTGGCTTTGCCTGCTTGACTTTACTACTTTTCCATATAGTAATCGCACCGTGCGTGTGTGGGTGTGGGTGTGTGTACCTTTTGTCTGGAGTATATTTCCTTTTTCACATCAGCTACGGATACCAAATTTGGTGTGTAAGTTCATCTTGGTGTCGCGTACCATTTTCAGGTCACTGTGACCTTGACCTTGACCTTTGACCTCCATTTTACAAAAAGCTTGTCCGGAGCATATTTCCTTACCAGCTACGGATTCCAAATATGGTGTGTGAGTTTATCTTGGGATGGCGGAGTGTCGCGTACCATTTTCAGGTCACTGTGACCTTAACCTTTTGACCTCGATTTTACAAAAAAGCTTGTCCGGAGCATATCTCCTTACCAGCTACGGATTCCAAATATGGTGTGTGAGTTTATCTTGGGATGGCGGAGAGTCGTGTACCATTTTCAGATCACTGACCTTTGACCTCAATTTTACAGTCCGGAGCATATCTCCTATACCTTACCAGATACAAAAAGCTTGTCCGGAGCATATCTCCTTACCAGCTACGGATTCCAAATATGGTGTGTGAGTTCATCTTGGGATGGCGGAGTGTCGCATACCTTTTTCAGGTCGTCAATGTGCCCTTGACCTTTGACCTTGATTTTACTAAAAGCTTGTCCGGAGCTTATCCCCTATGCCTTATCAGTTACGGATTCCAAATTTGTAATTTGTCTAATTATTGGACATGTATGCTTAGGCAAACAGTAGACCCAAATCAAACTACAGGGTCTACACTGTTTACTACTACATTAGCATGAATCAGACATTATAAAGAGCTCTAAATACTATTCGTACATGGGTAGGCCATGCTGTTCAAATACTTGCAGTGTCAGAACTTTCAGATGAATTACAACATTATAACAATATAGACCCATATCAAACAGCTCCTGTAGGAGCTACTGGGTCTTCATTGCTTGCTTACAACACTACCGAAATCAGATGCTATACATGCTTATGCAAAGAATGTAGTTCCATATTAGGTAAATTCTGTTGCAGCTGTCTAAGAGCCAGTGTTACATGAAACTTTGACCATGCGTTTAGAATTGACTGAGTTTATAATTTTAACGTTAAGGATCAACATAGGGTCTTTCTTAAACGTTAAGAATCAACACAGCATTTTTAACATTGAAATGGGACCCTGTGTCTTTTTTTAAAAAACGTTAAGAATTTACCCAGGATCTGTTTTTAACGTTGACAATCAATCCAGGGTCCTTTTTAACGTTTAGAATGACCTAGGGTCCTTTTTAACTAAGTTTCGACCCCTGGCTCTTTTCTTAGCTATCACAATTGTCAGATTCTGTTTCTAATGTTAAGAACTGACTCCTGTGTCGTTTTTAACAGCATCGAAATTTCATGTTACACCTGCATTACATTGTATTGTTTTCCCGCCAAAATGCATTTCGGTGTCAAACACTTTGGGGGCATTTGTCACCCATGGCGACTCTTTTATTTTTCGCTCTGTCAATATATGAACTGAAATTTTACCTTATAGGGCATGCCTTTTTACTTCTTTGGATCTTTATTTCCGGACCCATCACATCCTTCTGTTTGACATCGGTTTCTACAATAAGAAAATGAGCATATACAGTATAATTGCGATAACTGTGATGCTTGCCGGACCGCATATAAAATCCGAATTATCGCATGCTCCGAGTAATTGTATTATCACCTCACAGGCCGGCCATGTCTTGTCTATCGTAATTTTCGATGTATTATAATAAATACTCAATGTACAGTGTTAAGGGTACAACTGCATGAACTCATCTTGCTGATATCATCCCTCGTCGTCATCATAAATTCCAAAGAGAGGTGATCCCCCGAAAGCAAAAATTCCAACACAAAAGGAGAAAATTGCAGACTCGGTTTTGAGGCTGTTCATGAGCATTAATTAAAAGTGCTACACTGCTCACGCCCCACTAGCACCGGCTTAAGCGGCATTCCATTTTCAGAACAAAAAGTACTGAAATTCATGATCTCGAAGGATCAGAAAGTATAACAATGAGAATGAAGCGGTTCATACCTAAAACCTGATGCATCTTCAGTTCATTATCAATACATTTATAGTGACATCACTATCTGAATTAATGGTAAATGAACTTATGTTTATTCGCTCTGTCAATATATGAACTGAAATTTTACCTTATAGGGTATGCCTTTTTACTTCTATTGGTCTGGTACCTTGCATCTTTATTTCCTGACCCATCACATCCTTCTGTTTGAAATCGGTTTCTACAATAAGAAAATGAGCATATACAGTCTAATTGCGATAACTGGGATGCTTGCCGGACCGCATATAAAAAGTGGTAAAGATAAATCCTCTTTTGGACATTTAAATGCAGATGATAAAAAATTAACAGATGTAAAAGATATAGCCAATTCCTTAGCTGATGCCTTTGCTAAAAACTCTTCATAAGCTAGCCATTAATAGTACTAATCCATACATGATTCAGTGTGTTTATTATTGTATATAGGTTGAAGGTTAATCTCTCGCACAGTGAGTAACATGCAATTTCTATTCACCTACTCGCACCAATTGTATTTTCTTTATTCAATTTTCGTAAATATTTATTACATTAGCACCTGTTGCACAAAGCAAAATGTTTTACGTCTTTATAACTCAATGTTTCCAGACTAAGGTCATGAAAACCCGCTAGTTTCCAGTCAGAATTTCTCATGCTGGGAATGGTAACATATATGAAAATCATCCACGTAAAGAGAACAGTCAACACCAGGGTTTAAGCATTTGACAATATTGTTAATTTTATTCCAAACAATGTCACTGAAAGTATACTTCCTTGTGGAACACATTCCTCCTGTTGCTGGAGGTCAGACAATGTTGTACCATTTAACATGTTCACAATTGAAAGACAACTCCAGCAATGCTTGAATAAATTACAAAGTTGGACCACAGAAAACGCTTTCAAGTTTTCCGCATCAATGTTCACTTTCGTCAGCTCAGAAATCCTTATGAAGATCCTGTTTTAAAAATCAATAACGTTCAAATTCCAGTAGTGGAAGAAGCTAAATTCCTTGCAGTAAACTTTGACAAAAAACTATCTTTCCTTCCTCATATTATACTTCCAAAAACAAAATGCATCAAAGCTCTAAATCTTCGTGTGTTGGCCCACACTGATTGGGGAGCAGGCAGAAAAGTACTTTAACATCTTTATCGATCTATAATTCGCTCGAAACTTGATTATGGTAGTATTATCTATGGATCAGCTAAGAAGTTCTACCTCGAGATGCTTGACACAGTCCATCACCAAGGATCGAGACTTGCGATTGGGGCATTCAGGACGTCACCTATTGAAAGCCTATTGGCAGAAGCTAACGAACCTTCCTTATATCTTCGAAGAGAAAGATTATCTTTGAATTATGTAACAAAAATCATAGCAAATCCTGATAACCCCCGTGTATGATACAATATTTCATCCTAAATTTGAAGCGCTTGATAAAAGACCGCAGGCAATTCGACCTATTGGACTTCGAATAAAATCGTCTATCACTAATGCAGAATTGAACCTAGATTATGTACGGCAAAACCACTTTCCACTATTCCACTTTGGACAATGCTTTATTTCAGCTAGCTGACGATAAAAAAATCTGAGACAAATCCTTTAGAACTTCAGTCTAAATTCCAAGCCTTAAAATCTAAATATCCTTTTCACCTTTCAATCTAAACAGATGGTTCGAAAGAATGCCAAAGTTGAGTGTGCATGAGACTTCCTGATAATACTTCAACATTTACAGCTGAAGTTATGGCTATTGATCTAGCTCTTTGATTCCCCAGAGACCTTCCTACCTTGCCGTGGTTCTGGGGCTTAATTGTCACGGGATGTTTTAGTCCCCCACCGGTTACCGGTTGGGGGACTATAGGTTTGCTCGATTCCGTCCGTCCGTCCGTCTGTCACGCTTCGTGTCCGAGCCACATCTCCTACAAAGTTATGCCAAATTCATTATAACTTCACACATTGAAGAATCATGATGAGGGCTAGTGTCATGCACAAGGGCCATAACTCTAGCATCAATATTTTTGGAGTTATTCCCCTTTTACATATTTTTTGTCCGGACAATAACTCTTTATCTACTGGTTCATTTGATTTGAAACTTCACATATGGAACAATCATGATGAGGGGTAGTGTCATACACAAGGGCCATAACTCTAGCATTGATATTTTTGGAGTTATTCCCCTTTTTCATATTTTCTTGTCAGTCCGGATGTCACGCTTCGTGTCCGGGCAATATCTCCTACAAAGTTAGGCCAAATTCATTATAACTTCACACATTGAAGAAGCATGATCAGGAGTAGTGTCATGCACAAGGGCCATAACTCTAGCATCTATATTTTTGGAGTTATTCCCCTTTTTCGTATTTTTTTTTGTCCGGACAATAACACTTTATCTACTGGTTCAATTGATTTGAAACTTTACATATGGAACAAGCATGATGAGGGGTAGTGTCATACACAAGGGCCATAACTCTAGCATCTATATTTTTGGAGTTATTCCCCTTTTTCATATTTTCTTGTCCAGTTAATAACTCTTTATGTACTGGTCTAATTGATTTGAAACTTCTCATATGGAACAAGCATAATGAGGTGTAGTGTCATGCACAAGGGCAATAACTAGCATCTATATTTTATTCCCCTTTTTCATATTTTCTTGTCGGGACAATAACTTTATTTACTGATTCAATGTATGAAAGTAGGTACTAATACCATTCAGGTGGTCATGTATATACCATGGTCAACCACACCATGGGTGGGTGGGGTGGGGAGAGTGGAGTTTTTTTTCAGTCCGGTGGGGGACTTGTGTCTTGCATAGCAATACAACATGCCCTTGGTGTTTATTTGACGGAGATTATCCCCTCTGCCAAGAACTAAAAGGAAGGCAGCGCATGAGATTGTCCGAAATCATCTTCCTGATGTCATCCCTCATCATCATGTCATCTCATCATTCATCGGCGCTATATGACCTATTCTGTGTCGCAGTGCCGTAAAACCCCACTCACTCACTCTTCGCTCACCTGAGCCCGCGATCCGTCCGTCGTCCGTCGTCATTTTCAAACGACAACTCCTCTGAAACTCTACTAACCAGATTTTGTCAGAAGCATCAGTGGTTAAGGGGAACGAAATGTTGTTGACATGACTCCCGGGCCAAAAATGGCCCCATCGTCGGCGTCATTTTCAAACGACGACATCTCTGAAACTACTGACCCGATTTTAACCAGATTTTGTCAGAAGCATCAGTGGTTAGGGGGAACAAAATGTTCACATTATGACCCCCGGGCCAAAGAAGGCCCCGCCCTAGGGCTTATCAGTTTGTCATTGGAATTTTTTTTTAAATCTTCTTCTCTGAAACTGTAAGGCCTAGACGTTTGATATTTGGCATGTAGCATGATCTTATGGTCCTCTACAAAGATTGTTCAAAGTATGACCCCCGGATCAAAAATGGCCCCGCCCAAGGGCTTATCAGTTTTTCATAGGAAAATCTTTAAAAATCATCTCTGAAACTGTAAGGCCTAGACATTTGATATGTAGCATGATCTAATGGTCCTTTACAAAAGTTGTTCAAATTATGACCCCCGTGCCAAAAGTGGCCCCGCCCAAGGGCTTATCAGTTTTTCATAGGAAAATCTTTAAAAATCTTCTGAAACTGTAAGGCCTAGACTTTTGATATTTGGCATGTAGCATAATCTTATGGTCCTCTACAAAGATTGTTCAAATTACGACCCCGGGCCAAAACTGGCCCCGCCCAAGGGCTTATCAGTTTTTCATAGGAAAATCTTTAAAAATCTTCTTCTCTGAAACTGTAAGGCCTAGACCTTTGATATTTGGTATGTAGCATGATCTATAGGTCCTCTACAAAAGTTGTTCAAATTATGACCCCGTGTCAAAAATGGCCCCGCCCAATGGCTTATCAGTTTTTCATAGGAAAATATTTAAAAATATTCTTCTCTGAAACTGTAAGGCCTAGACCTTTGATATTTGGTATGTAGCATGTTCTAATGGTCCTCTACAAAGATTGTTCAAATTATGACCCTGGACCGAAAATGGCTCCGCCCAAGGGCTTATCAGTTTTTCATAAGATTTTTTTTTGTCTGAAACTGTTAAGCCTAGACATTTGATATTTGGCATGTAGCATGGTGTAATGGTTCTCTACAAAGATTGTTCAAATTATGACCCCTGGGTCAAAAATGGCCCCGCCCAAGGGCTTATCAGTTTTTCATAGTAGATTTTCCTAAAGGCCTAGACCTTTGATGTTTGGTTTGTAACATGATCTAATGGTCCTCTACAAATATGTAGCTTGGCTTGTGGTCCTCTGCCAAGAATGTTCAACTTACGACCCTGGCCTGGGCAAAACTTGGCCATGCCTTGGGGCTTATCAGTTTTTCATGGGAAAAATATAAAATATTATTTTTCTCTGAAACCATTAGGCTTAGACATTTAATTAATGGCATACTGCTTTGCCTTTTGGTTATCTACCAATGTTGTACAAATGATGAATGGCCCCGCCCCTGGGGTTATCTCAGGTGAGCGCTTCAGGGCCTCATGGCCCTCTTGTTTTCGGATTCTCTTTCTGTTCTTCAATCGCTCAATAACAGGAATTTATCAAATCCAGTAGTTCAACAGCTTCTTCTGAAACACCACACACTTTCATTTACAAACAAAATTGTTTTGCTGGCTTCTAAGTCGTGTTGGAATACAGGGTATTCAAACTACCCCATACTGATTTTAAACTACTTATAAATAATTACGTTGCTTCCAAGTGGCAGAGCTCTTGGGACAATACTGTTAACAAATTGCATGCAATTAAGCCTTCTCTGGGCAACAGCTTTTATCGTACAGAGCCGTATGAAAGGAGCCGTTATCCATGCCCGTTGTCGTATTGGTCATACTTGCATTGCCCATTCTTATCTATTAAGACGGGAGGGCCAATCTCAGTGTGTATTTTGCCTTTTACGATTAAGCACTTTTTAGCTCGCCTGTTCTTAGAGCAATAGAGCTTATGCTTTACCCCCGGCGTGAGCGTGGCCAAGGTTGAAGTTTTTTGGACGGGTTGTTTTAAAGCTTAATATTTGTACTAGGATGCTGGAATTTTGTATGGAAGTTCATTTGAAGTCAAATATTGCTGTTGCAAGTTAAACATTAAAAATATGTTTCAATTTTATCAATTTTTGACATGTTTTGGACTTAATTCGTTTGGCCACAAATCACCAGGTTAAAGTTTTTTGGATGGGTTAGTTTTTTGGACTGGTTGTTTTAAAACTTAATAATTGCGTTAGGATGCTGAAATTTGGTGATAAGGTTTATATTGTTGAGACCCTTCCGACCCTGCTAACATTTTTGCCCTTCTGACCTTGACCTTTGACCTACTTTTGCAAAATTCTTTAAAATACCTATATTATTGGCCGGATTGCTCGCAATCCAGGCTTATAGATTGGCGAATGCCGGCTGACCTTTTTATTTGTGTTAGTTATAGCCAACATATAATACATACAGTAACCAAACTTGGCATGTAGGTTCAGAATGAGGGTCACATTACATGTCATAGGTTAGCGGGTTACTATGATCCCTTTGTGACCTAGTTTTTACGCTTCATTGACTTAAAGAATTTCCAGGTTGACCTTTTGGTTTGTGTTAGTTATAGCCAAAGTATAATACCTACAGTAACCTAACTTGGCATGTGGGTTCATAATGAGGGTCACATTACATGTCATAGGTTTGTAGGTTACTATGACCCTTTGTGACCTAGTTTTTACGCTTCAATTACTTAGAGAATTTCCAGGTTGACCTTTTTGTTTGTTTTAGTTATAGCCAAAGTATAATACCTACAGTAACCAAACTTGGCATGTGGGTGCAGAATGAGGGTCACATTACAGGTCATAGGTTAGCCGGTTACTATGACCCCTTTGTTACCTAGTTTTTACGCTTCATTGACTTAGAGAATTTCCAGGTTGACCTTTTTGTTTGTGTTAGTTATAGCCAAAGTATAACACCTACAGTAACCAAACTTTGCATGTGGGATCATAATGACATGTGACCCCTATTGTTTTTGAGGACACTAGGCACATTTTGAGGGGTGACATGTCAAGGTCATCCTTCAGGGTCAAAGGTCAAATTTTCCGTTTCTTTGTAACTTTAACGCAACTTTAACATTGGTCATAACTTTTGAGCCAGTACAGATAGAGACTTGATATTTGGCATGCATATGTATCCCATAAAGCCGCACATTTTGAGGGGTGACATGTCAAGGTCATCCTTCAATGTCAGAGGTCAAATATATGGTTCAAATCACCAACTTTAACATTGGCCATAACTTTTGGACCAGTAGGGATAGAGACTTGATATTTGGCATGTTTGTGCTCATGCTCATGAAGCTGCACAATTTGAGGGGTGACATGTCAAGGTCAAGGTCATCCTTCAGGGTCAAAGGTCAAATTGTCTTTCTTTGTAACTTTAACACATAACGTTTGAGCCAGTACAACTAGTGACTTGATATTTGGCATGCATATGTATCTCATAAAGCCGCACATTTTGAGGGGTGAAATGTCAAGGTCAAGGTCATCCTTCAATGTCAGAGGTAAAATATATAGGTCAAATCACTGACTTTAACATTGGTCATAACTTTTGAACCAGTATAGATAGAGACTTGATATGTGGCATGCTTGTGTATTGTATCTCATGAAGCTGCACAGTTTGAGGGGTGACATGTCAAAGTCATCCTTCAGGGTCAAGGGTCACCAACTTCAAATTGGCCATAACTTTTGAACCAATAGACAGCTTCTTGATATTTGGTATGCATGTGTATCTCATGAAGCTGCACATTTTGAGGTAAAGGTAAAGGTCATCTTTTTAGGGTCAAAGGTCACCGACTTTAACATTGGCCATAACTTTTGAACCTGTAGATACAGACTTTACATTTGGTATGCATGTGTATCTCATGAAGCTGCACAGTTTGGGGTGACATGTCAATGTCAATGTCATCTTTCAGGGTCAAAGGTCACCGACTTTAACATTGGCCAAAACTTTTGAACCAGTAGATATACATACTTGACATTTGGTATGCATGTGTATCTCATGAAGCTGCACAGTTTGGGGATGACATGTTAAGGTCAATGTCATCCTTCAGGGTCAAAGGTCACCGACTTTAACATTTGCCATAACTTTTGAACCAGTAGAGATACAGACTTGATAGTTGGTATACACGTGTTTCTCATTTGGCTGCACAGTTTGAGGGGTGACATGTCAAGGTCAATGTCATCTTTGAAGGTCAAAGATCACCAACATTAACATTGGCCATAACGTTTGAACCAGTAGATATACAGCCTTGATACTGGTATGCATGTGTATCCCATGAAGCCGCACAGTTTGAGGGGTGACATGTCAAGGTCAAGGTCATCTTTCAGGGTCAAAGGTCACCAACTTTAACATTGGCCATAACTTTTGAACCAGTAGAGATACAGACTTGATATTTTGGTATGCATGTGTACCCCATGAAGCTGCACAGTTTGAGGGATGCCATGTCAAGATCAAGGTCATCCTTCAGGGTCAAATATCATATCGAGGGGCATAATGTTTCATAAACACATCTTGTTCATTTTAACTCCACAGAGACGCCTTTGGATGCCTTCGCAGAGTACAGTATCTTAAGCGGTCATCAAAAAGAGGTCAAATTATGGGTCTGCAATGTAGGTGGTAGCTTAATGCAGATCAAAAGAAATGAAAAAGCTTCTACAGAAGCTTTCTGCATTATATGTGAACTACATTAAGCAACCACCTGCGTTTTAAGATGTTCAATAAAACAATGAACGCTTAAGACAGGTTCTCTACTGTAGACCCAAGTCAGATGGTTTGTGTATTATTCGTCGCTCATTTTCAACTGTGTGCTTGTGAAATGAGATTTCTGCAGTTTCTTTCCTTGTGTTATAATTTTGAAAGAAGTCTTTGACTCTATATTGAGTTAATATTAATAATAATTTCAGAAGTTGAAACTTGTTAGAATTCTAATCACACCAGTCAGATAGGACAGCACTGAACAAAGGCAGTTAATCATTGCTAACTAGTGTCAAGTATGTTACCGTCCTTTGTCTAGCCTGCTGACATGGTAGCCCCTACAGAATGAGTATATAAGCCAGGACTTAAATGAGAGAGGGGACTTTTACGATCTTCTAGTATGCGAGTCAATGGTTGAGAGCTCATGGTAGAAATAGCTCGACAATATCTTATAGTTTAGACTGTAGAGTTCGTAATAAAATGTATCTATACTCTAAGAAGACTTCGTCGTCCCTCTTTTAAAATTTACAACACTTGTTCATTAGGCCATTATAAGAAATACAGCATATTAATATTTAAGTACTGATTATTTCTGACATGAATAAATAAATATAAATGCATTTTCACGCATTTGCAAACAGAAGAGACTCAGATCAGACATACACTGAGGGAGCCCTCTGAAGAGGGTCTGCTCTGTTTGCTTACGAAATTATATAGATCTAATTCAGTAGTTTATGTTAAAAGCAAAACATTCCATTGAAAAAAAAATCATATTTTAAAAATCCAGTTAATATAATAAATACCCATGATGTCATTGTTTTATAAATAAATATTAAAAAAAAAAGTTAACCCTTCTCTAGCTGAATTTTAAAATACATTTCTCCTTCTTTACCCATGCCCTTTTGTATAATTACATATATCTTCACTGTGTAAAGTATTTCGCTGTGTAATCACTGCTATAGAGTGCACTGGTTGCACAATCAACTTGTAAATAGTGCAGACCCTGATGAGACAGCTCCTGCAGGAGCTGTCTCATCTGGGCCTTCACTATTTACAGGTAGGTATATTGACGTGAATAGCAAGCGAAGGGTTAACAAAGGTTGTAAGCTAAATGATATCAATTGTATTTAGTAATTCTTTGCCTGCTCGGTGCGACCGGCCCAATACAGTAAAACCTCTCTATAACGGAAACTAAATTCTGTTCATTATTTGGTATTTAGGACAGGTGGTCGCTTAAAGCAATGTGAAAGTAAAACAGAACGCTCCTATAGGATTTAGTGGCCGTTATAGAGAGGTTTTACTGTATTTGCAAATTGCTTGGAACCTGATGAAACGCCGAGAAACTCGGCATCTCATCACTCGGCATTCTCATCAATCGGCATCTCATCAGGATCCAATGTGTTTGACACTCGTTCAGTAGTTTCTCCGAGTCGAAAGTAAGTAAAACGTATGGGAAATTAAAGTTTGAGTAAACATAATTTTTAGCAGGCTAAGTGTCAACAGTACACTGAGATAACAGATACCGCCTATGTACGTACAGTAAAACCTCTCTATAACGACAACTGAAAAAAAATCTTATTCTTGAAACTAAGGCAGGTGGTAGCTTAATGCAGGACAAACGTTATGAAGAAAGTTCCTATGGGAGCTTTCTGCTTTACGTTTGTCCTGCATTAAGGATTTGGAATAGATCAAAATGGTCGTTTTGGTGTAGCTCTACGGTATATCACCCAAGAATATTAACCCTTCGCTTGCTGATTCTAAAATACATTTCTCCTTCTTTACCCATGCCCTGTTGTATAATTACATATATCTTCACTGTCTACAATTGTTTCTCTGTGCAATCACTGCTGTGAAGTGCACTGGTTGCACAATCAATTTGTAAATAGTGCAGACCCTGATGAGACAGCTCCTGCAGGTAGGTATGTTGACGTGAATAGCAAGCGAAGGGTTAACCTTCAGAAAATGTTCTAAAGATGTCATGATAACCTAAGAAAGCTGAATGGATATACATGCAGACGATGCGCCAAATGGATATACAAGTAGATGAGGTGCCTAATTACTTGGCATTTTATCTAGATCAGCACTATTTAACCTGGTTGTACTTTTAAGAGAAAAAGATAGATACGTTTTTAAAGAAAGAACGCCAATTGGCAAGACTAAATATCCATGGGAGGATATCTTAGTCCCTGGTTACATTTTTAACAGTTTGGATCCAGTTCAGACGCCGAGTAATTCTTTTTGGACTGATGCAGATGTTTCACACTGATTGCTGAGAGGGGGTGCATTATGAAAATGAATTACAGTAAACCCTCTCTAAACCGGTCGTTAAATTTGGTAAAACTATCGGTCTTGGAGACAGGTGGCAGCTTCATGCAGGGTGAAAGTCTTGCAGAAAGCTCCTAGAGGAGCTTTCTGCATGATGCAGCCACCCGCCTAAAAGTATCTAAATTCTTCTCTACTAAAATTCCGGTTTAGATGGGTTTTTACTGTACTTTAATTTAGCAGACGACAGTCACAAGCACACGATATATTAACCCTTGCTCTGCTATAGACGAACTGACTCTCATTTACAAACAACTTGAGTTCAGACGAGACGCTGAGTAACTCTGCGTAACTCATCAGGATCCAGTCTGTTTAGCATTTAGTCAAAAGTTTCTCAAAGCTAAGTCAAATCGGAAGAAGTCAATAATGCATCAGGTCCAATTTTGAGCGGGCATTATTGATTTTATAGCGGGTAAATGGTTTAAATGGCAATACCAAAACAATAACACCCGATGACATATTTATTGTTTTCAGTATAAAAACAGTTTTGTATCTCCCATCATTAACCTTTAACACGCTGGGTAAAGTGTCGTCTGCTTAAAAATTTGTCCTCTTCTACAGAGTGCCCTTTTTTCTTCGTTATATTTTACGACAAAACATTAGAATGACAAACAGGGTGGATCCTGGTGAGATACAGGGTGACTGGGCATCTGATCTGGATCCGGACTTGTTTACCGAAGGGTTTTGTCTGTAACATTACACATCTTTGTATCTATAGCATAGTAAAGATCTAGGAATGGCACTTAGAAAATACGAGGTGTGAAATAAAATCTAATTAACCCGTATACGAAGGAATGGTGGCCGTGTTCACATCGGTGCTTCTAGTGATTGGCAACGGAATTATTGTGTATGGACAGCGGCGACAGTTTTATCTTAATCCTTTCTCTGTTCAATATTCATGTAAGAAATAATGACGTCATGGATATTTACTTGCTGATTTTCTACAATGTAAACTTTCAAGGACTTTTTTGGTTTGGCTAAAACTACATACAATCAGATCTGATCTGGGTTTACTCTGTTTTGCAAATGCGTGAAAAGGCGTTTATATGAGGAAAAGGGTTAATCTGTTACCTGACGAATATCATATTAAAATGTGACTTTTAATGCTACTTACTCCTTATAAGGGCAGATCAACAAGATTTGTTTGGCATGGCAGTTAATCTAAATTATCCCATAAGTAAACAACGGAGATCCTGATCAAGCGGCTCTAGAGTCGTCTGATTTTGGTCTATTGTGTTCGCAAAGGCGTTACCCCATTACTTATTAATACGTTTCTCTAATCCTTTGCAAACAGAGTAGATCCTGTAGGAGCCGTCTGATCAGGGTCTGCTCTGTTTGCTTATGATACAGTAAAACCCTTCTAATGCGACCACCAAAAAAAGGGCATAATTCACAGTGGCAAAGGCAGGTGGTAGCTTAATGCAGGACTTAATAGGAGCTTTCTGCATAACTTTCGTCCTGCATTAAGCAACCACCTGCTTATGAAAACAGCCATGTTTGTTCATTAAGTGGTCGAATTAGAGGGGTGTTACTGTATAACAAAGATGATGTTGTAGTTTCTGTCATTGCCAGAAGTCCCCGTGTCCATGAATCATTAGAAGAAAGTAATCTAATTAATATTCATGACATTATTATTTCTTACATGAATATTCATGGAAGAAAGGGTTAAAAGGCGTATGGGGTATGTGATTAACGCATTATACATAGACTGCGTGGATTTATTCACGTATGTGTAAGGGTATATTCTTTACTTTCTTCTTTATATACTTTAAATTATGGTTTTCTAATGGTATTGATTGTACGAGTATTTTATTAATTGCCTTATTTAAAATTTCGCCGACATTCATTTCCCATCTTTGACCACTGTTTAACCAGTTTTTAACTAAATGATGGCATTTTAACCCTCTCGCTGCCAATGCCGCATCTGTGATGACCTATGCAAACAGTTTGGATCCAGATGAGACGCCGAGTAACTCGGCGTCTTATCAGGATCCAAAGTGTTTGCTACTGTGACTGTTTCTTGAAACAAACATGAAGAAAAATAAATATGGAAAATTGCAACAGACGACAAAAGTTGCAGGCGACAAAATTTGGCAGCGAAAGGGTTAAGACGCTCTCGTGTGCTAGCTATCTAGTCTGACGACACCCCGTGAGTTCTGACCAGGTTAGACCAGAGTTAGTTCTGAGTATACCATTTTACGCCTGAATATGCGCCTGGTTATGTTTTGTCCTTATATTATTTACAATCCTGTTGATCGAGACTGACATTTACACAATCTAGTGGGATTGTCTTTATTTGATTTCATCATATAGTTTTATTTACATGATTTATTTGGCTCTAAATGACCACCAGTGTCGATGGGCCGTAAAACACCATTCACTCATTCATTCATTCATTTAAAAGACACAGGTTCGGTAGAATTGGCTTGATACTGCCTTGGCGAGTTCATGACTGCCTTGGTGAATTTGTGACTGCTTTGGCGATTTTGTGTCTGCCTCGGCGAGTTCGTGACTGCCTTTACAATATACCACGTGCATCTCACTTTGAGTTCGACTTTCAAATTGCATTAAAGAAGAAATGTACAGTAAATCCATTCTGTCTAAGCTTTTGCAAATAGAACAGACCCAAATCAAAAGGCGCCGGAATGGGGGAATGTGCTTAAAAGGTTTATCTGTTTATTTAAAAAGGAAGTCCCTATAATGAACGCATATTTCAATAATATAATAGAACTTGGTATTTGTTATGCTTAATCATCTTTATGAAGATTGTAAATTTAAACTTATATCGAAAAATGCCCCTGTGATACAAAAACACGATTTCGTCAATACTTATAATTTTTGTTCTACAACAAAGTATTATCGGCCTTTTCCGTTCAAATTTCCGCATTTAACCGATGATACCCCCCCCCCCCCCACACACACACACACACACACCCACCCCTGCCCTTATACAACCAGATTTGAAAAAAGTAAATTGCTGTACTTTTTTGAATTCACCATTTCTCTGTAGAAGTATGTGACGTCATCATGAACATTTATTAGCTGATTTTTATAATGCTTAAGCGGCCATTTGCTTAACCCATTCCCTCATATTGACGAAATTTTGACGACTCTGTAAAAGTCACTTTGTGAAACCATTGTGATAAATAGAACAGTTGCTCCTATAGGAGCAAATGCTCTATTTATCACAATGGTTTCAAACTACAAAATTCTTGATTTTTCCTTTTCTCTAGTTTATGCTCCTTTTCGGTAGATTTATTCAAAGAGGTTGGGTCTAAACATAGCCTATGGGGTAATTGGTTAATACGTTCTGAATTCAATTCGAAATAGCGAACTGTTACTGTATGTATTATTCTTGAACCCATTCCCTCCTAGACTATTTTTAGAACCAACCTCTTTAAATAAATCTACCGAAAAGGAGCATTTACTAGAGGAAAGGGGACTTTTAGAATTTAGTAGTTTTTAAACCATTGTGATAAATAGAACATTTGATCCATAGGAGCAAATGTTCTATTTATCACAATGGTTTTAAATGATGTCTTTTACAGAGGTATCAAAATGCGTCAGTCGGGTGGGATGAGTTAAGTCAACTAGCGGTCGCTTGAAATAGGTTTCACTGTATCTGATCATTTCAGTACTACAGTATATTGGTTTCAGTCAGTATATATCGATCTCAATCAGTGTATTGATCTCATTTAGAACAGCTGTTAACCGTAGTCCCACTATCCGCGGCCCGACTCGCATTGGCAAACAACTTGGATCCAGACGAGACGCCGAGTAACTCGGCGTAACTCGGCGTCACGTCAGGATCCAAGGTGTTTGACACTCGATCAATAGTTTCTCAAAAGTTTCTCAAAAGCTTCTCAAATGCTTAATCAAATTGTAAGTAATCAAAATGGCAGCAGATGCAAATTTTCGTTTTTCGCAGCGGCGTTAGTCTTAAAACTGTACTTGATTTCATATTTTATTGGCCTCATTCTTTTGAAATAACGATGGTTATAAATAGATCTAACGTATGTTTAAAAGGAGACCATTTGGTCTTATTCTAAAATTTGTCTGTGACAGAGTATGATTTAGTAATTCAACAAAAGAACATTTTGATTTGATGGATGTAAATACAGCTAGCACACGTTTAACCAGTTCCTTCATATCAACACATTTTCACGCATTTGCAAACAGAGTAGACCCAGATCAAACGGCTCCTATAGTTTTGACCAGGTATGCCCTGACCTTCACGCGGTTGACACACTTGCCAGAAGTCTTTGATCCATACCACAGATGGAGGTGTCTGATAGCAGCGTACTATTATACCACACATTAACACTTACAGTAGAACCAGTCCTAAGCAGCCATTCATTTATTGATCATACGAGTCTTATAAAACAGGTGGTTGCTTAATACAGGTCAAAAGTAATGCAGAAAGCTCATATAGGAGCTTTCTGCATTACTTTTGATCTGCATTAAGTTACCAGCTAGCACCTGCCTTACAGACGCATGATTAGATCTGTTTGATGGCCGCTTAAACACAGTACGACAATAAATCAACTACGACTCGTGAGTAACGCTAAAATTAGTAGGTTAACCCTTTACCTGGTGAATAGTCAATATCAGAAATAATGACGTTGTGGTTTTTATTCATTGACTTTGTATAATGGCACATGAACACAGATTTGTTGGCCATGGCAGAAATGGTAGGATACTGTATGTATAGTTCCATAAGCAAACAGTGAAGACCCTGATTAGTGCTAAGCAGTCTCGGCCAAACTTCAAGCTCGAACAAATAGCTATTTATTTTTTATGTTTTAGCATATCTATTATTAACCCTTCGCTTGCTATTCACGTCAATATACCTACATGTAAATAGTGAAGACCCAGATGAGACAGCTCCCGCAGGAGCTGTCTCATCAGGGTCTGCACTATTTACAAATTGATTGTGCAACCAGTGCACTCCACAGGAGTGATTGCACAGCGAAATACTTGTACACAGTGAAGATATATGTAATTATACAACAGGGCATGGGTAAAGAAGGAGAAATGTATTTTAAAATTCAGCAAGCGAAGGGTTAAAAATAGTAGTAATGATACTATATAATGCAATACTAGTTAATATTAAATACAATAACAACTCGATAATTCGAAACTAGGAGCTCTCTGCGTGACTTTCACCCTGCATTAAGCTGCTACCTGTGTTAATAATAGCACGTATTTGAGTGTTCGAATAATCCGAGTTTTACTGTAGTACGCCAGCATGTAATATTAACAGCAATAGAAGTAGTAGGCTGAGCATTGGAACCGTAATTGTCATATGAGGAAGCCTTTCAGCTGACTTTGTAGTACGTTGGCGGGTCTGCCCGCATGTTCTTCGGTGCATGAAAAAAATCTAGACCCCAACTATTTTGACCATGACAGAAACTGTAGAATCGGATCTATATTATTTCATTAACAAACAGAACAAACCCAGACCAGACAGCTCATACATACTGATACGGATCTACATTAGTTTCCAAATGCCTAAAATAGTAGTAGAAGTGTAGTAGTAGTAGTAGTGACAGTAAGAGTAGTTGTGTAGTAGTAGTAGTAGTAGTAGTAGTAGTAGTAGTAGTAGTAGAAGTAGAAGTGTAGTAGTAGTAGTGACAGTAAGAGTAGTTGTGTAGTAGTAGTAGTAGTAGTAGTAGTAGTAGCAGTAGTAGTAGTGTAGTAGTAAAGTACAAATGGAAGTAGTAAAAGTACAAATAAGAGAAATAAGAAAAGTTACTGTTTACTGTGCCAGAAATTTTGTCATAAATCTTGGCCCGTGTCTACTAAAGCAAGTTCATATCTTATCAAAGCGTAATTTATTTTCAATTTCGTCTGCCATACGACCACTACCAGTGGCCCGGATTTACTGTCCCATAATGCATTGCGCAAACATTATCGCTCGCTTTTGAGTACAAATACACACGAAGAGGGATTATCTTCAATGTTTAAGATTTATAACATTATGATGTCATCAGACACTTTTAAGAAACGATTTGTTTTGAGCTCATAAATATTTATCTTTGATTACAGAAGAATGGCTGCAATTGACACACGGCGGTGAAGTGATTATCACGGGACTGGTCCCGAACGAGTGATTTATAACGTACTGTGCGCAGGAATACATACCCTCTCTAAATGTTTATAGATGACAACAAACTTTTGATACTTTATAAACTGTAGTTTACTTGATAAAAACATTCTGGGAATAGTGGATCTCCATGGATACTCGGTGTAAGTAAAATAACATTATTGTAGATTACCAAGAGCTCTCTTAGTCCGTTACTTGATGAATAGGCATGTAAGAACTGTCTTTATCGTTAAATTATTTTGTATTAATATGAAAACTTGTTTTGGCAATAGCAGAAACTGCAGTATAAGATTTATACAATATATTCCACCAGCGAACAGAGCTACAGATAAAGGTGAGTCCCCAAACTCTAAAAGCGTCATTTCTCCACCAAACCCTATACTGTGACCGCTCATAAGAATCGTCTCTTCGAGAGTTTTTCTTAAAAAATGTTAATATTTACACATATCTAGACCTCTGGCGTATATAGAAGACCCCGATCAGATGGCTCCTATATGATATAGGTCTACTCTGTTTACAAGGAGCATTTATCAGCTTAAGGGATTACTTATTTTCACTTTTGCAAAACAATTTGGATTCAACTGAGACGGCAAAAATCAGTTTTTAGTTACATGTATAAATTTACTAAATTTCGAGAAAAAATACCTTTCCTCGCCTTTTCATTCAACGTAGACATACAGGTGGCTCATGATGGAGCCGTCGGACTAGATTCTGTCCTATTTGTTTAGATAGATTTGATTCTACAGTTTTAACAGATTGAAAAAAAACACTGCCTTTTTTCTTAGGCCATTATGATTATTGAGTTAGCTTAATATTTATACATAAATATTTAAATTTAATGTATTCATATATACATTGTAAATATCAATTACATCAAAACTATTAATTGTAAAAGTGTTGCCAATGTATAAACTGTAGAATAGGAGCCGTCTGATCTGGGACTACTCTGTTTGCCTTACAGACCTATAATTAGACCTCTTTTTGATAACCCTTTCCCTCATATGAACGTGTTTTTACGCAATTGCAAACAGAGTAGACCCAGATCAGACGGCTCGTAGAGGAGCCGTCTGATCAGGGTCAGCTCTGTTTGCTAGTGGAATTTGAAAGATCTGTTTCTTTGCTTTCTAAAATGGCTACAATGTTCCACCTTCCATATTTCATTATCAGACGGCTCCTGTAGATCAGGGTCTGCTGTTTGCAAATGGAATTTTATAGATCTGTTTCTTTAGTTTCCAAAAATGGCTACAGTGTTCTACCTGCCATATTTCCTTATAACTGTTCTGTCCATGAATATTCAGTAGGTATTGAAATTCGACTCAATATGGAACAGTGAAAGGGTAAGCTATCATAACATTGCTAACAGATATGACCCAGATGACACGATGACTTACCCGGCGTCTTCTCAGGATCCAATTTGTCTGACATTCTGATAATGTTTTTTGAGAATAAAAGGAATCGAAAGAAAACTGCACTTTGAAACACGAATCAGACGATAATCTTAACAGACGCCATTTATTTGGCGCCGAAAGTACACGTGATCTGGTGTCAGAATGCCCTCCAATTAACCCTTTAATAACCCCTTTACTACATGCATATTCATGTACTAAATGACGATTAATTGTTTGAACATGGCAGAAACTGTAGAATTATATTTATATTATATCATAAGCAAACAGCCGTATGGTCTGGGTCTACTATGTTTGCAAAGGCGTGAAAAGGCGTTTATTTATTTGGCACAGAAAGAGTTACTTACACGTGATCTGGTGTCAGAATGTCCCGCCACTTAATCCGTTCAACACTAAATAACTTTCGTCTGCAAAACTTACCGTCTGCTTCGAATCTATAAGCGGGTTTACCTTTTTGTCAGAGTACCAAACAGGTTGTGGCCCTAACTCGACTGCTCGTCTGGCTTCAACAGTGTTTGCCAACTTTATATCAAAATTAGTCCACAGTTTTGAATGAAGTAACCATTACTTGATTGATTATTTTTAGATCCAACCTCTTTGAATAAATCTACCGAAAAGGAGATTTAACTAGAGAAAATGACTTTTGTTTTAGAATTTTGTAATTTGAAACCATTGTGATAAATAGAGCATTTGCTCCTATCGAAAATTTGCAGTACAGAAATGTTCTGAAATGTATCACTAGCATATCAAGAAACACATGCAACAGCTTAATGCAGGTCATGGGGTGTTGCTGAAAGCTCTTACAGGAGCCTACACTTTCTATCATTCGGAGAAATCTGCACTATTTTGCCACTAAATGCAACACCAATTCCCCCAAAATAATAGTAAGAAGACGAACAATAAACAAAATAGTAAAACCCCTCTAAACCGAACGTTAATTGTAGTATAAATATCGGTCTTGGAGACAGGTGACACCTTAATGCAGGGTGAAAGTTCCATGACTTTCACCCATTTAGCTGCCACCTGTGTAAAGGTCTCTCAATTCTTCTCTACTAGAATTCCAGTTTAGAGTAGGTTTACTATTGTTGTGCAATTTTAACCCTTCTCTTGCTGAATTTTAAAATACATATCTCCTTCTTTACCCATGCCCTGTTGTATAATTACATATATCTTCACGGTGTATAAGTATTTCGCTGTGCAATCACTGCTGTGGAGTGCACTGGTTGAACAATCAACTTGTAAATAGTGCAGACCCTGATGAGACAGCTCCTGCAGTAGCTGTCTCATCTGGGTCTTCACTATTTACAGGTAGGTATATTGACGTGAATAGCAAGCGAAGGGTTAAAAAATACACATTACACAGGGTCTGTAACTAACACAAACGGAGCTACACAGCTAGAGTAAGGTTATTCAGTGTTGTTGTCTTATCCTAATAACTATTAGTGACTCAATGACAACACGGGTCGGATAATAACATGTATAATAAAAGTACTTAATGTATAATAAAAGTACCCAGTTAAAAGCGATAGATATTTATACGGATTATTTATTACTGCAAGTGAATTGAAACATAAATCTATGACACAATACAGACAGGGATATGTCTACTTATCCAAGAAATCAGCTACTCGTATTAAATCTCACGTCTCATTTCAATACCTATCGTAAAATACAAATCTTATACACTTATTGCAGATTATGCAAATTTTCGTAAAAACTGTTACCAGTGCATAATATCACGGTGCATTACATTTAACCCTTTGCGACATGTATATTCGTGAAAAGAAAGGCGTATTTATGGAATAAAGGGTCAATCATACAAAAAATATTAGACAAACGTTGCGTTTGCCCGTCCATCCGAAGATCTGTGGCTTTAAAACTTGGTTTTAACTCCAACCGTTAAGCCCTTAATGTGCGAGAACCGAGTTTAAAACACCACCTTGGCAAACAGTGTAGAGCCAGATCAAAGAACTCACGAGACTTCACTGCTTGTAATACAAATACTTTTCTTCAGTGATAAGAGTTTGATACATGTTTTTCTTTAATTACTATTCAGAAAGGAAGAAGCCAGTTAAGGGATACAGACACTTTCCCACATGTTAACCAATTCCCGCATATTGACGCCTTTTGACGCTTCTGTAAAAGTCACTGTGTGAAACCATTGTGATAAATAGAGCATTTGCTCCACAGGAGCAAATGCTCTATTTATCACAATGGTTTCAAAACTACACAATTCTGAAAAATTCCTTTTCTCTAGATAATGCTCCTTTTTGGTAGACTTAATCAAAGAGGTTAGATCTAAAAATAGCCTAAGTGGGAATGGGCTAATTTCGTATGCAACATTTACCATTCTATTGCTGTTCACGTCAATATACCTACCATCCTGATGAGACAGCTCCTGCAGTCTCATCAGGGTCTGCACTAGTTACAAGCTGATTGTGCAACCAGTGTACCCCACAGCAGTGCTTACACAGAGAACTATTTGTAGACAGTGTGGCTTCATACCTTACAACCAGTATACAGTATCTATATATAACCTGCCCTAAGCAGACATTCATTTAATAAACACAAAATTCTTAACATTCGGGTGGTTGCTTAATACAGGGTTAAATAATACGGAATGCTCCTACAGGAGCTTTATCCATTACTTTTGACCTGCATTAAGCTTCCACCTGCCTTACTGACCCATTATTAAGCCTCTATTTGACGACCGCTTAACCCATTCCCTCATAGGCTATTTTTAGATACAACCTCTTTGAATATTTGAATAAATCTACCGAAAAGGAGCATTAACTAGAGAAAAGGAAAAGTTTAGAAATGTTTAGTTTGAAACCATTGTGATAAATAGAGCATTTGCTCCTATTTATCACAATGGTTTCACAAAGTGACTTTTACAGAGTCGTCAAAAATCGTCAATATGAGGGTATGGGTCAAAAGGCGTCAATATGAGGGAATGGGTCAAAAGGCGTCAATATGAGGGAATGGGTTAAGACCGGTTCTATTGTATCTTAGTCAGTAGTCTGATTGCTCTGTACTGTACACACTACTCCAAAACTGTGCTGTTCAAACATGCTTCATTAAATCCCTTAAACACCCACAGTTTACTAGGTAAATTTGTCTTAAGTCTTTACTCCATGAATATGATTGTAAGAAATAATTACATCATGAATATTATTTAGATTAATTGTTATTACATGTATAGCATATAGTCACCGTTAACTGTAGAATTATATCTATATTGTTTATAATGATTACATATACAGATGTTTGGTCATTGCAGAAACTGTAGAATTAGATATATACTATTCAATAAGCAAACAGAGCAGACTCCTACAGGAGCCTTCTGACCTGGGTCTACTCTGTTTGCAAAGACATGAACAGGCGCATCTATCAGGTAAAGGGTTACCTAACACATAGCCTTTTAGAGACCTGAGACTAATTTATATCCGTGTCAACAAAGAGATGACTTATGATATTGAAAATGTGTTTGAGTTTATGCTCAAATATGATCAAGCAATAGAAGTTATTAGCCGATCAAAATGCAGAAACAAAATTACGCCTGCTAAAACTCTGACCGTTTACAATGTTCAATTACTTCTAAGTCGTGAAAACATTTCATGATTTTTTTAGCAATTCTGAAAACAGCCTGAATCCCGATGTGACGCCGCGTCACTTGAATCCCGATGCAACGCCGCGTCACTTGAATTCCGATGTGACGCCGCGTCACTTAAATTCCAATGCGACGCCGCGTCACTTGAATTCTCACCAGGATTTAAGTTATTTCCGAATACCAGGCAGATCCGACTTAGCAAGGAAAAACTAACGCTTTTATTGTTTTTCATCTAAATCAAAACTATATGTATAGGTATAACAGAAGTTCACCTGTGTTGCTCTAAGAGTTAATCCAAATATTTAATACTTTACTTGATGAATATACATGTACAAAATAATGACATCATGAATATTGATAAGCATGTGGTAAAGAAATATTTAGGCCATGGCAGAAACTGTAGAATCGGGTCTATATCATTTCATACACAAACAGAGCAGATCTTGATTAGACGGTACTTACAGGATCTGTCTGATCTGGATCTACTCTATATGCAAAGTCGTTACAAGTATCATGTTTCTACTTAACCACATATATATGTTAATTGCATATATGGAAATGATCTGAAATTTAAAAAAGTCACAATGTTTCGACTTGACAATATACAATGTGCTAATTAAGTATATGGAAATGATCTGAAAAAATACGATCTCCGTATTTTTCTGCTCATGAATAATTGATATAATTTTCCAATCTATTTAAACATTTACATTCCATCTGCGATGGACACTAGCTACTCTATATACCTTGAATATTTGAACAACTAGTCCCCAGTCTCAGTCGGTCTGTAAAGCTGAATACAGTAGAAACTGTCTTAAGCGGCCATCACAAAGAGGTCTAATTATGGGTATGTAAGGCAGGTGGTAGCTTAATGCAGGTCAAAAGTAATGCAGAAATCTCCTATATAGGAGATTTCTGCATTACTTTAAACCTGGTTTAACCCTTTCCCTGTTCTATGTTTATTCCAAATTTCGATACCTGCTGAATATTCATGGAAAAATAATTATAATGGAAACTGGCAGGTGGGTAAATGTAGCTATTTTAGAAAGTAAAGGCACAGTTCTTTCAAATTCTACAAGCAAACAGAGCAGACCCTGATCAGACGGCTCCTCTAGGAGCCGTCTGATCTGTGTCTACTCTTTTTGCAAATGCGTGAAAACACGTTTATATGAGGGAAAGGGTTAAACAACCACATGATTTAAGACACATGTACCCAATACAAGAATGGCCGCCTAACGCAGGTTATACTATAATTCAGATTGGCTCGATTTTGCTAAATAGTGTACATGTAGATCTTGATCAAACTGCTCAGTTTGGTCAGGGTCTGCACTGTTTGCCTGTTGGGGATTTCTGTGATACAAACATAGGGCAATCAGAGTATTGAAAGAAATATTACAGCACAACCTGTCTTAAGCGGCCATTCAATTATTGAACACAGGATTCTTAAAAAGCAGATGGCTACTTAATACATGGCAAAAGTAACGCAGAAAGCTCCTGGAGGAGAGTTCTGTATTACTTTTGATCTGCATTAAGCGACAACCTGCATACAGATCCATAATTAGACCTCTTTTTAATGGTCGCTTAAGACCTGTTCTACTGTACTCCACTGTTTATCTTAACTTGTTTGGATCTTATATTTTGTCTAACCTCTGTGGCTATTTATCACAGTAGTTTACCTTCACGTGTCCACACACCAGGCTATAGCTAGGCTAGCCTATTTATGCATTTCTCTCTTGTTGCTTAACCCATTCTCTCATATTGGCGCCTTTTGACCCATTCCCTCATATTGACGCCTGTTGACGCCTGTGTAAAAGTCACTTTTTGAAACCATTGTGATAAATAAAGCATTTGCTCCTTAGGAGCAAATGCTCTTTTTTATCACAATGGTTTCAAAAGTACACACTTCTAAAATTTCACCCATTTCTTCAAATTCACATGACCACGCACCAGGCTAGGTAGGATATCTATGCATGTCTCTCTTGTTGCCTAATAAGCAAATTGAACACCGCCAATGGACAGGTATTATTGGTAAGGTTTGAACTGGCACTCATCACTTTCCTCGGACTTTCGTCGATGAAAAATCGTGATAGTGACGCATGTTTCACGTGTGTGTTCAGAAGGATAAAAACAGCTTACGGAAAAAGGCGGAATATTCATATAGTGCCAGGTCAAACCTTATCGACTATACTTAGTAACACCAGATGTCGTTTGAAATGTTCATGAGCTGTTTTGTTTCTTTTATTTCAGATAAAACCAAGTGATTCCCATGAGAGTAGACGTGGAGAAAAACATCAAACAGGTGCTTTTATAGTGTTCAGATCGAATCTCTGTATCGATAATAAATGGGTTCGTCGCCTGTGGAAAGTTATAAATATTTGAAAAGCAAAGTCATCAAAATATGTGAAACAAAACATTAAACTTGGCGGGTTGTGTCAGCGAATGTGTGGCTTAGGAATGTGTCAGTGGGTGTGGAATTCAAGAGTGGCGGCGTGAAGAACATACATTTATCGGTAGACTTTGAGGACCTCAGAATATTTATATATATATTTTTTTTTTAATTCGGAAAAAAAGTCGACGAACAATGAGTAGCTGGTATAGTAAGATGTACAGGTCGCACGAGGCTGCACGAGAACGGAATAGGAGGGAACAGCGGCGCTCGGATCAGGATCGTCATGGGCCGACGTTTGTTGCCAAGTATCAACTATCTGTTTTGAACAAGGAAAAACGAATGATGGAACGAGAACTTGAGCGAATTCGAAAAGGTATACACAAACAACCGAAACATTCCAGGGTCGATCGAATGAAAGGAAATGACGTCAAAGATGGAAGAAAGAATGACGAACAGCCAGTTCAAGAAGTGTCGAGAAAAGTCGACACTGGTCATTCAAAGGATGAAAATGCGTTATTTGATGCCATGATATTTCTTCAAAATAACCCGTCCGCTCTGGTACCAATTGTTTCCGCCCATGGACAAAGTGACGCGTACTTAGAAACTTTAGAGAAAGTTTCTCCTGCTTTTTCTGCAGAAGAGAAACAGCCATTTATGCCAAAATATTTAAAAGGCAAAGGACCTGTGAACCAAGTGGAAAAGTCGGCAATGTTGGACAAGTACAAGTTCCTCTTGCAGAGACATAGTCCCATACTTAGGCGTAACAGTCCGTTGGTGGACAACGCGAGAAACAGTCCAGTACTCTCGCGAAAACACAATCATAATGTAAATGTACGTGACTTAGAAACGAACAGTGTAGACTCTGGCCATCACAGTAGAAGCACATCGAATGAAAAGAATGGAACTTCTCGACATGTAATGGATCAAGCTACAAGTCCCCTACTGAGTAACGAAGACATAGAAACCCTGAAGCATGACACGGGTGACATGGCTAGTCCAACAGGCAGACTTACAGTGGAGGTAGGTATAGCTCGTATTGTACCCAGTCAATTACACGTGCAAATGGAGCCTCGATATCTCGAACTAGGATAACTCTACCTCGGGTTAACTCGCACCTCGAGATGGCTCGAACCTCGGTTTAAATCGAACTAAAAGTTCGGTCCTCTCAAAGTTAACAATACAGGATTGCTCTAAAATGTATCATTTCGCATATCTAGAAACAATTGTGATAGCTTAATGCATATCACAAGTAATACTGAAAACTCCTACAGGAGCTTTAAGCACTACTTTAGATCTACATTAAGCTGTGAATTGGAGACACAAAGGTATACCAAATGATAAGTAAGTCCTTTCAGTTGGATTACTTTTTTTCCTCGTATATTTCAATGAAATGTTGAGGGTTATTGATTTGATATATAATGAAACATCATTTCCCTTAAACTCTAAACATTTAATAATTGAATATAGTTATAGTCAAAGGAAGTATGTAACAAATGTCTTAAGAATTTGATAACTCTTATATGAGATATTGAAAGCCAAATGTGCTATTCCGGTGCACAAGGATCAACGATAAAACCAGATGGAAACCAACTAGTAGGACATCTACACATTTAAGGAGATTATCCAAGGGAGATTACTGATCCCTCATTATTGCAGAAAGCTAAGATATGATGCTGTGGTCATGCAATAGGTAACCATCTGCTATTTAATCCATTCCCTCCAAGGCTATTTTATACCCAAACTCTTTGAATTATTCTACGGAAAAGGAGCATTAACTATAGAAAATGAAAATAGGTTAGAATTGTGTAGTTTTTAAACCACTGTGATAAATAGAGCATTTTCTCATATAGGACAAATGCTTTATTTATCACAATGGTTTCAAAAAATGAGGCGCAAAAAGGCGTCAGTAAGAGAAAATGGGTTAAGACTCCAATTTTCAGTCAATAAATATTCGCTTGAGACCTATTCTACTGTACCCTGGACCGCTTATAGCCGTTTGAACATACTCATTTTCATTTTGCTGACAGAATGATTATTGTCTAAAGATATGCTTCGGTAATTAAGTTAACAAGTGTGTAACGGCGTCCGCAAGAAAACTATAAAGACATAGGCTCATCGATTTCCAATCACTTGGTCAAAAATTCAGTAAACAGGTTTGTGGGCAAATAGCATCATAAAAATCGGTCAAGCAAAACAGTGATTATTCAGTGTGAGTAAACAGAATTTCTTTTTGTAAGGTCGTGCAAATTACTATGACATAGCCTCATAGACGAAATAGCCCCAAAACGCCCAGTCCACGGCGACTAGTCCCATAGGGCCATAGACATCATAGTCACATAGGCATCATGTTTCCACAGACACCATAACACCATAGACGATATAGACAACATAGCCACATAGACGACATAGACTCTTAGGGTGCATCGCCCCCATATGCGACAGTCACATATACGATAGCCCCATAAACGATAGATCCCTCATAGACGTAATAGACCCATTTGACACATATACGACATAAACCTATAGATGACATAGCCCCATATGCAACATAGTGCTATAGACAACAAAGCCCTATAGATGACATAGTCCCATAGACGACATATATACATATTCACATAAACGGCGGCATGGTCCTATATAGACGACATAGTCCCACAGACGATATAGATAGACGACATATCCCCGTAGAAGACATAGTTCCATATACGACATAGCCCCATTTAACATCATATCCCCATATTCGTCATAGTCCCATAGACGACATAGCCCTATAGGCATCATAGCCCCATAGGCGAGATAGCAAAGCTCCGTATACGACACAGTCCCATTGGCGTCATAGCCCCATTAACATCATATCCCCATATTCGTCATAGTCCCATAGACGACATAGACGCCATAGCCCCATAGGCGAGATAGCAAAGCTCCTTATACGACATAGCCCCATTGGCGTCATAGTCCCATAGACGTCATAGCCCCATAGACGCCATAACCCCATTTGCGTCTTAGCCCCATAGACGACATAGGCTCATATACGAAACAGCCCCATAGACAAAATAGCCCCCATAAACGACAGCCCCATATACGTAATAGCCCCATAGACGACATAACACCATAACCGCCATAGCCCTATATACGACATAGCCTCATAAATGTATACGACATATCCCCAATACGTCATATCCCAATATACGACATAGCCCCATAGACGTCATAGCCCCATAGACAACATAGTCCAATATACGACATACATGTAGTTCCATAGACGGCATATCCCCATAGACGACATAGCTCCATATACGGTATAGCTAGTCCCTTTAACACCAGAGCCCCATAGGCGTCATAGTTTCATAAAAAACAATTATACGACATAGCCCTATAGCTCAATGTTGCTCGAAAATAAGTTATTGTACGTATGTCAATTTATAAATGCAATTTACAATAAACTTTTGCCGATCCGAACAGTCACTTAAATATTACTATCAACCTTTAACTCATTACAGTAAACCCCTCTCTAAACCGGACGTTAAAATTACTATCAAAGTCGGTCCTTCAGACATGTAGCAGCTTAATGCAGGTTGAAAATCACGCAGAAAACTCCAGAAAACTCACCCTGCATTAAGCAGTCATCTGCCTTAAAAGACTTTAATTGTTCTCTGTTAAGATTCCGGTTCAGAGAGGTTAACTGCACTAGATGGCTATTCATGTAAGACATTTGTTATTGGCTGGCTTTTTATAATGTAAATGTTTCAATTGTAAGTTTTGCTTTGACAAAAACTATACAATTGGGTCTATATCGTGCCATAAGCAAATGGAACAGACCTTGATTAGACGGCTCTAACAGGAGTCGTCTGATCTGGATCTACTCTGTTTGCAAAGACATGAAAAGGATTTTACACGAGGGAAAGGGTTAAGTCAATGTGCAGCATAATGCAGTCGAGTCAACTGGTCAACATTACAGTCAAATCTGACTCCTGACCATCTACTGGAATGGTCAGAATGACAATAGGTCTAGACGGGTTAACGGTCAACGCGGCGGCCGTAGATGGGTCACTCGGCTAGCTTTCTGGAATGTTGGCGGTTTAGAGGGGGTTTACTGTATAGTTCGTTATATTATAAAATGACGTGTAAAATGACGGTGTTCGTTCAAAATTTCACCATCATTTTTCCCTAGTTGGCCCATGTATTTCTAGGGGAAGTAATACCATGGGACTCTTTCAAAATATCAAGTGTATGATTATGTCCCTTTAATTATATTTTATTTATCAATGGCCTGAATTATGCTTCATTTTTCAAAGTGCCCGTCTGTCGGTCTTTTAACCCTTTCCCTGGGAATAACGCCTTTTCACGCATTTGCAAACAGAGGAGACCCAGATCGGACGGCTCCTACGGGGTCGGCTCTGTTTGCTCTGACATGATATAAATCTGATTCTACAGATTTTTTCAAAGCAAAAAATAAATTCATGAAAAGTTTACATTTTAAAATTAATTTAATAAATATTCACGATGCCATTATTTCTTACATGAATATTGACCAGGGAAAGGATTATATAATAGCAATAGTATCAACGTTTCAAATAGATTTGATCCTGATGAAACTAACTCTGTGACTCGTTTATCCCATTACCCCATAGGCTATTTTAAGATGCAAAATATAAAATGACGTGTAAAATGACGGTGTTCGTTCAAAATTTCACCATCATTTTTCCCTAGTTGGCCCATGTATTTCTAGGGGAAGTAATACCATGGGACTCTTTCAAAATATCAAGTGTATGATTATGTCCCTTTAATTATATTTTATTTATCAATGGCCTGAATTATGCTTCATTTTTCAAAGTGCCCGTCTGTCGGTCTTTTAACCCTTTCCCTGGGAATAACGCCTTTTCACGCATTTGCAAACAGAGGAGACCCAGATCGGACGGCTCCTACGGGGTCGGCTCTGTTTGCTCTGACATGATATAAATCTGATTCTACAGATTTTTTCAAAGCAAAAAATAAATTCATGAAAAGTTTACATTTTAAAATTAATTTAATAAATATTCACGATGCCATTATTTCTTACATGAATATTGACCAGGGAAAGGATTATATAATAGCAATAGTATCAACGTTTCAAATAGATTTGATCCTGATGAAACTAACTCTGTGACTCGTTTATCCCATTACCCCATAGGCTATTTTAAGATGCAACCACTTTGAATAAATCTACCGAAAAGGAGCATTTACTAGAGAAAAGGGAAAGTTTAGAAGTGTTCAGTTTTGAAACCATTGTCATAAATAGAGCATTTGCTCCATAGGAGCAAATGCTCTATTTATCACAATGGATTCAAAAGGTGATTTTTGCCGAGGCGTCAAAATGCGTCAATATGAGGGAATGGGCTAAATCTACACTGTTATACAGACCTGCCCATAGTGTAGACTAAGAGACATATGAACGACAGTCTACAAGAACGTTTAAGTCATAATATAGATCTAAATCTAGTTTTCTGCTGTGGCCGAAACATCCTGTGTCTGTAAGCCATTCAGCTATTGTTTATGGTATTATTTCTTACGTGAGTAGTCATGAGGTAAAGGTGTATCCCTTTCATCCATGAATATTCATGTAAGAAATTATGACGTCATGAATATTAATTAGATTAGTTTAATAGCACATTGACACAGGAATGTTTGGCAATGGAAGAAACTGTAGAATCATATCTCTATAACATCATAAGCAAACAGAGCAGGCCCTGATCAGACGGCTCCTACAGGAGCCGTCTGATCTGTGTCTACTATGTTTACAAAGGCATAGAAAGGCGTATTTATGGAGTAAAGGGTTAAAATCGCTTTAGAAAGGTTTTACTGTATCAAAATCCGTAGCATATGACAAGGCAAGACATGACATAAATGCCCCTTAACCCTTTCGCTGCCAATGCCGGATCTGTGATTACCTATGCAAACAGTTTGGATCCAGATGAGACGCCGAGTAACTCGGCGTCTCATCAGGATCCAATCTGTTTGTTACTGTTACTATGTTTTTGAAATAAAAATGAAAAAAAAAAGAAAATTTGTAGCAGACGACAAAGTTAGCAGACGACAGAGTTTGGCAGCGAAAGAGTTAAAGAGAAGCGCTCAGTGCTAATGTCAACATGGACAAGGTACTCACTTCATTGACACCTTTGTCCGTGCCGACATTTTGTGTACATACGTTATTACCTCCCCTGAAAGACTGGCGGACATCAAGTGTTATTCAAACATATAAATTGTTCTCTCAGTGCTTCTGAACAAACAATACAAGGAGGAAATTTCATTTGATTTTATAGAGGGGCGTGTTTACTCTGTTCAATTTGGTATGAAAACTGTAAATAACTTCATCTTTGGTTACAGAACTCACTTGAAATTTATTTAGCAAATGACGAGTGTATGAAAATTAATATTTTCAACACAAAGTAACTTTCGCCGGCAAAATGTCGTCAGCGTCATTTATTGAAGTTAACTTTTTCTTATTTCCATTTTATTTTAAATCCTTTACTTCAATGGTATGCCTTTTAACGCATGTGCAAACAGAATAGACCCAGATAAGAGGTTCTTGTAGGAGCGGTCTGATATGGGTCTGACCTTTTTGCTTAAGTAATAATATAGACTTTATTTTACAGTTTCTGCAATGGCCAACATTTATCTTGGTTATATGTCATTGATAATTTTCGTGATGTCATTAATTCTTCCTTGAATATCCATGAAATAAAGATTTGTACCGAGTTACCCGATGTATCAAGTGTCGAGTTATGATGTAACAGCGAGTTACCCGATGTCTCAAGTGTCGAGTTATGATGTAACAGCGAGTTACCCGATGTCTCAAGTGTCGAGTTATGATGTAACAGCGAGTTACTCGATGTCTCAAGTGGCGAATGTTAATGTGACATCAAGTTACTCGATGTCTCAAATATAGAATATTGATGTGACACCGAGTTACTCGATGCATAAAGTGTCGAGTCATCATACAACACCAATTTACTGGATGTGTCAAGTGTATACTCTGATGGGACATTGCATTGGCGAGTCATGATGTGACACCGAGTAACTCAATGTATCAAGTGCAGAGTCATGATGTGACACTAAGTTACTCGATGTCTCAAATGGTGAATCTTGATGTGACAACGAGTTACTAGATATCTCAAGTGGGGAGTCATTATGAGACACCAAGTTACTCGATGTATCACGTGGCGAATGCTGATGTGACACCGAGTTTCGCGTTATCTCAAGTTGCGAATCTTGATGTGGCATCTAGTTACTCGATGTCTCACGTGTCGAGTTATGTCTACTCTGTTTGCAATGGTGACAAAGGGTGTCTCTGTGGAGTAAAGGGTTAACTAATTCCCTCCTTTACTATTTTTAGACTAAACCTCTTTGAATAAATCTACCGAAAAGGAGCATTAACTATAAAAGGAGCATTTTAGAATTGTGTAGTTTTGAAACCATTGTGTTAAATAGAGCATTCGCTCCTATGGAGCAAATGCTCTATTTATCAGAATTTTTTAACAAGTGACTTTTAAAGAGGCGTCAAAATGCGTCAGTAAGAGGGAATAGGTTAAACAATGGCCTACCTAAAATTCTCAATTCTTCTTGACTCAAAGTTTGGATAAGCAAAGAACTATATTATTGACAAGTACAAGCAATGGGATATCATTGAAGTGTCTTCGATTTCAGTTATAGACGTATTTGAAGGAGAATAAGAAGATAAACAGATCTCAATTTGTCTTGAACGCATTCTGTTAAGTACACACACAACCTTAATAAGACTTCAAATTAATTTATAAGTTCCACTTGTTTTCAAGGACAGTTTAATGATCTTATAATGTTTGTCCAATATTTCTCTGTTATCTTCTCACTTTCTTTTTATCTCTCTTTCTATCCATGTATCTCTCTGTCTCTTTCTGTATCTGTCGCTCTGGGTCTTTCGGTGTCTATCTGTCTCGCTGCTCTCTCTCTCTCTCTCTCTCTCTCTCTCTATCTCTATCTCTATCTCTTTATATCCATGTACCTCTCTCTCTGTGTCTATCGCTCTCTCTCTCTCTCTCTCTCTATATATATATATATATATCTCAGTCTCGTTCTCTTTGCTCTCGTTGTTATTTACTCTTCTCTCTCTGCTACCCCTCTATTTCCCTTTCTATATCTACCTCTCCTTAAATCGTCATCTATCCCGCCTCTTCTGTTTATCTCCAGTTTTCTTGAGGCCAGCTCTTTTCTGGCGTATGTTATGGGAAACCTAATTTATATTCATGCAAGAAACATTGGCGCCATGAATATTAATGATAATGATTTTTTTAATGACATATACCTGTTTGCTAATGCAGAAAACTCCTATAGGATTTTTCTGCATTACCTTTGCCCTGCATTAAGCAGCTACATGCTTTTTAAAAGTCCTATATTTAATAAATGAATGGTCGCTTAAGACAGGATCTTCTGCATGTACAAAGATTAACACGAATCGTGCATAACCGTAAAAGTGTTAATGTTTTGTGATAAGAGACAGGAACTGTTCTAGTATAGGAGTAAATTTTAACCCTTAAGGTATATATCAGACTTTGGCACACAGTGTAAACCCAGATCAGTTGGCTTCTGATGGATCCCTTTGATCAGGGCATGCACGCTTTATTATACAAATCACATTCTTTAGTGAAAAAAAAAGATACAATTTTTGTTTTTATTAATATTCAGAAAGGCTGGGCCAGTTTTAATTATACTGCAGCTTAACCCTTACAGTATTGGACACGAGTCACTAATTTGCAAACAGTGTAGACCCAGATGAGAGGGCTCCTAGAGGAACCCTCTCATCAGGGTCTGCACTGTTTGTCATGTTACATATTTCTTTCAAAAAATCTCTAAATATTCACCTTAAGCTTGACTAGTTTGAATTTTGGAATAGTCCATTTGAAAAGTCTGCATTGTAAGGGTTAAGATTTAAAGAAGTCAAATATGCACCATGTTTAATTAGAAATACGAACTACCGTAGCTCAAAGTGGTACATTAATTTTTACCTCATTTACTTGTTCATTTGAGTCGTTCATGTAGGAGTTTAGACCGTTGCAAACATGATCTATTAAAATACATAAGCACCTCTTTAGGGTGGTCCATACAGAAAACCCTCACTAGAGCGGACGTTCAATTTAGTAGCAATACCAGTCTTGGAGACAGGTGGCAGCTTAATGCAGGGTGAACGCCATGCAGAAAGCTCCCTCTTCTGCATGACTTTCACTCTGCATTAAGCAGTCGTCTGTCGTAAAGAATCTAAATTCTTCTCTATTAGAATTTCGGTTTAGAAGGGTTTTACTGTAAATACATAAACTTTTTTATCCCTTTCCCTCATATAAACGTGTTTTCACACATTTGCAAACAGAGAAGACCCAGGTCCTATGGGAGCCGTCTGATCAGGGTCTGCTCTGTTTGCTAATGAAATTTGAATATATATGTTTCTTTACTTTCTAAAATGGCTGCAATGTTACACCTCCCATATTCCATTATAACTATTTCAGTATTTGGACCATGAATATTCAATAGGTATTTAAATTTGGAATGAATATAGAACAGGGACTGGCCGTCTTACCTATCTACTCCCATATCATTTTAAGAAATCAGTCCAGATCTTAGTTTGGAATCCATCTTCCTCCTCCTGGTGTAATTAGATTGACGTCTTGATATGACTGAATAAAATAATGTTAAAGCGACGTAAAAACTAATACAAACAAAACATGGTTCATCCGTTGTTCATGTGTTGGGTTGGGTGGGGGTGGGGTGGGGTGGGGCACAGACACCTTAACATTTGCTGGTATAATCTATAAACATCGATGGTTTCAGCAAACAGTGCAGACCCAGATTAGAGAGTACTCCTTTAGGACGCTTCTGATCTGAGTCTGCAATGCTGCCTGTCATTTCTAAGGGTCACTGGGTGCAAAGGGCTTAATGCATCTGGCGAAAAGGATTTTCAACGAAATTCAAAAGGGATAATTCACCCTTAGCCTGCTAATCGCGACCCGACTGGTGTTTTACAAACAGCTTAGATCCAGCTGAGGCGTCACATCTGGATCCATGCTGTTTAATAATGACTCAAACGTATCTAGCATTTGAACGGATCGGAAGTAAATGAAAAATGTAACTGTTCGGAGTTTAAGCAGACATAAATTTTTATAGCAGGCTGCCATTTGTCTTCAAATGACGAATCTGTGACTACCTGTGCAAATAGTTTAGATCCAGATGAGACGCCGTATAACTCGGTATTTAATCAGGATCCAATCTGTTTGATAGTATGATTGTAATTTTGAAACATATAGGAAGACAGTTAAAAAATCAAAACTAAAGCAGACGACACATTTGCAGCAGGGAAATAGATAAATGTATAAATGGTATCTTTATAAAAGGACTTGATTTGACACAAGGTGATGAATATGTAAAGTTTGTAAACAGTTTCTTTTGGCCTTTGTATTCAACTATCGATCTACCACATTGATTTTCTAGACTTTTTACTTAACATTTTCAATGTTATGAATTAATGTGTGATACTCTTTGCAAACAGTTTGGATCCTGATTAAAGGTCGAGTATCTTGGTGTCTCATCTTGATCCAAACTGTTTGATATTTTAACCATGATCTTTGTTATAATGAAGATGAAAGAAACTTGACTTTGAAAACTGAAGCTCTTAGTAAAGGAGATTTATTTGGTTTGGTGGTGAGAAGATTAACAGTTTCGCTGCAAATGGAGTATCTAGGATTATGTATGCAAACAGTTTGGATCCTAATGAGACACCGAGTAACTCGGCGTCTCATTTGGATCCAAACAATTTGATGATGCCAATATGCTCTTTAAACGAAATGGAAGAAAACTCAAGAATAGAAAATGAAGCAGAAGTCAATGAAGCAGACGTCAAAGTTTGCAGACGACAAAACCTGACAGCTAAAGAGTTCACAGAATTTGCATTAGCCCAGTGTCAAGGTTAAACATCAGGTATCCGGGCACTTTCAGATTCAATACAGATTTACAAAAATATTCAGTTAGACGAAACTCATAAGTAAACCCGTTACCTTCGCGTTCTGCATGAGCTTCATCCTGCATTAACCTTTTTCCAACAGGGACGACTTTTTTATGCCCTTGCAAACAGACTAGACCCAGATCAGACGGCTCCTTAAGGAGCCGTCTGATCAGGGTCTGTTCTGATTGCTTATAAAACAGTATAGTTTTGATTATAAAGTTTCTGCCATGTAAAACAGGTATGCCACTATAGAAAGTCAGTTCATTAATATTCATGAATTCATTATTTCTTACATGAATATTCACCTAGTAAATGTACATGTATGAGTCGGGTAGGCAACACTATATATACAAAACACAAACTACTTAAGCAGATGCACATTGATTTAAACCTAATCCAGTTTCAACAGACCTGATCAGATCTGAAGTTGATTGATTGAATTTGAAATGAAGTGAAACTCGCTGTTCTTTTGTGTCAAGTTTTTTTCATACCCCTGGTGTCATGGCCATCTTCTATAACAGAATAAAGTTTGGATTAAACTGCAGTCCAAATGACTCTCGTCACTTTTAACTTAGAGACAGATAAACAATTAAATCTCGTTAATTGGAACTTTTAGTAAAGAAGAACGTTTTAAGAAATGTGATAGCTTAATGCTGTGGCAACGTCACGCATACAGCTTTCTGCATTATGCTGCCAACTGCCTTAATCCCGTCCCTCATATAAATTTGCAAACAGAGTAGACCCAGATCACCGCCAAAATGTCACCAGAACATATAGAGTTAGAGACAAATACAGTTAAATTTACAGCTAGACTAAGAAATAAATAGAGTTGAATTTTCCACTAAAGTTCTGGACAAATACAGTTAAATTTACCACTAGACTTAGAGACAGACTTAGAGACAAATACAGTTACATTTACCACTAGACTTAGAGACAAATACAGTTAAATTTACCACTAGACTTAGAGACAAATACAGTTAAATTTACCACTAGACTTAGAGACAAATACATTTAAATTTACCGCTAGAGTCGGAGACAAATTTAGTAAGGGATGGGAGAGTGTCATGCACCGGGAGCTTTCTGCATGACTTTTCACCATGTATTAAACTTTATTTATAGTATACCTGATAGAAACACTTTTTTCATGCCTTTGAAAACTGGGTAGACTTTTTGGAGGCGCCTGATCAGTGTCGGCTCTGTTTGCTTATGAAATGACAAATTCCCTTGTTGTCCCTGATGCCATCATAAAATTATTTCAGGAACCGTCTAATCTAGGTCTAATCTGTTAGCAATATCAGGTAAAGAGCTACCGTCTGGATAGCTTTGTCATTTAACCACTAAAATTAGCAATACCAGCGCTATCTGTAACCTGTTCCCTCTAACACCGGAGAAATAGCGATGCTTCAGAATTAAACAAGTGTACTTTACTAAAGAGAGCATTATAACTCCTGACCTGTCCAACTGAGCTTGACAGATCAGTAGTTAATTTATAGATTGATCTATTGTTAATAATATGTCATATCGTTGCATGAGCTTAGTTTATTATTACGTGTTGTCACGTACAGCTGTAACCAGAGAGTATGGAATAAAACCGACTTTGTTCAGCAACACTATAAGCCGCGCCTTGGGGACATTACCTTATATTAGAGGTTGCTATGATTTGCAAACAGTGTATGCCAAGATCAGCCACAATATCTAATCAGAGTCTACACTGTTTGTCAATTTAACCCATTTCCTCGTAGGCTATTTTTAGATCCAACCGCTTTAAATAAATCCACCGAAAAGGAGCATTAACTAGGGAAAAAGAATTTTTTAGAATTTTGTAGTTTGAAGCCGTTGTGATAAATAGAGCATTTGCTCCTATAGGAGCAAATGCTCTATTTATCACAATGGTTTCTACATGTGATTTTACAGAGGCGTAGAAAAGCGTATTTATGGAGGAAAGGGTTGATGAAATATGGTAGCTGCTTTTAAGTCTCAAAGAATGTAGTTCTTAACCTGATCAGACACCCGACTTACTAAATATCGTGCGACCAAATTCATCGTAAATCAGAAGGGGCGACAATGGATTAATCCATTACCTCATAATTATGCTTTTTGTTATACCCAACCTCTTTTAATAAATCTACCGAAAAGGATATTTTACTGGAAAAAAGGAACAATTTAGAATTGCGTAGTTTTGGAAACCATTGCTCCTCCGGAGAAAATGCTCTTTTAACACAATGGTTTCCAAAGAGGAGTCAAACTGCGTCAATATAATGGAATTGGTTAACCCTTTCGCTGCCATATTATCGTCTGCATTTCTTGTCGTTTGCTACAATGTTATTCTATTTTTTTCTTTTCCTTTTTGCTTTTTCATGTTTGATTAAAATTATAGTCGCGATAACAAACACGATGAATTATTGGCGTGTTATCTTGATCCAAACTGTTTGTATAAAATTATGTAAACACAAATTCATCATTGGCAGTGAAAAAATTAATTACACAAATAGACGAAATTATCGCACTGTCTCGTGTGCAGCAAATATGGCTAACTTCACACGACAGAATCATACGATCTTTAGCATATGAATGTTTTATTTGAAGACTTATACAAAAGTACATCATTCTTGTATAACTCTTTACTCCATGCATATTCATGTAAGAAATAGTAGAATCATATTTACATTATATCATATAGGAACCGTCTGATCTGAGTCTACTCTGTTTACAAAAAGTAGAAATGCGTATTTATGGAGTAAAGGGTTACATATTGTGCATACAGTTTTCATAATCTCGTGAATCTAGATATAGCAGATATAAACAAAAGCATATAACAGGGCACGTGCTAATATTATCAAGTAGTATGACAGAGTTTAAAATAGATCAGATAGTGCCAATTAAAGATGGAAATCACAAAAGCCGCCGCGATATCAATCTGATAGGTGTAATAAACACAGGCACATGAGTTACGTCTGTCAAATGAGTATTACAAGGGTCATTCATTCATGTTTTCGTATTTAACACAAACATTTATCATAGTTTAGACTCAGCATTTAAACATGATAATCCTCACCTTTTTATGCCTTTGCAAACAGTGTAGACCCAGATTAGACTGTACCTGTATGAGGTGTCTGATCGGGGGTGGCAGTAGTTGCTTATGAAATGATATAGATAATAATGACTCTATAGTGTCTCTAATGGCAAGAAAAAACTCTTGTTTAGACATCACTGTAAAATATCGGTAAACCCTTTCAGTGCGGGGAACAAGTCACTACTGTCCTTTGAAAACTGTGCAGATCCAGACGAGAGGACTCATAGAGGAGCCTTCTCTATGAGTCCTCTTATCTCGGTCTACACTGTATGAAGCCCTCTCATTAGGATCTGCACTGTTGTCATGTTGCACTTTTCTTTAAAAACAGCACTGCGTATTCCCGATGGACTAGTCCTAAATTCAAGTTAAGCTAACCGTGGATATTCAAGGGTATTGTTTTCCTCGAGGAGCCCTTTCATCTAGTCTACATTGTTTGCAAAGGATGTGTTTAGGGTTCCTGGTCCCTGATATACAGCACGGCCTGTCTTTACCGTATACTGAATAAACAGACGTGTCTATAAGAGCAGGCGGCTGGTTAATGAAAGACGAAAGTCATGCAGAAAGCCACCTTTAAGCTACCACCTGTCTTAATCCTTTCCTTCATATAACATTTGCAAACAGAGAAGAACCAGATCAGATGCTCCTATAGGAATGTCTGCTCTGTTTGCTTTATAAATGCAATTTGAAAAATCTGTTTCTTTACTTTCTAAGATGGCTACAATTTCCACCTTTCATATTTCATTATAACTGTGTTTTCCTTGAATATTCAGTAGGTACTGAAATTTGTAATAAACATAGATAGGGCAAAGAGTTAAAACCCCAGAAACAGACGTAGTTTTGATGTAGACAGGTGTCACTGAACATAAGAAACGCCCCCTCCCTCCCCTCACCGCCGTGTCTCGTGTCATAGAGACGACAGACTGAGAGAAATGTGCCGAAAGCCAGATCACACTGTAAGCAACTCATCTCCACAATGAGGATTTTTATAACACAATGTGGCATTGAATATGTATGTTGTCATGAGTGCTTCTTACGATAAACCCGACAAAAGACACACGTAGGCAGAGAAACGGACATAAAGGCAGTTAGATAGGCAGAAAGAAATAGGAAGAGAAATGGAAAGACAGACAGGTAGACAGACAGAAGCAGGCAGAGAGACGGACAGCCAAACAGACAACAAATAGGAAGAGAAACAGACACGCATACAGTTAGATAGACAGACAGACATACAGAAGTCGGCAGAGAAACAGATTGACAAACAGATAGACAGACATACAGAAAAACAGACAGACGTACAGTTAGACAGACTGACAAGCAGGCAGACAAATGGAGAGACAGTTCTTTAGACAGACAGATATACAACACACGTTCCATTCACTATGAGGTGTTGGGGGTACAGCCTGACATGCGGACAGACAGGGACTGGGACAGCTACATGAACAAATTATACCCCAGTAGTGCATTTGCAGCTAAACTGGAAAAATATATTGGACGAATTTGAAATTTGCTTCCGATTTACTTTATTGTATCTGCTATGCTGTAGAACCTGTCTTAACCCATTACCTCATAGGTTATTTCTAGACCCAACCTATTTGAATAAATCTACCGAAAAGGAGCTTTAATTAGAGAAGAGGAATCTTTTAGAATTGTGTAGTTTTGAAACCATTGTGATAGAGCATTTACAGGAGTAAATGCTCTATCACAGTGATTTCACAAAGTGAGTTTTACAGATTTGTTTAAAGTCGTCAATATGAGGGAATGGGTTAAGCGGTCATCAAAGTGGTCAAAGTATGGGTCCGTAAGGCAGGTGGTAGCTTAATGCAGGGCGAACGTAATACAGAAGGCTCCCTGCATTGTACAAATACCTTCTTTTTTAAATAAATGAATGGCCGCTTAAAACGTGTTCTACCGTATTATTCGACTTTGAAATATAAATAATTCTGAAACTGTTTAACCCCTTTCCTCATATAACGCATTTTCATGCATTTGCAAACAGAGTAGACCCTGGTCAGACGGCTCCGACATTTGATAGATCGGTTTATTTTAGTTTCTAAAACGGCTACACTGTTCCATCCTCCATATTTAATTACAACTATTTTGACCATGAATACTCAGTAGGTATTGAATGTTGGATTACGTATAGAACAGGGAAAGGGTTAAGAAAATATTAAGCAGATTCCGTATATTATAAACCCTTATCCTGATAAGTGGGACCGAACCGTTATCTGTAAACAGCCTGGATCGAGATGAGACGTCGAGTAACTCGGTGTCTCATCAGGATCCAAGCTGTCTGACACTCGGTTAATAGTTTTCTCTAACGTTTGAACTAATTAGAATTATGTAAAATTCTGGCAGATCAGAATATAGGCAGACATACAGCCAAAACCCGTCTAAACCGGACGTTCAATTTAATATAAATATCGGTTTTGGAGACAGGTGGCAGCTTAATGCAGGGTGAAAGTCATGCAGAAAGCTCCTCTAGGAGCTTTCTGCGTGACTTTCACCCTGCATTAAGCAGTCACTTGCCTAAAAGTATCTAAATTCTTCTCTACTATAATTCCGGTTTAGAGGCGATGCATTGTATATTTTTTCTAGCAGGTTAAAGGTAAGACGAGACGTTCTCATATCGACAGGTCAGGGATTAATCTTTAACACACTTAGCTAAGTGGTGTGCACACATTATTTCTTCTAACTTAGCCTTCAAAACACGTTTTCCAATTTTTTTAAAAAAATCCAATAATCAATGTAACAAACAGTTTGGATCCTGATGTCAACAGCTGACACCACATCTTATCTGGATTGAAAACAGTTTGCAGCGATTATCACGAGTTCGTTTAGAGATTGCTAAAAGCTTGAAGATACCTCGCGAAAATCCAATCACATCTATGCTCTTCAATATTTATAGGTTTACGGGAGTCAATGTATTTGATCGGGAAAATTAAATTGAATTTCGACTCTGTGGGCCCTGGTATTGAACGGTTAAATCGGATGGAGTAACCGACTTTTATAGGGAGATTGGATAAATAAACAGGTGTGTTTAAATAACTTCTCACAAGTTACTGTGGATGTAGAAGAAGCTGTTTTGGAAAGGTAAATATCTGGAACAAGTTATGTTTTGGTTTAATTGTAGTCGCCGTCGTCGTCGTAGTAGTAGTAGTAATAGTAGTAGTAGTAGAAATCGTAGTAGTCTCAGTCGTATTATTATTATTATTAGTAGTAGTATAGTAGTGAGGGAGAGAGAGAGAGAGAGAGACAGGCAGGCAGAAATACAGACAGAGAGACATAGCGACAGAGAGAGAGAGAAATAGGGACACAGAGAAACATAGTGACAGAGAGAAGAATAGAGGTAGAGCGATGGTGAGAGGGAGATAGAGAGAGAGAGAGAGAGAGAGAGAGAGAGAGAGAGAGAGAGAGAGAATGGTAAACATAATCAGAAACGTAACGTGTCCAGAATAGCTGGTACAATATAGCCTCTCTAAATAGAACAGTTAATCATATTCGGTCTAAAATCAAACTTTTAGAAAAGAACAATTGAGATTTTTAGGTAGGTGGCTGCTTAATGCAATTTAAATATCACACAAAGCTGCTTTTGGAGCATTCTGCATGACTTTCACCCTGCATTGAACATCCGTCTGTCTTTATACTTATTTGAGTGTTCAGTTAAGAGAGGGTGCATTGTTAACGCACACGAGAACGTATGATAATGTAAATATATGCTTAACATTTTCCTTCATATAAACGTGTTTTTACGCATTTGCAAACAGAGTAGACCCAGATCAGCGGCTCCTTTAGGAGCCGTCTGATCAAGATCTGCTCTGTTTGCAAATATGATTTGATAGATCTGTTTCATTACTCTCTAAAATGGCTACAATGTTCCAACTTCCATATTTCATTATAACTGTTTTGTCCATGAATAGTCAGTAGGTAACAAACATAGAATAGGAATAAACATAGAACAATGCAGACCAAGACCGCTAACTGTTTCTCAATGCCCATGGTATACACAGTTGAACCTGTCTGAATCGTCAGTAAACATGGTCTTATCATGGGTCTGTAAGGCATATAGTAGCTTAATGCAGGTCAAAAACAATGCAGAAAGCTCCTATAGGAGCATTCTGTATTACATTTGCCCTGCATTAAGCAACCACCTGCTGTTTAAGACTCCTATATTCAATAAATGAACGACAGCTTAAGACATGTTTGCTGTAGTGCATTGTTGATTAAAGTTAACTCTTTCGCTGCCAATCTCGAACATTTGATAATCTTTGCAAACAGATTAGACCCAGATTTAGACGCTAGTAAATCGGCATCTTCTCGGAATCCAGTCTGTTTGATGCTGTGGTTATAATTTATTTGATCAAAAAAAGAAGAAACTTCATACAAAAAAATGAAGCAGACGACAAATTGTACAGACGACAATGCTTGACAGTTCAAAGATTATCCCAGACCTTTTTGTACGTGGTCTAGCTGCTTGTTTATTGTTTATGTAAGAATAAATTACATACGTTGCATTGAGATTGCCAATTGTTATGTAAATGAATACTTTTAGCCCTTCGAACGCTAAGCGCGGTCTGACTAGCATTTGAAAACAATTACGAAATATGAAAGGTAGAAAATTGTAGCCATTTTAGAAAGTAAAGAAAGAGATATTTCAAATACCATTAGCAAACAGAGCAGACCCTGATCAGACGGCTCCCATAGGAGCCGTCTGGTCTGGGTCTACTCTGTTTGTAAATGCGTGAAAACACGTTTATATGAAGGAAAGGGTTAAATGAATATATTTAGCCATTCGTAAGCTAAACGCGACATGACTAGCCTTTGAAGACAGCTTGTGTCTAAATGAGTCGACGAGTAGCATAGGCGTCTCATTAGGATCCATGCTGTTTGGCATTCTGCCAATAGTTCCTTAACCCTTTCCTTCATATAAACGCGTTTTCTCGCATTTGCAAACAGAGTAGACCCAGATCAGACGGCTCCTCAGAGTCTGCTCTGTTTGACAAAGGAATTTGATAGACCTGTTTCTTTTCTTTCTGAAATGGTTACAGTGTTCCACCTTCTATATTTCGTTATAACTATTTTGTCCATGAATATTCAGTAGGTACTGAAATTTGAAATAAACATAGAACAGGAAAACGGTAAAAAATTGAACGAATGGTATGAATGAGAGTAAATATTGTAATAGGTCAGGGAGTCAGCATGACGAATTCTTCTGGATCCACATTGTTTGATAAGTGTTCTGTAATTTTGTTTTGAAACGAAATGAGTGGGAAAACATTCAATAAATAAAACTGAAGCATGCGACGGATTTAACAGATAGAGGGCAAATCGTGACTGCGAAAAACAGTACAGTAGTACCTGTCATAAGCGGTCATTCATTTATTGAACATAAGAGTCTTAAAAAGCAGGTGTTTTCTTAATGCAGGTCAAAAATAATGCATAACGCTCCTATAGTAGCTTTCTTAATTACTTTTGGCCTGCGTTAGGCTACCATCTGCCTTACAAACCCATAATTAAATCCCTTTCTGATGGTCGCTTAAGACAGGTTCTACTGCAATGTGAAACTCATTTTGCGCCATATAAATTTCCTCTACATAGTCGTCTGCTATAAGTTTCAGAGGGGACTTTTCCTTACTTTCTTCTTAAAACAGAACTGGAGTGTCAAACTTTTCGGCTCCTGACGAGACGGCGAGTCACTCGGTGTCTCATAGGTGGTCACACATTCAGTCAATGCAGTATTACCCTTGAGTCGTGTTTTCCGATAACTGGTGGGTGGTGAAAGATTTAACCATTTCCCTCATGTAAACGCATTTTCACGTATTTGCAAACAGAGTAGATCCAGATCAGACGGCTCCTTAGCCGTCTGACCAGGGTCTGCTCTGTTTGCTAATGGAAGTTGATAGATCTGTTTCTTTAGTTTGCAAAATGGCTACAATGTTCCACACTCCATATTTCTTTTTTAACTATTTTGCCCATATGGGAATATTCAGTAGGTGTTGAAATTTGGAATAAACATACAACAGGGAAAGGGTTTAATATTTATTGCACGTCCGTAGGTTTTTATTACATTGGCCGCCATTTTGTCGTGTTTATCACCTTTATTGTCCGGCCACCGATTTGTCAAAAACCATTGCAAAAAATGTCGTCAGATGACGTAAGCATTGTTTATTTTAACTTCACCTTGGACATCGTGCGTCAAAAGAAGTCGTACAAATCTCGTTTTTATATTCACTCTCATTAGAAACCATTAAAAACACATAAATATCATATAGGAATTGCTGAAAGAGTTTTATTGCTGTTTGAATATTAATTTGATCTGATCATCAGATTTGATGTTTTCCGTTATATCGACATTACACTTTGATATCAATCATTGAAGAATGTTTTAACCCTTTCCTCCATATATACACCTTTCTACGCCTAGATGTAAAAATCACCTGTTGAAACCATTATGATAAATAGAGCATTTGCTCCTATAGGAGCAAATGCTCTATTTATCACAATGGTTTCAAACTACAAAATTCTAAACTAAATCATTTTCTCTAGTTAATGCTCTTTTTCGGTAGATTCATTCAAAGAGGTTGTGTCTAAAATAGCATATGGAGGAAAGGGTTAAACGTTATGTACGGTGAAACCTGTCTAAACTGTACTTTTAAATTACTGTCAATGTCGGTTAACTTGTACTTAGTATAGTTCACTCTGATGGTTATCATTGTATGCCTGTTGTTTCTTTATAGGCACATGGGCAAACAGGATAGATTCGGACCTGTAAAAGTCCTCTAATCAGAATATGCAGCTTGCTTTGCAATTTATTTTACAAAAAAGTCTCATCGGCAAATTATTGGCGTCCGACTTGCCCCGTTCTGTTGAAACTTGGTTTAGCTCATATTCCATATCTAGGCAAGTGTACCAAGAAAATGGGGCTTAATCGTTATTGTGCGGGAACAGATTATATAAGAACATTGCAAACTATGTAGATCCAGATCAAGGATCTCTTAAAGGAGCTCTTTGATAAGGGTTTGCTCTGTTTGTCAAACAAATGGTTTTCTTCAGTGATAAAGTACTTCTATGTACTCCTGTGTTTATTTAATATTCAGTAGTTTAAGGTTAACGCGGTTTGTTTGTTCGTTAATTTGGACTGGTTGATATTTACGTATTTGGACAAGTGTACTAAGTAAATGAGGCTAAACCGTTAATGGTGCGGGAAACGAGTACAGTAAAACTCTCTAAACAGTAGAGAATAATTTAGATACTTTTAGGCAGGTGGCTGCTGAATGCAGAGTGAAAATCCTCCTAGAGGAGTTTTCTGCATGACTTTGACCCTGCATTAAGGTGCCATCGGTCTCCAAGACCTATATTTATACTAAATTTAACAGCCGGTTTACAGAGGTTTTACTGTAAATAAAACCACCGAAAACAATGTAGGTCCTGATCAAAGAGCTCCCGAGGGAGCCATTTGATCAGGGTTTGTTTGCACGGTTTGTCATACAGATAGTTTTTTTTTCAGTGAAACATGTTTATGTACTTCTTTGTTTATTTGAAAGCGGAGTGAGATTTAGTTATCCAGTTGTTTAAATCTTAACACATCCCCTCAAATGCTATTTTTAGACCCAACCTCTTTAATAAATTTACTGAAAAGGAACATTTGCTATAAAAAAGAACATTTTAGATTTTGAAGTTTTGAAAACATTGTGATAAACAGAGCATTTCTTCCTATCGATTACATGCTCTATCACAATGGTTTCAAAAAGCGATTTTATCTGAGGCGTCGAAAGGCGTCAATATGAGGGAATGGGTTAAACGGTTTAATAATAATTTTATTTGATTGAACCGTTCTATAGGACAAGAATCCGCACGTACTGTACAAAAATGTTAACCCAGATCAATCACCATGACTACACTGTTTGACAACCATCAGCTCATGCAAAAATTATATTACCGATTAACATATCACAGTATAGATCCTGATCAGATGTCGCCACCAACTCGAATAGCAAGGTAAACAACTCACATTTGGAAGTACACGCGTTTTGTAAGAATTCCCTCCCTTGAATGTAGAGAAGTATTGTCGGTTCTATTTATTCGAGTGTCATATTTACCCAATATATATATACATCATACTAGTTTACTGTATATACGAGTATATACCTACTGATGTTTGCCAGAAAGAAATTTAAGTTATGTGCTGTTAAAAGCATATACAGTACAAAACTCCTTTAAATCGTTCGTTCAAATTAATAGCAATGTCGGTCTTAAGACAGGTGACATTCAATTTAGTATAAATATCGGTCTTGGAGACGGGTGGCATGCAGCTTAATGCAGGGTGAAATTCATGCAGAAAGCTCCTATAGGAACTTTCTGCATGACTTTTACGCTGCATTAAGCTGCCACCTGCATAACAGTATCTAATTTCCTCTCTACTAAAATTCCGAGCTAGACGAGTTTTACTGCTGTAAATTTAAATGCATATTAACTCTTTGCACGCTAGCGGCAAACCTGTAGTTTTCATTGCAAACAGTTTTGATCAGATGAGACGCCGCATCAGGATCCAAACTGTTCGTCACCTTGGCCATATTTTTGCAAAGAAATGACAGAAAATTTATTTTAAGAATTGAAGCAGATGACAATTGTTGCAGACGAAAAATTACTTAGCTTGCAAAGAGTTAAATCTTTACCGCATTGGCACGACCTTTGTCACCTTTACAAACAGAGTAGACCCATATCAGTGGGAGCTATTTGATCAATGTCTGCTCTGTTTTCATTTGAAAGAATAAAGATCTAGTTCTACAGTGTATGCCACGCTAGAATGTCACGTGTTCATTTTCCACAGTCCTTTCCATCATACAGAACATATTCATTCACTTTGCAAACAGAGTAAACCGAGATCAGACGGCTCATATAGGAGTTTGCTCTGTTTGCTTATGGAATATGAAAGATGGAACATTGTAGCCATCTTACGAAGTATATAAACAGATCTAATTCCATTAACAAACAGAGCAGACCATGATTAGACGGCTCCTATAGGAACCGTCTGATCTGGGTCTACTTTGTTTGCAAATGCGTAAAACATGGGTCTGCTTTGTTGGCAAAATATTCAAAGGAGTGTTTCTATCAGTTACATTGTTTTTTTTATAAGGGGTTAACGAATAGTCCCTTAAGCATGATATGGGCGAAACCATATATCTGAAAGGGTAATATATCAATTTCATTTCAGACCAACAATCGCCTCACACCTCAGCCAACCAGCTCACGCTCACGTCGAGCCCCAGACCTGCACGAGCTCGCTAACGGCGGTATGGCAGGTGCACGTGACAATATAAACCGCCGCCTGTCGGCTAGAGACGGCGACTCAGTAGCTACGGACAGACGGGCGACCTCCAGCGGTACTGATAGAAGCACAGACGATATCGGTCAAAGAGCAACGAAGGCAAGTACCTTGACTACCTAACGAAATCAGATAGATAAACTTAGGCAAATAGTGCAGACCCAGATCAAACTTCTCCCAGAGGAGCAGTTTGATCAGGGTCTACACTATGTGTTACTGCATCTAATTTAACCATTTACTGCAATAATAGTCATCTAAAAAATAATGATCTCATCAAAATTGATTAGATTCATTGTTATAATAGATATAGCACATGGACACAGGTTTGGTGTCCTGGCAGAACCGTAGAATCATGTATCATAGACAAATAGAGCAGGTCCTGATCAGACGGCTACTACAGGAACTGTCTGATCTGGGTCTACTCTGTTTACAAGGGCGTATAATGGCGTATTTATGGAGGAGAGGGTTAAAGTTATCATACAGAACAGAACAGAACAGAACAGATTTTTTATTGAAGACTTATACAAACGTACATCGTCTTGTTAACATATAATGCATACATTTATCGTAATCACATGAATATGTACAGCGCATAGTATCTAAATATAGCAGATATAAACAAAAACATATAAATGCATAATCAGCAAATATACTGAGGATGAATAATGCAGTAAATTTACTGGGAATTTAAAACTGTGTTTCTTAAAGTCATAGCTTCTTTAATATATTTCGAAAACTTTATCAATACCTTTCTGTTTTGAGATTTCAGTAATTCAATAAACTTGTACATAGATGGTCTTACATAATAATATTTCTTCAAGTATATTTTTCGTAGCTCAATGTATTTGGGGCATATACATACAAAATGATATTCATCTTCTAAATCTAAAAGGCTACAACATTGACAATATCGCTGCTCACGTGGTATGTTATGCCTTGCGTATCGACCAGTCTGTATACGAAAAGGATGCACCGAAAGTCTCAACCGACAAAAATAAAACCTATAATTGCGTGGTAGTATATCAAGATAGTTCTCATAACAAACAACAGATTTACAATGCTTATAGTTACTAAGTACTGAACTTCTATCCAGTGTACAAGCCCATTCTTGTTTAAATGTGTCTATCACTCTACCTTTAAACACCTCTGGGAATATTTTAGGGTCTACACAATTCACTTCGTTGAAAACATGCGAACATCCATAATCACTTAACATCTTCTTAACATTTGTCACCCAGTTTTTACAACCCTTATTGCAGTCCTCCAAACTAATCCTGTACATTGTTTTTAATATAATATTTTTAGAATATTTAAGCTTACACCAGTACTTAATTAATCTTACATAACGAGATATATATAATGGGTATCTACCAAGTTCTCCGTAAACAGCAGCTGAGCAAGTATTCGTTTTTACATGTAATAATCGTTTACAAAATTTTAAATGTATTCTTTCTATTTCTTTGGACTTGGTAAATCCCCAAATTTCGGATGCATATCCTAAAATAGAACCAATAAAAGCATCAAATAATTGACACAGTATCTTAGGTTTCAAGTCAAATTTCTTACAATTATACAATAAGGTATTCAGTGCTTTTAGCGCTTTACCAATCAAATGCTCTTGGTTTAATGTAAAATTACCTGTATAATTAAAAACAGTACCAAGATAATTAAAATCATTCACAACATCGAGTTCATGGCCATCATAGGTCCAGTGTTCCGTGGGTAGAAGTCGTCCACGTCTTCGGAAAACCATTACCTTTGTTTTAGTAGTGTTTACCTTTAACCCCCAAGTATCACAGTATGTATGTAGAAGATCTAAATGACTTTGTAGCTCAGTAGGGGACTCACCTATAATGGCCATATCATCAGCAAACAATAACAAAATTAGAACTATATCATCGAACAATAAACCAGAGTCAGTACTGTTTTGCAGATAAAGCTCTAAGTCCTCCACGAAGAGAGAAAATAAAATCGGTGAGATTACCTCCCCTTGCCTCAATCCAACAGCATAACTGAAGTACTCAGAATAACCAGAGCACGATTTGATACAAGATCTAACTTTCTGATACATATCACGTATAACTCTAAGGAGTTTACCTTGTATACCAATTCTATACATTTTTAACCATAATGCGTTTCTATAAATACTATCAAAACATTTCATCATGTCGACAAACACTACATATAACCTTTTATTTTCATTAATATATTTCTGTATGAGCGACATGAGAACAAATATAGCATCAACAGTAGACCTCCCTTTCAGAAAACCAAATTGAGCATCAGAGATTTAAATTGTTATTTTCACAAATTGATTCAAGTCTTTTATTAAGTACTGTCGTAAATAATTTTGACAGACAACTGACTAGCGTTATTCCTCTATAATTATTCACATCATTTGTACTACCTTTTTTATGAAGAGGTATAATTACACCTTCTGTCCATTTTTCTGGATAAAACCCTGAGGTCAAAATTACATTGAATAAATCACATACATGAGATCCTATTATATCAATACTCTCTATAAAATATTCATTCATCAAGCAATCACTTCCAATAGCCTTACCGCTCTTCAATAGCTTAACAGCGTTTAAAACTTCGTTAACCGTAATTGGTTCATCAAGCTCTTCAAATCGTGTATTGGGATCATGAAAATCATGTTCGCTACAAAATGTTTCAGCTTCATCATTAGTACAACTAAACATGTCACTAATATTATTCGCAAAATATTCCCTGAATGACTCTATCGGTATATCATTATTCCCGACAGGGTTTTTATTCTTAAAATATTTCCAAAATTGCTTGGGTTTGCAATGCTTCAAGTTTTCTATTTCTGACATTTTTCTTACATAATGCAATCTTTTCTTTTTACGGATAATGACTTTGTACTCTTTCTTACATTTACAGAATTGTTCTCTACTAACGTCACTTTTACACATATTGAAAACTCGCAAAGACTCTAAGTATATATTTCGTGCGTGAACACATTCTCTGTCAAACCAGTCAGATTGATTAACACATGACTTATCTTTAAAATGTGCACCGCTGTTAATTTTACAACTCTTTGAGAATAATGGGTCTGATACCCGCCTAATAATTGATGTAAACTCGTTTAAAGCATCATTTACCGAACCTCTATCCAGAACATTGATATCTGTAAATATCTGATTCAATTCAGGCAAGCTTGCTATAAGTCCCGATCGAAACTGATCAGTATGTGTACTATTCCACCTAAACTTTATCTCCCTATAATTATCTGGCTCGCTACAACAATTATTACAGCCAAATGAAAACCGTAACGGTGTATGGTCACTCCACTCATTTATAGTTTCGATGGCAAAATCTTTTATCAGTACAAAATTTCGCTCACGTGTCAATAAATAGTCAATAACGGAGGCTCCCCGAGACGACACAAAGGTATACTTGCACGTGTCGCCCACTCTACCGTTAACAACACGTAAACATGTAGATTTGCACATATCAAGCATTTTTACACCATGACCATTACTAACCTTATCAATAGAGGCCCGATACAAGGTACCGTCAGGAACATAATCAATATCATCTGTATGTGTATTAACACAGTCATGTACAATAAAATCACTCTTATTACTAATTCTACTATTAAAATCACCTGTTACATAAACAGCTCCTAATCCATCAAATATAGATATGTCATGTTCTAAAAGGTCAAATAGATCTGTATTAATAACGTTATAAGCGGGGGAATCCGCACCCCAGATATAGGCGCCGCATATGTAAACATCATTTTCAATACCAAAAAAAGTACGATCAAGTTTGAGCCATATAATTGTATCAAAATGATTTTCTATAATTTCTATACCGTCTTTAATACCACCCCTGTAATACAGAACAATTCCACCATTACAACGTCTAGCATTGCGATGTTGGAACTTTCTATAAAAATTGTGAGCCACGTACCCATTTAAAGCTATATTACTTTTAGAACATGTCCAAGATTCATATAAGAAACATATATCATTATTTACAATAATATTTACAAAATCGTCACTATCTTTCTTGTCAGTGGACAGTCCATTCACATTCCATGATAGAATGTTTAATCCACCCTCTGCGTAACCCTACTCTTTCATAGCTTTACCATTGACGTATAGCGTGTCATAAGAAATCCAGGCCTTATCTCCCTTCTTCCGATAGTCTTTCATTTTGGGCACTAGTTTTCTCCTTTTCTCAATAACCTCCCTTGGGAATTGTTCAAACATATTGAAATTTGTACCCTCTAGAGCCTTCCACTGCTTTCGAACAAATTCTCTGTCTTTGAATAGCACAAACTTGGCAACTATATGTCTTATTCTGCCTCTTTTCTTCTCCCCCGTTCTGTGCACCCTCTCGAAACCCATATTAGTTGCAATGTCTTGAGCTATCTTTAGTTTACTAACTAGGAAGACTCTAACCTTTGTCTCAGTCAGCTGTGGCTCTTCGTCGGCATCTTCTGTAATGTTTGTAAAAATCAGGTTGTTTCTCATGGACTGTGACGTGAGATACACAACCTCATTCTTCAACTCCGACCGTTCCTTCTGCAACTCATCCACTTTACCAGATAACTCCGCCACATTAAAATCAACATAATCTATCTTTTCCTCAGCATTTGAGACCCTCTCTTCCAGCTTTTTATTTCTATCGTCCATCGCGACCCAAAGTTTCCTCACCTCTTTTTCAAAACCATCAACCTTCTTCTCCAAAGCTGTCAATGAGTCCAGACGTTTCTCAACATTTCCTATCCTTTCATTTATTTTCTGTAAGCAAGCTAACAGATCAGCGTTCGTTGGCCCCGCCTTTGTTTGACACTCAGCTCCCTGAGACATAATTATTTCACAACACTTTTCACTAAAAACAGAATCTGATCAGTTTTATCAACAGCACCGTACAACACATCATTAGTCTGACCTAAAATTTCACTCACTGTTACTGGATCCTCATTCACTGACTCCTCCGACGACGGGCCTCCTGATTTGAAACACTTACTGTCATTCTCTTTGTTACTGTCATTTCCACTACTTTGTCTACTCTTACGTTTTTTTCCCATCAGTATCCTATAATCCGCCACATAGTTTTTCACAAATCACTAAAATTACAACCGATTCTCTTCTGTATATATTAATAAACCACATTTTCCGAGATATCTCCCTCCGCTAAACAAAACACGTCCGCCGCCATACATATCACGTGATTGGCAACTCATAATTGGTGCCAATTTGACCAGTTCAGAATTGCAAACCCTTGGAAAGGGTAGACTGGGTATCCGAATACTCAGGGTAATTAGGATGTAAATACAATAAAAACCATCTAAACCACAGGGGTAATACACGTTTGAGTCAGTATATGTATATCTTTCTATATACATGTACATGTATACATATACTGACTCAAACGTGTCTTACCACTGTGCTCCAAACCGGAATTCTAGCAGAGAAGAATTTAGATACGTTTGGGCAATTGGCTGCTAAATGCAGGATGAAAGTCGTGCAGAAAGCTCCTAGATGAGTTTCAAGTTCGCGATTTCAACTTCGTGATTTGAACTTCATGATTTCAACCTTTCAAGTTCATGATTTGAAGATTTAAACTTCATGATTTCAGCTAAATGATTTCAGTTTCATAATTTCAAGCTCATGATTTCAGCTCCAGTAAAACCCCTCTAAACCCGAATTCTAGTAGAGAATAATTTAGATACCTTTTGACAGGTCAAAGACCTATGATAACACATGTGTTATCATAGGTCTTTGGACAGGTGGCTGCTAAATATAGGGTGAAAGTCGTGCAGAAAGCTCCTAGAGCTTTCTGTATGACTTTAACTCTGCATTAAGCTGCCACCTGTCTCCAAGACCGATATTTTTGCTAAACTGAACATCCGGTTTAGAGGGGGTTTACTGTGCATGATTTCAGCTACATTTCATTTTCTCGACTTTCAGTTTAACTGATTCCCTCATAATGACGCCTTTTGACGCCTTGCAAAAGTAACATGTTGAAATAATAATTGTGATAAATTAAGCATTTGCTCCAATAGGAGCAAATGCTCTGTTTATCACAATTGTTTCAAACTACAAATTTCTAGAATTTTCCTTTTCTCTAGTTAATGCTCCTTTTCGGTAGAATTATTCCAAGAGGTTGGATCTAAATATAGCCTATGAGGTAATGAGATAATTATTCTGCTCAAATTTGGATCTGGTGCAATTTTGACAACTTGTAATTAGATCCACTGTTCGAGTAACTATTGACCGAGTGCCAAACAACTTAGATCCTGATGAGACGCCGAGTTACTTGGCATCTCATCTGGATCCAAGCTGTTTGCAAACGCGAGTCAATTTTGTTTAGCGGAAATAAGTTTGCCAAATACCAATGGTTTCTGATTTCAGGCTACCACACTCTTTCCACAAGACCCAGAGTATTACAACCCGGATGGTACCCTGCGCACCCAGTACACAATGACAAGCGATGATAAAAGATGGGAGATAGCGGGTCAAACAAGACACGTGCGCACGAGTAAACCGCGGGAGATTGACAGAGAACTGTCACTGAAAGAAATATTCGGTAATGATAAGAAATAAAAAGTGTTGCGAACTGAAATTATTTAACCCATTCAATGCCATCGGTGTTTAAAGGTAGATAGATGAAAGAGAAATGTTTTGGAATGACAAATAGTGCGAATCGTGATCAGATCTTAAGATTTTCTAGGAGCTCACACGGTGTTTTGGTATTGTTAGAAACTGTAATGTCAGATATATCATAATTTGATAAGCAAACAGAGCAGACCCTGATCAGACGGCTCCTACAGGAGCCGTCTGATCTGGGTCTTCTCTGTTTGCAAAGGCGTTCGTGAAAAAGGGATTTTATGAAGGAAAGGGTTAAAGTGTATATGTCACATCGTGGATATTAATCTGTGATAACCTGTGTTTTACAAACCTTGTAGATTCAGATGGAAGGCCTTCCTAATGCAGGGTCTATATTGGTTATACATCTATTTCTGTTTTAAACCTTTACTCCATGAATATTCGTGTAAGACTGAAGGACATCGTGAAGTATAAATTAAATTAATTGTTATTTTAACACATGGAGACATGAATGTTTTGCCATGGCAGAACTGTAAAATCATATCTACTTTATATCATAGGCAAACCGAACAGACTCTGATCAGACGGCTCCTATAGGAGCCGTCTGATCTTGATCTACTCTGTTTGCAAAAGCGTAGAAAATGGAGTAAAAGGTTAACTATGTACACGTACTCCATGCATATTCATGTAAGACACCCTAAATATAAATTTGATGAATTGTGATAATAGCATATAAATACATGAAGTATTTGCCATGGCGGAAACTGTAGAATCATATCTATATTATTCCATTAGCAAACCGAACAGACCCTGATCAGACAACTCTTACAGGAGCCGTCGGAACTGGGTCTTCCCTGTTTGCGAAGTTGTACAAAGGTGTGTATATGGAGTAGAGGTTTAAATCATTTAGGATTTCTAATTTGAATGCTGAATAGTATTGAAAACCTGTCTTAAACGGTCATTCAATTATTGAACATAGGATTCTTAAAACGCAGGTGGTTGCTTAAAGCAGGGCAAAAGTAATGGAGCTTTTTGCATTACTTTTGACATGCATTAAGCTCATATAGGAGCTTTCTGCATCACATTGACCTGTATTAAGCTACCACCTGCCTTGCGGACCCATAGTTAGACATCTTTTCGATGACAGCTTAAGACATGGTCTACTGTATACTTTACTCAGCGGCTTAATATCTGTTTCAGTGTTAGCACTGGCACTAGATAGAAAAAGACTACAGATCTAGTGTATATATAACACCTAGTACATTAATAGAGTACTAGGTGCTATAAATAAAAACTATAGCCTTTTTTCAGTGCCAGTGAATGTTAGCCATTGATGAAAAATTGGACTTTGTTAGTGCCAAAATGTAAATACAGTTTGACATTTATTAGCACGAAGGCTTAGACTTGTATTTAACACCCTCAACGCTGCATTTACAAAGTGGAATGGCCCATTAGAGTTTTATCAGAGAGCTCATTCAGTATGAGGGGTTTAAAGTTGCTCCAATTTGTCGAAGGACAAACATAATTTTTTTTTCAAAAATACATGGTCCTGTATTTTTCTTTTTTGTCTATCTGAGTGTTTCCGAGAATATTCGATCCACATTACGAAAGGAAACAATTTTATACATTTTGTATTTGAAAAGCTAGTTTGATAGAGTAAACGGATATCAGAAGCTCATACAGGATATGGGTCTACTCTGTTTGCAAAGGCATGGTCAGCACAAGGTTAAAAGGCTACATTTTAGTCCTTCTCTTCATATAAACGTTTCATCACGCCTTGCAAACAGTAGGCTAAGATCAGACGCCTCCAGCGTGTAGGAGTCGTCTGACCAGGGCCTGCTCTGTTTGCTTAGTATCCTATAGTTTTTGTCCAAGCCAAAAAGTTAGTTAATGAATATTCATTAAAAGATCAATTCATTCCTAAATGGTCATTAGGAAAAGGGTTAACCCTTTCCTTCAAATAAACTAACAAACAAAAAAACCAAAACAAAACAAACAGATGGCAAGTTAAGAGTAGAATGTTTCCTTGATCAGCAAATTAAATGTATGTCAGAACATTTCCATAACCACTTTAAGGAAGTCTGTTTCCATGAATTTGTATGTATTTTAAAATTGGACATGGACAAAGGAATTTCTTTTTATGTAATTCCATGAGCAAACAGAGCAGACCTTGGTCAGATTTTACTACGGGAGTCATCTGAACCAGGTCCACTTTGTTTGCGAATGTGTCAAAAAGCGTACAACCTCTCTATAACGATCACTTAATTGTGTTAATTAGTTGGTATTTTGGCAGGTGGTTGGTTAAATCTAATATAGGAGCGTTCTGTTTTACTTTCACCTTGCTTTAAGCATCCACCTGCCTTTAACACAAAATACTTGATGTAATTTAGTGGTCGTTATAGAGAGGTTTTACTGTATTTAAAACAGAGTAGACGTGTTTATGGAATGAATGGTTAAGGACGAATGAAAGCAATGGGAGCTTTTTGAATAACTTTTATCCTGTATTAACGCTTTACTCCATGGATATTCAGGTAAGAAATAATGATGACATGATATATTAATAAGATAATAGCACATTGCCATTTGAATGTCTGGCCATTGCAATCACAATAAAATACTATCTATATTTTATCATAAGCAAATAAAGCAGACCCTGGTCAGACGACTCATATAGGAGCCGTCTGATTTGGGTCTGCTCTGTTTGCAAAGGCGTAGAAAAGCGTATTTATGGAGTAAAGTGTTAAACTACTAAATGACACAGAACACATTTGACTGGTCATTGTAGGTACCGTTTACTGTATTTACATGAGCTAAAATATTGTCAACTTCTTCTTATTTTATATTTTCCAAGTAAAACATGTCTTAACCCATTCCCTCATATTGACGACATTTGACGACTCTGTAAAAATCACTTTGTGAAACCATTGTGATAAATAGAGCATTTGCTCCTATAGGAGCAAATGCTGTATTTATCACAATGGTTTCAAACTATAATTTAAATCTAAAATTTTCCTTTCCTCTAGTTAATGCTCCTTTTCGGTAGGTTCATTCAACGTGGTTGTATCTAAAATAGCCTATGATGTAATGGGTTAAGCGGCCATTAAACAAAAGTCGATTTATAGGTTTGTAAGACTGATGGTAGCTTAATGCAGATCAATAGTGATTGCAGAAAGCTCCTATAGGACCGAGGTCAGACGGCTACTAAAAGATTGTACAATGATTCTACAGTGTCTGCTGGGGCCAACACTTCCCGTATTCATGTGTCATTATAAAACTTAATCTAATACATATTCATGATGTCATTATTTCTTACATGAAGATTCAGTGGATTAAATAGTTAACCCATTCCCTCATACTGACGACTCTGTAAAAGTCACTTTCTGAAACCATTGTGATAAATAGAGCATTTGCTCCTATAGGAGCAAATGCTCTATTTATCACATTGGTTTCAAACTACAAAATTCTAAAATTTTCCTTTTCTCTAGTTAATGCTCCTTTTCGGTAAATTTATTCAAAGAGGTTGGATCCAAAAATAGCCTATGAGGTAATGGGTTAACATGGTACCAATCTAAATATGCAGCTTTATGAGACGGTATACATGTACATGCAATGTATAAAGTTTCTAATACTGGACATCGCGATATGACTGAAACACAGTAACACTCATATACATCGGAATTTCAGTAGACAGGAATTTAGATACTTTTAGGCAGTTGGTTGATTAATATAAGGTGAAACTCATACAGAAAGCTCGTTTGGGAGCTTTTTTTTACACGACTTTTACCCTGAACTAAGCTGCCACCCGTCTTGCAGACCGACCTTGGTACTAATACCAATTTCCGGTTTTGAAGGGGATGCAAAGTATAAAGGCTGTAATACTGAACATAACTGTTTAACCCTTTCCCTTATGAATATTCATATAGGAAATAATGACGTCACGAATGTTAATAGGATTATTTTTTATAATGGCTTATGAACACATGACATTTTGGCCCATGAAGAAGCTGTAGAATCAGATCTATATTACACCACAAGCAAACAGAGCAGACCCTGATCAGACGGCTCCATCTGATCTGGGTCTACTCTGTTTGCAGATGCGTCAAAATGCGCTTACATAAGGGAAAGGGTTATTAAACGATTAAAATCCAATATAAAATTACACACAAAACAAACAAGACAACGAACAATGATTTGTTTAAGTAAGTCAGTGATTCCGTTTTAAAAGATCTCAACAGTTCTTCTTATTAAGAGTTTGGTTTAGACATTGTTTACTGTATATTCAAGAGAATGGGGCGACTATTATACAGTAAAACCTCTCTTAACCGGCCGTTAGATTTAGTATGAATATCGATCTTGGAGACAGGTGGCAGCTTAATGCAGGGTGAAAGTCATGCAAAAAGCTCCTCTAGGAGCTTTCTGCATGACTTTCACTCTGCATTAAGCAGCCACCTGCCTAAAAGTATCTAAATTCTTATCTACTAGAATTCCGGTTAAGAGAGGTTATACTGTATTAAAAAGGGATTTGCAAATGGAAATAATAATATAAGAAGATTTGTGATAATAAACCTTTATCAATAATATGGATTTTGGTGAATTACAGTAAAGCCTGACCTTTAAAAGCGACCATTTATTTGATAAACAAGACATCGTTAAAATTCATAGTCGTTACAGACGCTAATCAGAAATTTGGCGCCAAAAGAGATAAATGGATTAAGGTACAAGGACCATTCATTTATTGAACACAATAGCGTTTAAAAGCAGGTGGTTGCTTAATGCAGGGCAAAAGTAATGCAGAAAGCTTTCTGCATTACTTTTGACCTACATTTAAGCTACCACCTGCCTTATAGGCTCATAATTATGCCTCTTTTTGACGGTCGCTTAAGACATGTTCTACTGTAGTTCAAACTCACGTACGCATATATATACCTACGCATATTACTAGCGTACGCATATATACCTACGCATATTACTAGCGTACGCATATATACCTACGCACATATTGTCCCAAATCAAATCCTTTGATCAAATGCGGTTTGTTGTTTTTATTATCCTTTCTCGCGAAAAATTTAAATACAGACTTAACGCAAAGTACAAGTATCATGACGACTGGTCTGGGTCAGCACTGGTTGGGAAAAGGGCGCAAATTCACGATTGGAGTGCCTCACGTTTGTATGAACTTTTATCCCGCTGTCCGCGACTTGACTAGCATTTGTACACAGAAACTTGACATCTCAACAGGATCAAAGCTATTTGACACCTAGTCAACAGTTTCTCAGAAGTTGTCAAAATTGACCTAGTTTCCAATTTAGCCCTTTACCTATTTAATATTTTTGTAAGAAATAATGACATCATGAATATTTATGAGTTTAAGTTTTAGAATGAAAACTATTCCAGGGAAATTGTTGCTGACATAAAACTGTAGAATAAGATCTATATAATGCCGCAAGCAAACAGAGCAGATCTGGTCTACTCTGTTTGCAAGTGCACGAAAAGGCGTTCATATGAAGGCGGGGAATAAGGAAACATTATACAGTAAAACTTCGATTATCCGAACACTAAAATACGTATTATTATCGATCTTTAAGACAGATGGCAGCTTAATGCATGGTGAAAGTCATGCAGAAATCTCCTCTAGGAGCTTTCTGCATGACTTTCACCATGCATTAAGCAGCCAGCTGCCGAAAATTCGAATAATCGAGGTTTTACTGTATTTTCAACCCTGGTTAAGAGTTAAATAACCTGACATACACGTACTAAACAGGGTTTGATCAAAGAGCTACAGTGTTGCCTATTAGTAAAGCACTATAATTATATCTGTAAAGCTTCATTAATATTTTATTCCCTTCAGTCAGATTCCACGTGATCACACAAACACTTCTTTGTAAACTCGGAGATTAAACATGGTGGCAATATTCGTTAGGTAATCTAGTATGAAGTAAACCATTTTCTATTTGCAGTAGAACTCTTCCGCAACTCAATAATTGACCCAGTCTTAGTATCAAATGGAACAGTTCATTATCTAAATTATATATGGTGTAGGACAATATACGTAGTTTTCAGGTCCTTATTCAGAGTAAAGAAGCATTGTAGCCATCGTGATACGAACAGTGCACAAGCTGTGTTACATAAGATACACCGGGGGTTCTGTTAAAAGGTTCATTCGAAGTTGAAAATCTAGCTGAGAATGACGAATTTAATTGCAATCGTTTTATCTTTTCTATCGCTGACTGATTTCAAAGTTTGTGCAGACTCTGGAAAATACACCAAGAGTTCGACAATTGATAGACTTTGTGACGTCATGCTATTGCTTGATTTGGGTGTGGCACGGAGTAGCCTTCACTGCGGAGTGGGGTGTGAGACAGTCATCGGATGCAACAGTTTCTTTCACAACCCCGGCAATGGTTCATGTAAGGGTTCGAGCCAGATTTATACGGATATTACGACGTGTGACGTTGTTCTCGGCACCAAATACTACGTCAAAGGTAGCGTAAATTACAGTCTTGGAAAATATCGTTCGCTTGATTTTGTTATCGTAGATTTTATTTAACTATCGCTTAGAGAAAACGGATGACAGTCAAAGCAACAGACAAATATGCGTACCCAGATACTAAAATCGCCATTTCTCCAACAAACCCATTATCCTGACCACTCTTTAGCATAGTCTCGAAGAGACGATTCTGAAGTGGTAATAGCATATGGTTTGGTTTAGAAATGAATATTCTTAAAAATATTTTAATTTACGCCGCTTATCTGGACCTGTGATCACAGTACCAAAATATTTGAATACTGGCGAGATGGTGATAAAATTGTTCAAAAATGTGACCAGCGACCATACACAATTCTGGTGTATATACCAGAGCCTCTCTAAAGCGATCACTTAATTTATTAACCCATTCCCTCATATTGACGCCTTTTGACGACTCTGTAAAAGTCACTTTGTGAAACCATTGTGATCAGTAGAGCATTTGCTCGTATAGGAGCAAATCCTCTATTGATCACAATGGTTTCAAACTACAAATTCTATTTTTTTCCTTTTCTCTAGTTCATGGTCATTTTCGGTAGATTTATTCAAAGAGGTTGTATCTAAAATAGCCTATGAGGTAATGGGTTAATATACATATTCTCCATAATAAAGGCATGACTCTAATAAACAAACCCTTACTCCTTAGGGAAAACTAACGATCGATAAAAAAAACCCATATATATGAAACCGTCTGTTCGGGGTCTGCTCTGTTTGCTTATGACAGTAGTATACATATGATTCTACAGTTTTTGCATTGGCCAAAAGTTTCTGTGTTCTTATGCCGTTATGAAACTTATATTTAATAAATATTCATTATGTCATTATTTCTCTCATGAATATTCGTGGATTAATGGGTTAACCCCACATTATATGCGAATACATACGAACACTTAATGCTCATTTATTCATGAACGGATCACTTCATGAATGTTCATTAACGTATAATGTAATACTAGTAATTTCAAGGGATTGTTTGGCTTAGACAAAATTGTAGAATCAGGTGTATATTATATAATATTATTATTTCATAAGCAAACAGAGCAGACCCTAATCAGACGGTGCAATAATGAGCCGTCTTGTTCAGGGTATTCTATGCAATGGCGCGATAAGGCGTTTATATGAGGGAAAAGGTTAAAACATTACTTCATGGGTACAGTAAAACCTCTCTATAACGACCACTAAATTGTGTTAATTAGTTGGTATTTAGGGCAGGTGACAGCTTAAAGCAAGGTGAAAGTAAAACAGAACGCTCCTATAGGAGTGTTCTGTTTTACTTTCACCTTGCTTTAAGCAGCCACCTGTCTTTAACACAAAATACTTGATGTAATTTGGTGGCCGTTATAGAGAGGTTTTACTGTACATGCATTTGGTGAGAAGTAGTGACTTCATGTGTGTTAATAAGCCGAGTTTTTATAATGTCATTATGACAAAGATATCGTTTGACCACGGCAGAATGATTATCTACATAATTTCATACGCAAATAGAACATACCCTGATCATACTGCTTCTATAGAATATGATACTCTGATCTGGGTGTTCTCTGTTTGCAAAGGCATGAAAAGGCGTATTTATGGAGTAAAGGGTTCAACTAGACTTTCTTAGAGCCGCATCTAAATGACACACTAACGCCCAATTCAAAGTTCGCCATTTTATATTGACAATGCATGCATGTACTGAGTTTCAACTGAATATAGTCAATGGGTTCATATTGTAATGTGTGAATTAATGAAAACCAATTGAAAATACAAAGCAGTAGATATGACACTTTTCCCACTGGGGAAAGAAAATGTTTTGTAATTAAAGCCGCCAAGCCTCGTATTATACACATATCATAGGATCATAGAAATAGAACGTGGAGTAGGAGCGTGTATTAAGTAAGTATATTTACTTATTTTTATTTAGTTGTTTTGGGTTTTTTTTGTGAAATATTACCAAGGGTTTTTGTAAAAAATTATCAAATATAAAATTATAAAACGGCGATCCCAATCCCGAAAACAAGATATGGCAAGAAATATAATGCCTATACATAGCAAATGAATTAAATTAAAGGCGGAGTGTGTTTTGTGGATAATTATATCGTCTCTTATAGTATCAAAACACAAATACATGTATATAGTTGATTACCAGACTCGTAGTAAATTGTCGCTAACACGACCTCTCAAAAGAAGTCGATTTCTGGATTGTTAAAACAGGTGGTAGCTAAAGTGGTAGTTTCTACCTGCAACGTGTTTTAATAATGACTAAAATTACATAAAGCATTTGTTTATATTCTGAAAAGAAGTATAATTATCTCACTGAAACCAATGAATAAACTCCAAAGAAAACAAAACCATATCGAAGACCCACCAAGTCCTTCGGATGAGACTTTATAAATCGAGTTCCCATGTATCAGTGTTTTACACTGAGCATCTAAAAGAACCACGGAGAGAACTCTGTCGATATAGAGTAAGGCATCGCACCCGGGTTTGTTTGTATCCGCTCCCCCTCCCTCCCTATTTCCCCTCTCTCTCTACGTAATGACTGAAACCTAACAAATACCAGTGTTTATGATGTTATTAAAATATGCGTTTATTGTAAAGAGTTTCACTTTAATGCAGGACAAAATGGTGATACAGAAAACTGCTATTGGAGCTTTCGGTATTACTTTTGCTCTGCATTAAGCAACCACCTGCACGGTCCCTCTCTCCTCCCTCTCCCCCCTCTGCCAGTGGCGACGCTGGAGAAGAACAGATCGCCAAAGAACACGAAGTTCTAGAAACCCGCCATGATTCACAAGAATAAACCCTGTCTGAATCTGCAGAGATTCATGGAGGGTCAAATAATCATCTGTAATATTGTCATGGAGATTGGCAGCAGATTAAAGGACTATTAAAGAGGAAATGAATGACCATTTAAAGCGAATCGTCTGTTATAAACTAAAGGCCGATTATACAATTTGGTTAACATTTCCTGGTTCACTAACTGTATAAATATAGAGCTAAATTCTAGCTAAAGGGGAGACTGGGGAGACCGCCTGGAGACCGGCTGGAGATGTGGCTGGAGAGTGGCCAAGGGTCTGGGTCTAGAAGTCGGGGAGATGCTGCCAGTTTCACATATCTCTAGGTTTGAGAAATAAAGTTCAGAACAGAAGTTATGTGTCGCTATTATCCTAACCCCTATATTATACGGCTTGAAATGGTGCCGTGACCAGGATGATCTGGAGTTGAGTACATCACAACGCGGTACAACAGGTTAGTGAATTTTTACTTTCATACTTAGCTTGAGTTGTGATCATGATGACCAACATTGTAGTTTGCACAATTGTTTCGGTAAATTGTTTCTGTTTTGATAATGCCAGCTGCATACAAACTGATAAACAATATGAATTGCCAAAATCGGTTAATAAAATTATATTAATTGTACTGAAATTTATAACATAAATTGAACATGGAGATTGATTCTATTAGTAATACAAATGTAATGGTGTAAGTGGAAAGTGGACACTTTTCACAAAGGGACAGTTAATTATTTTTCATCAAATAAGAAAGTACCTCCTAAATCGGGGTTAATCAAATTAGGATCAAGGCAAGGTAGACCATTAGATGATTCTGGATCAGCAGCTAATTTATGCCACAACAGAAATATTGATTTATTTGGAGCATGTACCTTCTTAAAAATCAAATAAGTTTTACACTAGACAGTTTTTATTTACAAAATGTAATTTTTTTAGAGGTTTCAGTTAACTTAATTAAGTATTAAGGCGATTTGTCAAAGCTGTCAAATAGTTTAGCTGTCAGAAATTCGACTGAAAATTTTAATATGAATACACAAACTGCCGCAGGGTAAGATCACAACAGTCTGGTCAAGACATATTGATAGTGGAATTCAAAAAGGTGACTGTAGCTTAAAAAATAAAATAAAATGGAATAAAAAGAGAAAAATTTAAAAGAAACTACAAAGAAACTATGGAAATGGTGATTGTACATATTAAATGCGTATCACAATGTAGTGTGTTTTATATGATTTTGTTTTTGTTTGTTGCTTCCATATTATTCTGCGATTATGTATTTTGCGATTAGTATAGAGAGGATGTCGGGTTGTCCTATAAGTTTTCATCCATGTGTTAGGATACATATATAGTTAAGGGCTATGTCTAACACCAGTGATTAACTAGGTGAAATTACTTAAATAGGGACGTTAATTTTATATTGGGAGTAGCAATGATTGCGAGTAGCAATGCGTTTTAGTTGGATTAGAGTAGTGAGATACAGGTAACCCAGAAATTTCGAATTAAGTTCGCATAGCGGATCAGCGATTAGCTTTTAGTCCAAATATACGTATTTGAGTGATTAACTCATGGTGAATGTGGTTACGATTGAATTACGTTTGGCAGAAAAGTAGAGGCAGGATGCATTTTATAGGTTATACTGTAAATAGAGTATTACTGGTGAACTTGTTACGGTTTTTTTTGTTATTGTTCTTAGTTTTTCTTGTAAGATTGTTAATGTATCTGCATACGATATACCGTAAAGATTGCTGGTCATTTACAGTTTTAGTAGTAGTGCAGATAAAAGAAATATGTTTTGGTGTTGGGTTTGTTTTCTTGGATTGGTATCTATTATTGCGTATATGTTTTAAGATAAAATGAATTGCAGTAATTAATGGGGAATAGTTAATGAATGTTTAATACAAGTCATGTGTTCGTATAGGAGACTAAAGATCTAATCAATTAAATGATAAAAATCACACAAACAATACAGAATGATGAATATTTCGCAAGTAAGAGCAAAAATTCTATTCAAAATAGACTGTCAAACTGAGAAATTGACAAATCATCTTGTAACATTTATAGGTTTTAAAATTCTTTAACAAAAGAAATGTATGAGGTTAACGTTTAAGACTAATGTGTAATTTTAAAGTATCGGCATGTGCAACTCGTTGAGGGTCATTTTGTTACAATGAAGGTTGAGTTGTGTATAGTAGAATTCACATCAGCGTGCCGTCATAGCAGCGTATATCCAGCCTCCGACGTTGCTCCAACAGCCTGGTACCACGATATTCGAATACTGTCGGTGACAGGAATTTACATAACGGAACTGTCAAATGTATAGCTAAATGAACTGTTGAGTGCTGACATAACGTCAAGTTCAGACACCTGATAGCTTAGGGTTGGACAGGAGCTGTGACAACTAAATAATTACATAAAGTGTCAGTATCTTTCTTATATCAACAACTCACGGATCTATCGCATACTTTTTGGAGATAGCTCAGGGTTGGACAAGTGGACAAGTGCTGTGATAACTAAATCATTACATACAGTTTTAGTATATCTTTCTTATATCAACAAATCACGGAACTATGGCAGACTTTTAGGAGAAGTACATCTTCACTCACTTCAAAGCTTATTCGGAGAACCTTAATTTTCTTCAGAAATTTGGACGTTACATAATGTCAAATCTACACTGATGTCCGAGTGTTAGATCAACGATTGCCTTGGTACATGAACTTTCCTTCTGAATCCATCAGCGCTGGACTCATCGGAATTACAGCAATGCGTATAATGAACTTTATTTATTGAAGAGACGTGCCTTAGAGACTGGACATTACACTATTATGTTGACCCATGTTTATAACTGTTTTTGTTTTGTTTGTATGGGTAAGGAAGGGGTGTAATATTGTCATGGAGATTGGCAGCAGATTAAAGGACTATTAAAGAGGAAATGAATGACCATTTAAAGCGAATCGTCTGTTATAAACTAAAGGCCGATTATACAATTTGGTTAACATTTCCTGGTTCACTAACTGTATAAATATAGAGCTAAATTCTAGCTAAAGGGGAGACTGGGGAGACCGCCTGGAGACCGGCTGGAGATGTGGCTGGAGAGTGGCCAAGGGTCTGGGTCTAGAAGTCGGGGAGATGCTGCCAGTTTCACATATCTCTAGGTTTGAGAAATAAAGTTCAGAACAGAAGTTATGGTGTCGTTATTATCCTAACCGCTATATTATACATCCGCTGAACATGCGGTCAGTGTCCGGAACACACCCGGTTGAACGGCTGCATGCCAGGCAGTAGTCCGGCCACGAATTAGGTCAACCGGACATCAACAAATGCGTACGGGACAAGTCCGGAAGAAGGAACGCACGAGTTCCGTACAAATGTATGTGTATCGGGCGCATTTGTTCGTTCTGATTTGTGTGCATGTTCAAAACGTTCCGCCGGACTGAACGGACCTTGCCTGACAAGAAGCGCACACACCGAATGAAAAACGGACAAGGAACGAATGCGGACGGAGACGAACGGATTAAAAATCTGTATTCCGTCGAACGTCCGTTAATGTTATCCGGTAAGGTTTTTTTTTGTTTTGTTTTTGTGTTGATTGACGTCCGTTTCTGCTAAATATGGGTTAATTGGACGCCCCAGAGAGAGGGGAGAGGATAAGAGAAACCCGGGCGCGATGCCCTACTCTTATTATCGACTGAGTTTCTCTGGTTCTTTTAGATGCCCAGTGTAAAGCACTGATACATCGGACCTCGGTTTATAGTCTCGTCCGAAGGACTTGATCCGGCGATCCGGTAAGGTGTGACAGACGCTTATATTATATTTTTATAACAATAAATGGATATATACATTTGTATATGATTTCTCACAAATGAAATCAATCATGTTTCTCTTATCTTGTGGTTCGAGGATGTTGACGATACATACAGACGAAACGCGCTTTGGAAAACTGACATTTTACTTGAAGATGTACATACGTGTATTGTTTACATTACTATATTTGTTAAAACCCGGTATGGCTTAGAGTGAAAATAAATGACAAAATAACACACATTATACAGTACAACCTCTCTATAACGGCCACTAAATTATATCAAATAGTTTGTGTTAAAGGCAGGTGGATGCTTAAAGCAGGGGTGAAAGTAAAACAGAACGTTTCTATAGGAGCGTTCTGTTTTACTTGCACCTTGCTTTAAGCAACCACCTGTCCAAAATACCAACCAATTAACACAATTTAGTGGCCGTTATAGAGAGGTTTTACTGTACGTTCCATTATTTAAAAGTTGGCAACGTTGGGAGGTGGGCACACGTATGAAGTCTAACTAGTGACCAAAACAGCAGGCCCTTCCCTATAAATTACAATTGAACCATGTTTAGCAACCTAATACATGTAAATAATTATATATGTCTTAAAGCAGGTGGCTGCTTAACTCTTTCGGCGCCAGTGTCGCCTGTTGGCACCATTGAAAACAGTGCAGTCCTTTTCAAGGCGGCATCTGACCTGGGACTTCACTGTTTTCTGTATTATTGTAGCCCAAGCATACAGGTTTTTAACAACAAATGTTTTACTAATATGCCTTTATTAGTTAGTTTATAATTATATTTACAATGTAATATGAAATTATTATTGCAGACGACACTTTTAAATTTGGCGCAAAAAGAGTTAATAATATAAGACGAAAGTAATGTTTAATAATAAAAGTTTCTATGGTGGTTTTCTGCATACCTTTCCCTGCATTATGTTATCAACTGCCCAAAGACACAGAATTAGATCTCTATTTGGTGGTCGCTTTAGATTCATTTTTCTGTGCATATGCCATTATTAAATATCCATCTAATTAATCCCTTCAGTGTCATGGCAACGGGTCCGTGATATCATGTGCAAACAGTTTGGATCCAGATGTGACGTCGAACAACCCGGCATCTCACCAGGATCAAACCTGTTTGATACCCTGACGCCGCCCTGTTTATCTTTTCATAACGAAATTGAACAGACGCCCGGTCCAAAACTTGAAGCAGACGACAATGTGTCCAGCAGACGATAAGAGCTAAATTATTTTACTAAATTTCAGAGAGTAAAGGGTGAATGATGAAAACAAATGAAGATTAACCCATTACCTCATAGCCTTTTTTTAGATCCAGCCTCTTTGAAGAAATCTAACGAAAAGGAGCATGAACTAGAGAAAAGGAAAATTTTAGAATTGTGTAGTTCTGAAACCACTGTGATAAATAGAGCATTTGCTCTTTAGGAGCAAATGCTCTATTTACTCAATGGTTTCAAAAGTTGACTTTTACAGAGGCGTAGAAAGGCGTATTTATGGAGGAAAGGGTGGATATAGTAATGATGGCACACGTGCAGGCATTTTATCCCTTTACTCCATATATACGACTGTTAACACTATTGTAAACAGGGCAGAGTCAGATCAGATTCGTGTAGAAGTCAAGAAGATCGTAGTCAGCTCTGTTTGCAAATATATATCATATTCTACAGCTTCTGCCATGGCCACAATATTCTGCATTCACATGCCTAGGACCTCATTTTAATGGTCGCTTAAGACAGGTTTGTAACAAACGCAAAAAACCCTATCCAGCTGTTCAAAAAATAATGTCTGGATCTGGTTCAATTTTGATGTCTTCCGATTCGATCAATCTTTTTGAGAAACTATTGACCGAATGTCAAAGAGCTTGGATCCTGATGGAACTCAGAGTCGCGTCTGAAATCCAAGATACAGTAAAACTCTCTAATGCGACCACTTAATGAACAAACATGGCTGTCTTCATAAGCAGGTGGTTGCTTAATGCCTTTGCCACTGTGAATTATGCCCCTTTTTGGTGGTCGCATTAGAGGGGTTATAATGTGTTTTTGAAAATACGAGTCTGGTGGCGGTTAGAGGGGTGTTTATTGATATCTTTATTGTTGAAGAATACCAAAAATCAATACAAAAAGAGCATTACTTAATGAGTTGCTTAAACAGGCGAAAGTTCTCGTACTTCGGTAATAATTTGTTTTATACATTTAGCGCCATCTGTTTCATATCCAAAGCAGCTTTCGATTGCAAAAACAAGTTTAAAGAATAATGACCTGTTTCAAACCATACAAAGGTGTCACTCTGTGCTAAGTTGCTTTTAAATAGCACTCGAGCAACAATGCATGAACAAAATATCCTTTACTCCATTAATATTCATGTAAGAAATAATGATATCATGAATAATAATAAGGGTCCATGCTTATAAAGCTTTTAGTTGAGTCTGAGATCGTTCTCAAGCTTTTGATTGGTCAGATTTGAGCCTTTGGCTCAAATCTGACCAATCAAAAGCTTGAGAACTCAATCTGACCAATCAAAAGCCTGAGAACGAAACTCAGACTCAACTAAAAGCTTTATAAGCAGGGACCCAGATTGATTTTTATTATGGCACATGAACACAAGAATACTTGGCCTTGGCATAAACTCTAGAATCGTATCTAATTTATAACATGAGTAAACAGAGCAGACCCTGATTAGACAGCTTCTTGATGAGCCTACTGATCTGAGTCTACTGTGTTTGCAGAGGGTAGAAATGCGCATTTACGGAGTAAATGGTAAAATAACTTCGAGAAAGGGACACAGTGTGTATTGTGATGCACCTTGTGGCCTGAAACAAGCAATGCATGATTCGTATATAGCATTAACGTCATTCTCCTATCAGCAATAAGAAGAATGATCAACCTTTAACATTTTATGGGATATGTTTCATTACCGTTGCAAACCGTGATGACAAAGATGAAACGTCAAGTAACTCTTATCAGGATCCAAACTGTTGGACACTTGACATATATGTTTGAAGCAAATGATAATATAGTTTATGCTTTTCATCCATTTCCTCATAGGCTATTTTTAGATATATCCTCTTTGAATGAATCTACTGAAAAGGAGCATGTACTACAGAAAAGGAAGCGTCGTTTAGAATTGTATAGTTTTGAAATCATAGTGATAAATAGAGCATTTGCTCCTATGGATATATTTATCACAATAGTTTCAAAAATTGACTTTTACACAGGCGTAAAAATGCGTATTTATGGAGGAAAGGGTTAAATACAAAACGGGCAAAACACTCTGCAAGCTAGTACGTTAACCCTTTCCCTATTCTATGGCTATTCCAAATTTCAATACCTACTGGAACATTGTAGCAATTTTAGAAAGTAAAGAAAACGACATTTCAAAGTCCATTAGCAAACAGAGGAAACCCTGATCAGACGGCTCCTACAAGAGCCGTCGGATCTGTGTCTGCCCTGTTTGCAAATGCGTGAAATTTCGTTTATATGAAGGAAAGAGTTAAGTATACGAATCGTCCTGACATGTCTGAAACTCCCTATTCTCCAAAGCACGTTACAAGCCCACTATGCTGTTTGGTAAGCAATATGAGACTCCATTTTCAAAATGCATTGTATATTCAATTTCTTTACGAATAAAGGCAATCAGTTTAAACATGTTTTATTTCTCTTTCTGATTTACAGAAATGGGGTTGGGATACACGTTCTTCCAACTTAGTTACCCTTCCTAATTCTGATTAAACGTCGTTTCATTCAGCGTCTCAACTTAACCCAATAGTCTACAATAATACCATGTATTTGCCCGCATCAGGTAATAGGTTAACCCTTTCCCTGTACTAAATGTATTCCAATTTTTCAATACCTGAATACTGAATATTCATGGACAAAATAGGTGGAAAAGTGTAACCAATTTAGAACCTAAGAAATAGATCTATCAAATTCCATTAACAAAACAGAGCACAGGAGCCGTCTGATCTGCATCTACTCTGTTCAAATGCAGATGCGTGAAAAGGGGTTTATATGAAGGAAAGGATTAAATGTTAGTCTGTTCAATTTGCATGACCTATTTTCTTAAAGACGACACAATTAGAAACTTTCAAAAGTCATTTGTTAGTTTAATTAGCACCCTGGTACACAAATAGCACTATTGTTAACCTTAAGCCTACTGAGCAAATTATTTTTACAGATTTTTCATCAAATACATTTTCAAAATTCAAGCTATAATCGATTTGTCTACCAAAATTCAATCGGGATGTCAAACAGTTTGGATCCTGATGAGACGCCGAGTTACTCGGTGTCTCATCTGGATCCAAACTGTTTGCATAGGCATTTACTAATCCGCCCATAGCATGCTAAAGGTTAATATCCACTGAACAGCTGGCACACATGTAACAATAACCAACCTCTATTTTATAAACAAACTCCTGTGGTAATTTCCTGCATAACATTCGTTTTGCATTAAGCTACCACCTGTTTTAAAAATCCAGAATTATACTTCTTTATTGTTGTCGTAGAAGAGAGACTAAACTGTATTCAAGTAACAGTAAAGACCCCTTTAAAGTGACCACCTTTTGTACAAACATAAGTGTACACAATGCAGGACAAAACTAATGCAGAACGCTCCTAGAGAAGCTTGCTGCATATATATCGTCCTGCATTAAGCTACCTCTTACCTTCAAGACCCAGACTTAGGTTAATATTTGATGGTCCCTTGAGAGGGATTTTACTGTACCGTAAAACCCCTCTAAAGCGGAATTCTAGTAAAGAAGAATGTATGTACGTTTAGGCAGGTGGCTGCTTAATGCAGGATGAAAGTCATACAGAAAGCTCCTCTAGGAACTTTCTGCATGACTTGCATCCTGCATTAAGCTGCCACCTGTCTCCAAGACCGATATTTATATTAATTTAAAGCCCGGTTTAGACGTATGTTGCTGTATAAATTATACCTTGTGTTTTAAAGTGCTTCCATAACGGGTATGTGCTTGACACACATAAATGTTTAGAGGATAAATAATATGTTTATCTAGTGGTTGACCTTATTAGGTTAAAACAAGGAACAATGGTGCGTTATTGGTTAACCTTCATGTACTTAATGCGAAAACATTGGAACATTTGTGGATCAGGTTTTAACTTTGTCGTCTGCAAAAATAGTCGTCTGCTTTGAATTTCAAATTTTAATTTTCTCCTTTTTATTTCAAACACACATAATTATATCACAATAGCAATCAGTTTGCATTGGTTATCATAGACTCGTCATTGGCAGAGAAGGTGTTAACACTATACTAAATCTAAAAATAATGGCATCATGAATATTAAGTAGATTATCACATGGACACAGAATTGTTTACCCAAGGCAGAAACTGAAGATTTATATCTATATTACATCATAAGCAAACAGAGCAGACCTAGATTAGACGACTCCTATAGGATCCGTCTGATCTGGGTCTACTCTGTTTGCAAAGGCGTAGAAAAGCATATTTATGGAGTAAAGGGTTAAACGTTTACACCAGAACAGTCTCTTTTCAATCCTTTACAAACAGAGTAGACCAAGTAGAAGCCGTCTGACCAGGTTCGGCTCTTTTTGTATAAAACATATACTACAGTTTCGTCCTTGAATACACATTTCTGTGCTTATATGCAATTCATAAAAAAGTCTAATGCTTATTCAGGATCTCGTGTTTTCCTACATTTAGTTTAATTTTCACTGTTGCATATTCATGTAAGAAATATTGACGTCGTGAATATTAATAAGATATTTTTATAATAACATATGAACACAGGATATTTTGGCTCAGGCAGAAGCTGTAGAATCAGATCTATATTACACCATAAGCAAACAGAACAGACCCTGATCAGACGGCTCCTATAGGAGCCTTCTGATCTGGGTCTAATCTGTTTGCAGATGCGTCAAAATGCGCTTACACAAGAGAAAAGGTTAAAGGAAATTAGTTGAATAAAAGATAACCAGTTTTTAACGTAACAGTGTCAGATGTCTCTAAACAGGGACATGAAAAAACAACGTACAGCTAGATCAGAGGACTCCTTCACGAGACTTATGCGGATCATATTTTACACACAAAGCATTTATCATAAAACGTATCTTTGTTAACTTTTCCCTGATACTCATTTATAAGTAACCAAAAAAAATAATACTAGCACATAGTGATGCCTTTGTTGTCATATTTCTACATCATAACGAATATGAACGTCTTCGAATAGTTTAGTTATATTCATTGTGTCTCAAACATCACGGCAATGACTTTCATATCAGTGGAGCTGTAAAGATTGATCAGACATCGGCAAACTGAATACTTTAATGATATCCACCTTTTTCTTATTCATAATATTGGTGGGAGATAAAATAGTTTATAAATATATGTATCCAAAACGGGGCAATTAATATTCAATGATATCCGTGTAGTACAGTAAAACCTCTATATAACGACCACTTAATTACGTCAAGTATTTTGTGTTAAAGGCAGGTGGATGCTTAAAGCAAGGTGAAAGTACAACAGAACGATCCTATAGGAGCTTTGATTTTATGGCTGAATGCATGTAACAAAAATGTGACGTGTATTTTGACATGATAATCTTTGAAAAAGGCCCTTAGTGGTCGAAATATTAGATCAGAGCAGTTCAAGTATTTATTTATTATATTAATTCCCTATTTTGGAATATTTTCTTCATTATGACATTTCCGTCAAGGAAAATGGATTATAATAAAAATCATGCACTATCAGTATGTATACGTTATTAGTCATCCTGTTCAATAAATGATTTTAATAGGAAATAATGTGTCCGTGATTGTTGTTCAGTAATTAGGCACCCTTTGATGCGTTGCATCAATTCTTTTTCGTAACCCCTGGTCTAGCTGGCATGGTACAAATTTTGCTCTCTTCATAAACACAGCCCGGCATCGTTAGGACGGAATCCCGTTTTTCAGCGGCTAGCTGTCTATTTTCACTTTTGTTCTAGTTTTCCACCAATGAGAAACTATGTTACATTGTAATTTGCATATGACCTACGAGTATTTAGTAGTAAACTGTATTTTCATTAGTGAATACCTTGACTGGCATACAACCTTTTTATATGCCTCTACACATTGCCAAACTATGTAAAATTCTGATATACAGTCTGCTAACGGCTTCGCAAATTGAATTCATTGCAATAATTAACATAATCACAACACATATAAGGCATCATGTTACACAGACATGTTCTATAAACTTCTTAGAGTTCAGTCAAAACGCCATATAGTACAGAAAATCCTTATTTACGCAGATATTTAGCATGGGACTGAAGACTGTCGACTGTCGAAAGTTCTGTTCTTAAAATAGATTTTAAGACCTGGAAATTCCCATAAAATCAAAGTACTGATGTACTGATATTTATCACCTCAAGGTAATGGTTGCTGAGCAATATTACCAGTTTGTCGAAACCACTATTAAACTTTCAAACTTTTACTATCATTTTGCTATCAATTAATACAACATTTTATAATAAAGTCCACTTTGACGAACAGATAGTTTGCCGAAACCACCATAATTTACAGGCAGTGCTATAGGAAATAAAGAAGAAGGGTTGTTTAGTGTATTAGAGTAGTGGTATTAATAGTATTAATTACTATCCCCGACCACAGCACCGAGGCTCTGGTTGTTGGCTCTCTTTGATATAAAGCTACTTACTGAAGGTTATTGCTACGGCTCTATCACATGGGGCTTGGGCTCATAGACGTAGGTTGAAGTTGCTAACTTTATATTGTTATAAAAATACATGTAGATTGAGTTAATGATGTCATTAATGATGATGCACACAAATCGATTAAAGCGTTGATCTAGGCTAAATAAATACCGTTCTTTAAGGAATTACAGACTCTGCACAAACAAAACCTTTATGCTTTAAAGTGTATTCAATTTCTTATCTTCATATCAATACAAATATAAGCGCTTTCATGTACATTTTATAATGGGTAAACTAAAGAACTAACTTGAGATAGTTTTAAAACATTACTTTGACATCGTACATTTTAAAAGTGATTTCCTATAAAAGCAACTTGAAAGTTTTCAATAACTGCTTCTTCTACTCAACGTCATTTTGCATGCTTCTCTGCTAGTATAATAACAAGCAACCCTTCATAGATCTAGTTCTCTGTACTAGTAGAATCTCCAAACATTGAAATAAATATTGCAGAGATTGTTTTGTACATTGTGTCAATATTTGAATGCCGCTGAATATCTTTTTTAAAAGATATTTCTTGTTTATGCTGTTTTATTCATTCTACAGATTCAAGAGTTCTTGACCCATGCAGTTCCAATGCTGATTGTCCTATTCTTGATACATTCTGTACTTCCGGTCAGTGCACGTGTACCAGTTCAATGACCCCTTCAGCTGACTTGTCAACATGTGAACCAGGTAAGATACAAGACATTTTTAAAAGTAAAATTTCAAACCGAAATCTACTCTGTCGATTAATCACTTTTACTCCATAAATACACCTCTATCAAATTCCATTAACAAACAGAGCAGACCCTGATCAGACGGCTCCTATAGGAGCCATCTGATCAGGGTCTGCTCTATTTGCAGATACGTGAACACCCGTTTTTTTATGAGGGAAAAGGTTAAACTTTCCACTTATAAGCCTTACTTCTTTCTCAAGCATCTGATTGGTCGGATGATGAGCAGGTCCCAAGCCTCTAATTGGTCTGATTTTGAGCAAGTCTCAAGTACATGAATGATACATGTAATAATTTTGCTCAAAATATGACAAAACAGATATCTGAGAATAAATTCAGTCACGAGCAGAGATATTTAATAGCTTCGTGAAAGATCAAACTTCAGTAAATATTATTTGCTATTTCATTCATTTCATAGATCCGAGGGTTTTCGATCAGTGCAGTTCCAACGCTGACTGTCCTATTGTTGACACCCTTTGTACTTCCGGTCAGTGCACGTGCACTACTTCAATGGTTCCTAAACCTGACTTAACTGCATGCGAGCCGGGTAAGACAGATTCAAATGTTTTATATTCCATAACTGTGCGAAAATTATTATTCTTATTTGTTTTCAATTAATAAATTTTATTTTTCGTACCCCGTTACTATTCAAGTAAGAACTGATGCATGTATAATTATTAGCAGACATTTCATAATGACTGATCAAACTTGGGTAAATATTATTTTCTATTTCATTCATTTCACAGAGCCGTTGGTTTTCGATCCGTGCAGTTCCAATGTTGACTGTCCTATTGTTGATACCCTCTGTACTTCCGGTCAGTGCACGTGCGCTACTTCTATGGTTCCTTCAACTGACTTAACTGCATGCGAGCCGGGTAAGATAAATAGATTCAAATTTGTTATACAGTAAAACCCCGCTAATGCGACCACATAAAAGAAGTATAATTCTGGGTGTTAGAGGCAGGTGGTAGCTTAATGCAGGACTAAAACAATGCAGAAAGCTCCTAGAGGAGCTTTCTGCATTACTTTTGCCCTGCATTAAGCAACCACCTGCTTATAAAGACACCCAGTTCGATTCATTACGTGGTCGCATTAGAGGGGTTCTACTGTATTTCATAAGTGTGCGAAAGCTGGGGATTTTCGTGTTGTTGTTTTTTCAATTAATTAATTTCATAATGACTGATCAAACTTGGGTGAATATTATTTTCTATTTCATTCATTTCACAGAGCCGTTGGTTTTCGATCCGTGCAGTTCCAATGTTGACTGTCCTATTGTTGACACCCTCTGTACTTCCGGTCAGTGCACGTGCGCTACTTCTATGGTTCCTTCGACTGACTTAACTGCATGCGAGCCGGGTAAGATAAATAGATTCAAATTTGTTATATTTCATAAGTGTGCGAAAGCTGTTTTTTGTGTTGTTGTTTTTTCAATTAATTAATTTTACTTTTCGTAACCCGTTAATATCCATGTACGAAATGATATGACTATAGTAATTAGTAGAAATTTCGTAATAAAACATCAAACTTGGGTAAATATTATTTGCTATTTCATTCATTTCACAGAGCCGAGGGTTCTCGATCCGTGCAGTTCCAATGCTGACTGTCCTATTGTTGACACCCTCTGTATTTCCAGCCAGTGCACGTGCGCCACTTCAATGGTTCCTTCAACTGACTTAACTGCATGCGAGCCGGGTAAGACAGATTCAAATGTTTTATATGCCATAACTGTTCGAAAATTATTATTATTATTTGTTTTCAATTAATTCATTTTATGTTTCGTAAATCGTTACTATTCAAGTAAGAACTGATGCATGTATAATTATTAGCAGACATTTCATAATGACTGATCAAACTTGACTAATAAAACATCAAACTTGGGTAAATATTATTTTCTATTTCATTCATTTCACAGAGCCGTTGGTTTTCGATCCGTGCAGTTCCAATGCTGACTGTCCTATTGTTGACACCTTCTGTACTTCCGGTCAGTGCACGTGCGCTACTTCTATGGTTCCTTCAAATGACTTAACTGCATGCGAGCCGGGTAAGATAAATAGATTAAAATTTGTTATATTTCATAAGTGTGCGAAAGTTGGGGGTTTTCGTGTTGTTGTTTTTTCAATTAATTAATTTCATAATGACTGATCAAACTTCAGTAAATATTATTTTCTATTTCATTCATTTCACAGAGCCGTTGGTTTTCGATCCGTGCAGTTCCAATGTTGACTGTCCTATTGTTGATACCCTCTGTACTTCCGGTCAGTGCACGTGCGCTACTTCTATGGTTCCTTCAACTGACTTAACTGCATGCGAGCCGGGTAAGATGAATAGAATCATTTTTTTTATATTTCATACTGTTTCGTGTGGGTTTTTTTTCAATTAACTAATTTTACTTTTCGTAACCCGTTAATATTCATGTACGGAATGATATGATTATAGTAATTAGCAGAAATTTCATAATAAAACATCAAACTTGGGTAAATATTATTTGCTATTTCATTCATTTCACAGAGCCGAGGGTTCTCGATCCGTGCAGTTCCAATGCTGACTGTCCTATTGTTGATACCCTCTGTACTTCCGGTCAGTGCACGTGCACTAATTCAATGGTTCCTAAACCTGACTTAACTGCATGCGAGCCGGGTAAGACAGATTCAAATGTTTTATATTCCATAACTGTGCGAAAATTATTATTCTTATTTGTTTTCAATTAATAAATTTTATTTTTCGTACCCCGTTACTATTCAAGTAAGAACTGATGCATGTATAATTATTAGCAGACATTTCATAATGACTGATCAAACTTGGGTAAATATTATTTTCTATTTCATTCATTTCACAGAGCCGTTGGTTTTCGATCCGTGCAGTTCCAATGTTGACTGTCCTATTGTTGATACCCTCTGTACTTCCGGTCAGTGCACGTGCGCTACTTCTATGGTTCCTTCGACTGACTTAACTGCATGCGAGCCGGGTAAGATAAATAGATTCAAATTTGTTATATTTCATTATTTTGCGAAAGCTGGGTTTTTTCGTGTGGTTGTTTTTTCAATTAATTAATTTTACTTTTCGTAACCCGTTAATATGCATGTACGAAATGATATGACTATAGTAATTAGCAGAAATTTTGTAATAAAACATCAAACTTGGGTAAATACTATTTTCTATTTCATTCATTTCACAGAGCCGAGGGTTCTCGATCCGTGCAGTTCCAATGCTGACTGTCCTATTGTTGACACCCTCTGTACTTCCGGTCAGTGCACGTGTACTACTTCTATGGTTCCTAAACCTGACTTAACTGCATGCGAGCCGGGTAAGATGAATAGATTAAAATTGTTATATTTCATAAGTGTGCGAAAGTTGGGGTTTGTCGTGTTGTTGTTTTTTCAATTAATTAATTTCATAATGACTGATCAAACTTGGGTAAATATTATTTTCTATTTCATTCATTTCACAGAGCCGTTGGTTTTCGATCCGTGCAGTTCCAATGTTGACTGTCCTATTGTTGATACCCTCTGTACTTCCGGTCAGTGCACGTGCACTAATTCAATGGTTCCTTCGACTGACTTAACTGCATGCGAGCCGGGTAAGATAAATAGAATCATTTTTTCAGCGGATAGCTGTCTATTTTCACTTTTGTTCTAGTTTTCCACCAATGAGAAACTGTTACATTGTAATTTGCATATGACCTAGTAGTATACTGTATTTTCATTAGTGAATACCTTGACTGGCATACAACCTTTTTATATGCCTCGACACATTCCGAAACTATGTAAAATTCTGATATACAGTCTACTAACGTGTCGAATTTCCTGGGGTAATTATTACGATATTGCAGTTATTTCAAACAACAATGTTTTATGATAATTAGCTGCTTCGGCCTCGCAAATTGAATTCAATGCAATAATTAATATAATCGCAACACATGTAAGGCACCATGTTACACAGACATGTTCTATAAACTTCTTAGAGTTCAGTCAAAACGCCATATAGTACAGAAAGTAATTATTTACGCAGATATTTAGCATGGGACCGAAGACTGTCGACTGTCGAAAGTTCTGTTCTTAAAATAGATTTTAAGACCTGGAAATTCCCATAAAATCAAAGTACTGATGTACTGATATTTATCACCTCATGGTAATGGTTGCTGAGCAATATTACCAGTTTGTCGAAACCACTATTAAACTTTCAAACCTTTACCATCATTTTGCTATCAATTAATACAACATTTGATCATAAAGTCCACTTTGACGAACAGGTAGTTTGCCGAAACCACCATAATTCACAGGCAGTGCTATAGGAAATAAAGAAGAAGGGTTGTTTAGTATATTAGAGTAGTGGTATTAATAGTATTAATTACTATCCCCAACCAAAGCACCGAGACTCTGGTTGTTGGCTCTCTTTGATATAAAGCTACTTACTGAAGGCTATTACTATGGCTCTATCACATGGGGCTTGGGCTCATAGAGTAGGTTATATTGTTTTAAAAATACATGTAGATTCAGTTAATGATGTCATTAATGATGATGCACACAAGTCGATTAAAGCGTTGATCTAGGCTAAATAAATACAGTTCTTTATGGAATTAAAGACTCTGCACAAACAAAAACTTCATGCTTTAAAGTGCATTCAATTTCTGATCTTCATATCAATACAAATATAAGCGCTTTCATGTACATTTATAAAAGGTACGAGGGGTGTTCCAAAAATAATGTCACTTGCATCGGTGCTCATATAGCGGAAGTGCTTTTGTTCATTTTAATTTGCTCTGCCCTTCAAAATACTCTCCGCCAGCCAGAATACACCTTTTTAGCCGGTCAATCCATTTTTGGAAGCATTTTTCATACTCTTCAATGGGGACACCCATCATACACTGATAAACAGCAGACCCAAGGGCATTTCTCGAATTGTATCTCCTTCCAGATAAATGATATTTAAGTTTTGGAAAGAGAAAATAGTCGCAGGGGGCCAAGTCTGGCGAATACGGAGGGTGCGGAAGGACGGTAACCTTCTCTGACTCCAAAAAGTCAGTCACAATACGTGCCTTGTGAGCGGGTGCATTATCATGCAAAAGTCGGACATACTTAAGTCCTGTTTTGGGGCGGCTACTTTTGTAGTAGTTCTTCAATTTTCTCAGAACAACGTTTTTATAGAACTTGCCTGTGACCGTTCTGCCTTTTGGCACCGGGATTTGAATAGCTGGACCCTTATTAGTGAAAAAATAGCATACAAAACCTTCTTTAAGGGGCCGTCACACCATGGCGTTCTGTCAACGTTCTCTGAACATTTCAATCGTTCAATTTTTGAGCGTTCTAGAGTGAGGATGACACATCTGGCGTGTGATAAACGTGTACCTAACGCATGACTAGCGTGTGTCTTACGCATGAGAAACGTGTAACAGCGACCAAGTAAGATACTCCTGAAAATTATTAGCTTGTGCTAACGTGCTACTGGCGCACAATGAACGATTTGCGAACGTTAGACGAGCGTGTTGAGCGTGTGACTAACGTGTGAATAACCGACAGAATAGCGTTTTGACGTTCGTTTGACTTTAGTCACACGCTGCGTGCGTTAGGGGACCGTTCAGCGGTCGTTGACAGGTCGCCACTGAGTCGTTCACTGCAAAGCAAACGATTAGTTACAACCAAGTAACGCTAGAGTAACGACTGACTAACGATATCCGAACGCGTGCAACGCTCATCGAACGTTAGTCAAACGTTCCATTAACGCTCTTAAACGTTCTTCAGCGTTTAAAATCAAACGTTGAAGAACGCTGGTCTCCGTGAGAACTTTTGTGCATGTTCAAAACTTTTTTTCCGGACCAGCGTTCTCCGCCGATTCCCGACGATCACCGACGTTCACTAGCGTTCACAAGCGTTCACGAGCGTTCACACAACGCTATTCTGGCGCTATCCCAGCGACCATGGGCGACTTCCAACGTTTACTCAAACGCTAGAGAACGCTGACCAGAACGTCATGGTGTGACGGGCCCATTACCGTTCGTATTCGTTTGGCAATACTTGGGCGTCTGGCATTTTTAGTGGCCCATATTCGGTTGGAAACCTTCCGCTTTGGTTCAAAATAATACACCCAGGTCTCATCACCAGTGACTATATTATCAAAAGCCTTTTTACTATATTTTGGGTACATTTTGAGAAGTTTTTTTGCCATTGTTACACGCGTCTTCTTTTGCTCATCCGTTAACAAATGGGGTATCCATCTTGCATTTATCTTTCTAACTTTTAGGTGTTTCTTCAAAATTGCATGAACTCTTGCTAACGACAAGTTTGTCATTCGAGCCAATTGTCTTACCTGTAAAATATACATGTAAGAACAAATGATATCATAAATATTAATTAAATATTAATATGAATATTTTTGTTATTTATTTATGAGCTGACGTATATATAATTACATTATGTCCATAGTAATACTTTGCTATGGCAGGAAAGTTAGAATCATATAAATGTTAATCATAAGCAAACAGCACCGACCCTGATCAGATCTGGGTCTACTCTGTTTGCAAACACTTGAAAGGGTTAAGAGATACATGTATTACATTCCTTCAGTACTTTTCTTATGGATAATGATTGGCAATAAGACAAAACATGTATATATATATAACAAGTATTTTTATATGGTTATTGTTTAGCCCCGAATAACATTGGATCCTCCTGTGGCCATAGCGGAGAGTGTTACGGTGGCGTTGTGTGGTGTTGGGGTGGACAGTGCGCATGTCAGACCGGATACACCCTGATACAGAACATTTGCCAGACCGGTAAGATTGCCATTTATGACATATATTCTGAAACCATCTCCAAACGTTGTCTCTAAAGTAAATATACAGTAGAACCTTAGAAATCTTAAGCGGCCACCACAAAGATGTAAAACTTTACTTAGTGCAAACAGACTGTAGGCCAAAGATGCAGTACCAGGGTTTAATTTCGCCTAAACTGTTGCAACTTATAGAACAGAACAGAACACTAGTTTATTTCTCTAGGACTTAAACAAGATGTTTATCGTCCATACACACAGATGTATAAATAACATATGTAGTCAAAGTCAATATCTATATACTAAACACATATAAAGGTATACAGATGAGAAAAGCGATTAAACATCAAGTTAATTTATAGTATTCATTTTTATTTTCGTAGCACAATCAATGTAGCAGGCAAGTTCATCGTATCAGAGTCTCTAGATTTAATCAGTTGATATAGTTTGTACATGCTTGGTCGTTTTATAAAATATTCATTTATATACCTTTTTCGTATAGTTCTATTTTGTCCACACTTAAGGATAAAATGGAATTCGTCCTCAATATAGAGAAAGAGGTATCGAGGTCAATGAAAAAGTAGTAAAGTCAATCAGGAAAATACACACACAACACCCAACCACCATCAAAACACCGATAGAAAGCAAGTAACACACATACACAACCACACCAACATATACGCACGCACACACACAAACACACGAGATGAAAAAAATAAATATCAACAAACGCACAAGTATAAAGACACAAAAACACCAAACAAACAAGAACAAACTCACAAGTACATAGACACAGACACCAAACAAATATAAAAGCAATGGTGACAAAGAGAGTACCGTCTTGGAACGGTCAATGGCAAAACCACCTTATATGATGTTTTCTTTTACTTTTGACAACAAAAACGTTGCATCTTAAAAAAGAAAATCAGTCAAAGTCCATAATGGAGATTACTATGATGTATATAATGCAACCAAATAAAACACACTAAATTGTTATTTCCGATTTCTTAGAACAATTAACGACATCGATTCGCTTTAAAAGTGGTATCAAACACTATGGGATGTTATAAGTTTTCATTTGAGTATAGGGTCCTCGATTCGATATTTTACGGTTTTTAGTTATATCTAATAGAGCATCTTAAACCAAAAATTTGAACTTGATCGATGAACTTATAATAATAATAATAATAATAATAATAAAGACTTTATTTCAAGAGGGTAACACAATTAGTACAGGCGAGCAACCAATCTCCCTTGTGGCCCTCAAACATATTATAATGTACAGATATTTACAGAAAATGCACAATGTATCTACTGTAGAATTAACCTAACTATACCTGCAGTAAAACAAAGACCATGTTAACACATGCGATTAGAGAGCTGCTTCATCAGAAGCATGCGACTTTGTATATCAGAATGGTTATGAATAACAGCTTGGTATAGATAAGTTAATTCACAGTAAATTTGTTAACATTTGTAAACATGTTTAGATTACAAACAAACAAAACCCACATGCTATCCATACACACGCACATGCTTGCAAGCACGCAAACTCGCTTGCCAATAACAACAATATGCCAGCATTAATCTGAATGAGAGGTGGCAGTTTGCTGAGATAAGTGTTCGAAAAGAGATTTGCATGGGAAATAATTGTAAACAGACTCAAATGGAAAGAGTTTGACCAACGTCTTCATCCAGGCATATAAGTCGAGGGATGCGTGCAAGACTGTACTCGGTGAATAGATTTTCATATGCACTTAGTACAGTCCTACATGTAACATTCGATATGGACAAAAGACAGATAAAAATGCTAAACACAACTTTATGAAATACTTCCGGGGATGAAGAAGTCCTAATGTGTTGATGGCAGTTTGCTGAGATAAGTGTTTGAAAAGAGATTTGCATGGGGAAACCACACCGCTAGATTAAAATATTGTCAACAGACTCAAATGGAATAATTTGACCAACGTCTTAATCCAGGCATACAAGTTGAGGGATGCGTGCAAGATTGCACTCGGTGAATATGATTTTCATATGCGCTTAGTGCAGTCCTGCATGTAACATTCGATATGGACAAAATACGGATATAAATGCTAAACAATCAAATAAGCAAATGCATATATTTACAAACAAACAATATACCATGAGTTAATAAAAGTAGCTAGTTTTTACAAAAGGAAGAAAAACTGTGCTATGACAAAATTAGTTATTGCTATCATTCTTCATCCAATGAATGCACCTTTTATGAAATACTTCCGGGGATGAAGAGATTCTAATATGTTGTGGAAGACAGTTCCAAATAGTCGGTCCAGCAAAAGCAAGACTTTTTCTGTACATTTCGGTTTTCGGCTGAGGAAGTAAATAATTATTTAAGGTTGTAGATCTTAAAGATGGAACTGTTTCATCCTCTTTATTTCTCCTTTGAAAGAGTTCTTTAATGTACGGAGGACAAGTATTCTTTGAAACTTTGTACATAAATTTAGCTTTGCGTAAGAAAATCCTTTCATAAATAGTCAAAATATGAAGATCATTCATGGACTGCTTTATATCATCATATTCATAATCAACAATAACCTTACATGCTCTTTTTTGCTTGATGACATGATGCTGATTCCAAAAATATAATAAGTTGAAGGGTCTATCTCTATTAGTTCCCAAGATACAAGCGTTTTAAATAAGTTTAAAATTAAAATTTAAAATTTAAATTTAATCCGTACAACGCTAAGTTTTGAAATGGACCGTTCCAGGTTTGACATTGAACAGTCCGATGCCGATTCTGAAGGGTTTTTTCCTACAAACTGCAAAATATAACAAACGGTCCAGAAAATGATCAGAGGTCTACACTGTTTGCAAATGCTATTTCAACCGGACCCGCGCTGTCAAGGGTTAAAACCCCGAATATAAAGTCGTTCTAGATAGGTGTTACTGTGTAGTATTTGCATTGAGCCTTCGGAGAGTTTTATTAACCCTATCAGTGCCGAAAACGGGTCAATAATGTCCTTTGCAAAAAAGTGCAGACCCAGATGAGGCCAAGGTCTGCACTGTTTGTCATGTTACATATTCTTTAACAAAACCCCTGAATAATCATGTTAAAAGACCTGTTTAAATTTTGGAATAGTCCATTTGAAAATTCAGCGTTGAAGGGGTTAATGTGTTGATAGCGTGTTAGAGATCAATTATCATATCTGATACAGTCTCGCCGATTCCGGGTACAGTAGAACCCTCTTACTCCAAAAGACAAAATGATAAAAATTGACCAGATGCACAACCCACAGTCACTATGGCAGCGTCGGGTAACGTTGAGCGGGACAAATTTTGAAATTATGTGCATACACTGCATAGCATATCAAAGTATCACTTGTGAAAATGTTATCTTAATATTCGCATTAATAGATAAGTTATGAGCCTTTTGCGGATACTTTTCGAACACCCCTCGTAAATATTCATTGAGTAAAGGGTTAATGTTCTGTACGACACATGTAGACAGTATTGCAACTGATCGAAAGCTTCTCAGTATCATTGTTTGATCTCTTATCTAGTTTTCGTTTTTCTTCAAACATGCCACCGCTCACAGGTTTGCGATATTCAATAAAATAATCAAATTAAACTAAGGTCTATATTGAAAGAAGCCATCCTTGTTTGTTCTGAGTTGCGTCACGTTAGTTGTCCCTTGTTGTCAAAGCTAATCTCAATTTTATCTTGGAACTGTAACAAGCAGAATTTAACCCTTTACTTCATAAATATGCCTTTCTGTGTCTTTGAAAACAGCATAGACCCAGGTCAGACGGCTCCTGTAGGAGCCGTTTGATCAGGGTATGTCCTGTTTGCTTATATTATAATATAGATATCATTCTACAGTTTCTGGCATGGGCAAAACTTCCTTTGTCCATGAACTACAGTAAAACCTCTCTATAACGACCACTAAATTGTGTTAATTAGTTGTTATTTAGGGCAGGCGGTTGCTTAAAGCAAGGTGAAAGTAAAACAGAACGCTCCTATAGGAGCGTTCTGTTTTACTTTCACCTTGCTTTAAGCAACCACCTGCCTTTAACAAAAAATAATTGATGTAATTTAGTGGCCGTTATAGAGAGGTTTTGCTGTATTATTATAATTTATGTACATGTACATGGGAAATAGAAAAAAACATATCCAAAACGTGCTGAAGAGCAAACTTAACCCTTACAACACTGACTTTTCAAATGGACTATTCCAAATTTCCAACAAGTCAAGCGTATGGTGAATATCTAGGGAGTTTTCTAAAGAAAAGTGTAACATGACAAACGGTGCAGACCCTGATGAGAGGGCGCCTCTATGAGCCTTCTCATCTGGATTTTCACTGTTTGCAAAGGTCATTAGTCATATATATAATAGTGACTCCTGTCCCGCACTGTAATGATTAACCTATTGTCAGTTCATTTCACCATGGCCGTTAACCCTTTCGGCGCCAAATTTCCAATTGTCGTCTGCAATCCAAGTTTGTTAAATCAGTCAGTAAAATAAGGAAAAAAGATAAATAAATGCAAATTTCAAAGGAAAAAAAGCACATATACAGAAATAGAGATTGAGACAAATAGTGAAGTCCCTGATCTGGGAATGCACTATTGGCGTGGTGCATTTATGCGAATGCGGCGGTGAAAGGGTTAAAAATGTATGATTCCATTCTGAAATATCCTCTATGTTCCTCACCTGTTAGAAACTGAATATCTATGTGTTGCCTTTGGAATGCAGGCAACTACTTTACTGGAATTTGCAAACAATGTGGACCCATACCAGAGAGATCCCAAAGTAACCATCTGATCCGGATCTTCACAGTTTGTCATTTAAAATCCTCTGGTAAAGTTTATAGGCCCTTTTATATTGACTGTACTCCATCCTTTAACGATGACGCATCGTTCCACTTTGAAAATCCTCCTTTAGAGAGTTAACGTTAAACAGTGTTACAGAAAGTTTTCTTTGCGTCAAAAAGTAAAAAAAAACCAACAACAACAACAAGAATCAGTTTGACGGAGTCGAGTTCAACTGAAAACTCACTGCAAGCCACTTTCTCTTTGATAATTCAGTTTAAATTCATATTTTACCAGTTTATGCTAAGTGCGACCTGACTCGCATTTGCAAACCGCTTGGATCCAGATGAGAACCCGGATAAATCGGCGTGTCATCAGAATCCAAGCTGTTTGACATTGTGTCTGTAGTTTTAATGGTTTGAGCAGACATTATGGTTTTCAGCTTGAGAAGGGTTTACCTTTTACTCCATAAATACGCCTTTCTACGCCTATGCAAACAGAGTAGACCCAGATCAGACGGCTCCTATAGGAGCCGTCTGATCAGGGTCTGCTCTGTTTGCTTATACATGTAGTATACTACATATCTGATTCTATAGTTTCTCCTTAAGCCAATATCTCTTCTGTTTATATGCCATGGTAAAAATGAATCTATAACTAATATCAATGGTGTCATTATTTCTTACACAAATATTCATAAAGTAAATGTATTACGTCAGAGAACGACTTATAACCCTTTATCTGTTCATGTAAGATATGACGGCATCATGGATATTTATTAGCTGATTTTCTTTATAAAGTAATCTATTCAAGGCAATTTATTTGCTTTGAAAACAAAAACCACTGTAGAATCAGATCTATATCATGTTATAAGCAAACAGAGCAGACCCTTTCAGCATTAACCATTTACTCCATAAACACGCCTATCTACGCCTTTAAAATCAGAGTAGATCCAAATCAGACGGCTTCTCCCGGGGTCGTATGATCTGGGTCTACTATGTTTGCAAATGTGTGAAAAAGCGTATTGTCCCGCCATTGTCGTTTTGTGTGTTTGCACCTCAGCGTGAGAGGAAGCAGTATTGATGGCAAATCAGTCGGGGACCCGTACAATGTCAATGTACTGCAGTGACTTAAATTAAAATTATTCAGTTAGGAAAACAGCAGAGCGCGGGAAACATGCACGGTCTGCACGCGACTTTCGCGAGCTTTTGCATTTCTTTTAGCGTTGTTGTGGCTGTCCAAGAAGCTGTGTTTATTAAAAGTGCCTACACGGATTTTGTATGCGACACTGAGCCCCTCACAGATTTTGGCACTACCGGGAGTGCAATAGCGTGCAGCAGGGAGTGCGGAAGGACTGTTGGCTGTCACAGTTTCTTCTTCAATAAGGCCAGTCGGTCCTGCCTTGGTTCGATCCTCATCTACACCAATTTTACCGGATGTTTGACTGTAATGGACGTAATGTATTACTATAAAGGTATTTAATACCATGGTAGTCTGATGTTCAATATGTGTATGACTATTTAATCCTTTCCCTGTTCTGTAATTAGGCCAAATTTCAAAACCTACTGAATATTCATTAACGAAATAGTTATAAAGAATACTGGAAGGAAAAGCATTGTAGACATTTTAGAAAGCAAAGAAATATATCTATCCAATTCTATTAGCAAACAGAGCAGACCCTGATCAGACGGCTCCTCTAGGAGCCGTCTGATCTGGGTCTACTCTGTTTGCAAATGCGTGAAAACACGTTTATATGAGGAAAAGGGTTAATCGTTTACTTCACTAAATTCGTCTACGCCTTTGCAAACAAAGTAGAATCGGATCATACGGGACCTGTAGGAGCCGTCTGATCAGGGTCTGCTCTGTTTGTTTAGGCCTATGGTATAGATATGATTCTACAGTTTCTGTCATGGCGAAAACCTACCGTGTCCATGTGCTATTATAACAATTAATCTAATTAATATTCATGATGTCATTATTTCTTATATGAATATTCATGGAGTCAAGAGTTAACTCTTTCCCTAGTGGACATTTATGGGAACATTGATCACTTAATGAAAATTCATTAACTTAATTTATATGATGAAAAATATTTGAAGGAACTTTTGGCTTAGAAAAAACTGTATGATCAGAACTTCATAGTAAATAACCAGAGCAGACCCTGACCAGACAGTGTCAACGGGGGACTTTAACTTTAGACTCATATCTATATTATTTCATAAACAAACACAGTGGACCCAGATCAGACGGTTGCTATGAGGAAAAGAGTTAAATATGTCTCTGCCAAGTAGTTCATTTGCTATAATTTTCATATTCTGTTTCTTCACTTTCCTTTCAAAAATATAATAACACTGTTTAACTCATTCCCTCATAGACTATCTGTAGACCCAGCCTCTTTCAGTTAATCTGCCAAAAAGAGCATTAACTATAGAAAATGAGAATTTTAGAATTGTGTAGTTTTGAAACCATGGTGGTAAATAGAGCATTTGCTCCCATTGAGCAAATGTTCTATTTATCACAATGGTTTCAATAAATGAGCTTTACAGAGGTGCAAAAAGGCGTCATGTGGAGAGAATGGGTTAATAGTTTGCAACAAACAACGACAATGTATCAAACAGTATTGGTCCGAAAGAGACACCGAACTGCTTTCAAATGTTGTCACAAATTGTCGGCAATCCCTGGCGGTCACTCATGCAGCCAGTAGCCGTGCTAGTCTCGCTACAGTTCCAAACACTAAAACCAGGTCGCCAAAGAACTTGCTCCCCGGCAAGGAGGGTTTATATAGTACATGTATACTTACATACAGTGTTAAAGAGGTTGTACGAGTGCACTGATAGTTAGCCAGTGTAGACCCAGAACAGAAAAGTAAAATATACTATCATTTGCAAATAGTGTAGGTCCAGATCCTCTAGGAGGCTTCTGATCAGGGTATGTACTATTTCTCTCGCAATTTTTACACTTTCATATTGTATGGGATCTACCGATAAACAATGATGGACTATTTCACTCCGAAAATTCAACGTCGAGAGGATTTATGCTTTTCACATTCTGCCATACATGTCAGTGAGTAAAACATAATGACTGACTGGCGTCAAACACGGGACAAGCAATTAGTCTTATACAGTAAACCCCTCTAAACAGGACGTTCAATTTAGTATAAATATTGGTCTTTGAGACAGGTGGTAGCTTAATGCAGGGTGAAAGTCATGCGGAAAGCTCCTCTAGGAGATCTCTGCATGATTTTCACCTTGCATTAAGCATGAAAGTATCAAAATTCTTTGAATTTAATCTACTAGAATTTAAGCTGTAGACCCAGATTATCCGTCGTCGAGTCTTTCATTGCTTTCTAGCGACAGTGTCGATGAGTTACACACAACGCATACTCTGGTCATACAGTAAAACTCAAACTATCAACAACAATCAAATGTTGTTTGTTATATAATAAGCAAACAGAGCAGACATTGATCTTGGTCTACTTTGTTTGCAAAGGCATAGAAAGGCGTATTTATGGAGTAAAGGAATAAGAGAATCTTGAAACGGGGCCATATATGGCATAGAAAGGAGTTCATTACGAGTGACGACGGAGACCGCAAATCGTATACCGCACGATGGACGATGTTCATCGCTTACCGCATACCACACGATGGACGATGTACACCTCTTATCGCATACCACACGATGGATGATGTACCTCGCTTATCGCATACCACACGATGAACTATGTACACCGCTTATCGTATACCGCACGATGGACGATGTACACCGCATATCGCATACCGCACGATGAATGACAGACACAGCAAATGGTTTACTGCACGATGAACGACAGACACCACATGTCACTTACAGTGCATTGAACGGCGGACACCACTGAACGACACACACCACTTGTCGCTTACAGCACAACGAATGGCGGACACTACATGTCACTTACAGCACAATGAATGGCGGACACCACATATTGCATACCGCACGATGGACAATGTGTACCACATATTGCATACCGCACGATGGACAATGTGTACCACATATTGCATACCGCACGATGGACAATGTGCACCACATATTGCATACCGCACGATGGACGATGTGCACCACATATTGCATGCCGCACGATGGACAATGTGTACCACATATTGCATACCGCACGATGGACAATGTGCACCACATATTGCATACCGCACGATGGACAATGTGTACCACATATTGCATACCGCACGATGAACAATGTGTACCACATATTGCATACCGCACGATGGACAATGTGTACCACATATTGCATACCGCACGATGGACAATGTGTACCACATATTGCATACCGCACGATTGACAATGTGTACCACATATTGCATACAGCACGATGGACAATGTGTAGCACATATTGCATGCCGCACGATGGACAATGTGTACCACATATTGCATACCGCACGATGGACAATGTGCACCACATATTGCATACCGCACGATGGACAATGTGCACCACATATTGCATGCCGCACGATGGACAATGTGTACCACATATTGCATACAACACGATGGACAATGTGTACCACATATTGCATACAGCACGATGGACAATGTGTACCACATAATGCATACCGCACGATGGACAATGTGCACCACATATTGCATACCGCACGATGGACGATGGACACCACATATTGCATACCACAGATGCAACATTGGCAGCGAAAGAATTAAAAAACTTTGTCGATCGAATGAGTCGTATTACAATAGTTATTCTCGATGTTTATTTTTCCGCCATCGCGTGTAACTGATAGACTATTAAAGCTTCTGTTTTAATGGTCGAGCAAACAAAATTACAACAGACTGAGAGAGTTTGAGCGAACATGATTTTCTATTCAGGAGGATAATGAATGCATTGTACATGTCTATTTATTTTCGGTTAAAGTCCGATCAGTTAAACATATATTTTCAATGCAGTTATTGTTGTAGTTAAAATACAGTTAATGGAGACTGTCAATTTAAATAAAAACGCTGCAATGTATCTATGTATTTTATTCATAACTGATGCGGGGACCATGTTTGTAGAGCACTCCGTGCTATTATCAAATACATTTTAACTTCGATATCTCGAACTCGGATAACTCAAACTCGAACTAAAAGTTCGGTCCTTCCCAATTCACAATACGGGATTGTTCTAAAATGTATCACTACGCATATACAGAAGTTAATGCAGGTCGAAAGTAATGTTGAAAGCTCCTGTAGGGTTTTGTTTGCTTAATTTCATTTTTTTTTTCGATCTGTAAGTTTGGTTTCTGTTTTTATGTGGATATAGATGAGTTAATATCATATTCTTTTGGCTCGAATCCCGACAGGACGCTAATTACTTATATGTGAAAAGACTTCCAAGTTGCTTGCGGAAAGCTAGTCTTCATTAATGACCCGTAAGACAGCATGCTAATTTTGTGACAGGTGCCGTCTCGTTAAAACCGAAAGTAGCTCGATATCACCATTTAGAGTATACAGATGTGAACTAGCGGAAAGCCCCGTTTGTCCTAACCAAATGCTTTTCTTTACCTAAATAATGCTGGTAATAACGTAATTTTATATGCAAATTAGTGTGTATTTGTTATGGGTGGTATAGTGTGGGGTGTCTTCGTCCAGCTACAAGTTAGCCCTTTCCCTGTTCTATGTTTATTCCAAATTTCAATACCTACTGAATATCCATTAACAAAATAGTTATAAAGAAATCTGGAAGTTGGAACATTGTAGACATTTTAGAAAGCAAAGAAACACATCTATCAAATAGAGCAGACCCTGATCAGACGGCTCCTCTAGGCAGACATTGCATGACAGACATTGCAGAATCAGATCTATATTATATCATAAGCAAACAGAACAGATCCAGATCAGACGGCTCCTACAGGAGCCGTCTGATCTGGGTCTACTCTGTTTGCAAAGGCGTAGAAAGGCGGGTGTATTTATAGAGTAAGGGGTTAGAGAGGCACATAGTATAGGGCGTATTGATTAGATCGGATCTGTTTGCAAAATACCTTCTCGAGTTCGTCCTGATCTCTAAAAGATTAATTGCATACCAATGCACGTATGTCTACAAAAAACACCAATACTTGGAGTGTGCGTATCAGTCGCCGCCTGTCTCCTGCACATGGCATGTTCAGACTAAATCTATTGAGAAACTTGTCAAAGACGATCTAGACAATGAGTACACATGGGACGGTTCAGCCATTTCCCTGTTGAATGTTCATGTAAGAAATAATGACATCATGAATATTCATAAGTTGAAAATTTAAAATGGAATATGTGCACAAGATTGTTTTGTATTGATAGAAACTGTAGTCAGATCTATATTAAGTTCATAAGTAAACAGGATAGACCCTGATCAGACGGCTCCTATAAGAGTCATCTGATCTGGATCTACTCTGTTTACAAATGCGTGGAAAAGCGTTCGTATGAGTGAAAAGGTTAAGTACTTTTAGATGTTTATTCAAATATTTAATTATTAACTGATGAATATTTATGTAAGAATGTAGGCCACCATGAATATTAATTAGATATGTTTCCTAATAGCAGATGAACACATGAATGTTTGGCCATGACAGAAACTATCAAATCACACCTATATCATTCTATAACCAAACAGAGCCACAGTTAAGGCGTGTACCCAAATACTAAAGTCGTCATTTCTCCACCAACCCCTATATTGTGACCACTCCTTAGAATCGTCTCAAAGAGACGATTCTAAAGAGTGGTCACAATATAGGGGTTGGTGGAGTAATAAAGAAGTTATTCTTGAAAATGTTTTAATTCACGTATTTTATCTGGACCTCTGCTAAAAGGTGAAATATGTTTAGCCTTGTGATTCATATATCTAACCCTCATACTGCCTGACGTGACATTGGTCACATTGGCAAACAGTTTGGATCCAGGTGAGACGCCAAGTAATCCAGGGTACCATCAGGATCCAAGTTGATTGTCGTCCAGACACTCGTTTCATAAATTTACTTACCCATGTGTGCTAAGTGTCCCTTAACTCTTTGCACGCTAAGTAAAATTTCGTCTGCAACAATTGTCGTCTGCTTCAATTCTTAAAATAAACTTTCTCTCATTTTTTTTCGCAAAAATATAGTCAAGATGACAATCAGTTTGGGTCCTGATGAGACGCCGCATTATGCGGATCATCTGGATCCAAACTGTTTGCATAGGTAATCACAGTTTCGCCGCTAGCATACAAAGAGTTAACATATTCCCTTATGTTGACGCCTTTTGACGCTTCTGTAAAAGTCACTTTGTGAAACCATTGTGATAAATAGAGCATTTGCTCCACAGGAGCAAATGCTCTATTTATCACAATGGTTTCAAAACTACACAATTCTGAAAATTTCCTTTTCTCTAGTAAATGCTCCTTTTTGGTAGATTTAAGCAAAGAGGTTGGGTTTAAAAAAAATAGCCTATGAGGGAATGGGTTAAAAAGGGAATATGCAAACGGTGTAGACCCATATCATAGCCTTTAGGGATCCTAAAGGAACCCTCTTCTGATCAGGGTCTACACTGTTTGCTGAACCCCTTTATGTCAATGGCTTATGCAATAGCTTTTACTTGTTGTTCCCCCTTAACATAGGAATACACGTAAATGCAGTTAACCCGTTCCCTGTTCTATGTTTATTCTAAATTTCAATACCTACTGAATATTCATGGTCAGCTATTTTGAATTAAATATGGAAGGTAGAATATTGTAGCCATTTTAGAAAGTAAAGACACAGATTTATCAAATTCCATGAGCAAACAAGGCAGACCCAGATTAGATGGCTGACCTGGGTCTCCCCTGTTTGCAAATGCGTGGATATTTGTTAATATAAATATATAAAGGAATGGGTTAAGGAATCGGAAAGAGCATACTTAAAGTAAAGACTGGCAGACGTTATTTTCGACAGGACAAGAGTTAAAAAGCAAAGCAGGAAGGGGGCCTGAAAGTATGTGGACATTTGGTTCTGTATGGAAACCATTATGTAACCATTATGTAATTATCGAGCAGTACGTTTTCTTTCTAGGTTTACTTTTTCTGTTTACTTTTTCTCAATGTTTACTTTTTTAACACTTTTTCTGTTTACTTTTTCTCAATGTTTACTTTTTAACACTGTTTGCACTCCTTTGTGTGTTCTTTGCAATGTACAGTCAGGCCCTTCTAAAGCGACCACGAACAGATGTATACTTCTGGATCTTAGAAGCAGGTGGTACCTTGATCCAGAACGATAGTTATGCAGAAAGCTCCAACAGGAGCTTTGGGTCGTAATGGACCTTTCAACGTCTTTACAAACAGAGTAGACCCAGATCAGACGGCTCCTACAGGAGCCGTCTGATCTGAGTCTGCTCTGGTTGTTTATCAATATATATCAACATATCAATATATGTAGATACGAGGCTACAACTTCTGCCATGACCCAACTTTTCTGTGTCTAAAACTAATCTAATCTATATTCATAATGTCATTTTTTCTGATATGAATATTCATAGAGTAAATGGTTGACAGAAGCCGTCTAATCTGGGTCTATTCTGTTTGCAAAGACATAGAGAGGCGTATTTAACCCTTTCCCTCATATTTACGACTTTTGTCGACTCTGTAAAAGTCACTTTGTGAAACCATTGTGATAAATAGAGCATTTGCTCCTACAGGAGCAAATGCTCTATTTATCACAATGGTTTCAAACTTCAAAATTCTAAAAGTTTCCTTTTCTCTAATTAATACTCCTTTTCGGTAGATTTATTCAAAGAGGTTGTATCTAAAAATAACCTATGGGGTAATGGGGTAAAGGGTTAAAGCAGAGGTTAAAAAAACCCATAAATAGTCTTTTATTTTTATTTCAGGTGCCACTAATCAAGGAGACTCGTGCGCCAGTGATGTCGACTGTTACGGTGCCAACGTCAGGTGTAGAGGCACCACGTGCATGTGTATACCTGGGTTTAGTCTACAACCCGAGCTGAACACGTGCGAACCCGGTATGTACTTAGACACCTTCGTAGAAACTGTGCTGAATCGGAGAAATATTCACAAAGCGGTTCTAGATTATTTCTGTTAAGAAATTTTCGCATATGTATATATATAGTATCGCCTAATGTTGAAGCAGTACCCTTTCCTTCATATAAACGTGTTTTCACGCATTTGCAAACAGAGGAGACCCAGATCGGACGGCTCCTATAGAAGCCGTCTGATTAGGGTCTGCCCTGTTTGCTAATGAAATAGGAAATATGTTTCTTTACTTTCTAAAATAGATACCATTTTCAACTTTCCACATTTCATTTTTAATAGTTTTTCATCCACAACTATTTTGTCCATGAATATTCAGTAGGCATTGAAACTGGGAATAAACATAGGACAGAGAAAGGGTTAACTCTTTGCACGCTATAGCGACAAAACTTTGATTACTAATGCAAACAGTTTGGATCCTGATGAGACGCCGCATAATGCGGCGTCTCATCAGGATCCAAACTGTTTGTCATCTTGACCATATAAGAAAAATTACTTAGCATGCAAAGGGTTAAATAAGTGACTGAGTAGCAGCTGTTATTGAGATGGTGTACCGGTGAGAAGGTCAGTAACTCGGTATTTCATCTAGTTCCATACTGCTGTCAAAACTTACAATGGGTTCGAGAGTATAGCTAACGATCGACTTCCTCTGTAAAAGTCACTTTGTGAAACCATTGTGATAAATAGAGCATTTGCTCCTATAGGAGCAAATGCTCTATTTATCAAAATGGTTTCAAACTACAAAATTCTAAAGTTTTCCTTTTCTTTTAATGCTCCTTTTCGATAGATTAATTTAAAGAGGTTGTATCTGAAAATATCCTATGAGGTAATGGGTTAATATAACCTGTATATGAGTAGCTAGTTCTTTATTTCTGCACTCCATGAATATTCATATAAGAAATAATGACGACATGAATATTTATTAGCTCAATGTTCATTCACTTTTCAGGGAAACCTTTGATTGGACAAATACGCTTGAATCCGATCTATATCATGCCAAAAGCAAACACAGCAGATCCTGATCAGACGGCTCCTATAGGATCTGTGTCTACTCTATTCGCAAATGCGTGAAAACGCGTTTATTTGAGGAAAAGGGATAATTCTTTACTCCATGAATATTCATGTAATAAATAGTGACATCATGGATAATAATTAGTTTATTTGGTAATAGATGAGACCTCAAATTACTCGATATTTGATCTGGATCCAATCTACTTGCAAATGTAATTACAAAATCGCCACTGACAGTGAATGACTTAAACAACATATAAATCAGTTTTAACCCTTTACTCCGTAAATACGCCTTTCAACGCATTTGCAAAAAAAAGAGTAGAGCCAAATCAAATGGCTCTTGTAGGAGCCGTAAGAAATACTGTAGATCTGATTCTACAGTTTTCACCATGGCCAAACGTTTTTGTGTTCATGTGCCATTATAAAAACAAATAGTTAATATGCATGGTGTCATTATTTCTTTCGTGAATGTTTATGGAGTAACTGATTAGCCATATATTGAGAAGTCCGTGCAATGGATCCAAATCGTTTGCAAAAATAATCAAAAGTTCGCTAACATTGTTGTTTAACAGAGCTACAGATAAAGGTGTGTACCCAAATACTAAAATTGTCATTTCTCCACCAAACCCTATACTGTGACCACTCTTTAGAATCGTCTCCTCGAGACGATTCTAAAGAATGGTCACAGTATAGGGTTTGGTGGAGCGATGAGACGATTCTAAAGAGTGGTCACAGGAGAGGGTTTGGTGGAGCGATGAGACGATTCTAAAGAGTGGTCAAAGTAGAGGGTTTGGTGAAGAAATAAAGGAGCTATTCTTGAAAATGTTTTAATTTTTGCATCTTATCTGGACCTCTGATTGTTACATAATTATAATTCAAGATCTTCATCCAAACAGCCTACAAAAGATCATGACGAATTCGCCCTTTGAAAACGAGACTCTCGTTTGCAAGCAGTGTAGAACCAAAACAGATGGCTCCTAGAGGAAATCGTGAAACAACTGTATTGGCATTTGCAAATAGTGTTGACCCAGATCAGAGGACTCATAGAGGAAATACTCCTGCACTGTATGTCCTCTCACACTGAACGGACACTATCGCAAATCATTAACCCGTTACTCCATAAATAAGCCTTTCTGTGCCTCTGCAAACAGAGTAGATCCAGATCAGATACAAGAAGCTTCATCTAGAGTCGGTTATGTAGAACATAATAACATTATCTTTATAGCTATTTTCCGACAAACAGAGCAAATAAAAATAACAATTACGTAAATAAAAGAACAACACATATATCACATGCTGAACATTTGAAGATCTGGGCCCATGCTTATAAAACTTTTTAGTTGAGTCTGAGTTTGTTCTCAAGCTTTTGATTGGTCAGATTTGGGCATTTGGCTCAAATCTGACCAATCAAAAGCTTGAGAACAAACTCAGACTCAATTAAAAAGCTTTATATGCATGGACCCTGCTTTTAGAGTATTTGTCAAAGCAAAACATATCATTGAAAAGTTTACATAAGTAACATCCAGTTAATAAATATTCATGAATAGTCATGGAGTAAAGGACTAATAGTCTCATTTGAGTTTCTTTGGCGTGTTTCAGGTTGTCTAGATTACGGGGTGACGTACTCTATGTACCCGAACAGGACCCTCGCCCTGGCCGGCAGCACCCAATACACGAACTACACCGTGCAACAGTGCATGGACGCCTGTGTGATCTCTGACTGCCTCACCATGCGCTACAACCATGCCAACACGGACTGCAAGACGGACACACGAACACCCTACACCGATCCCACCGCCCTCATAGCATTTGACAACATCGACCTGTACATGAGAAATTGCATTCCTGTGTGAACTATAGAAAATCTTCTTTGAAATGACCACTCAAAGGAAGTCTAATTATGGGTCTATAACGTAGGTGGTAGCTTAATGCAGGATGAGAAATGTGCATAAAGCTCTTAAGGAACCTTCTTTTTTATTTTCATTCTACAATTCTACATTCAACAAAATGGATACCCATTGTAATTTATTAAGTTGTCGTTTTAAATGGGTTCTAAGATTAAAAAGTTTATTTTAGACGTGGTAGAGAATAAGAGAAAATGAGAGAGAGAGAGAGAGAGAGAGAGAGAGAGAGAGAGAGAGAGAGAGAGAGAGAGAGAGAGAGAGAGAGAGAGAGAGAGAGAGAGAGAGAGAGAGGGGGAGGGGAAGGAGGGGGTTATTTGATATCGGGGTTATAAATCTTCGTGTTTGATCTTATTCTCGAGCAAGCTCAACATCTGACCAATTAGATTAATGAAAATGAACTAACGCGGACTAAGACCTATTGTCCGAATACAGTTATAATTATCACCGGATGTCTAAAGACTTGTATTCGGTGCGTAAATGAACCAAAGGCATGTGTCTATATGAACCAAAGGATTTGCCTATATGAACAAAAGACGTTTGCCTATTTTAACCAAAGACCTGTGCCTATATAAACCAAAGACTTGAGACTAAATGAACCAAAGACTTGAACCTATACATGAACCAAAGTAGTTTGCCTATATGACGCAAAGACTTCTGCTTTTGTCTATATGAACCAAAGACGTGTGCCTATATGAACCAACGATTTCAGCCTATATCAACAAAAGTATTCTGCCTATATGCATAGTTTAACCAAATGCATATGCCTATATGAACCAAAGACATCTGCCTATTTAACCAAAGACATTTGTCTATATGAACCAAAGACATTTGCCTATATGAACAAAATACTTTTGCCTATTTTAACCAAAGGATTTGCCTACATCAAGACCTTGAACCTATATGAATCAAAGAAGTTTTGCCTATATAGATGTATATGTACCAAAAGTATTTTGCCTATAGATATGAAACAAAGACGATCTGTGCCTTTATGAACGAAAGACTAATCCTATATGAACCAAAGAATTCTGCCTATTTTAACCAAAGAATATTACTTATATGAACCAAATACTTGAGCCTATGTGAACAAAATATATGTGTCTATATGAACAAAAACCTTGGGGCTATGTGAACCATATTTTACCTATATGAACCAAATACTTGAGCCCATGTGAACCAAAGTATTTTACCTATATAAAACAAAGACTTGAGCCTATATGAAACAAAGACTTGAGCCTATACGAAACAAAACCTTCCTGTGGTAATACATGCACCATGCTCTTTTTGTTTTAGTATAAAAGGTGTTCACAGCTTAGTATTGTTTCTTTTTCAAACCTTAACTCCATGAATATTCATTATAGAAATAACGTATGGATGAGCATTAATAAGCTTAATATATATATAATGGCATAATTATGAAGAAGAAAGGTTTTGGCCCTGGTATAAACTATAGAATCAGATTTCTATCATTCCTCGGGCAAACAGAACAGATCTTGATTAGACGGCTCCTACAGGAGTCGTCTGATATGGGTCTACTCTGTTTGCAAAGACATTAAAATGTGTATCTGTGCATGCATGGAGTATATCAGATATATCAAAATTTAGAACCCATTTGTTCCCACGATCCCAAATATCATATGGGACATAGGCGAACAGTGTACATGTAGACTCTGATCAGACGTCGCATAATGCGGCGTCTGATCAGAATCTATATTGTTTTCTGATAGGAATGTCAATATAAAACAAAAAAATGCACCCCTTAGACAAGAAATGGACTAATCCAATATATAAACATGGAAGAATCCACTGGGTGCAAATGGGTTAAAAATAAATGTGTAATGCTTATCATGTAAGGAATATTGCCATCATGAATATCAATTAGACTAATTATTATAACTTCACATAGACACAATAATATTTAGCTATGGGAGAAACGATAAAATCGTATCTATATCAAAAGCAAACAGAGCAGACCCTGATCAGACGGCTCCTTTAGGAACCGTACGTCTGATCTGGATCTACTCTGTAAAGGCGTAGAAAATCGTATGAAACAAACGGTTAAATTTTTATCTGGTGCGATTTTTGCCTGATTTCGATTCGAACAAACATTTGAGAAACTATGAACTGGTTGTCATACCGTGTTGACGATTTTAGTATTTGAGTACGCTTCGTTATCTGTTGTTCTGGTCGTGAGCTCTAACATACGACGATTGTAGTCGGACGTTGCGGTCGTCGTACATGTATGTTGGAATTTGAATGGCACGATTTTTCGTATGACGAACTCCAGCTAGGGAAAAAAAGGTAAAGGTGGGGTTTATAGTCTGGAACTACATACAATGTACATATTCTCCCGACTTCACAATTTACCCCTTGATCACTGGGTTATAAGTCGGCCATTAACACTCGGCGCCTAAGGCAGCCATGGCACATTGGCTAATTTCCCTCACAGGTACCCATTTATACACCTGGGTAGAGAGGAGCAAACGTGGGATGCATTTTTTGCTCAGAAAAATTATGATATTCCGATGGCAGGATTCGAACCTGGGACCCTTCGATCTCAAGTCTACCACCGGACCACCACTCCCACAGGAAGCATCCCACCACCTGATTCGGGATCTGTTATCTACTGGCAATCTTTTCACCCAAGAGTAAGAGTAATTAGTTTAACCCTTTCCCACCTTTTCAAGCCTTTGCAAGCAATGCAGACCTAGATCAAACGGTTCCGGTATAGGAGTGTCTGATCAGGATTAACCGCTTGCTTATCAAATAATACAGATCATATTCTAAAGTATATATCGTGTTTGCAAATATGCCATGTCTGAGCATCTTGCTGAGACAATACTATTGTCCCCTGTCTCGCCACATGTCGCACGACTCATATTGCCGTAAGTTCTTACGACCATCGTATGTTTTGAAAACACTGCGTGAGTTTCCGATGTCATCAAACGCAAACCCTTTCTCTCGTATAAACGCTTTTTCACCTCTTTGTAAACGAAGTAGACCCAGATCAGACGGCTCCTGTATAAGCCATCAGATCAGGGTCTGCTCTATAAATGATAGTTTAATAGACCCGACTATACAGTTTCTGCCAATACCAAAACATCCTGCGCACATACACCATTATAAAATATCAGCTAATAAATAGTCATGATGTCATTATTTCTTGTATGAATAGTCAACACGAAAAGAGTTTGAAAAATCTTCTTTTTTATATAAATAAATTACACTTTCTGCCCTTTTTAATTTAACGTTTATCTAAGTAATAATGGATTGTGCCATAACTGGTTCTGTACGATTTTCTGAAATTAATGCAGTGCTCCGGATAAGATGCGTCAATTAAATAATTTTCAGGAGTAACTTCTTTATTTCTCCACCAATTAAACCCTCAACTTTGACCACTCTTTAGAATCGTCTCTTCTCGACGATTCTAAGGAGAGTTCACAGTAAAATAGGGTTTGGTGGAGAAATAACGAATTAAGCATTTCGGTACGCACCTTTATCTGTAGCTCTGTTAATGTGTGCATGGCGACACCAATGTCCCAACACAGTGGGTGAAATCTCGCCATCTATGCGACAAAAAATCATTGCAGAAAGCACGTTACCTCGTTATAAACGACAACTGTGTTACGACAATCTTGCAAGGCCTGCGAGAGTTAACTTTCCTGTCATTATCATTCGGTTAACCCTTTTCATGTAAACCCCAGAGCGCCCGGGTAAGAAGTGTAAATTAACCTATTCCCGCATGTTGGCGCCTTTTGGCGCTTCTGCAAAAGTCACTTTGTGAAACCATTGTGATAAATAGAGCATTTGCTCCACAGGAGAAATGCTCTATTTATCACAATGTATTCAAAACTACACAATTCTGAAAATTTCCTTTTCTCTAGTAAATGCTCCTTTTTGGTAGATTTAATCAAAGAGGTTGGATCTAAAAATAGCCTATGCGGGAATGGGTTAAAACATTTTCAAGAATGAGTTCTTTATTTCTCCACCAAACCCTATGTTATGAACACTCTGTTAGAATCGTTTCGTTCGAAAGAGACGATTCTAAAGAGTGGTCAAAACATAGGTTTTGGTGGAGAAATATGGCGGTTTTAGTATCTGAGTACGCACATTTATCAGCTATTTTGAAACCAAATCCATTGTATATATTAACCTTTAGCCTGCTGAGAAAATTAATTTTACAGAATTTTTCACCTACTACATTTTCAATATTTAAGCTAATTAATTAATTTGATTACCAAATTAGAATCAGTGTGTCAAACAGTTTGGATCCTGATGAGACGCCGAGTTACTCGGTGTCTCATCTGGATCCAAACTCCGTCCGCAGCAGGCTAAATGTTAATTAACTTTTCTAATTATTGTATCAAAGACAAAAAGGGGGGAATTGTTTGCCACGTCGTGCATTTAAAATGTCTGCATAAAAAGCAAATAGGCGTGACCCTGATAAGAGACTTACTCGTTACATAACGTTATGTGTATGTGTCTGCTCTGATCAGATTTCATTTTTCGTTTTGTGATTTGTTAATTCCGTTTTAGTTTATTATACTACAGAAAATGAAATTAGTATCATCAACGTGATTTTATTTCGATTTTCATTTTGAAACGGAAAACAAAAATACGGTACATGTATACGAGGACTGTAAAGTAAATATTATGAAACTAATCTGGGACATCACCATTGAGTAGAAAAAATCTGGATTGCTGTAATTTATCTTACCTAATCTAATCTTTTAAATCGCACTGAAAACAAATTAAACCATGAATATTCATGTAAAAATACATGTTCCACAGTCTGGTGTCAATGGCAAAACTATCTGATAAACAAATTTGAAATCGGCCAGAGATCAGCTGCACGTTACACCCTGAATGATTACAATAACACTAGCAGTGCCTCGCATATGATCAGAATTCTAAACTGGAACACCTTAGAATTCAGAAGAAAATATGCATCGCTCCAGAGCTACAGATAAAGGTGCGTACCCAGATACTAAAATCGTCATTTCTCCACCAAACCCTATACTGTGATCACTCTTTAGAATAGTAACAGTATAGGGTTTGGTGGAGGAAGTCATAGGCGGATCCAGGCGGGGGCGGACCCGGCGTACGCCCCCCCCCCCTCCCCCCTAAAATCGCCGAAGTAAAATTATGTTTGTGCCTTGAAATCCATTTTTGTAGCATAGAACAATTCAAAAGTCTTTTTTTTCTGTGCGCGCTTTTACATTTAAATATATCAATCATTTTTCACTGATGGTATTGCGCTAATATGCACAGTCGGTTTAAACTCTTATCCCGCTACTCAAGTCGAAAGATGGATGCAGCCAACTCCGCATTAAAGCATATCAAAAACAATTTGCTTTCCCAATCCAGGTCGGCAATGAATGAAGATAGATTTAATGCACATGCATTCATGCTCATGAATACATAAGGATATTGACATAGATATCAAGGAGGTTATAAACCTCTATGTGACAAGACATCCTCGTAGGATGCTGTTACTTAACCCACTGTCTGACAGTTAAGTGTAATTGAAAATCAAATTTAATAAATGCAGGTTTTTAGGTGACCGTAAGACTGATAGTGGGTGTCATACTCTCTTTCTCTCAGTGAATAAATTCTGAAAGTGGGAGATCATTCGAAAGCAAAAGTAGCAATGTGAAAAGAGAAAATTGCAGACTCGGTTTTAGTGAGCCTTTTCATGAGTAGTAATTAGAAGTGCAACACTACTCACGTTCCATACCATCGGCTTAAGCAGTATTCACTTTTCCAAACTAATAACTTAAAAGCTTATGATCCCGAAGCACCAGAACATATAACAACACTGAGAATGAAGTACTTTTTACGGCCGCCACACAAGCACTTATGTTCAATGAAAACTACTTCAGCTTGGTCAATATCTTACTCCAATTACCAAACAAATGTCTTAAAATGGTCAAAATTTGATGAGTGAAAGTCCATCAAAACATCACCAGAAACCACTACACACACGACACCGCCGGACAAGAAGGGACTGTGTCCCTCTCGTGCTCTCCGCCTCCCTCCTGCTTCGGCCCTCGGCCCATACCTTCGGCGCGGGCTTCATTATAGCATATCTTTTAGCTAAATCCATAGACCTGTACTGTTTATAAAATGCCATGCATTTTTAGAACGTTACTCTGATGCAAGCACATAATACTCGACATGCTCGAGGAGTGCTTGTCTAAGTATTCAAAATCCCTAAAATCCAGGAGCTTCAGGGGGCTTCGCCCCCTGGACTCCCTACCAGGGCGTTGCCCTGGACCCACCAGGGGCCCTTGCGGCCCCCTGGACCCCCAGCATATATTTCAGTTTTACGCCCCCTCTAACAACAATTCCTGGATCCGTCCCTGGAAGTAAAGGAGTTATTCTTGAAATTGTGTGCGCACTTTATCTGGACCTCTGGCATGCTCTATAAATTAAAACCAATGTGGTACTTGTTGACCATCATCACGTGATCCAAACTAGAAATCTGCATTACCTAATCCCGTACTTGAAACCAATTACCACTCCAATTATTTTTCCCGGAGACCACCAATCTTTGGAACAGTCTACCATTGACATTCAGTCGAATTCGATCTAGCCTACAGATTTCGCTAGTAGCAGACTTTAACCCTTTCCCTGTTCTGTATTTAGGCCAAATTTCAATTCCTACTGAATATTCATTAATAAAATAATTATAAAGAAATATGGAAGGTGTTACATTATAGACATTTTAGAAAGCAAAGAAACATACCTATCAAATTATATTAGCAAACAGAGCAGACCCTGATCAGACGGCTCCCCATAGGAGCCGTCTGATCTGGGTCTACTCTGTTTGCAAATGCGAGAAAACACGTTTTATATGAGGGAAAGGGTTAAGACTCAAAGTGAAACTATCTGCAAACCAATTATAATCGTGTTTTATTTTTATTATTAGATCTAGCACTGCATGTGTCTTTTTATTTATGACTCTTTAAACAATGCAAATAACATCGTGCAAATCAACAGCCTGTTTCTAGACAAGCGCCTTTCTCACTAAGTAGATCTAATCGGCAACAATATTTGGCAGCAAAAAGTTGAAGTTGAAATAATGATATGATGAATACATATTACCACTGCAATATTTTGCCATGGCAGACACTGTAGAATCAGATCTATATTATTTCTTAGCAAACACAACAGATTTTGATCAGACAGGAGCCGTCTCACGGTCTGATCTGCATCTACTCTGTTTCAACCCTTTCCTCCATAAATACGCCTTTAGATTACACCTCTGTAAAAGTCACTTTATGAAACCATTGTGATAAATGGAGCATTTGCTCCTATAGGAGCAAATGCTCTATTTATCACAATTGTTTCAAATTACAAAATTATATTTTTTTCCTTTCCTCTAGTTAATGCTCCTTTTCGGTAGATTTATTCAAAGTGGATGGATCTTAAAATAGCCGATGGAGGAAAGGGTTAAAAGGCTTTAATAATCCTGTACTCCATAAGATACGCCTTTCTATGCCTATATACAAAGTAGACCCAGATAAGACGACTCCTATATATGGGCGTCGTCTGATCAGGGTCTGCTCTGTTTGTTTATGATATAATATATTATAGATATGATTCTGCAGTTTATGCGATGGCCAAATATTAAAGTGTCAATGTGCTAGCCTACAAATTAATCTAATTAATATTCATGACTCCATTATTTTTTCATTGAATATTCATGGTGGAAAGGCTTAACATTAGATATCAATGAAATAAAGGTTTAAGGTTTTCTACTGGTACAGTGTGCTTACATCTGATTTTTCTCTGGAAAATAACATATTTGTTTCAATCAGAGACATATACATACATGAATGTATTTGTCTCTGTTTCAATGACACACATTTTACATTGCTAATGTCCGATTTGCGCCGAATTATTGAATTATACTTTACCCGCTGTTCGCAGTATTTGGTTCCTATCATGCCAAAGAATTACGTGGAAGCAGGGCACCAACGAACGCGCGCGCTTCCTTTTTTCATTTTCAAGCGCATGCGCAGAACGATCTCTTTCGCGAAAGAATGGCTACCACCGCTAAGCAAGCTAAGACGGAGGAAAAGAACGGCTCTGAAACTGCCGACGAACAAGCAAGTAAGTGAAGAAAAATATTGAAATGGGGTTCACAAGAAACGTTTTGTAAGCAGTTGTTGTTTTAAAGAAATCCAATTCCGATCTTCAAAGAAAACACCAAATAAAATTGCAAGGCATGCTCGACTGCGAACGACTTGCGCGAATTCTTTTGTACTGTATGCTTGTGCGAAATAAAAAAAATACCATGACAGCATATGTTGAATCATTTATGTATAGTTTATAGCAGAATATCCAAAATAATGTCTTGCTCTAACATCTAGTGCAATGCAAATATGTCCTAATGTCTTTGTTACACTTTTGAAGTATGTTTTTCAAACCGAAAGCAGTGTTTGAAAATGCGAGATGTGACGTCATTTATATACATGTGCGCCTTGTTGCGATAAAAGGCATAGAGTACTGATTAAATTGCCGCTTCAAACGATTATTTTTTCCTACAGAAATTAACGAAACGTTTTGTTTTTTGTGTTTATTGACTTTTCCTATAAAAAAAATCTGCGTTTAACCTGTTTTATAGAGATTTCCTCTGTTAATGTACAGAATGGTCTGGTGTAATTCATGAGCAGGATTTCCAGCATTGGGGTGTCCAGTACATGTTGTACCTGAATTTTTTGCCAAATCGGAAACATCAAATTTATATCAGAGCTCCATATAAGATGCGTAAATTAAAATATTTTCAAGTGTAACTTTATTTCTCCACAAAACCCTATGCTGTGACCACTCTTTAGAATCGTCTCTTTGAGACGATTCTAGAGAGTGGTCACAGCATAGGGATTGGTGGAGAAATGAAGATTTTAGTATTTGAGTACACACCGTTATCTGTAGCCCTGTATATTATTCCATCAATGCGACCAGCAGACCCTGATGATATCAGAGGCTCCTAAACAAGCAGTCGTATCTGGGTCTACTCTGTTTGCAAGTAAATTACAAATATAATATCTGGTCTACTAATATATGAATTATGCCAGAAACTTGGTTGCCTGTGATTTCATTAAAGTCACTTTATATTTGTGACTATATTTCTGTAATACCCAATAGAAAAAATATATTTTAAGGAAGAACCATATTTAAAAAGTTTCAGTTTATTTACAGATAAGGAGCAAGAGGCGATAGAGCAGATAGATGAAGTACAAAATGAGATAGACAGACTTAATGAACAAGCCAGTGAAGAAATTCTGAAAGTGGAACAGAAATACAACAAACTGAGGCAGCCATATTTCCAGAAGAGATCCGATTTGATAGCTAAAATTCCAAACTTCTGGGTGACAGCCGTATCCTTTCAAAGCCATTTGAGACTGGTGTATTTGAAAAAATGAATTGTTGGTTAACCATATACTTTTCTTAACCCATTCCCTCATATAAACACCTTTTTCAGGCATATGCAAACGGTAGACCCTGATCAGATAGCTCTGATCAGGACCTGCTCTGTTTGCTGAATGAATTTGAAAAATCGGGGATGTTATGGGCCCCCCCCCCACACACACACACACAATCAAAGTGTTGGGTAGGGGGGGGGGGGGGGGGGGGGGTATTAATTTTTCCCTGTCTGTCTGTTGGTTTGAAACTTTGAGGTCAACTTTTAATGTTTGGGATGATTTTGTAGCCATTGCACATACATACTTCAAGTTTGGCATGCATGTGCAACATTTTTAGGGGCGACTTATTAAGGTCAAGGTCAAATTACGGGTCAAATTTATATTTTTGATAACCTGGGGCATACAGTTTCACAAACACATCTTGTTTAGTTTCTAAAAGGAGTACAATGTTACTCCTTCCATATTTCAATATAACTATTTTAGTAGGTATTGAAAATTGGAAAAATATAGAACGGGGAACGGGACAGGAATGTCTAAAAAAAAGTTCTTGAAATTCAATGCATATCATATATATAAAGATATTTTATAAAATTGACTTTTATGTCCCTGCCTGTAGGAACCATCTGATGTGGGTATTCTGTCGTTTATTGAGTAATGGGTTAATTCTTAATGACTTTGCATTTTTAGCAGCCAATTTGTGTTATAAAATCAGCTTGGATCCCGATGAGATGCTGTGTTACTCAGATTCTTACAGGTTTCAAACTTGTTGACACTCTCTACTGCATTTTTTTACAAGAAAAAGAAAATTTAACTGTGTGAATTTTATAGGACCTAAATTAGAAATAAACTCAAGGTTTTAAGCAATGTTCAATGTGGGATTTTCCTTAACCAGTGATGAGTTTGTGAACCATCCCCAAGTCTCTGCCTTACTTAATGAAGAGGACGAGGAAGCCTTGCAGTTCCTCACCAAAGTAGAAGTACAGGAATTTGAAGATATCAAGTCTGGCTACAAGATAAACTTTGTAAGTACTTTGGGTGTGTGATAAAATTGAGACGGGATTACATAACAACAGTTATCGGTACATAGGAGTATGATATAATGATAGGACGGACTTTCTCAGCCAACCATGTGTTGTTGATACTTGTAAGAATCAAAATAGGAGGTGGTTCTGACAAGTATTAGCCAGGTGGTATTTGGTGAAGAGTTAACCCATTCCTTCATGTTGACGACTCTGTAAGTCACTTTGTGAAACTTTGTCTAAAAATAGCCCATGAGGTTATGGGTTAATTACTGCAATTTCATTATTTGGCAGAGGATTTGAATGTAGACATTGAGTAGCTGGAAGTCTTATCAAACATAACCAAGAACCACTCTCAGAATATTTATGTAAGAAATAAGAGTTTCAGATAAGATTCCTAAATTAAAACATTCTCAAAGAGAAGATTCTAAGGAGTAGTCACAACAGGGTTTGGTGGAGATATTACCGGTTTGAGTTCTTGAGTATGCACCGTCTATCTGTTGCTTTGAAGAAATAACCTCATGAATATAATTGCATTAATTGTTATAAAAGCACATGGGCACAGATTTTTCTCATTGCAGAAACTGTAGAATCATATCTATCGTGAGCAGACAGCTCCTATGGCAGCTGTCTGATCTGGATCTACTGTTTGCAGAAGCTTTAAATGGAGAGATCAGAAATACCATATTTTGTGATAAAAGAAAGTGAAAACACAAACTTCAATTCTGTGCAAGAGTAAGGGTTAAGAAACTTGTTCACATAATGGTTATATCATTGTTCTGAGATTTCTCCATCAACTGACAGTACATACTTTTTTGTTTCAGTATTTTGACAAGAACCAGTACTTTTCAAACAGTGTAATTTCTAAAGAATTTCACTTGAATGACACAGGAGAGCCATCCTCCAAATCCACACCCATCAAATGGCTACCAGACAAGGTAAGTACAGAGGTCCAGAATCAGATGTGTAATTAAACATTTTCAAGAATAACTCCTTTATTGTAAGTACTATTGAGAGCCTAAAGTATATTTCTGTAATAAATAATTACTGAATATTCATCTTTTACTTCTGGAATATTCATGGAATATTAAATATAAATATACATTTTCTTAGTGGCATGTGAAAACAGACATTCTTGGCTATGGTAGAAACTGCAGAATCGGATTTATGTATTTGGATTGAATTGTGCTTTACGAAATCCACTTAAACAATGGCAACTTGTGAGTTGGAGTGTAGACCTCAACCCTTTCCCTCGTATGAACGTCTTTTTACACATTTGCAAAAAGTAGACCAAGATCAGATATAGGACCCATCTGATCAGGATCAGCACTGTTTGCTTTTGACATAAAGATCCGAATCTACAGTTTTTGTTCAAGCAAAAATTTCCGTAGAAAATTTTACATTGTAAATATTTAGCTAATAACTATTTGTTACATGAATATCGGACAGGGAAAGGCTCAACCTGATGCTATATTTAATTATAATTAATATAAAACATTGGGGTCTTGTTTGAGAAAAGTAGGAACAAAATGTTATACTTATCTGGATGTACACAGTTAAACCTCGTTTATTCGAATTTTTAGTGAATAACATTTGAAAAACTTTATAAGCAGGTGACTGCTTAATGCAGGGGACAAAAATTCACTTGTCCGCTCGTCCTGCATGTAATTTTCTCTTCTTTGTCTATATAGCAGGACTAGTGAGTATTTTGTATTGCCTATATTGCAGGACAAGTAAAAATTTTGAAAAATCTTGTGCCCTGTAATGCTGGGGTGAAAGCCATGCATTAAGCTGCCACCTGTCTTAAAGATCAGTAATGATACTTGTTTATGGAGTTGTTGAGAACTTGATGTACTTCGTATCATTAATTCATTATGTTGTCTTCTTTTCTGACAGGATCTCACCAAGAAGTCCAATTCTCCGGCTAAGGCAGGCAAAAAGCGCAGTGCTGAGGAGCAGGAGTCGTTCTTCTGCTGGTTCTCGGACCATGGAGACGCTGGTGCTGATGAGCTCGGCGAGGTCATCAAAGACGATATCTGGCCCAATCCCCTACAGTATTATCTAGTAAGTTGCAACATGCCATGAAATGAAACCCTATTTGAGACAGTTCTAAAGATTGGCCACAACATAGGGTTTGGTGGAGAAATAAAGAAGTTTTTCTTGAAAGTGTTTCAGTTTATGCGTCTTATCTTGACCTCTGGGTGTAGATAAGATACTGACCTGGGCATAGATAGATAAGATACTGATCTGGGTGTACATAAGATCCTGATCTATCAAAATATCACATTTCTCAGTCAAACCCTATATTGCCGAAATTGAATGGCCTTAGAGAGGGCAATTATAACATGTTAAAAGAAAATGGTTGAGCAGAGAAAAATGTAAAAAAAATATTTAAATTGGATTTCGAAACGTGCTTCTTATCCTAAGCCCAGTTGTGTAGATCTGTGAGTGAAGTGTTCATAAGCATTTGCTCCCGGGACCCCTTTGCTATCTGATTTTGTTTGATTCTAAATCATTGTCTTTCTTTGTGTTTTACACTACAGGCTTCTGAGATAGATGAAGAAGGTGGTGTTAATCCAGGCGAGGATGACATGGATGATCTTGATGATGAAGAGGGAGAGGAGGACTTTGAAGAGGGAGAGGAAGTAAGTGACACACCCAAGCTGTGCAAGTTGCAATATTTTAAGACCCAACCGCTTTGAATGGAGCATTTAGTAGGGGGAAAATTTGTAGTTTTGAAACCATTGTGATAAGTAGAGAAAATACTTATCACATATGGAGCATGTGCAACAGATTGCACACATGCCTGCTTACACTTAGATGAAAAGTTTTTGTGTATGGCCTACTTTTGCAAGGTATAACTTTTTGCATCGCATTTGTGTCGCGTGTTTCTTCAAACACACTTTTGTTCTGCCACCTGTGGTACTGGGGCGTTGCCTGAATGGTACCCAACCACTGCTCCACCTGTGCATAATTGTAACACATGTGGTACTGGGGTATTGTCTGAATGGCACCCAGTTATAGTTATAATGAAATATGGAAGGTGGAATATTGTAGCCATTTTAGAAAGTAAAGAATCTTTAAATTTTATTACCAAATAGAGCAGACCCTGATCAGACGACTGCTATAGGAGCCGTCTGATCTGGGTCTACTCTGTTTGCAAATGCATGAAAAAGTGTTTATAGAGGAAATGGGTTAATATAAACACTATATATATAAATACACCTTTTAATGCCTTTCCCCGTTCTACGTTTATTCCAAATTTCAATACCTATTGAATATTCATGAACAAAATAGTTATAAAGAAATATGGAAGGTGGAACTTTGTAGCCATTTTGGAAAAATAGAAAAAGGTCTAATAAATTCCATTAGCAAACAGAGCAGGCCCTGATCAGACGACTCCTATAGGAGCCATCTTATCTGGGTCTACTCTGTTTGCAAATGCGTGAAAACTCATTTATATGAGGGAAAGGGTAAATGCCTTTCCTTGTTTATTCCAAATTTCAATACCTACTGAATATTCATGCAAAACATGGTTGCAAGGAAATGATGGAAGGTAGAACATTGTATCCAATTTAGAAAGTAGACACATCTTTATGAGAGAAAGGGTTAAGAGTATACAGTGATGTCTCGTTAATCCGGAAAACTCGCGATCCGGACGAAAGTCGTGGGGAACGGATTTTTTGTGCAGTAAATTGACTCGTTACATCCGGAAATTCGCGTTCCGGAACCGGACATAGATTTCCGGTAACCAATCTATGTATTTACCTGTATTCGTGACTCGTTAATCCGGCCGGGTCAGTAGCCCCGGGGCTTAATTGCCCACCCCTGATACTTAACAATAGTGCACCGCGGAGGTGCGAATACTTGTGTTTACAATCATGGGCATGGGTAAAACAATCCCCCACTGCGTGCAAACTGGCTATTTATCAAAGAATATGGCACGCGGGTAGTGATGTTTGATATTCATTAATGTTCCTTAATGAGATGCACACTCGCCCAATTAATTTGTTACGTTAAAACCGCGCCGCCATCGATAAACTGTTAATCACCTAAAATGATTTGCTAATTCAGTACATTTGTGTATTTATCGGGGATACCCGCTATTTAGGGATTCCCTAAGATTCTAACTCACGCGTGAGCTGGCTGGTTCCCGACTTCCGACTTACAAGTACACGTACGCGGATGGAATATTCGGGAAACCAGTCATATTAAACATGGAGACCTACGTCGATTTTACAAAATTTACCCGCAGGCATATTCGATAATCCACATTGTATTACTCAAATGAGAGAACTGACACTTATGGAAAGGGTGCAAAAAGCATTTAGAACGACAAACAAGGCAATTATTTTGATATGACTTGCGATTATTACAGGCATATGCACACATGAACGTTACAAGAAAAGATTTCTTGGTGCGAAAGTAAATGTGTACATATGAATGAGTTGATATTTTTCAGCATACGACGGTGATTCGTTAATCCGGAAAATTCGTTAATCCGGAAATTTCGCCGGGAACGAACGTTTCCGGATTAACGAGACATCACTGTAATTGATGTGAGACATCTACATCAGAAATTCAGATTTAAAGACAATTGACCATAGTGAAGAAATTTGTAGTAACTATTTCTCTGTTAAACTTTACTTTCCTGAAATCTGTAATGCATTGCCGGTACTTGTATTTCTCTACCAAACTCAACTCTACTGGTACTTGTATTTCTCTACCAAACTCTACTTTGCTGGTTCTTGTATTTCTCTATCAAAGTCTACCTGCTGCTACTTCTAAAGATCATCTGTCTCTGCGAAGTGAGTTTAATCCATTACTCCATTAACCTTTAGCCTGCTATTGGTGGATGAGTGAATACCTAATCAAACAGTTTGGATCCAGATGAGACGCCGAGTAACTCTGGGTCTCATCAGGATCCAAACTACGCGGAGTAACTCGGGGTCTCATCAGGATCCAAACTACACCGAGTAACTCTGGGTCTCATCAGGATCCAAACTACGCGGAGTAACTCGGGGTCTCATCAGGATCCAAACTGTTTCACACTGATTGCATTTCGTTATAGCTTGAATTTCGAAAATTTGGGTGAAAACAATTGCAAAAACAATTTGCTCAGCAGGCTAAAAGTTAATATGCCTTTTAACGTCCTTGCATATGGAGTTGTCAGTGCCTGCCATAGCACAAGTTCACTTTTGTTATTTTATAGAGTGGTTACAACATGGGGTTTGGTGGAGAAAATAGTTATGCTTGAAAACGCTAATTTGTGCATCTTATCTGGACCTCTGTAAATGTTTTATTTATTAACAGGAAGGCGAGGAGGAGGAGGATGCTGGGGAGGATGAGGAAGGGGAAGATGAGGGTTAAAACTGCAGTCGAAATACAGCAACAACTTACAGAACACCTGTCTAACTACACAGCTTGCCAGGCATTGAATTTTGAAATTGACACTCTACCATATATAAACCTGAACTGTTCAGTCATTGGAATTTTATTTGTGAATATGATTCCAGCTCAAGCAGGTTTTAAATGACCAATATGAAGAAGTGCTTTTAAAGAAACTTACAGAAATAGACATTGTATTCTTTCTCATCGTAGATGTTCATAAATTCGTCATTTTCATGTAGATTACTTAATAGAACCATTGTTGAAAAACTTGCATGAAATCAGATCGTCAGGAACAAAAACTTAGAATCGGTGTCATAATAAACTCTGAAGGGTCATTTTTCATTTCATCATCGTCAATCATCATCATCATCATCTCATTTAAATCGTCTCCATTATTTTTTAAGGCTGTATGAAGACTGTAAATGAAGCTCAATCATGATATTTATTGATATTAATGATGCATCATTTAATGAAATGCACATAGAGGTTTTGACCCATATCATGCTGAATTAAAAAGAATGGTCAACTATGATCTACTGCAAGGTATACTTTTGATTCTTCAAGCTTTTCAGAGCTGTCTGACGGAGCATCTATTAGCCTGGAACCTGATGAGATGTTGAGTTACCTGGCTTCTCATTGGGTTCCAGGGTGTTTCACAGCAACAGATAAAAGATGCATACTCAAATACTAAAATTGTCATTTCCTCACCAAAACCTATGTTGTGACCACTCTTTAGAACCGTCTCGAAGAGTGGTCACAACATAGGGTTTTGTGAAGAAATATAGTTATTCTTCAAAGTGTTTAAATTTACGCATCTGATCTGGAACTCTGATGTTAGCAGATGTTATCTAGATCACACTTGGCATGATAAGAGTTAAAACTGAAGAAAGTGGGATTTTGTAATTTAGAAAGTTGCTGTTATAGCACTCTATCTGGTGTAGTCAGTAAATTGTAAGTATAAATATAATTAGTAATAAATCAGTAATATTTGTACATTCAGCAAATGTTTTACCTTGTAGGTGATTCACATTTTTACACCTTTGCAAACAGAATGGGCACCAATCGGATAGCTCCTAAAGGAGCTGTCTGATCAGGGTCTGCCCAGTTTGCTTATTAAAGAACTTGTGGTGACCAACAATTCATTTGCTCATAATCTAATTACAAAAATTCAGCTAATTAATATTCATGAGGTAAAGGGTTAAGAGCCAGAATAGGCATGGGCAGTGTATATGTTCTTTTCATTTCCAAACTATGGACTAATGTTTCACTCTCAATGTCTCATTTGCAAGAGTATACCTCATCTGCTGTGGAAGAATTGGCAGTAGTTACGAATTAATGGAACTTCTCAACATTGAACTTCTCCTCTGGGAAAATGGATGGACATCTTGTTTGGCCCAGCGCTAGTGGATTAGTTGATGAAGTGGTATAATTGTTAAAGATGTTGTCAAGTGAATGTTTTTAAGGTTGTACAGCTTATGAAATAAATGGGGTGGCCATTTTTGTAGAAATGATTTCTGTTGTCAGTGATTGCCCTGTTCACAATTCAATACAGTTGAACTTTTATATCTCGAACTTCAAGGGACTATATACAAATTTGTTCGAGATCCACTGTGAACAATTTCTTGAGTTCACAGCTTAATACAGGTCTAGTAATGCTGAAAGCTCCTGTAGGCACGAATCCGATAGCTCCTAAAGTAGCTGTCTGATCCTGTAGGAGGTTTCAGTATTACTTTAGACCTGTATTAAGCTGCCACATGTGTTTCTTAATACATTTTTGAGCAATTATGTATTGTAAGTTTTAGATGGACCAAACTTGTTATCGATATCGAAGTTCAACTGTAGTTGAGGTTGGAATCTGTCAACTCTACATCCTTTGTATACCCTTCAACCCTTACAATGCGGGAAATGGGTCACTAATGTCCTTTACAAACCCAGATGAGAAGGAGCCCTCTCATTAGGGTCTGCACTGTTTGTTATTCCCTAAATATTAACAATAAACTTGACCTGTTTGGAATAGTCCTTTTGAAAATTCATAAAGGAATGGGGGGCCTGCAAGTATCGCTGACACTGACCTTGGATCACCAGATTTATGGCTTTTGTAAAAAAAAAGTGAACAAACTACAGTAGAACTTGTAAGTCTTGAAAAGCAGGTGGTTCATTAATGCAGGAAAAAGTAAAGCAGCTATAGGAGCTTTCTGCTTCACTTTTGACCTGCATTAAGCTATCACTTGCTTTAAAGACCCATAATTGGACATCTCTTTATGGCCGCTGAAGACCGGTTCTACTGTATCTGTCATTGAGGAGACTGAAGAAAAATAAATCGAAAACACAACTATTCCAATTTTGAATATATTCATATTAGAACAAAATGATGTACATGTAGATAATTTATTCATTTAAATATGCACACACCTGGGGCATAATATACATGTAAATTGTATCATTACATCAAATCATTATAACCTTTAATCCATGAATATTTATTCAGTAATGATGAATATTAATTAACTCTCGAAGAAAGGAATTTTTGACCATGGCACAAACTAGAATCATATCTAAACTATTTCATAAGCAAACGGAGCTGACACTGGTCAGATGGCTCCAACATGTCTACCCTGTTTGCTAAGGCATATAATGGAGTAATTGGGTTGAAATGTATGATTTAGTCGGCAACATGAAATCATCTCAATTACATATACAACATATTTCAACTGTATTTGTTTTGAACAAATAGCTCAACCTTATACTTCATCGATAATTATGCAAGCAGTCACATCATGAATACAAAATCGGCTGAATTTTTATATAATGGTGTCTAACCCTTTACTCCATAAACACGCCTTTGCAAACAGAGTAGACCCAGATCAGACGGCTCCTATAGGAGATAGATACGATTCTACTGTTTTGCCATGTCCAAAAATTCTTGTGTCCATGTGCTATTATAGTAAATTAATTCAATTAATATTCTTGACGTTATTTCTTACATGAATGTTCAAGGCAGAAACGGATAAACAAGGACACTTTTGGCCACAACACAAACTTTAGAATCAATTGTACAGTATTATCCCTAATAAACATCTCCATATTAATAAACACCCCCTTACTTCTGTGGGGGGGGGGGGGGGAACATTATTGTTTTAAAAAGAAGTATAGCTGCTGTCTTTTTGGTTCACCTGAGCAAAGCTCAGGGTGAGCTTTTGGGAGACTTGAATGTCCGTTGTGCGTTGTCAACAATTTGCTTGTGAACAGTCTAGTGGTCACAATTTTGGTCCAATGTTCATGAAACTTCGTCAGAATGAATGTCTTGATAAAATCTCGGACGAGTTCGAAAGTGGGTCAAGTTGGGTTAAAAACTAGGTCACTAGGTCAAATAGTAGGAAAACCTTGTGAACCCTCTAGAGGTCACAATTTTAGTCCAATCTTCATGAAACTTGGTCAGAACGAATGTCTTGATAAAATCTAGGACGAGGTCGAAAGTGGGTCAAGTGGGGTTGAAAACCAGGTCAAACAGTAGAAAAACCTTGTGAACACTCTAGTGGTCACACTTTTTGTCCAATCTTCATGGAACTTGTTCATAATGATTGTTTTGATAAAAGCTGAAACGAGTTTGAAAGTGGGTTATGTGGGGTTAAAAACTAGTCACTAGGTCAAATAGTAGGAAAACCTTGTGAACACTCTAGAGGTCACATTTATAGCCAACTCTTCATGAACATTGGTCAGAATGAATGTCCAAATAAAATCTTGGGACAAGTTTGAAAGTGGGTTACGTGTGGTCAAAAAGTAGGTCACTGGGTCATATCTTAGAAAAATCTTGTTTACACTCCAGAGGCCACATTTTTAGCCCAATTTTCCTCAAACTCGCTCAGACTGTTTGTCTTGGTGATATCAAGGTTGAGTGTGATCATGGGTGGGATGGGAATAAAAAGTAGGTCACTAGGTCAAATCTTAGAAAAAATACTCTAGAGGGCAAATTTTTAGCCCAATCTTCATTGGTCAGAATCATTGTCTTGATAAAGTCAATATTCTAAATCTTTGGAAATCTTGTTCTGTAGAACCACTGCTCATGGTCCACTATCAACATTGTTCTAATATTGTCCCTAATGTCAATATTGGCCCTACCCATGGGCTACCTAGCAAAAATCTTAAATCTATGGTAATCAGGTGAGCAATTATGGGCCATCTTGGCCCTCTTGTTTAAAAAGGAAGAGGGTCATAATGGCCCTGTATTGCTCAACTGGTTTGCTGTTTTCTCTATAGACATATAAGGAAAATGGGCCCCTCCTCCAACGGCCATGTTTTTTTTATATAATGTCACCATTTCAGTATTTTGGTAGAGTGTCACCTAATAATTATTCCCATCAACTTATTTTGAAATCTGACTATTGGTTATGTAGAAGATATTCCTAACTACTTTAGTTTTTTTGGTAGATGGTTACCTAATGATTATTCCCATCGGTTTTTTTTCTGAAATCAGACCATTGGTTTTGGAGAAAAGGAGATTTGAAGATTTTGCTATATTTTCTATATAGACATATAAGGAAAACGGGGCCCGTCCCTAGCAGCCATTTTGTTTTAGATATGTATTGTTATGGTTTTAGCAATTTGGTAGATAGTCACCTTATAATTATTCCCATCAAATTATTTTGAAGCCTGGCCATTGGTTTTGGAGAAGAAATTTAAATATTCTTTCTTTTGGTTGCCATGGCAACCTGAGAGTTCTACATGGACCCAAACCATATTAGCTATTTTGGTAGGGGGTAACCTAATGATTACTGCCATCAAATTGCATTTGTATTTTGAAATCAGACCAATGATTTTGGAAAAGAGGAGATTGGAAGAATTTTCTGTTTTCTATATAGACATATAAGAAAAACATGCCCAGTCTCTAGCAGCCATGTTGTTTTTAGATATTGTCATTGTTTGAGCTATTTTGGTAGATAGTCACCTAATAGTTATTCCCATTAATGATCAAATTATTTTGAAACCTGACCATCGGATTTGGAGAAGAAGAGATTTAAATATTTTTCCTTTTGGTTACCATTGAAACCAGAGTTCTGCATGGATTCAAACCAGTTTAGCTATTTTGACAGAGGCTCACCCGAAGACAATCCTTGGGAAGTTTCATTACATTTGACCGTATAATTTTAGAGGAGATGTCGTTTGAAACTTAATGTTGACGACGCACGACACAAGATGGACGAGGCCGGAAGACTTCTCTTTGTCACCCTTCCTTTTGTTTGCATTGCGTCTTTGTGCTTGTGGTTTGTTCATGTTGTGGAACGTTTGTCCCTGGTTCTTGTGTGTCTTTTGGTGTTTTCTGTGTTCATTTCGTGTGTGTGCGTGTGCGTTTGGGTGTGTGGTTGTGTGTGTGTGTGTCATGCTGTCTATCGGTGTTTTGGTGGTGGTTGCGTCTTGCATGTGGCTTTGCCTGCTTGACTTTACTACTTTTCCATTTACACATGATGATCACAATAGCTCACCTTGGCACTTTATGCCAGTTGAGCTAAAATGTACATTCAGCAATTTTGCTCATCATATCCATCTTGACAGTACTTCTTTCCATCACACCGCAATTTCTTCATAATACACTGACCAGACGGACACTGGAACTCATCTGTCTCACACAGGTTTTCTAATCAATGAAAACAGTGACACTATCAGTAAAACCCCTCTAAATCTGACCTTAAATTTAGTATAAAAATCGGCTTGAAGACAGGTGGCAGCTTAATGCAATATGAAAGGCATGCAAAAAGCTCCTCTGCATTAAGCAACCACCTGCATAAAATTATCTAAATTCTTCTCTACTGGTTTAGAGGGGTTTTACTATAAAAACACAATGTACATATCACAAAACAGCTGTAGAAAAGAAAAATATTTAGAAAATCTTATTTAAATGTTTTTGATATTTCTCAATGAAACACTGTCAAACAGTTTGGATCCTGATGAGACACCAAGTTACTCCGATTCTCATCTGGATCCAAACTATTTCATGAATTTGCCACTAACATGCCATGAGTAGATACAAACAGCAGTCAGCTGGTTCATCTGAGCCTTCCTCATCGTCCTTCTACAGGGGCATAATTTATTTAACTTTTGTAGATGACCTGAACATGACGCTATGTGCCAAATATGAAAGCTGAGAACCTTCCAGTTTCAGAGATGATTTTCAAAGTTTTCACTATATGTTTCTATAGAAAACTGGCCACCCCTGAGGCAGGGCCACATTTGACCCCAGGGGCATAACTTATATAACTCTTGTCGCAGACCTGAACATGAACATATGTGCCAAATATGAAAGCTGGAAGGTTTCTACAATGCTTCATTCTGCATTAAGCAACCAAGTGTATAAAATGCACGAACACTACAATATGTATCATTATCAATCTTTAAGACAGGTGGCAGCTTAATGCATGCAGCCACCTGCCTAAAAGGGTCTAAATGATTCTATGGAAAAAATTCGAATAATCAAGATTTTAATGTATCTTGATACATGTATATGAATCCCTGTCACTCTGACTTTGAGATAAAGGATGTTGAACTGTAGTTATATAAATTCTGAAAGTAGGAAATGCCTTGAAAGCAACAGCAGCATTGCTTAAAGAGAAAGCTGCAGCCTTTGATCTGGGTCTGTTCAATTCTTGCCTTTTCACGAATTTACAAACAGATTAGACCCAAATCAGACGATCTGATCTGATCTGGGTCTGCTTATGACACTCTGCTCTGTTTGCTACCTAATAGAATTAGACAGACCTGTTTCTTTGCTTTCTAAAATGTCTACAATGTTCCACCTTTCATAACTATTTTGTTAATGAATAGTCAGTAGGTATTGAACTTTGGAATAAATATAGAAGAGGGAAAGGATCAACAGGTTGTTGATCATCATACCGGCTGTAATCCTCTACCTGGTGATTATTCATGTAACAAATAATGACATGAATATTTACCAGTTTATTTGTTTATATATAGCATATAGCATTTTTGGCCATAGCAGAAACTAGAATCAGATCTATATTCAGAGCTAAATATAAAGGTGCATACCGTAATACAGTAGAACCCCTCTTATGCGACCACTTAATGAATAAATATGGTTGTCTTTATAAGCAGTTGGTTGCTTAATGCAGAACAATAGTAATGCAGAAGTTTTCTGCATTACTTTTGTCCTGCACTAAGCTACCTGCATCTAGCACCAGAATTATACCCGTTTTAGGTGGTCGCATTAGCGGGGTTTTACTGTATTAAAATTTTCATTTCTCCACCAAATCCTATAATATGACCACTCTTTAGAATTGTTTTTTTATAGGGCTTGGTGGAGAAATGAAGGAGATATTGTGATACATAGAGCATTTGCTCCATAGGAGCAAATGCTCTATTAATCACAATGGTTTAAAAACTACACAATCATAAAAAAAATCCTTTTCTCTAGAAAATGCTCCTTTTCAGTAGTTTTATTCAAAATGGTTGGATCTAACAAGAGGGCCATGGTGGCCCTGATATCGCTCACCAGACAATCGGAGGAGAATATTTTGAAAGTTTTCACTATGTTTCTATAGAAAACTGGCCACCCCTGGGGCGTGGCTTCATTTGAACCCAGGGGCATAATTCATATATTTTTTGTAAAGGGCTTCAAGATGATGCTATGTGCCAAATATGAAAGCTGAGAAACTTGTAGTTTCAGGAGAAGACTTCTAAAGGTTTCACAATATATTTCTATATAAAACAAGAGGGCCATTGACAGTGTTAATTTTTCAGCAGAGAACAGTTCACAAACAGATGACAGAAACGCAGTGTTAACCCTATCACTTCTGAGCTGGACTTGACTGAAATTAGCACACAGTTTGGATTCTGATCTGATGCATATGCAAATTCATATGTGGTTTGTACAAGAGAGTTAATTATGAAGTAGGAGAGTCTAGTAGAACGAACGATCAACGGCTGTAGTAGATACGATTTTATTTCGAACCAACGTTTCGCCTATACAATAGGCTTCATCAGGGCTTCAAAAGAGAGTTAATTGTAAGATTAATATGTATTAAAAACAGTGTGAACAAACAGACTAATTCTGAAGCAGACATTACAGTACTGATAGAGTATAGAACAGCTGAACTTGTATTAGGCTGAACTTCACAACAGATACACTGATATGCTCTATATTAATGATATCTGGTAGCTAAATACAGGGCATAGATATGCAAAAAGCTTTCTGCATTTTGAGACTTATCCACTTAGTTTTCTCAATCTAAAATGAGCATGTGTTATTTACTTGTCTAAACACAAATTCTGCTCTGCAGAGACTAAGGGTAGCTGGAGTGCTTCTTCTGGATAAGGGGAAACCTTTATATTGTAGAAGTCTATTTTAAAGTATAACCCACAGGGCAGGGCCAATTTTAACCTCAGAACTATGATATTAACAAAATTCATAAAGGTATACTAAGTAAATCTATACACCAACTATCTAATCTCTGGGACATGTAGTTTTTAACAAGAAGAATTTTAAAGTTTTCTCTATGAATAACTAGTGAATCCAGCAGTCTGCTACAGAAAACTGAACAGCAGTCTGCTACAGAAAAGTGGCCACCCCTGGGGCAGGCCTAATTTTGACCCCAGGGGCATAATTCATAAAACTTTTGTAGAGGACCTGAACATGATGCTATGTGCCAAATATGAAAGCTGAGAACATTCAAGTTTCAGAGGAGAATATTTTCAAAGTTTTCACTATATGTTTCTATTGAAAACTTGACACCCCAGAGGCGGGACCATTTTGACCCCAGGTGCAAAATTTATATAACTTTTGTAGAGGACCTATAGGCGATGCTATGTGCCAAAGATGAAAGCTGAGAGCCCTGTAGATTCAGGGGAGAAGATTTTTAAAGGTTCAAATTTTTAACAACGCACGACAAACACCAACGGACATCAGGCGATCACAAAAGCTCACCCTGAGCACTTTGTGCTCTGGTGAGCTAAAAATAGCATATGAGTAATACTGCTGTGAAGTGCTTGAACCCTTCCATAACAGTGCAGACCCTGATAAAAGGGCCAGAAACTCTCTTGATCAGGGATTACACTGAAAATGGCAAAACACTTGTTTCCCACATTCTATGGGTTAACCCTTTAATCCATGAATATTCATGTAGGAAATTAATGGCACCATAAATATTCATTAAATGTTTTATAATAGCACATGGATTCATTTTTTGGCCATGGCAGAAACTATAGAATCACATCTATATCATATCATAAGCAAACAGAGCAGACCCTGAACAGATGGCTGATCTGGGTCTACTATGTTTGCAAAGGCATAGAAAGGTGTATTATTTTATGGATCAATGGCCAAATGGAGTGAAATAAAATAACAAGATAATACAATGTATATCATTAAATATGTAAAAGTAGACATTCAATGCAACTGTATACAACCTTATGTAAAATCAGTATGTAAACTAGCAAGTCTCCAATGAGTATTTTTAAAATTCTGATTACACACAAAAATAATAAAATAAGAAGGCTTAGACACTTATATACATGTACATGCAACTATTCAGTTTAATAACATTTAAATTCAAAACTGTCAGCTGGATTCCAAACATTTTGCAAAGGTAACTATGAAATGACTGCTAGCTTGCCAATTCAAGTAAAAGAATGCAAGTAAACAATCATCAGCCAAATAAATATATTATGGATTATAATGAATATATAGGTCACTATTTTGGTCAATACCAATTGTAACGGCTCAGGCAACATGATTTTCCTCAGCTGGGAATAAATCGTCATGTACCCTGGGAAAGAACTGTATAACTAATATTATAGCAAGAAGGTTTAACCCTCGACTCCATGAATATTCATGTAAGAAATAATGATGTCATAAGGTTTAGCCCTTTCCCTGTTCAATATCCATGTAAGAAATAAGGACATCATGAATATTTATTAGCTATTTTTTTAATAAACTTTTCAAGGAATTTTTTTTGCTTTGACAAAAACTGCAGAATCGGATCTATATCATGTCAAAAGGAAAAAGAGCAGACCTTGATCAGACGGCTCTTATAGGGGCCGTCTGATCAGGGTCTACTCCGTTTGCAAATGCGTGAAAAGGCGTTTATATGAAGGAAAAGGTTAACTCATTCCCTCCTACTGACACCTTTTCAGGCCTCTGTGAAAGTCATTTATTGAAACCATTGTAAATGCTCTATTAAGCACAATGGTTTCAAAACTACACCCTTCTACAATTTTCTCTAGTAAGTGCTCCTTTTTTATAGATTTATTCAAAAAGGTTCGGTCTAAAAATAGGAGGAGATGGGTTACTTGGACTTTTGTTTATACAAGTATATGAACACAGGAATGTTTTACCATGGTAGAAACTAAAGAATCAGATCTATAAACATGCACATGTAATTCCATATGGAAACAGAGCAGAGCCTGATCAGACGGTTTCTGCAGGAGCAATCTGATCTGGGTCTTCTCTGTTTACAAAGGTGGTTTTATGGAATAAAGGGTTAGAATTTTGTAACACTAACTATTCAGTAAAACCCCTACTGGAGCCGTCTGATCTGGGTCTACTCTGTTTGCAATGGCTTAAAAGGGGTACATGTATATGGTGACTTATTAGGCTCCAAAGTGTTTGCAAAGTTTGTAATAATAGTCAGCCAATGAGTTAATATACTTATGTTTAAATTTGTCACTAATGTCACAAAATGAAAAAGCAAAATACAAAACAAAATGCATAACAATATCACAGTCTAACAATAATATCAATATTTAACCCTCTGTATTCTGCAAATGTATTTGCAGACAATGCAGACCTAGATCATAGGGATTAACCCATTTCCTCCATAATACGCCTTTGCAAACAGAGAAGACCCAGATCAGACGGCTCCTATAGGAGCCGTCTGATCTGGGTCTGTTCTGTTTGCCAATGATATAATATAGATATGATTCTACCATTGCCAACACATCCTGTGTCAGTGTTCTATTATAACAAATTAAACTAATTAATATTCATGATGTCATTATTTCTTACATGGATTTTCATGGAGGAAAGGGTTAACAATACAGACCTAGATCAGCGAGTGATTCAAGAAGGTCTGCACTGTCTGCAGTTTAAAATATCTACAACAAAATTAACCATTTTATACTTAACCCTTTCTTTCATATGAATGCCTTTTTATGCATTTGCCAACAGAGCAGACCTAGATTAGAGGGTTCCTATAGGAGCCGTCCAATCAGGGTCTGCTTTGTTTGCTGGTTGAATTTGATAGATCTGTGTCTTTAGTTTCTAAAATGGCTACAACTTTCCACCTTCCATCTAACATATCAGAACAGATCCAAATTCCATTAGCAAACAGAGCAGACCCTGATCAGACAGCTCCTGTAGGAGCTGTCTGATATGGGTCTACTCTGTTTGCAAATGCGTAAAAAGTCGTTTATATGAAGGAAAGAGTTCAAAAATGATAATGTACAATCAACAACATTAAATCAGCACTTAGAGGGTTTGCAAATTATTTCCATATCAGTAGAGCTCTGCAACTACTATGTCTCGTTGATATTCATCATCTGACAGCAGGTCGTCCTCTATTTTGATATCAAGGGGGCGAACTCTCTCTACTCTGTTACCTCCCCTGGTTGTAAACAAGGAGTCTGTATCGCTGCTATTTTCATCACTGTTAATTTCTGGCACTCGATCATGTTTCATAGAAACATCCTGGACCAGTGGAACACTGTCTTCCATGTGGACTGCTATTTTTTGTGCCTCTGGTTTTGAATAGTGTAGAGTATTTGGTCTAAGCCCTTCAAGAGAGAGAACTTTAATTGGAGGTTTAGGTGAAGTCGACACTGTTTTACCATTTGCATAATTTTTATTATTGTACACTTTTGGACTTTTTGACTTGCATGACTTGTTTGATTTGTTTGAGGATTTAGAGGAATTTGTTCCAAAATTCCTTATCACTGGGGGGCTGGAAATATCATGTCCATTACTATGAGGGATCACAACTCTGTCATGTGGTTTTTGTAAAACAAAGTTATCTTCCAGTGCCCCTGAATGCCTCACGTCTTGCAAAGATGAGTCTTTTGACTTTGATGAACTTTGACCTTCACTGTGAATACTGGAATAAATATGGTCCAATGATTGGTCTGCTGGGTATAATGGTGTGGAGGAGCTGTCACCATTCACAGAGCTGAAATGAACACCAAAACAGAACTGAACTTATCATGTATTCAAATACATGTATGTACTGTACATAACACTTCAGAAATAAGAAAATTAATATTGTGGTAATCAGTGTACATGAATAAACAAAAGGATTGTAACTGTAGACTGCAACTAATACATGTGTGATCACTAAATTCAGACAGTTTTAACTGTAATGTACTACAATCATAAACACGATGCATAAAAACATCTATTGTGAATGACACGCAAGAGTAAATATATATAATATCTCAAGGTGGTCGCATTGGCGGGGTTTTACTGTATATCCAATTCTACTGTTGTTGCCTTCTTCTTCTGTTATTGTACCAATCTTCATCTGTCACTGTTTAATATTCATGAAGTAAACAACTAAACTCTTCATATCTAAACTAACTATCATTCACAATAAATCAATACCTGTATATTTTCATTATATCCTCCTCAAGGTCTTTGACAGACAATGGTGTAATTGCCTCTTTTGTTTTTGTGGTGCCATCATTTTCAGGTAACTCGGTGAGGTCACTTCCTGTTACAGATGACTTGTGGGAAGGTTGTTCTTTGACCTCTGACACCGGGACAGCTATTTCTGTCTGAGCACAAGATTCTTCCACCGACTTTGTTACTATGGCAATAATAAAGAATATAACATTACAAGTGAGCCATGATATCAGAACAAAATACAGAAAAAAACTTGATACTACGAACACTCAAATACGGACCATTATTGATCTTTAACACAGGTGGCACCTTAATGCAGGGTGAAAGTCATGCAGAAAGCTCTTATAGGAGCTTTCTGCATGACTTTCACCATGCATTACTCAGCCACCTATCTACAAAAACATAAATTCTTCATTACTAAATTTCGTAGTATTGAGTTTTCACTGTATTGCAGAAGAACAATTGCCAAAAATATCCATGTTGTAGAAATACGCTGTCTGATTTGGGTCAATGGTGTTTTGTCAAATTATACACAAGATTTCATTCAATATTGTTACTGCAATTACAAAAGTAAGTGAAATTAGTAGACAAACTTCTCCAATGTTTGATTGTACAAGTCTCTGATTTTTTTTATGTCATATAGTATATACATCACTTTGATCAAGAAAATGCCTTTTTGTTAATAATTTCATAAATTGATAGGTTAATATGATAAGATACAAGAACCAGATTCAGAAAGAATACACAAGAAATTAAAGTACATGTAGCATACTTTGATGTTCAGGAGTTGTTTCCCTTGAGGATATAACAGGAAGGCTCTGAAGAAGAAAAAGAAAAGAACAAACATTATTTAATGCATCAATTTAACCCATTTAATACTTTCCTTCATATAAACACTTTTTCACGCCTTTGCAAACAGATTAGACCAAGACAAGATGGTTCCTGTAGAAGCTGTCTGATTAAAGTCTGTTTTGTTTGCTCTTGAAATTATAATAGATCTGACTACAATTTCTTCCAACATAAAACATCCTGTGTACATATTATGCCATTATAAAATACAGCTATTTAAATAGATATTCTTGATTTTTTACATAAATATTTACGCCTCTGTAAAACACACTTTCTGAAACCATTGTGATAAATAGAGCATTTGCTCCTATGGAGCAAATGCTCTATTGATCACAATGGTTTCAAAATTCTAAAATTTTCCTTTTCTGTAGTAAGTGTTCCTTTTCGGTCGATTTATTCAAAGAGGTTGGATCTAAAAATAGCATATTTATGAGGTAATGGGTTGCAAGTTCTACTTTCTTCTGATTCATTCCAAGTGTTTGAGAATTTACTGACAGAGCACACAGCTTGAGTCCTGTGGAGATACAAAAAGTTATTTGATACAAAGTTATCCCATCCCCTCATATAAGCATGTTTTCAGGCATTTGCAAACAGAGTAGACCCACATCAGGCGGCTCCTACAGGAGCCGTCTGATCAGGGCCTGCTCTGTTTGCTAATGGAATTGAAAGATTTGTTTTTCTACTTTCTAAAATGGCTAAAGTTTTCCACCTTCCATATTTCCAAACAGTATAGATGCAGATCTTAGAGAAACTTGGAGAAACCTCTGATCAGGGTTTCTCTGCACTGTTGTGTGTATCACTCAAAATCTTATTTAATACTTGAACTACAAATGTGCTCTCAAATATAGATAGACCTTCCCCGTTAAATAATAAAATTTTAAAGGATAAGGAGAATGGACAATCTTGTCCACAAAGAGCTCATATACAAACCATCAATCCAGCATCATGGTACAAGGGATTTCTGGCCACAAGAAGAACATCATTCTCTGGTTTTGACCTAGAAAGACATCACAAGCAGATCTGTGGATAAGATTCGTACAGGTCTATCAATCTTTTTTATATGTAAACCAAAAATTTGCTGCTACTCATTAGTAATTACCAGTAGTAGTACTTCTTTGGCAAAACTACTTTATTGAGCTGAAACATGACAGGGTTTGTCAGAGAAATATAAAAAAATATTTTACTAAAATTTCTCAACCCTTCACTCGATAAATACACCTTTCTACACCTTTATTAACAGAGTAGACCCAGATCAGAAGGCTCCTGTGGGAGTTGTCAGATCAGGGTCAGCTCTGTTTGGTTATGGAATAATATAGATCAGATACAAATTTTTCTTTCGCAAAAACTTAATTAGTATTCATAATGTCATCATGGAATAAAGGGTTATATACTTTGTTTATTTGCACAATTCAACAAAAAACATCTCATACATTAAAAGATGGTGTTGAGCAATTCTAGTACACCATTGTTTGAAAAAGGCAGAAAACATAAAATTAACTTATTCTAGTGGTTGATTAAGACCTTTCTCCTTTACTTTCAACCTGCATTAAGCTATCACCTGCATTTACCCTTTACTTAATAAATACACCATTCTATGCCTTTGCAAACAGAGTAGACCCAGATAAGGTGACTCCTTTAGGAGCCGTCTGATCAGGGTCTGCTCTGTTTGCTTATGCTTTAATATAGATCTGATTCTACAGTTTCTGCAAAACATCCTTTGTTCATGTGCTATTATAACTGTTAATCTAATTAATATTCATGACATCATTATTTCTTACATGAGTGTTCAAGGTCAAAAGGGTTATTTCATTGGTCTTACCTTTTCTTTGGTGTGCTTTCCTTTAACATAGATCTGCTGCCATGGAAACTGTCATCTTCCTGGAAACTGTAGAAACTATGGCAACTTCTTCTCTTGATGGACAACCTGGACTCCGTCCTGTACAGATGTCTGTAAATGGAAAATCAAAATTAAGATACTAATCAGAGAATCAGACAAAAAGCGTGAATTGAATCTTTTTTTAAAAAAAATAAAAATATATACATTTGTAATTTTGTATCCACTATTTCTCCATCAAACCATAAATACAAAATACTTCCTGCATTAATATTCATCACAGAAAGGACCAAGACAGATTCTACAGCATACAATTATAAATCCTACATACTATATAACATGTGGCAACATCATTTTGTATGACTTATGACATCATTTTTTGTAATCTATGACAAAATCATTTCATATAACCTATGATAACATCATTATGACAACATCATTTTGTATAACCTATGATGACACCATTTAGTATGATATACAGATGACCAGATAAAATGCATAAATTGAAACATTTTCAAGAATAATTCCTTTATTTTTCCACCAAACTACAGTAAAACCTCTCTATAACGGCCACTAAATTACATCAAGTATTTTGTGTTAAGGGCAGGTGGCTGCTTAAAGCAAGGTGAAAGTAAAACAGAACGCTCCTATAGAAGTGTTCTGTTTTACTGTCACCTTGCTTTAAGCAGCCACCTGTCCAAAATACCAACTAATTAACACAATTTAATGGTCGTTATAGAGAGGTGTAGGTCGTGACTACTCTTTAGAATCATCTTAAAGAGACAATTCTAAAGAGTGGTCACAACAACATAAATGGTGACTTTAGTATCTGAGTATGCACATTTATATGATCTGGATATAAGTATAAATATTGTAAACTACAAACAAACAGTATATATACTTTGAATGCTGGAAATGAGTGTACTTGCAAACAGTGTTGATCTAGATCTGAAGGCTCATACAGGAGCCCTCTGACCTGGGTATGCCCTGTTTGTCTTTCAAAGTACCTCTAGCAAATTTAATCCCTAATCAGACTGAATGAACTTCATATTTAAACACTGATGGACCATTCCACTTTAAATATCCAACATTCAAACAGTTCAAAAATAATAAACAAGTAACACAGAGCTATATCAAACCACAATAAACAGGTCCAATAAAAAGGTCAGGATGAATATATCCTAACCCATTACCTCATAGGCTATTTTTAGATCCAACCTCTTTGAATAAATCTACCGAAAAGGAGCATTAACTTGAGAAAAGGAAAATTTTAGAATTTTGTAGTTTGAAACCATTGTGATAAATAGAGCATTTGCTCCTATAGGAGCAAATGCTCTATTTATCACAATGGTTTCAATAGGTGATTTTTCAAAAGGCGTAGAAAGGTATATTTATGGAGGAATGGGTTAACTCATTAGAAAACTAAGAAATAGTCATTTTCAAACATTGATGCAGCTGCAATTCTCAAAGTCAATTTTCCTCTATTTCTATTCAGCAATACAGAGTGTCAGAAAGTTCCAATCCTTTTAACCATTTCCTCCATAAATATGTTTTTCTCTTCCTCTGTAAAAGTCACTCCTTGAAACCACTGTGATAAAAAGAGCATTTGCTCCATAGGATCAAAATAGTGCTCTGTTTATCACAATGTTTTCAAAACTACACAATTCTAACATTTTTCTTTTCTCTAGTAAATGCTCCTTTTCGGTTGATTTATTCAAAGCGATTGGGACTAAAACTAGCCCATAAGGGAATGGGTTAAGTTATCACAAATTTGCTGCTAATGTGCAAAGACTTGACCCTTTGAATTTGGGAAATAAGTGTAATGGCATTTGCAAACAGTGTAGAGCCTGGTCAGAAGACTCATACAGGAGCCCTCTGATCAGGGTCTGCACTATTTGCCCTTCAAAATCCTAAAGCAAACTATACCCTTTTATACTGAATGGACTGTCTTGTTATGCAATGAAACACCATTTAATTTTGAACATTCAGGTATTCAAAGGATAACAACAAAAGCTAAAATAGGAAAAAAGTAAATTATACTAACAGTCTATTGAAATAAGTTCTACGCAAACATAAGAAGAGTCAATGATTGAAAAATACTGCAGTAAAAGACAGTTACGCAAAAATGTACTTTATATTTCTAAGTTTTAAAAGTGTTCATGTACTCACTTAATTATTGCAATACCTCGGCTGAACAAATTAAAAACAAGAGTCAGACAAAGCAAACTGAAATACCCACACATAAATAATTAGAACAGTTAGCCATAGGCTAGGACAAAACACACTCCTATCTTAGTACATGTACACTGAAACAAAACAAAAATGACAATAACTCTTGTATATTTGTTGCCAAAATCATATTGAAATGCCTAACCCTTTTCTCCATTATATACCTTTTGACATCTTTACAAAGAGAGTCTACCCTGATCAGATGGCTCCTGTAGGAGCTGTCTGATCTGGGTCTGCTTTGTTTGCTTGTAGAATATCTTAGATCTGATTCCATACTTTTTGGCATGGCTATATATTCACTTTAGTCTTGTTCTATATAATAGTATAAAGCAATGTTTCCATATTTCACCATTCTCTAATAAGCCAAATTTAGACCCAAATTCTTTGAATAAATCTACCCAACAAGAGCATTTACTAGCAAAAAGGGAAATTTCAGAATTGTATATTTTCCAAACCATTGTGATAAATAGAGCATTTGCTCCACAGGAGCAAATGCTCTATTTATCACAATTGTTTCATAAAGTGATGTTTACACAGATGTCAATATGAGGGAATGCATTAATGTTCATGATAGGTGGAGTTTGCCTTGAATATTCAAAGAGTAAAGGGTTAAGATTGAACAGTAGATGAGATTATTATTCAAAAGAATTGGTGTCCTTCTATAGGAGTAGTCCAATATGTAGATGGATGGATGGACTGACAAACTGATTCCAGTATGCCCCATTCTAACTTTATTATTGGGGGAAATATCAACATCAAAATTGTTCACATTCCATCATCACACACAGGACATTAACACTTTCTAATGTCGGAAATGATATGCCAACAGTGTAGATGAAGATCAGAAGGCTCCCAGAGGAGCCTTCTGATCTTGGTCAGCACTACATGCAAATTCCTCTAGCAAATTTATCTTTTCATACTAAAACATCCCTGAATATTCACCGTAAAATTGATCTGTTTGAAATTTGAAAACTCCATTTGAAAATTCAGGGTTAACCCTTTCCTCCATAAATAGGCCTTTCTACACCTCTGTAAAAGTCACTTTTTGAAACCGTTGTGATAAATAGAGCATTTGCTCCATAGGAGCAAATGCTCTATTTATCACAATGGTTTCAATACTACACAATTTTAACATTTTACTTTTCTCTAGTAAATGCTCCTTTTCGGTAGATTTATTCAAATGGGTTGGATCTAAAAAATAGCCCATGAGGGAATGGGTTAAAAGGTTAAACTATTCCACTTTGAATATTCAGAATTCAAAAAGATAAAGTTCTCATAGTTGTTCTATATTGTGCTAAGGTTTCCCTCTGTCCAGATCCATGAAGAAAACAAGTCATGCAAGAACTGACCAGCTGCACCATGCCCAAGAACAAAGTCAGCAATATGTTGGATAATCAAGCCAGCGCTATATCCACAGAATACATTCAATGGCATTTGTCTAACCCTTTACCTGTTGAATATTCATGTAAGAAGCAGGGCTACAGATAAGAGTGCATACCCAAATACTAGAATTGTCAATTTTCCACCAAACCCTATACTGTGACCACTTCGAGACGATTCTAAAGAGTGGTCACAGTATAGGGTTTCGTGGAGAAATAAAGGAGTTATTCTTGAAAATGTTTAAAATTACGCATCTTATCTGGACCTCTGAGAAGTATTGATATCATGAATATTAATTAGCTGATTTTTCAAAATGGCATATGAGCATTGGAAAATTTGGCAAAAACTGAAAAATCAAGCAAATAGGCCAGTCCTGATCAGACGACTCCGACTAGAGCTTTCTGATATGGGTCTACTCTGTTTGCAAAGGCGTGAAAAGGTGTCTCTAACAGGTAAAGGGTTAAAAGTCATGAAGTCCCATCGCCAAAATAAAAATAACTGGCATTCTAATCTATGACATAACTGTAAAACTTGTAGAAGAGAGAACTCACTGAAGAACAGAACTCTTACAGCCAAAAGTTCTGAAATCTTCTCTTAAAAGTGGGTTACTTCATCACTGAAAGGTTTTGATAAAGCAAACAGCATATATACATGTATACTGATATAAATGGACTAAACAAGGACCATGCTTAGCTTGAAGAATCAACCCTCTACTCCATAAATATGCCTTTCTATGCCTTTGCAAACAGAGAAGACCCAGATCAGATGGCTCCTATAGGAGCCATCTGATCAGGGTCTGCCCTGATTGCTTATGGCATAATATAGATCTGTGTCTACTATGTTTGCAAAGGCATCAAAAAGTGTTTGTATGAAGGAAAGAATTAATTAGCTGAATATCAATAGTCATATGAACACAGGATATTTTGGCAATAGCAGAAACTGTAGAATCACATACAGTAAAACCTCTCTATAACGACCACTAAATTACATCAAGTATTTTGTGTTAAAGGCAGGTGGCTGCTTAAAGCAAGGTGAATGTAAAACAGAACGCTCCTGTAGGAGCGTTCTGTTTTACTTTCACCTTGCTTTAAGCAACCACCTGCCCTAACTACCAACTAATTAACATAATTTAATATCCGTTATAGAGAGGTTTTACTGTACGTATGTACTACATGTATATCCTAAGCAAACAGAGAAGACCCTTATCCGATGGCTCATACAGCAGCCATCTGATCTGGGTCTACTCTGTTTGCAAAGGCTTGGAAATGTGTTTCAATAGAGTAAATGGTTAAAACTGGTCAATAGATCACTAAGGGTCTATGTGACAATCTTCCAATTATACATAACATAAGTTCACTGCCCCTCTATTTAATAGCAAATATCATATGGATTTGAAATAAGCAACAGCAGTAAAGTATTTATAATATAATATAATATAAATATAAAGAATTATCTTAAAGATATAAATAAAACTTACCCTCCACACCCAAAAAGATGTAAAAATGGATTAGTAAAATCAAGGACATATTGCAAAACTGTTGTATTTGTCAGAGAGGTGATTTCCTCAAAGAGATGCCTTTTGATGTCCCTACACACAGAGTAAACCCACATTAGGTAGTTCCTATAGGAGCAGTCTGATCTGGGTCTACTCTGTTTGCAAAGGTGTAGAAAAGCGTATTTATGGAGGAAAGGGTTGAATACATCATTAGTGTATGACACAGTTTGGATCCTGAGAAAAGCCATCAGGTTCTAAACATTTTTAATGGTAATCACAAACACTGAATGTGCTAAAAGTTATCCTATTTGAATGCTAAATTTTCATTGTAGAATGTTTCACCATCCTGTAATGGTAGAAATCATTCAATATGAAAGAACTGAATTTGCTACAGGATTCCGAATGGCAAACAGTGCAGACCTTGATCAGATGACTCTAGCAGCAGCCCTCTTATCTGGGTCTACACTGTTTGAAACTACAAGTTAACGCTTTATCCACATTGAAAGGGCCAAAAGACAAGGCATAGCATAAGGAGAATGAAGATTAATACATAGCATTTCATTTGATTAACCCTTTCCCTGTTCAATAGTCATGTCAGAAATAATGATATCATGAATATTTATTAGCTAAACTTTTACATGTATACTGTAATTTTGTCAAGGGAATTGGTTGTTTTGATAAAAAAAACTTCAGAAACAGAATACTCTGACCAGATGGCTCCTACAGGAGTCGTCTGATCTGGGTCTAATCTGTTTGCAAGGGTGTGAAAAGGTGTTTATAATTATTATGAAGGAAAGGGTAAACTCATTAGTAGTAAGTAGTAATGAATTACTCAAGCACACTAATATATTTGAATTCGCTGAGTCTTGCAGGACTGAATATATCTGTTTACTTACTTTGGGTTTTCCATGTAGAACTGGTCTAGGGGCAGCCTGGAATCCACCAGGGACATTGACTCTGACTTTCTCTGTGTCCGGACATATTTGAAGACAAACACAAAGATACAGACTACTACAACACCGCCCAGAACGCCAAACACGATGGTGATAATTTTGTCAGGATTTGTGTCTGACTCGGGAGTTTTCTCTCCCTGTGGGTGTTGACCTGTTTTCAAACAAAACAACAGCTTATTTAACCCTTTACCTCATGAATATTCATGAAAAAATGAATGATATATAAACATTGCAGGAACTGTAGCATCAAAAGCAAACAGACTAAATCCTGATCTAACAGCTCCTACAGAAGCTGTATGATCTGGATCTACTCTGTTTGCAAAGCATGAAATACGCAAATCTGTGTAGCAAAGAGTTAACCCTTTCCTTCATGTAAATGCGTCTTCATGCATTTTGCATTTGCAAATAGAGTAGACCCAGATCAGACAGTTCCTATAGGAGCCGTCTGATCAGGGGCTGCTCTATTTGCTAATGGAATTTGAAAGATCTGGCTCCGCATTTTACTTCTAAAATTCCATCATATAAACACATTTTCACATCTTTGCAAATAGAGTAGACCCAGATCAGACAGCTCCTGTAGGATCTGACCCTACAGTTTCAACCAGTACCAAAACATCCTGTGTACCTATACCAATCTAAAATTTCAACAAATAAATATTCATGAAATTAACTATCACATGAATATTCAACAGGAAAGGGTTAAATAGATACTCAGATAAACTGTCTGTATATATTATTAAGGTGTAATGCGACATGTATATATGTATTCTTCATTAAAGCCACTTCATTGTATAGCTTCAAAATAAATACATGCACATCACATTATAATCAATAAAAAGAGTACAATGTCATTTATTTTTAATTATAAGAGACTAACCCTAAGACAGACAGACATACCCTAAGACAGACAGTCCCTAAGACAGCCAGACAGATATACCATCACAGACAATCAGACAGACAGTTCCTAAGACAGATAGTCAGACCCTCAGACAGTCCTTAGGACAGTCAGACAGATATGCCCTCAGACAGACAGACAGACCCTGAGACATTCAGACAGATATACCATCAGACAGACAGTCCCTTAGACAGTCAGAGAGATACATCATCAGACAGACAATCAGACAGACAGTCCCTAAGACAGACATTCAGACCCTTAGACAGACAGTCAGAAAGACAGACAGACATACAGTCAAACAGACAGACAATCATACACTCAGTCAGACAATCAGTCAGTCAAACAGACAGACAAACAATCAGACACTCAGATAGTCAGACACTCAGTCAGACCTTCAAACATACAGTCAGACAGACACTCATACAGAGAGTCAGACCCTCAGACAGACAGTCAGAGTGATTCTCAGACACTCATACAGACACACTTAGACAGACAGTAAGAGACCCTCAAAGAGACAGAGAGTCAGGCAGACCCTCAGGCAGACAGACAAACATTCATACAGACAGTCAGACAGACAAATACAGACAGTCAGGCAGATCCTCAGACAGACAGACCTGAGATAGTTGTGTCTATGTTCACTGTCACTGTTTCACTTTTCAGGTTCAGCTGGACATTTATGGCTGACAGGATGATCACATACCGCCCAGAGTTCTCCAAGACTGCAGTGAAAAGAATTTTCCTTGATTAAATGTGTATTTCTTACCCTTTACTCCATAAACAGATCACATACCGCCCAGAGTTCTCCAAGACTGCAGTGAAAAGAATTTTCCTTGATTAAATGTGTATTTCTTACCCTTTACTCCATAAACACGCCTTTCTATGCCTTTGCAAACAAAGTAGACCCAGATTAGATGGCTCCTGTAGGAACTGTCTGATCAGGGTCTGCTATGTTTGCTTATGTTATAATACAGGCATGATTCTACAGTTTCTGACATGGTCAGACATTCCTGTGTCCCTGTTCCAGTATAGAAATAAATCTAATCACTAAGACTGTCATTATTTCTTACATGAATAGTCATTGAGTAAGGGGTCAATGGAACAGTTTCATGAATAAATATAGGGTACTCAAAAATGACGGCTACTTAATGCAGAAGAAAAATAATGAAGAAAGTTCCTTTGGCAGTATGTTGTTACACTCTATGTTAAGCTACAACCAGTCTGAAAACAAGAGCTGCATGCGACGCCAGCACTCGTCTGATTTGGTGCTTGTCAGGCTAGATTTAAAAAAAACAAAAAAAAAACAATGGCCCTATATCGCTCACCTGAGTTACAGTAATACATGTATATTGACATGTTAATTTTTCAGTGGACAACATTTCTAGCAGATGAAATAAGCTTAGTGCACTGCTTTCACCCTTTCACTGCTGAATAAACTTGAACTGGATTCAGAACTAATACCAAGTGACTGGTTGACCAAGATCTAAACTGTTTACAACTTGTTAAGGGTTAATAGGTGTTTAGAAATAATTCTAGCTCTAGGTGTGAATATCTGATGATAATTCAATTAAACGGGTCATTAGTATTTTTAACAATTGAAATTGAGAAGAGTTACGTCTACTGTTATAATTAAGTTATATTTACTCAGTTATTTGATTAATATCATACAAGATTCAGACATTTTAGGACTTTTTAATGTGTTGTCATCAAATTTTATAAAAAAAAGTTATATTTAAGATGCTTTTTGGGCAGCAGACTTAATCCACAGTAGTAATTTTAACACCTATCATTGTTAGGGGGGCAAATGCATTATCATGTTTTCTTAAGAATTACCATGACTTATATCAGTTGGGCCATTGCATAATCATGTTTTCACAGTTTTCTTAAACATTACCATGACTTACATCAGTTGGGTTTGGACCCAGATCAAAAGTCTAGATGGTGATCATTTTCCTTGATTGGCTGAATTGTTACTTTCCAATATCTCTCACATCTAATTTGAGAGACATTGGAAGACACCATGTAACATCTAGCTATCACTCACACTACACACTGGGGTTAATGGGTCAACATCCCTTTCAAAATGCCTTTAATGTTTCGTCTGCAACAAAAAGTTATTGTCATCTGCTTCAATTCTTAAAATAAACTTACTTTCATTTTTTTGCAAAAATATGGTTAAGATGACAAACAGTTTGGATCCTGATGAGACGCCGCAGTATGCGGCCTCTCATCTGGATCCAAACTGTTTGCATAGGTAATCACAGTTTCACCACTAGCATGCAAAGAGTTAAGAGTCATGCATTGACCTGGAGAGATTTTACTGCCCAGCGGAGAGATTTTACTGCCCAGCGCTAACCTTTGAACTGCAGTTTAGGATTTGGAGTTGTTTATTTAACCCTTAATTTCCCTCATATAAACTTGTTTTCATGCATCTGCAAACAGAGTAGACCCAGATAAGGTGGCTCCTATAGGATCAGGGTCTGCTATTTGCTAATGGAATTTGATAGATCTGTTTCTATGCCTTCTAAAACAGCTACACTGATTCACCTTCAACATTTTATTATAAATAGTTATAAATAGAATGATACTAGAACTCCAATGCAGTTATCTCCCTTTGTCCCTTATGGCTATGCTGATGGGACAAGGGAAATAACTGTGAGGAAATTACCTTTTAAGTGTTACAGATTCTGATGTTAAGTAGCATAAAACCCCAGGGTGAGACCATTTTTGGCCCAGGGGTCATTATTTGAACACACCTGGTAGTGGTATATTAGGTGATGCTTCATACCAAATATCTTAGCTCTAGATTATGTGGTTTCAGACAAAAAGATTTTTAAAGGTTTCCCTATATAAGTCTATGTAAAAACTACAAGCCCCAGGGCAGGGCCATTTTTGGCCCGGGGGTCATCATTTTAACAAACTTGGTAAAGGACCATTAGATGATGCTATATACCAAATATCAAAGCTCTAGAAATTGTGGTTTCAGAGAAGAAGATTTTTAAAGATTTAAAAAAAAAACCTGTAAAAGTAGTGGGGCGGGCCATTTTTTGCCCGGGGGTCATGATTTTAACAAAACTGATAGAGGACACCCTAAGGTACATTTCTGTGAAATTTGGTTGAAATCCTCCTAGTGGTTTAGGAGAAGAAGTCATTTGAAATAAAAGTGAACGGACAGACGGACGGACAGACGGACAGACGGACGACAGGCGGTCACAATAGCTCACCTTGAGCCTTTGGCTCAGGTGAGCTAAAAATAAAGGGCTAGAACTCCAAAATTTTGAAATCAAGAGTTATGGTTCTTATGTAGGGGGCCTTCCCTTCAATGATATCTACTAACCTATGAAGTTTCATGTTGATACCTCTTATACTTTTCGAGTAATGAGCTACATTAAAGTTTTTGTACGACGACGACAACGCCTACCACCCAGTGATCACAATAGCTCAACTTTGTGCAAAAAGATCCTTCTGTAGCTTTCTGCAATACTTTTATCCTGCATTAAGTTATCACCTGCTTTAATGATAAAGAATTAGACTCCCTATCAATGGTCAACTTTTCATAGTTATGCCTATCGGTATTCTTGCATTTTCAAATAGAGAAGACCCAGATCAGACAGCTCCTGCAGGAGCTGTCTGATCTGGGTCTGTTCCATTTACTTATGGATCTACATGTATATAAAGCCAATTCTAAAGTTTCTGTCATAGCCATAAGTCCCACAGTTTAGATACCATCAGCTCAATTCAGTCTATAAATATTCATTAAATGAAAGAGTCATGTGTAATTCTTCAGATGTTAACCCTTTCCCTGTTCTACATGTTTATTTCTAATTGCAATTTCTCGCTTCTCAGTCGTGCTAGATAAGCTGAGTTACTAAAAATAGCCGTACTAGAAATCCTTATCTGGAACACCCCGTGGCTAGTGTATTCATACGCGCGATTGGGTAAAATCAATACAAGGGAAGGACTTCTTACAGAATTATACCAACATTTCTATAGGCAACAACCTTATGAATTTAAATTAATATAAGTAATTAGCACGAATATGAAATTCTATTTATCATATAAACACTTTAAAAGCCTATTTAATTAACCGAAGACGTTGTTTTGTAGTCACTCAGTCATTTATATTTACGCCAAAAAGTAACGTTTGTGGTTGTCATAACAAATGACGTCATTAGAGGGTTAATACACGTTTTTTCGGGCAATAACATCTGCAGTGTCCCGAGGGACTGTTGTTGGCCCGAGCCCGAAGGGTATGTTATCGGTAGTCATATATCTTGTGGTGTTTATATCTTCATATCCCAGAACAAACGTGTATTAACGCTATTCTTGCATAAAACCAATTTTCTGCTCTCCTGCATCAATTTAATTCTTCAAAATACAGGCAAAACAACGGCAGCAAAACTATACACTTCTTTGACACTTTGGCGATTTATGCTGTTTCTGGGCCACTGTTTTCTTTTCGACGTCAATTCATGATTGTATCAAATACCGTTTACACGGAATTTCATTCAATATGTCTATCACTAAAAACAGTTCATTGTCTGTGCTCCTGGAAATACTCACACCCCGGCGTTCACCTAGCTTAGGTCAAAACGCTGTAGCAGTCGCGTCCATTGTTTACCTTAGGCCCGTAATAAGTATAGTTAAAACCGGTCAACAACAGCGCGTGAGCACGAGAATCGCCTTGTTGATACATGGTCTAGCGGGACTACAACAGCACGTTTTATGCAAGAATTTGGTGTCACGCCTAAAGTTATGCTGCGGTCTGTTGCTATTAGATATGGAAGTCGTATTACGCAATATAAAGTAGTACTTCACAAATTCGTTAATTTTCTTGGTTTTAGGGCGTTATTCAGCGAGAAAAATAATCAAGCATGGGATTTGTTAAATCCGGGGGGTTCTATACCCTCGGTTGGTCTGTTTCTATCGGAAACTCGCTAAAGCTCGTTTCCGACTGGAACAGACCAACCTCGGGTATAGAAACCCCCGTCTTTAACAAAACCCATGCTTGATTCTATTAATCTACTGAATATTCATGGACAAAATAGTTATAATAAAATATGGAAGATCGGACATCTGTAGCAATTTTGGAAAGTAAAGAAACAGATCTATCAAATTCCAAACAGAGCAAACTCTGATTATACTGCTCCTATAATGTACGAAAAAAACGTTTTATGAAGGAAAGGATAAAAATATTGACACATTGAGCAATATCCAACATCCATACCTTGGATCTCTAGTTCTCGTGATTGATTGTTGAGTACTCTCCCTTGATGGTGTGTCACCACTGTATCCTGTCCCCTTGTACTATCATAGGCTGTCTCTGTGAGCTTGTACTCATAAGCAATGTCCTCTGAAATAAACACAAAGCATCAAAGGGTGCCTATTACTGAATAGTGAATATTAATCCAACAGGTAAAATATAATGTAACGTGAACAAGATGTTTGTGTTAGTCTATAAAGATATGGTCTAAGTAACAAAACCCCAGGACCTTTTAAACAGTAGTCATTCAGTCAGATGGCTTCAGTATCACAATAACACCTTCAGTCTCACACTGGACCCCTTAACCATTTTCCTGTTGAATATTCATGTAAGAAATAAAGACATCATGAATATTTATTAGTTGAGTTTTATAATAACATATGCACATACTCATAGGACTTTTTGGTATTCGTAGTAACTAGGGAACGACCTAGTACTCTGGTACTCATAAATGTTGAGTATTGACTTTTATTTTTAGTTTCCAAGTACTGTCAATAGAATAATATGAGCATAAATATAGGAGTCAACTGTATCTGGGTCTACTCTGCAAAGACATGAATGGCGTATTTATGAAGTAAAGGGTTTACAAGGGAAGCTTTGACTGTGACAAAAACTGTAGAATCAGATCTATATCATATTGTATGAAAGGAGAGCAGACCCTGGGTCTACTTTAATATTTGCAAAAGGGTGAAAAAAGCATTCATATGAAAGAAATGGTTAAATAGATTCATTGTTAATTAAAACAGAAAAACAAAAACTTTCTAGGAGACCATAAACTTACCAACAGGTCCATTCATATTGGCAGGGGGACTCCATACCAGAAGGTAATTTCCATTTCCAAGCTCCAGTGTGATCAGATTAGTAGGTGGAGAAGGAGCTAAAGAACAAACAAAACACACTGACCAATCACCCTTCATGTGAAACAAAACAGCACTTCTCATAGCAAATACCCATACAGTAAAACAAATATTAACCCTTCTCTTGCTGAATTTAAAAATACATTTCTCCTTCTTTACCCATGCCCTGTTATATAATTACATATATCTTCACTGTGTACAAGTATTTCACTGTGGAGTGCACTGGTTGCACAATCAATTTGTAAATAGTGCAGACCCTGATGAGACAGCTCCTGCAGGAGCTGTCTCATTTGGGTCTTCACTATTCACAGGTAGGTATATTGACGTGAATAGCAAGCGAAGGGTTAATGCTTGATTCCAGAGACACATCTTTTCAAGCCTTTACAAACAGAACAGATTCAGATCAGACAGTTCCTGTCAACTAATAATGATCCGTTCTGTTTGCTAATGAAATTATACAGGTTTGATGCTACAAGTTCTGCCATTGCCAAAACATCTTGTGTTTATGTATAAAAAAATCAGCTAATAAATATTCATAATGTCATTATTTCTTACATGAATATTCATCAGTTAAGTATTAAATTGTTTATGCAATACCAAAGTACACAGTAGACCCAGGCTTCTGCTGGAGTCGTCTGATCAGGGTCTGCTCTGTTTGCATTTGGAAAAATATAGATCTGATTCTATAGATTTAGTAATGCCAAGCATTCCCCATTGTCATGCTCCATTTTATAAATAAAGTTTCTCTCTTTAATATTCATGAGTTCATTATTTCGTACATGAATTCATTTGGATGAGAAATAACAGCTTTTGATAGATCAGAATGTCTAATGTCTGCAGCTCTGTATCTGAACAGAAAAAAATGAGGAAGAAAAGTTCACTTGCCTCCCGGAGATGTCCTCACTGTAGCACTTGGTTCACTGTATAAACCGCTCCCTAGAATATTGAGAGCCGCAACCTGGAAGTTGTAGTCTGTGTATGGTTCCAAGTCTGTCACTTTAAAATATCTAGACGTCAGCAGGTCAGCTGTCCCCATAGCAACATTCTGCCAGGTGTTTACACGGCTAGAAAATTTCTGTAGGTGATAACCTGTTAAAGGAAGGCTACTGGATACAACAGTTGGGACAGACCATCTCAGAGTTATCCAACTTGAGCCTATGGAGTCAGTGTGTGGTGGAGTCATTTTGTGTGGAGCTGCAAAAAAAAAACCATTCAAGAAATACACAATAATCAACAAGATGCCACAATATCATTTCACAGTATTCTATGATAATATTGAAATTATCTTAAAATTATCTTCATCTGACCACTTTAATAAGACAAACAGAAAAGTTAACCCTTTCCTGCATATAAACGCTTTTTCATTCAAATTTAAATAAAGTAGACCCAGACGGTTCCTATAGGATCTGTCTGATCAGGGTCTACTCTGTTTGCTTTTGGATCTGATTATACAGTTTCCTCAACAGTGAGAAGAGCCCTTTTCCATGTTGCATTTTATTGACTCTGTGCATGAATATTCATGAGATGAATTTTTTTTTGAATAAATATGAAACAGGGAAAGGGTTAACCAACTACAGTAGAACCTGTCCTAAGAAGCCATAAATAGGAGTCTTAAAAAGCAGGTGGTTGCTTAACCCTTTCCCTGTTCTATGTTTATTCCAAATTCTGATACCTAATGAATATTCATGGAGAAAATTCTTATAAGGAAATATGCAAGGTGGAACATTGTACCCAATTTGGAAAGTAAAGAAACCGAAGAAACCATTAGCAAACAGAGCAGACCCTGATCAGATGGCTCCTCTAGGAGCCGTCTGATCTGGGTCTACTCTGTTTGCAGATGCGTGAAAACACGTTTATATGAGGGAAAGGGTTAATGAAGAGGAAAAGTAATGCAGCAACTTTTCAATCTACCTGTTATTGATCTTGAAACTTGTCCATGTGTATTTTGTGCTTGACATGTATATGCTGGCCTCAGATAATCCTCTTCAATCCTAAGCACATTGTTTGTCATGCTGTGACCTTCAGTTGCCATGGTTACCTGCTGACCTTCAGAGGAAAAGGTCACACTAGGGATTGGCTCACCCTTGACACTGCAAGTCAGTGTAACTACTGTTCCAGACTTACTGCCCTGGAAACGTTCTATCTGTGGAAGACCTAGACAAAAAATAATTGGAGTTATCACAGAAAGTGAAAAGAAATAAATGGCTAGCTTTTAGGAAATGAAATGGAAATCAATCAAAAAATCATTTAAACACATTGTCCCCATCATGAGCAATCCTATAGAAACCATTTTTAGCGTTATTAAATTTTTTTATTGTCTCAAAAGTTGAAAACGGGCAACAAAACCATCACAATCTGGGGTGTATAACACTTGACCTGCATTTGATGTTACACCTGTATACAGTAAAACCTCTCTAAACTGGACATTAAATTTAGTATAAATATAGGTCTTGGGGACAGGTGGCAGTTTAACGCAGGTTGAGCTTTCTGTATGACTTTCACCCTGCATTAAACAGCCACCTGCCTAAAAATATTCCGGTTTAGAGAGGTTTTACGGTACTACAAATCATTTAGATTAATCAACTCTTTCATGAATCATCATCCGGAATCTATGTATGGCTGTATAAATATTAGTTATCTTATTTTTTACAACTGCAATATGAACAAGGAGTTTCTGGTCATGGCATAAACTAGTATAAGATCTACATATACATTTGTATATTGTTTCATAAGCAAAGAGAGCAGACCCTGATCAGTCACCTCATCCAGGAGCCACCTGATCTCGGTCTATTCTGTTTGCAAAAGTGTAAATTGGAGAGATTCTACTAGATTATACTGTTATTTGCTAACCTTCAATAATGACCTGTACAGTCTGCATGTCACAACCAATCATGTTACAAGCCTTGCAAGTCCAATCTCCTGCATCTTGGTTCCCGTTGGCTTCTGTAATCTCTAGGGCGTCACTAGAAACAATGTAGGCGGGGCTTGTCTGTATAGCCACACCAGATGGGTTGATCCATTGCAAAGAAGGTTTGGGATCTCCTGAGGCCTGGCATATGAGAGTCACTGACTGTCTACTAAACACTGTCTGTGGGTTGTTGGTGAAGTATATTTTTGGTGGAACTGAAACAGATTTCCATGAAATTTATACTTAGCCCTGTACCCAAATTGTCAATGCAACTCTTCAGCTGAGAATATTCATGTAAGAAATAATACTGTGAATACTAAATTATTCAAATACTCAAATACACATGGAAGCTTAATGCAGGGTAAAAGTCATGCAGAAAGCTCCTCTAGAAGCTTTCTGCATGACTTTCACACTGCATTAAGCAGGTCCCTGCCTACAAAGACATTAATTCTTCCTTACTAAAATTTCGTAATATCGAGTTTTACTACAGATCCTGATCAGATGACTCATACGGGAGCTGTCTGATCTTGGTCTACTCTGTTTGTACTGGTTCCATGGCACATCTCTATGAAGCCACAGGTTAATATTGTGATTCATATTAACATCTAATAAATAATTCACTAACAGGAATCGTTTTTGCAGTAACTGAAAAAATGTTTTAAGGATTTTACTTTATAAAGTAGCTTAATATCTTTCATGGCATACGAAAAAGAAGTTTTATATCTGGTAAAAAACTACAGAATCAGATCTATGATTCCATAAGCAAACAGAGTAGACCCTAATCAGACATCCATTACAGGAGTCACATGATCTGTGTCTACTCTGTTTGCATAGGCATTAAACAGTGTATCTATATGGAATAAAGGGTGAACTGAAGCTTACCTTTTACATCAACAAATGCCTCCGCCTTTACATCACCCACACTGTTGCTTACGACACACGTGTACCAGTCCTCATCTGAATCTACAACACTCTGAAACAGACACAAGTAAACCCCATTTAAACCATTCCCTTTTGATGCCTCTGTAAAAGTCTGTTTGAATTCATTGTTTATCACAATGGTTTCAAAACTAAACAAGATGTGTTTGTGAAACACTCTGCCCCCGATATGACCTTTGACCTTGATGTATGACCTTCACCTTAATAAGTCACCCCTAAAAATGTTTGATTCCATAAGTTGTGCATGCATGCCAACTTTGAAGTATATATGTGCAATGGCGACAAAATTATCTTCAAAGTTAAAGTTGGAAACAAACCAACCAAACAAAAGACAAACAGAGCAAAAACAATATGCCCCTGTGGAGGCATAAAAATTCTAAACTTTTCCTTTTCTCTAGTTTATGGTCGAAAAATAGCCTATGAGGTAATTAATTAATATTAACTCTTTAAATGCATAAAACCACTCATGAATTTTTAATTATATAGACACGTTTCTGTATTATTCCATAAGCAAAGACAGCAAATCCTGATCAGATGGCTCCTGTAGGAGCTATCTGATCTGGGTCTACTCTGTTTGCAAATGCATTAAAAGGTATCTCTGTTAGATTAGGTAAGAGATTTTACATCAAATCCAATAGTCAGAAAAAAACGGAACATTTCTGTAAGTGACTATGTTATTAAAATGAAAAGTGAAACTCAATACACAAACAACTCACCTTAACAGACAGAACTCCTGCACCAGAAACAGTAACTCTTCCAGAAGTTTGAAGCAGAGTTTTCTCCCCTGCTCGACCTTTATACCACAACACAGAGGGCTCCTCCTCAGCTTTACCCTGGCACTGTAGAGTCAATACATCTGATTGATTGACAGTGGTATTCTGCGGTGTCACAATGAACACAGGCAAATCTGGGGAAAAAATAAAATATGAAGGACATGTAATTATCATCTGCAAAAATTGTCATTTGCTACAATTCTGAAATGTTATTATTATTTTTCTCTCCTTCTATTTCCAAATATTTACAATGAGACTATCAGTCAGTTTGGTTACTGGTGAGGGTGCTTAGTTTACTCTGCATCTTCCCCGGATCTAAACTGTTTGAATAGGTATTTAGAGCTACAAATAACGGTGTGTACACAAATACTAAAAACATCATTTCTCTACCAAACCCTATGTTGTGACCAAACTTTAGAATCATCTAGAAAAGAGTAGAACCACTCTTTAGAATCATCTAAAAGAGGCAATTCTAAAGAGTGGTCACAACATAAGTTTTAGTGGAGTTATTATTGAACATGTTTTAACCCATTCGCATTTAGGCTATAAGAATGGGTTAATACAGAAATGAACAGAAAGCAATTATTGTTCTTATCTGGGCCCAAACTGTATCTATCCCAGTCATTACCATGTGTTTCTATGAGGGCAGCAGCTGAAACAACACCGGCCATGTTCGTTGCTACGCACTCATAGCGACCAAACTGTGACTCGCGTATACCCAAAATTGTCAGCTGAGAGTTGTCCTGCACAGATATCATATTGTCATCTGAAACAAATGAAGACACAGTGAAGAATGATTGATTCATCCTTTATCTTGTGATGATTTATGTAAAAAATAATGATACCGTCCTTGGGGAATAATTGGTGTCATGATATGTTTGCCACTTTGCTTCAAAATGCCCTTGTTTTATTTTGGTCAGTTTAATTTTTGCCATTCCGGGATTAAAGGGGCAAAAATAAACACATACATGAGTAAAAAGTAGAAAAGATTATTCCACCTTTGTTAATTTCAAGTATTCAAGTTGTTATTGTTAAAACGGAAATACTAGAAGTAGAAAATGCTATTTCTGGTCATGTCTATTTCCAGGTATAAAAGTTTGAGTATAAGGTATAGAGGCTAAGCGTAAATAATTTGTTTCCGACGTGTGTGTAAATGATTGAACTGCACACAAACTACCGGTATACAAGAAAGCAGTGATTAAACGCTCAAGCAATACAGCTGTAATCGCTGTTTGCGTATCTGCCACAAATTAATTACGGTAGTATTTTGTGTAGGTGTTAATCTCTGTGTGTACAATGGATCAGTTACATATCAGTGAGAATGTGTTATTTGTTTGTCACGGATATATTTTGGTGTGTTAAATGTTCGCCCTTTCGTACCTGGTCGCAAAATAGGCTAATTAATAACCACGGCCAATTATTCCCAAAGTATGGTATCTTGAATATTTATTAGCTGAATTTTTATACTGGCATATTAACATATGAAGTTTTGACCACGACAGAAACTAATTAATTAATTATATATGATTCCATAAGGAAACGGAGCTGACCTGATCAGAAGTCCCTTTTAGGTGCTGTCTGATCAGGGCCTAAATTGCTTGCGTTAAAAGGATTAAAGAAGATTGAACTATTTCAATGCTACATCTGCATGAATCTATATTACATTATGTACATAAACTTTCAAATCAGATATATGTTGTTTCATAAGCAAACACAGAAGACCCTGATCAGATGGTTCCAACAGGAGCCATCTGATCTGGGGCTACTTTATTTGAAAAGGTGTCTTGATGGAGTAAAGCGTTAACCCAACAGAAGCCATCTGATCTGGGTTTACTCTGTTTGCCAAGGTGTGAAATGGCATCTCTATCGGGTTAACCCTTTCTTCCATAAATATTTATGTAAAATAATGACATCATGAATATTTACTGGATTAATGGCACAGGAATATAGGAATTTTTGGCTATCACAGAAACTGTAGAATCATATCTATATTATTTGATTTACTTCATAAGAAAGAAGAGCAGACCCTGATCAGACAGCTCCTGTAGGAGCCATCTGATCTGGGTCTTCTCTGTTTGCAAAGGCGTATTCAGTCAGGGAGGAAAAGGTTAACCCATTCCCTCATATTGATGCCTTTTGACACCTCTGTAAAAACAACTTATTGAAACCATTGTGATAAATAGAGCATTTTCTCTGGAGTTAACCCAGAATCTTATTGTCAAATTACTGCATATGTTATCTCAAATTAGATCTTAATGAAATGTTGCATTATTCAAGAGTTCATTTGGATCTAAACTGTTTGCCTAGGTTATCACAAACTCATCGCTAGCACTTGAAGATATTTTTTACAAGTTTGACGTATGAATATCCACAACACATCTAAAGGTACCTACCCAATATAAGTTGTCGGCCGTCTCTGAGCCATCGCTGTGTCGGGACTGGGTAACCAGTGGCAATACAGGTCAGTTGTACTGTGCTGCCTACCTTGACCTTCTGGCTGGTGGGCTTGGTGGAAAAACGTGGAGGTTCTGTCAACATAAAAAGTATTCACTTTGATGACGGAACAGAAAACTGGACCTACTAATATATTTACTCTTTACTGCTTTCTACGCCTTTGCAAACAGAGCAGACCCAGATCAGACGGCTCCTATAGGTGATGTCTACTCAGGGTCTGCTCTGTTTGCTTAAGAAATAATATAGATCTGATTTTACAGTTTCTGCCATGGCCAAAAATTCCTGTATCCATGTGTAAATAACAAATTAATCTAATTAATATTCATGTCGTCATTATTTCTTACATGAGTATTCATGGAGAGAATGGGCTAGGATCTCAGTATTTAACCATTTTGAAGTGGAATGTCCAGTCATTGTTTAACCCTTTCCCTCATATAAACGTGTTTTCATTCATTTGCAAACAGAGAAGACCCAGATCAGACGGCTCCTAGAGGAGCCGTCTGATCAGGGTCTGCTCTGTTTGCTAGTGGAATTTGAATAGTTCTGTTTCTTTGCTTTCTAAAATGGCTACAATGTTCCACCTTCAAGGTTTCATTGTAACTATTTTGTTCATGAATATTCAGTGGGTATTGAAATTTGAAATAAACATAGAACAGGGAAAGGGTTAAGTATACAGGCCATTCAGTATGAAAGGTTTAACCCTTTGCATACAGAGAAGACTCAGATCAGATGGCTACTGTAGGAGCCATCTGATCAGGGTCTGCTCTGTTTGGTACCGGCATAATATATATCTGATTCTACAGTTTCTGCAAGGGCCAATTCAGGAACAATTCTGTGTTCATTTGCAGCTAAGAAATTTCAGCAAATTAATATTCATGATGTTATTATTTTTTAAATAAATATTCATAGAGTAATTCCTGTAGCTCTAATTCTACAGTTTCTACCATGGCCACAGTATGCTGTTTCTTTTTGACAATGTCTCACCTAGGACTACGAGAGTGGCTACTGCAGAGACGTCGCCCCTTGTGTTAGCAGCTAAACACCTGTAGACTCCAGCATCTCCCAACGTCACTGCATGTATCACTAGGGTATTGTTCAGGTAAATCTGAAATACATGTATTAACCATTTCCTCCATAAATACACCTTTCTACGCCTCTGTAAAAGTCACTTTTTGAAACCATTGTGATAAATACAGCATTTGCTCCATAGGAGCAAATGCTCTATTTATCACAATGGTTTCAAAACTACACAATTCTAAAATTTCCTTTTCTCTAGAAAATGCTCCTTTTCTGTAGATTCATTCAAAGAGGTTGGATCTAAAAATAGCCTATGAGGGAATGAGTTAACATAACCTTTTACATCATGAATATTCATGTAAGAAATAATGACATTCTGAATAATGATTAGATTAATCATTATATAAACCGCAAGAACACAGGGAATTTTGGTTATGGCAGAAACTATAGAGTTGGATCTTTATTATTCCAAATGCAAACAGTGTACACTCTGAGAAACTACAGACCAAGTGTCAAACTTGGCTCCTGAGGTGATAATAATTTACTTGGATCCAAGCTGTTTGCAAATGCAAGTCAGGTTGTAATAGTTAAAGGCATAATTAATTATTCATGGAGTAAAGGTTAAAATTTTAAAAGGGCCTTTTAATACATATTTTTTTTGAGAAAGTAGAAACTATAGAATCAGATATATATTATTCCATGAGCAAACAGAGCAGACCCTAATCAGACAGCTCCTATAGGAGCCTTATGATTCGGGTCTACTCTGTTTGCAAAGGCGTAGAAAGGTGTATTTATGGAGGAAAGGGTTAAGAATGGACAAGTCTAGCCCCTACCTGTCTGTAACTCGTAGACCTGATGACTCCTTCCCCCTGTTTAGACCAAGTGTAGGTGGGGCTGGGAGTGCCCTTGGCCTGACAATGTAGAAATACCCTCTCTCCCACTTTAATATTCTGACTGACCGGCAGCATAGTAAACTCTGGTGGCACTGAAATTTACAAATACAGATTACAGATTTCAAAATTAGAGATATTCTTTTTCTGCTTCTGAGAAATGATAATGAAGATATTTTTAACCCTTAACCCATTCCCTCATATTGACGACTTTTGACACCTCTGTAAAAGTCACTTTGTGAAACCATTGTGATAAATAGAGCATTTGCTCCTATAGGAGCAAATGCTCTATTTATCACAATGGTTTCAAACTACAAAATTCTTAAATTTTCCTTTTCTCTAGTTAATGCTCCTTTTCGGTAGATTTATTCAGAGAGGTTTTATCTAAAAATAGCCTATGAGGTAATGGGTTAACTCCATGAATATTAATGCCAGAAATAATGAATGTATGAATATTAATTACTGTAGCTGAATGTTTGTAATGGACTCATGAACAAAGAAAATTTTATCATGGCAGAAACTGTAGAAATATTTCATAAGCCAACAGAGCAAATCATGATCTAGGTCTACTCTGTTTTCAAGATGCTATGGAGGAAAGGGTTAGTACTTTCATCACTAAGTAACTTGCGTCTGCACCACTTAACCCTTTCCTCCATAGGCTATTTTTACACCTAACCTCTTTGAATTAATCTACTCAAAAGGAGCATTTACTAGAGAAAAGTAAAATTTTAGAAATTTGTAGTTTGAAACCATTGTGATAAATAGAGCATTTGCTCCTATAGGAGCAAATGCTCTATTTATCGCAATGGTTTCATTAAGTGACTTTAATAGAGGCGTAGAAAGTAGTATTTATGGAGGAAAGGGTTAGATTATGACCTAGACTTTTGAATGAGCCTTGGACATGGCCAATTGTGTGTAAAATGGCAAGATCATTATCTGATTATTTCAATAGAAATTATGCATCTGAAACAATATACAGACCACGTGACAGACAAACAAAGACATGCAGACACTCAGGAAAAGACTATGCATTGCACCTTATATGGAAATATAAAAGTGACCACATGCAAGGATATTACACATGCTAATGAATTAGGCTCTACACTGAATTAGGCTCTACACTGTTCTTAAAATACAAATCAGAGGTGCAGATAAGATGTGTAAATTAGAACATTTTCAAGAAATAACTTCTTTATTTCTCCTCCAAACCCTATGTTGTGACCACTCTTTAGAATCATCTCTTTGAGACGATTCTAAAGAGTGGTCACAACACAGGGGTTGGTTGAGAAATGACGATTTTAGTATTTGAGTACGCACCTTTATCTGTTGCTCTGACAAATGGTTCGTGTTATATGCAATGTTACCAGCTGGCAAAATAATTGGTTGCAGGTATACACAGGATAGCTTCCAGCTCAAAAATGCCCTCCTTTAACCCATTACCTCATTCATAGGCTATTTTTAGATACAACCTCTTTGAATAAATCTACCCAAAAGGAGCAAAGAGAAAAGGAAACTTTAGAATTTTGTAGTTTGAAACCATTATCACAATGGTTTCACAAAGTGATTTTTACAGAGTCGTCAAAAGTCGTCAATATGAGGGAATGGGTTAAGCCTTGACTCCATGAATATTCATGTATGAGATAATGATGGTATGAATATTAATTAGCTGGATTTTTATAATGATACATATGAACATAGGAATATTCAACCATGGCACAAACTGTAGAATAAAATTCATATTATGTCATAAGCAAACAGAGCAGACCTTGATCAGATGGCTCCTAGAGATCTGGGTCTACTATGTTTGCAAAAGCATTAAAATCTGCATCTATGGAGAAAAGGGTTAAAGTTTTTTAAGTAAAGACATAAAATAAAAAAATCTGTTGAAAATAAACATCAAGATCAAAAGGTCTGAGAAATTAGAAGTAACTTTTTCACTGCCACCTACTGTAAGCAAAGTTTGTCATCTGCATTGACTCATATTGTTTTCAATTTTCTAATTTTTTGTTAAAAAAGAACCCACATAATCATAGCATCAACAAGATGTGTTAGTGAAACACTATGCCCCCGATATGACCTTTGAACTTGATGTATGACCTTCACCTTAATAAGTCACCCCTAAAAATGTTCATCTCCGTTAGTTGCACATGCATGCCAAGTTTGAAGTATGTACATGTATGTTGTATAACAACGAAGTTATCGCTAATCTAAAAATATTCGCCTCGATAATATTCACACATACATTCAAAATTTGAAGTTTATACGTTGAATGGTAACAGAATTATCGCAAATCTTAATTTGACCCGTAACTTGACGTTTGACTTTGATGTATGACCATGACCTTAAGTGACCCTTAAAAATATTCACCTCCATAAGTTGCACATGCATGCCAAGTTTGAAGTATGTATGTGCAATGTTAAAAAACTATCGCCAATGTTAAAGTTGTGAACCAATAGACAGAGCAGAAACAATATGCACCCAAGGGGAAATAAAAAGTTTGGATCCTGATTAGATGTACTCTGCAACTGACCTCTCATATGGATCCAAACTATTTGTGTCAGTAGTGACACATTCACCATAGGCAGTGAAAGAGTTAACGACATTTACACTTACACAGAATTTATATTTTATATTTACACTTACACAAAATTATATATTTTTTGTCTGTTCTTGGCCCTCAATCTTCTACCTCTTCTGAAGGACTTTGTTCAGATCAATTTAGAGTATAACAGTCAACAGAAAGACAGATATTATGCTTGAGAAGGTAGATAGTATAAATATAATATCCATACACAGCCTGATATATCCATAATGTTCTACAATCCAAATCAATGGAACAGCTTGCCCTGACATACAAGTTCGGCTTTTTTCCACAAATATTATATTATTTTTAAAGCATTTCGAGGGCTTGGTGCAAAACTATTCGAGTTAGAATAGTTTTCCACCAAGCCCTCGATTTTGTCTCGACAAATTAAAACCCTTTACCTGACAGTGATGCACTTTCATGTCTTTGCACACAGAGTGGACTCAGATCAGATGACTCCTACAGAAGCTGTCGGATCAAAGTCTGCTCTGTTTGCTTATGAAATAATATAAATATGACTCTAGTTTCTACCCATGGGCCAAGGCCAAACTTTTGTGTTCATATGCCATTATAAAATATCAGCTAATCAATACTCATGTAATAATCAAATAATTCTGATAACCCTAGAAGTATACTGCAACTGATCATGCACTGAATATTTCTCCAGATCCCCCTCTCCCATTACAATGGGTGAAAAAACAGCTAGCTTGATCAGACGTCAAGTTACTGTAGTTTAGATGCAATTCAACTGACCTCAGCAAATATTATTATTTGACTTCCAAAATACAAATCAATGCATTTGAATCACTTTGTGTTGGATTTCAACCAATCCAGGTTAAATACTCATTAACCCTTTCCCTCATATTAACACATTTTCACGCATTTACAAACAGAGTAGACCCAGATCAGACATCTCCTATAGGAGCTGTCTGATCAGGGTCTGCTCTGTTTGCTAATGGAATTTGATAGATTTGTTTCTTTAGTTTCTGAAATGGCTGCAATGTTCCACCTTCCATATTTCATTATAACTATTATGTCCATGAATATTCAGTAGGTATTCACCACATTGAAATTTGAAATAAACACAGAACAGGGAAAGGGTTAAAGGACAAGGGACACATTAGAACAAGAAATGTCGACACGACACCAAACCGGGTTTTCCTTCACTATTAACTAGTGATTTCTAAGTTCAAAGGGGCATAACTCCGAGAACAATTGCAGAAGGAAAATTTCACGACAATATGCACATCTACATATTGTGTTCTTGCTACATACAAGGTTTTATGAAATTCTGTGGAACAGTTTAAGAGGAGTTGTTGCGCTTACAAGGAGAGTGTTAAAAGATCTAGTGATTTCTAAGTTCAAAGGGAATAACTCCGAGAAAAAATGCAGAAGGAAAATTCCTGACAATATGCACATCAACATATTGTGTTCTTGCTACATGCAAGGTTTTATGAAAATCTGTTGAACAGTTTCAGAGGAGTTGCACTTACAAGATTGGCAGCCGTCCGCCCGACCGCCCGCCACCCACCCGCCCGCCATACATCACCATTTCAATAACCGGATTTTCAGTGGAAAACCCAGTTAATAAGATCAGAGCATAAGAACACAAACAAAAGTTAATCACATAATAGTATGCATTTTGCATATCACAATAATCTTGAGATCAATGCATTTAATATTTTGGCATTTCATTGACTTTATGAATACTGAACACTGATTGGTCAGATTTAAATGTATACAATAATATTAATCGGTATAAAACAAATAAGAATACAGGACCCTGATTGGTCGGTTTGAAATAATGAAATATGACTATATATATCTTTATAATTATACTAAGATATAAATTCTGTTAAAATCATTGTAATAAATATATAAACAAATAGTAAGAAGTAGCAATAAGAGAGAAATTCCACAGAGTAGTAGGGGTTGGGATTATGTCTACGACAGTTAGAGCAAGATTTCAGCTCTGGTGTGAACCTATGGTATGCCCCTCCTGAAATGTAAATGTTAAAGGGAGATTGTTATATCTACTTTAGCCCTTTCCCTGTTCTGTATTTATTCCAAATTTCAATAGCAAACAGAGCAGACCCTGATCAAAAAGCTCCTATAGGAGCCATTTGATCTGGGTCTACTCTGTTTGCAAATGCGTGAAAACACGTTTATATGAAGGACAGGTTAATCTTTTAGCATGCTGAGGAAATTATCACTGGCAAAAAATGTCAACTAAATCGAATCTCATTTTAAATTTTATTTTTTCAACCCTTTCCTTCATAAAAACACCTTTTCACACATTTGTAAACAGAGTAGACCCAGATCAGACAGCCCGTATAGGAGCCATCTGATCAGGGTCTGCTTTGTTTGCTTATGAAATTATAATTGATCTGACACAACAATTTCTAACAATACCAAAAGTTCATGTGTACATAATTTATGCCATCTTAAAAATTGAGGTAATAATTTGTTACATGAATATTAAACAAAGAAAGGGTTTATATGAAAATGTTGGGATCCAGATTAAATGCTGACTCAGCATCTAATCTGGATCCACCAATTTATCAGTAGAAATTTAATGGTCAACACTTTCACTACCACATGTTGTCCCTGTTCTATATTTATTCCAAACATCAATACCTTACTGAATATTCATGGACATAATAGTTATAATGAACTATGGAAGGTGAGACATTGTAGCCATTTTAGAAACTAAAGAAACAGAATTACATGTACATGTATATCAAATTCCATTACCAAACAGAGCAGACCCTGATCAGACAGCTCTTATAGGAGCTTATAATCTGTTTGCAAAGGTGTGAAAAAGGTGTTTATATGAAGGAAATGATTAACATAAAGGATACATGGTTTTTACATGCATTTATCCCAGAGAGTTAGTAGATCTAGGACTAAGATATGGAAATGTTAGCATCAAATAAGCCCCCTCTAATGTACTAATACCAGCCAATACTACTTATAAATTTACCAAGTTAACCCATTCCCTCATATTGACGACTTTTGATGACTCTGTAAAAATCACTTTGTGAAACCATTGTGATAAATAGAGCATTTGCTCCTATAGGAGCAAATGCTCTATTTATCACAATGGTTTCAAACTACAAAATTAAAAAAAAAATCTTTTCTCTAATTAATGCTCCTTTTCGGTAGATTAATTCAAAGAGGTTGTATCTAAAAATAACCTATGAGGTAATGGGTTAATAACAATTAGTGTGTTCATCCTAAACACACCACTCTCCACCAGTTTTTAAAGATGAACAAGTCAACTCTGCACCATTTTGATAACTTAGACTGACATAGTAGCAAAACATGTAGACCCTGTTCAATATGCTCCTTAGAAGCTGCTTGATCATGGTCTACACTATTTGCAAAAGATTTTCTGTCCAAAATATTAATTAGGGTATGTAAGTTCCTACCTTTGAAATCAAGTACCGGTACATGTACATATATCTTGGAAAATAAGTGCTAATATTCATATACAGAAGAACGTGTCTTAGGCGGCCATCAAAAAGAGGTTTAGTTATGGGTCTGTAAGGCAGGTGGTACCTTAATGCAGGTCATAGGAGCTTTCTGCATTACCTTTGACCTGCATTAAGCAACCGTCTGCTCTGTAAGACTCCTGTGTTCAATGAATGGCAGCTTAAGACTACTGCATAGGCTTAGTACAGAAAAACCTCGCTAATGCGACCACCTAAAAGAGGTATAATTCTGGGAGATAGTTGCAGGTGGTAGCTTAATGCAGGACAAAGGTAATGCAGAGCAACTGCATTACTTTTGTCCTGCATTAAGCAATCACCTGCTTATAAAGACAGCCATGTTTATTCATTAAGTGGTCGCATTAGAGGGGTTCTACTGTATTGACAAATTATTAACCAAAGGGTGAAGAAAGGGGATAGATATGTGGGACATAGACAAGATGCTACTATAGTTTACATACATTAATTGTTACATTTTGACAAGAGGATAATACATTTAATGATCCTGTACCCTAATTACCCTAAGTAATAGGACAGATAAACTTTGGCAAATAGTGCAGACCCAGATCAAACTGATCCTGAAGGAGCAATTTGATCAAGGTCTACACTATTTGCTACTATTTAAATCTCATTTTAAAGTTATCTAAGTATTAACTTAACTGAATTTTGGGCATTTGAAAACAGGAACTTTTTACCAAAGCAAAAATAAATCAGGTATTTTATTTCAGAGGCAAATAGAGCACACCCTGATCAGATTGCTCCTACAGGAGCAATCTGATCTAGGTCTACTCTGTTAGCAAAGGTGTTAAAAGCCGTATCTATGAGGAAAATGGCTGACGGACAGACTCACAGCATAATTACTAGGTGCCCCATTTTCAAAATGTAAATATCTTAAAATTTGTCCTTGGAAATTTTAAACAAGCCGACACCAAACAATGACTACATGCAAAATGGTTATTTACCTTCAACTCTGACTGTTACCGACTGGTTCACAGATCCGATACTATTTTCGGCCACACATGTATATTTTCCAGCATCTTGTTCTGTAGTTGTCTGGAGTAGCAAGGAACCATTCTGATAGACAGTGTATCCAGAGGCTGACTGTGTTATACTGACTCTTACTGAAAATAACAAAATACAGTTGAACCTGTCTTAAGTGACCATCAAAAAGAGGTCTAATATAGGAGCTTTCTGCATTACTTTTACCCTGCATTAAGCAACCACCTGCTTTTTAAGATTTCTGCGCTCAATCAATTGGAAGTTGCTTAAGTAGCTACCTTTCAATGGCAGATACTTACAAATATCAAGAAGATGCCAGGACAGAATCATGAAAATCTGATCAGGAACATTTAGTAAGAAACATTGACATCATTAGTATTAATTAGCTGAATTTTTATAATGGCTTTATGTCCAGGAACATACTTTACCATGGCAGAAACTTCAGACTCCTATCTATATTATTTCATAGGCAAACAGAGCAGACCCTGATTAGATGGCTCCAACAGGAGTCATCTGATCTGGGTCTTCTTCGTTTGCAAAAACATGAAAAGACCTTTATATGAAGTATAGGGCTAGGCCTTTATTCCTTACAAGTTCTGATCAGATGGCTCCTACAGATGTTGTCTGGTCTGGGTCTACTCTGTTTGTAAAGGTATTAAAAGGCATATCTATGGAGTACAGGGCAAAACTTTCCCTTATTTACCTGTTTGTAAAGCTGAATAATTCAAATTGTCACCATTTTGATAACATTAAATTAGACTGACATGGTAGCAAATAGTATAGACCCTGATCAAACTGTTGTTCAGGAGCAAATTGATTTGGGTCTGACATATTTGCCTAAGTATGTCTGCCCAAATACTTATGGAAATTAGAGTAAAATGGAAAGAAATTTCTCCTGACATAACAAAAGGGCAAATTACAAAAAATACAACAATTTCATGGATGCAGATGTTAACCTTTTGAAGGCCAAATGGCCAATCAGTGCTTAACCCATTCCCTCATAGGCTATTTCTAGACCCAACCTCTCTGAATGAATCTACTGAAAATGAGCATTTACTAGAGAAAAGGAAAATGATAGAATTGTGTAGTATAGAAACCATTGTGATAAATAGAGCATTTTGCTCCATAGGAACAAATGCTCTATTTATCACAATGGTTTCAAGAAGTGACTATTACAGGGGCGTAGAAAGGTGTATTTATGGAGGAAAGGGTTAACCCTTTCCCTGTCTGAACATTCATGAAAGAAATAATGACATCATGAAAAATAATTTGATTATTTTTTTTATTATGGCATATGAACACAGGACATTTTGGCTCAGGCAGAAACTGAAGAATCAGATCCACATGTATATTATAAGCAAACAGAGCAAACCCTGATCAGACGGCTATAGGAGCCATCTGATCTGGATCAACTAAGAGCAAACCCTGATCAGATGGCTATAGGAGCCATCTGGTCTGGATCAACTAAGAGCAAACCCTGATCAGACGGCTATAGGAGCCATCAGATCTGGATCAACTAAGAGCAAACCCTGATCAGACGGCTATAGGAGCCATCTGGTCTGGATCAACTAAGAGCAAACCCTGATCAGATGGCTATAGGAGCCATCTGGTCTGGATCAACTAAGAGCAAACCCTGATCAGATGGCTATAGGAGCCATCTGATCTGGATCAACTAAGAGCAAACCCTGATCAGATGGCTATAGGAGCCATCTGGTCTGGATCAACTAATTCAATTTTCAAATGCGTGAAAAGGCATTTACATAAAGAAAAAGGTTACCGACAGAGTCCATTCAATTTGTTTCAGGATTTGTTTTGAACGCTGAATTTTACTAGAGGATTCTGAATGACCAACAAGAACAGACCCTGATCAGAGGACTTCTTTAGTAAATGATAATACAGTCAGCATTCAGTAAATGGCAGTACACTTGTTTCCTGTATTTAAATGGTTCCAACTGCTTTTGGTAATTTATTGACAACAACTGGAAATATTCTGGATCCTGATCAGAAGACAATAAACACTGCCTCTCATCAAGATTCATACTATTTGAAATTATTTTTTAAATTTTGAATTGAAAATGGAAGAAGAGAGGACAAAAGCTTTAATGAACACATTTTGCACGGCATGTTGAAGTTACATATTTTGTAGTTATTTCAACCACTTTCCTTGCATTATTACATATTTTGTCAATTGAAAATGCTGCAAATGCCCAATTATCTTCATAAACATAATGTTTGCATTTAGCAAAAAACTTTAATAGTGTCTGAGATGCAGGAAGCAATCATCTCATTTAAACTTCATCTGCAAACCGCAACAGCTCTGAAGTTCATTTGTGTCAGATTTTACCCTAATTATCCCAAGTATTTGGTCAGACAAACTTAGGCAAATAGTGCAGACTCAGATCAAACTGCTCTTGAAGGAAGTGTTTGATAAGTGTCTACATGGTTCCCAGCTTCTGTCAGAATAAATCAAGCTTGGAACCAACAAAGCATGTTTGAGAATATTCTAGAGAATCATGTCGTAGAATGTGCAATTGAGTTCAAGCCAAAAATCATTTATTCCCCCAAAGAACAATAATTTTTGAAGTTTACAATGTGTTTTCAGTTACAAAATTTCATATTTAACCCGTTCCTCTAAGAATATTCATGTAAGAAATAATGACACCATGAACATTAATTAGATTATTTTTTATAATAGCTCATGGACACAGAAAACTTTTAGCAATGGCAGAAACTGTAGAATTATCTCTATATTATATCATAAGCAAACAGAGCAGACCCTGATCAGATGGCTCTGATCAGATGGCTCTTGGTCTACTCTTTTTGCAAAGTCGAGAAAGGCATATTTATGGAGTAAAGGGTTGATAGGCTACACACCTGAATATGGAGTTATCCAGAAGACCAGTGGAGGGGGATTTCCCTCTGTCTGACAGTGCAGTAAAAGTGTATCCCCTCCTTTCACTACTGCATTGATAGGGCTTACATGCACTGATGGAGCAACTGCAAACATAGTAACAAGAAACATTTTTGCTGGGAGAAAATGTACCGTATATTTATAGAACAGTCAGCTGACCAAACCTGAAGCACAGTTAGTTGACAAAACCAGAAGCACAGTTGAAGAATAGTCAGCAGACCCAAACTGAATCTATCTTAGAAGTGTATTCAGGTCCAGATAAGATGCATACATTAAAACATTTACAAGAATAACTTTTTTATTTCTCAACCAAACCCTATGTTGTCACCACTCTTTAGAAGCGTCTCAAAGAGACAATTCTAAGGAGTGGTCACAACATAGGGTTTGGTGGAGAAATGTTGATGTTAGTATTTGCGTATGCATCTTTATCTGTTGCTCTTCAAAGTTAATCAAGTTGGTTGTAAATCAATATGAAAATGAAATAAAACTTGATTTTAATTAGTTATTGTTTACTTTATTCATTAACTCTTTACTCCATAAATATACCTTTCTGTGCCTTTGCAAACAGAGTAAACCCAGATCAGACAGCTCCTGTAGAAACTGTCTGATTAGGGTCTGATCTGTATGCTCATGAAGTAATATAGATCTGATTCTACAGTTTCTATCATCTCCTAAATTTCCTGTGTTCATGTGCCACAAAAAATTACTTCACACCATGAATATTTATGTATGAAATAAGGACATCATGAATATTAATTAAAATAATTTATATGCTTCAATCATGGCAGAAACTGTAGAATCAAGGCAGACCTTGATCAGATAGATCCTATGGGAGCTGTCTGATCTGGGTCTGCTTTGTTTGTACATGTGTAAAATGGCATATCTTATGAAATAAAGGTTTTATTTTCTTGATATCTCATTTAGTATATAATTTCTGAAACAAGAAGATAGAAGCAATGCGAGAAAGAGAAAATTGCAGACTCGGTTATATAGAATGTGTTCATGAGCAGGAATTGAAGGTGTAACACGAAACGTTACTCACACCTCAACCCATTACCTCATAGGCTATTTTTAGATCCAGCCTCTTTGAATATATCTACCAAAAAGGAGCATTAACTAGAGAAAAGCAAAATTTTAGAATTATGTAGTATTGAAACCATTGTGATAAATAGAGCATTAATTTTGCTCCTATAGACCTATGATAACACACAGATAAGCAACTTATCATAGGTCTTTGATTTATCACAATTGTTTCAAAAGTGGTTTTTATAGAGGCATAGAAAGGTGTTTTTATGGAGGAAAGCGTTAATAGGTTTTCAGTTTTCATAACTAACAGCACTTTAATTCACAATCCCGAAGGACCAGAAAATACAACAACACTGAGAAAGAACATCTAAGCAGGTATTTAGTAAATTATTTTCCATCAAGAATATCCATTTCCAAATCACTTCTCTTTTTACTTTTATTACTAATTATTTATTTTATGTACCTCTTTTTTTAATATTTTAAATTTACATTTACCTTGTACATCCAAATAAACAGACTGGTTCACAGATCCAATTGCATTTTCACACCAGCATGAGAACCAGCCCATGTCTGATGACTGTACCGCTGACAGGGAAAGGGAACCATTCTCATGAACAGTCATGGTGTCAATAGATGCTAATACTGTACCATCCTATAACAAAAAACAAATTTGAATGACAAATGAGAATGTGCAGTAAGGTAGGCGAAAGTGCATGAATAGCTACAACATATACATTTAACCCATTACCTCATAGGCTATTTTTAGATACAACCTCTTTGAATAAATCTACCGAAAAGGAGCATTAACTAGAGAAAAGGAAACTTTTAGAATTTTGTAGATTGAAACCATTGTGATAAATAGAGCATTTGCTCCTATAGGAGCAAATGCTCTATTTATCACAATGGTTTCACAAAGTGACTTTTACAGAGTCGTCAAAAGTCGTCAATATGAGGGAATGGGTTAAATAACAGAAAATTTTTACAACGTTTCCATATTTTATTCATAAATACAAACTTTACCTGATAGAGATACATTTTAAACCTTTTCCAGTGCTATATTTATTCCAAATTTGAATACTTACTGAATATTCATTAACAAATAGTTATAATTCAATATGGAATATGAAACATTGTAGCCCTTTCAGAAAGTAAGGAAACAGATCTATCAAATTCTATTAGCAAACAGAGCAGAAACTGATCTGGGTCTACTCTGTTTGTGAATATGAGAAAATGTGTTTATATGAAGGAAACGGTTAATGCCTTTGTATACAGAGTAGATCCAGATCAGACAGATCCAGTAGGAGTTATCAGGTCAGGGCCAGTTTGTTTATAGAATAATATACATGTAGATCTGATTCTACAATTCTGCCATGCCAATATTCCTGTGTCCATGTGCCATTATAAAATTTAACCCATTCCCTCATAGGGCTTTTTAGACCAAGTCTCTTTAAATAAATCTATTGAAAAGGAGCATTTACCAGAGAGAAGGTAATTTTTAGAAATGTGTGGTTTTGAAACCATTGTGATATATTATCATAATGGTTTCAAAAAGTGACTTTTACAGAGGCGTCAAAATGAGGAAATGGGTTAATCAAACCAATATTCATAATATCATTATTTCTTACATTTAATCTTTTCCCTGTTTAATATTCTTGTAAGAAATTATGAAATCATGAAAATTTATTAGGTGCAGTTTTATGATGTAAACTTTTCAAGGAATATTTTTTCTTTGACAAGAACATACATGAATATTCATTGAGTAAACGGTTACATCTTTCATGAATATTCACTAAGTATTAAGCTATAGATATACCTTGGTCCAGAACACTGTGGGTTCTGGGTTTCCTGAGCACTCACAGTCAAACCTTGCTGCCCCACCCACTGGTACACTCATACTGACTGGTTCACCTGTAATTGCTGGTTTTGTTGCTTCACCTGTTGGTAAACCATTTACTCCATGAATATTAATATAAGAAATAGTAACATCATGCATATTTATTAGCTGCATTTTTTATAACAACATATGAACACGGGAATATTTCACAAAGACAGAAAGTGCAGAATCAGATCTATATTATGTCATAAGCACACAGAGCAGACCCTGATCAGATGCTCCTACAGGAACCATCTGATGTGGATCTACTCTGTTTGCAAAGGTGGAGAAAGGCTTTCACATTCAGAATGAGTATTTTGATTTCTTGTATGACTGCATTGTTGTTTGATAGTTAAAGAGTGTTAGGAGAAACATGTTGATCACATGCCAGCAGAAGTATGACACAAAAAGTGTGATGTAAAGAGCATTACAGACAGACAGATGGTCATACAGAGACACAGACAGAAAAGTGATTCCTATGCAGATGGCACAAAAAAACTGACTACACATACATGTACCGGTATGTATCTTTCATACCAGACACTTATAAAATATAGTTGGAATTTACGTACTTTTTCTACACAAAATATTTTGTAACACATAATATAATATTGAAAATACCATCACATGGTCATCAGCTTATAACCACAATTTAAATGAATCTGATAAACATAATCATTGTAATATAAATACAGTAAAACCCCTCTAATGTGACCACTTAAAAGAGATATAATTATGGGTGGTAAAGACAGGTGGCAGCTTAATGCAGGACAAAAGTAATACAGAAAGCTCCTCTCATTACTTATGTCCTGCATTAAGCAGCCACCTGCTTATAACAACTTCCATGTTTATTCATTAAATGGTTGCATTAGAGGGGTTCTACTGTATATTAAATATTCATCAGGTATAAGGTTATAGTACTGTTACCTGTGACAGTAAGCTTTGCTGACTGCGACATTTCCCCAAATGCATTCCCCGTGTTACACGTGTAGAAGCCCTCGTCTTCGTAGGTCACATTGAATATATGGAACGTGCCATTTTGGAAATATCTGTACTTGTCAGAATTCTGTGAAAAAAAAAAGAAAGTCAGTCGCTGAGTCCCTTTACCCTTCGAACAGAGGTCCAGAAAGGATGTGTAAATTAAAACATTTTCATGAATAACTTTTTTATTTCTCCACTAAACCCCACATTGTGGCCACTCTTTAGAATCGTCTCTTCTAGATGATTCTAAAGAATGGCCATAACATGTGGTTTGATGAAGAAATGATGATTTTAGTACATGAGTACGCTCATTTATCTGATGCTCTGTTTTATTTATTCAAAATTTCATCACCTCATGAATATTCCTGGACAGAATCAATAAAATGGAAAAGGGAATCTTTTTCAATGTTGTGGAAATAATCAGATCTATAAATTTCCATAAGCAAACAGAGCAGATGCTGATCAGAAGTCTCCTACAGGAGCCGTCTGATCTGGGTCTTCTCTGTTTGCAAATGTGTGACAAGGCGTTTTATGAAGTAAAGGGTTAAGGTTTTACCTCATATAGAGACACCTGTTGATGCCTTTGCACTCAGAATAGCCACACATTAGATGGCTCCTGCAGGAACATATACCCTCTTTGTTTAACCCATTACCTCATAGGCTATTTTTAGATACAACCTCTTTGAATTAATCTACCGAAAAGGAGCATTAATTTGAGAAAAGGAAAATTTTTGAATTTTGTAGTTTGAAACCATTGTGATAAATAGAGCATTTGCTCCTATAGGAGCAAATGCTCTATTTATCACAATGGTTTCACAAAGTGACTTTTACAGAGTCGTCAAAAGTCGTCAATATGAGGGAATGGGTTAACCCTTTCCCTCATATAAACACCTTTTCACACATTTGCCTAAAGGAACCATCTGATCAGGGTCTGCTCTGTTTGCTTAAAGAAATTTATAGATCTGATTATGAAGTTTCCACAACAATGAAAAAAAGCCCTTTTCCATGTTCTACGAGGGTTGTTCGAAAAGTTTCAGGACAAGTGCTGTATTTTTTTAATTTGTTAATATTTTTCTATGAAAGTTTCATAAATGATAGCTTCGACTGTATCCTATTGATTTATTGCCATATTTAAATATTTGTACAAGCAACTCGCGATATATTGTCACCATAGCAACGTCACGTCGACGTGAGCGGAGCACTTTGACGTCACAATGCAAAGACAGTATTACTCAAAGGTAGGGTGTTAAGTCTTTTTAATAATTTGAATTTAAAATATGTCTTACTGTACATGGAATAAAAATACTGTTTGATAAATATAATGAAAATATTTCATTGTTGCATAGATATTGATGCATATATGCACTCATTATCACGTTTCGGGTGCTGCGACGTGATTTGACCAGGGCTGTGAGGAAGAAGCGACCAGAAAATGACGGCAAATTCTACCTGCATCATGACAATGCAACGCCCAATATTCGCATCTGCAACAAAGGAAGTACTTGCTGAGAGAGGAATTGACATAATTGCGCACATACCATACTCCCAAGACCTTGCACCGGGCGATTTTTGGTTATTCCCGACAATCAAGTGTGACTTGCGAGGCTGACGTTTCGACGACGTCAATGACATGCGAATTGTTGTCAGAGAGTGCATTCGAAACATTTCATCAGAAAAAATCAAAAATTGTTTCTCTTCTTGGTTAAATAGGCATCAGTGTATTAAGTATGCTGGGGAATATTTCGAGAAAATTAGAGTGTTTCAGACCTATATAAAGACAAACCGTTATTGAGTATACCAAGGTGCCCCGCTCACGTCGATGTGACATTGCTATGGTGACAATATATTGCGTCTTGCACACACCTAAGTTTAATTCTGGCAATAATTCAATAGGATACAGTCACAGCTATCATTTATGAAAATTTCATAGAAAAATATTAACAAATAAAAAAATTACAGCACTTGTCCCGAAACTTTTCGAACAACCCTCGTATTTATCGATTCTCTGCATTAACATTCAAAAGGTCAAGAAATTTTGAATAAACATTAGATCAGGGAAACGGTTAACCCTTTCCCTCATATAAACGTGTTTTCACGCATTTGCAAACAGAGTAGACCCAGATCAGACGGCTCCTAGAGGAGCCGTCTGATCAGGGTCTGCTCTGTTTGCTAGTGGAATTTGAAAGATCTGTTTCTTTACTTTCTAAAATGGCTACAGTGTTCCACCTTCCATATTTCATTATAACTGTTTTGTCCATGAATATTCAGTAGGTATTGAAATTTTGAATAAACATTAGCTCAGGGAAACAGTTAACCCTTATCTTCATATAAACACATTTTCACACATTTGCAAACAGACGACTCCTGTAGGAACCGTCTGATCAGGGTCTGCTCTGTTTGCTTTTGAAATAGATCTGGCTTTGCAGTGACCACCAGGCTGAAAACAAATCCCCTTTCCATGCCCCATCTTATTGATTCTGTCGATGAATATTAATGAGGTGATAAATCCTGAAATAGATGCTAAACAGGGCAAGGATGAAGAAATGATATAAAATACATTCTATAGTTTTTACCATGGTCAAAATTCTCTTGTTCATAGTGCCATGATAAAAGTCCATATTTTTTACATGAATATTAGGGTTATGCAGAAATTAAACTCTATTGTTTGCCTTTTAACCCTTCTCTTGCTGAATTTTAAAACACATTTCTCCTTCTTTACCAATGCCCTGTTGTATAATTGCATATATCTTCACTGTGTACAAGTACTTTGCAATCACTGCTGTGGAGTGCACTGGTTGCACAATCAACTTGTAAATAGTGCAGACCCTGATGAGACAGCTCCTGCAGGAGCTGTCTCATCTGGGTCTTCACTATTTACAGGTAGGTATATTGACGTGAATAGCAAGCGAAGGGTTTTAATACCTTTGCGAAAGGCTTCTGCAGTCTAATCAGGGACTGCTCTGTTTGCTTATGAAATAACATAGGTCTGATTCTACAGTTTCTGCCATGGCCAAATGTTCATGTGTTCTACATCATTTTAAAAAAAATAGCTAATTATTATTCATGATGTCATTATGCCTTAAATGAATATTCAATGAGTAAAGTGTTAACCCATTCCCTCATACTGATGGCTCGACACCTCTGTAAAAGTCATTTTCTGAAACCATTGTGATAATCATAGGACCAAATGCTCTATTTATCACAATGGTTTCAAAATTACACAATTCTAAAGATTTTCTTTTCTCTAGTAAAAGCTCCTATTCAGTAGATTTATTCAAAGAGGTTGGGTCTAAAAATAGCCTATGAAGTAATAGGTCTAAAATAGCCTATAAAAAAGGCCTATGATGGGCATTGTCTAAAAATAGTTTATGAGGTAATGAATTAAAATAATGCAAGGATGAATGAGGAATGGATTAGAAGACAAGGAATATCTCACGTCTAAATCTGCTGTAGAAACTGTGCCATCCTCCATAGTCCGGTGAAGTAACCATCTGACAGATGGCTCAGGGTTACCATAAAAAGCACAGGTAAAATTTGCTGTGAATCCTAGAGGTACAGCCACCGACTGGAGGTAAGACAGGAAAACAGGGCGACCTGAAACGTCAAAACATTCAAAGTAAACTTGTAGTAAAAGGTATATGGTTTGAAAAGCCTGGAAATAATTATATCTGAATGGAGAAAAATACTTTTTTGTTTTGAGATTTCCATTACCCACCTCACAATAATGCAACTGTTACATATAAACTAGGAATAAAGATTTAACCACTTACTCCATAAATACATCTTTCTGCACATTTGCAAACAGAATAGACCCAGATCAGGGCCTACTCTGTTTGCATATGAAATAATTTAGATATGGTTCTACAGTTTCTGCCATGGGCAAACATTCCTGTGTTCATGTGTGCCTTACAAAAAATAATCTAATTAATATTCATGATGTCATTATTTTTTACATGTATACAGTAAAACCCCATTAATGCGACCACCAAAAAGGGGCATAATTCTGGGTGGCATAGGCAGGTGGTAGCTTAATGCAGGACGAAAGTTATGCAGAAAGCTCCTAGAGGAGCTTTCTGCATAACTTTCGTCCTGCATTAAGCAACCACCTGCTTTAAACGACACCAGTGGCTGTTTATTAAGTGGTCGCATTAGCGGGGTTTCACTGTATTCATTGAGTAAAGGGTTAAATTTATTGATAACATTTATTGTTCAAGTGGAAGTCCCTACATTTCGACGCGTTTCAAAAATACCTAAAATACATAAAACTCATTTGTTTATATGCTGAAATATAGTATATAGCAAGAAAACCTACCCAATAAACGTTGAAAATGGCAAAACATCCATGTGTTTGGTATTGACAATCTCGGTTTTATTCCCCAACGTTTCAATTTTATTAGGGTTGGGTTTTAGTTTCGTATCTGTTCGCGCTATTAGCGTTTCTCCGACCACGTCAGAGAAAAGCTGTTACATAAACAATTGGGCGATCAGATGGTCATCGGCAAAACATGGAAAATTTGAACAGAAAAAGCCGATAATACTTTGTAGAACAGAAATTATAAGTATTGATGAAACGGTTTATTTTGTATCACAGTGGCTTTTTTCGATATAAGTTCAAATTGACAATCTTCATAATAAGGATAGAGCATAACAAAAACCAAGTATTATGATATTATTGAAAATATGCATTCATTGTAGGGACTTCCTCTTTAATAAACAGACATTTAACGCCACAGATATGCCTGTCTTCACCTTTGCGAACACAACAGACCAAGATCAGCCAGCTCTTGTAGGAGCTGTCTGATCCGGATCTGCTCTAATTGCTTATGGAGCTACATAGATATGATTCTACATATTTTTACCAAGTCCAAAGCATTTCTTGTTTCATGTTTTTATAGATATTACACTAATTAACCCACTCCCCCATATTGACGCCTTTTGACGCTTCTGTAAAAGTCACTTTGTGAAACCATTGTGATAAATAGAGCATTTGCTCCACAGGAGCAAATGCTCTATTTATCACATTGGTTTCAAAACTACACAATTCTGAAAATTTCCTTTTCTCTAGTTAATGCTCCTTTTTGGTAGATTTATTCAAAGAGGTTAGGTCTAAAAATAGCCTAAGTGGGAATGGGTTAATATCCATACATACATGATTTCTTACATAATGTTCATGGACTAAAGGTTAACTGCCACTTGATATCCATCGATGTTTATTGTCTTTTTCTTGAAGATACAGTAAACCCTCATTACAACGGAGGTGTTTGTTTCCAGACATTTTGCTGGTATAACGAGGTTGCCCTTATAACGAGTTTAAATATGAAAGGTCAATTTTTCAACTACATGTAGTATTAACAAGTGAACGCTTAATGCAGACCCCTTTTGGAGCTTTTTGCACTTCTTGTGTTCTGCATGAAGCAATCACCTGTTTTATTGGCATTGCACCTTTTTATTCAGTGGTTGTTTCAAAAACTTAACAGTAATTTTGTTTCAATGCATACTGCCGGTATAACAAGGGTGCCATTGTAATGAATGCTGGTATAATGAGGGTTCACTGTACAAAGTAAAAAGTATTTTTTTTATTTAGTCTTTCCATACCTTGTACCATTAGAGTAGCCTCCACACTGTATCTGTACACACTAAGTAATGGATTGGTCCCGATACATTTGTACACCCCTGCATCCTCGTACAGAACAGGTGATAGAGTAAGAGTGCTCTCCCCTGAAAAATAGAAGATCAGAATTATACTGTCAACAATGTGATTTTGTTAACAAACTGATAAACCTGTTTAAACATTTTTTTCAAAATTTAATAATCTCATTTGTGAACTTTGGTTATATGGTCATTTGCACAATGATTCCAAGAACCCTGGTTCTGCTCTAAACATCTGTCATTTCAAATAAGGGTTTCGCATGTATTTCCATGAAAATTTTACAGCATAAAAATTCAGTTAGTAAATAGTCATGATGTCATTATTTCTTACATGAGTATTGAACTGGTAAAGAGTTTCAAACACAAAATCCAATGAAACTTCACACCAAAAACTCCATTAACCCTTTACCTGTTCTATGTTTATTCCAAATTTTAATACCCATTGAATATTCATAAACAAAACACTTATAATCAAATCTGGAAGGTGGTACATTGTAGCTATTTTAGAAAGTAGAGACACAGATCTATCAAATTCCATAAGCATACAGAGCAGACCCTGATCAGACGGCTCCTCTAGGAGCCGTCTGATCTGGGTCTACTCTGTTTGCAAATGCGTGAAAACACGTTTCTATGAGGGAAAGGGTTAATACATCTTTGCAAACAGAGTAGATCCACAGATCAGACAGCTCCTGTAGGAGCTGTCTGATCACGGTCTGCTCTGTTTGCTTATGATATAATACAGATATGATTCTACACTTTCTGCCATTGCCAAAACGTCCTGTGCCCATGTGCTATTATAACAAATTAATCTAATAAATATTCATGACATAATTATTTCTTACATGAATATTCATGGACGAAAGGGTTAATGATACACAACCAGTTTTGTAATTGTAGTAATAAACCTTGGATCTCTTTGAATACCTAGGTCCTAGGATCTGTCCTAGGATCGTTCCGTGCACAATAAATAGAGAGAACCTAAAAACCTCAGATCGTGAGTGAGATTCTGTGTTTTCAGATTAATTGCACACATGCCATTTGAAAAACCTCAGTTCTCATCCAAGAATCTGGGTTCTCACAGAGAACCCATGATCTCACAATATCAGAATTTGCAAACATCATTTCCCCTCTGAACCGGACATTTAATTTAGTATTAACCCATTCCCTCATATTGACGCCTTTCTACACCTTTGTAATAATCACTTCTTTAAACCTATAGGAGCAAATGCTCTATTTATCACAATGGTTTCAAACTACAAAAAATTTCATCTTCTCTAGTTAATGCTCCTTTTCAGTAGATTTAAAAATAGCCTATGAGAGAATGGGTTAATATCCGCCTTGGAGACAGGTAGCAGACTTACACTCTGCATTAAGTGGCTGCCTGCCTAAAGTGGCCATCTGCCTAAGTGGCCACCTGCCTAAAGTGGTCAACTGCCTAAGAGTATCTAAATACTTCTCTACTAAAAGTCCAGTTTAGATGATTTTACTGTACTCTTGAAAAAAACAAAACCCGTAGATTCTATTCACCTTCTTTCGATGTGCTGACGTTTCCCCTTACAACAATTTTTCCATTCAAAGTCCAGGTAATCAGGGCAGGTGGTAGACTGGTTATCTGACATGACAGTTTCACTATGTGCCCAAGATACACTGTCTGAGAGGCTGGACTGGTTCTGAAAGTCATTTCAATAGCTGAAACAGAAAAGAAACCAGTTTTAGAACTTCCTTTTTATCAACTACATGTATAGCTAACAATCTGGTGATTTGTGAGAGGCATTCTCGTCTCTTGTGTGAGGTATCGTCACCTTTCAAAATGTTGACTGGTATAGATATAAAACTGTAACCCTTTATTCAATGAATATTCATATATAAGAAACAATGACTGAATGAATATTAACCCTTTCCCTGTTCTATGTTTATTTCAAATTTCAATACCTAATGAATATTCATTAACAAAATAGGTATAAAGAAATATGCAAGGCGGACCATTGTAGACATTTTAGAAAGCAAAGACACAGGTCTATCAAATTCTGTTAGCAAACAGAGTAGACCCTGATCAGACGGCTCCTCTAGGAGCCGTCTGATCTGGGTCTAGTCTGTTTGCAAATGCGTGAAAACACGTTTATATGAGGAAAAGGGTTAATTAACTGAAAGTTTATAACTGTGGCAGAGTCTGATTCTGCAGTTTCTGTGTTCATATGTCTTATATATATAAAAATATTTTTTCTTTCACGAATAATCATGAGCTAAAGGGTAACTCTACAACCAGGAATAAATCAATATACATGTATACACCCATACCTCTTTGATTCACAAGTTTTATTTAAAAAAAAAAACCCATATAGATTTGACACTCTGTCTTTAACCCTTTCCGTAATATATACACTTTTTCATGCTTTTGCAAACAAAGTAGACCCAAATCAGAAGGCTCCTCTAGGAGCCGTCTGATTAGGGTCTGCTCTGTTTGCTTATGAAATTATAAAAGTTCTGACTACAGTTTCTACATATACCAAAATACCCTGTGAACATATGCCATTATAAAACTTCAGCTGTTTAATATTCATGATGTCATTAGTTTTACATGAATATTCAACAGGGAAAGGGTTAACCTTCTACTCTATGAATATTCATGTAGGACATAATGTATATACAGTCAGTAGAACCCCTCTAATGTGACCACTGAATGCATAAACATAGCTGTCTTTATAAGCAGGTGGCTGCTTAATGCAGAACAAAAGTAATGCAGAAAGCTCCTAAGGAGCTTTCTGCATAACTTTCGTCCTGCATTAAGCTACCACCTGCCTCTGGCACCCAGAATTGTGTCCCTTTTTGGTGGTCGCATTAGAGGGGTTTTACTGTATTATGTTTTATAAAGGTTTACAAACACAGGAAGTTTTGACTGTGGCAGAAACTCATTTTAACCCTTTGCTTGCTATTCACGTCAATATACCTACCTGTAAATAGTGAAGACCCAGATGAGACAGCTCCTGCAGGAACTGTCTCATCAGGGTCTGCACTATTTACAAAGTTGATTGTGCAACCAGTGCACTCCACAGCAGTGATTGCACAGCGAAATACATGTACACAGTGAAGATATATGTAATTATACAACAGGGCATGGGTAAAGAAGGAGAAATGTATTTGAAATTTCAGCAAGAGAAGGGTTAACTGTAGAATCAAATATAAATTATAATACTTTGTAAGAAATCAGAGCAGACCCTGATACTCCTACTCTATTTGCAAAGGTGTAAAAATGTGTATCTATGGAGTAAGGATATATTCATTTTTATGAAAACTTTATGATTGCTAGTCTACCTTACAATTAACCCATGTAACTACAGCAATGATTATATATTCCATGTTGAGAAGTAAATACATACAGGCCAGTTGAAGTGAAACAACCCTGCTTGTAATGGTCTCCCCACCAGAGGTCGCTGTACAGACATACACACCCACTTCTGCAGAAGTCATCCTCCCAATGTAGAGAGTTCCGTTACTATAAATAACTTGGTTGGCATTCAGAGGGAGGGATTGTTGATATAAGGTCCATCTGCAATAGTTTTAACACTTTTCCTTATAAATATTCATACACGGCTTCACCAATTATGAACCTAGTTAATCTTGTATTAACAGGATAAAGAACAAAGTGCAATTGCAGAAAACCGACAATCAGATCTTTAACCCTTTACTCCATAAATACACCTTTCTACTCCTTTGCAAACAAAATAGACCCTGATCCAGTGGCTCCTATAGGAGCCATCGATCAGGGTCTGCTCTGTTATTTCTTAATGAATATTCAACAGGAAAAAGTTGCCAAAAAATTATGATAATATAGAAATAAATATTAAAACAAAATGTTAATCACAAAAATAGAAAGAAACTAGAAATGTGTCCATAGGACACTGACACCCCAACTTAAGATTTTTTGTCACAGAAAGTAAGGGCCATAATCATGTATGCAACGACTGTTCAAAGCGATTTACATGGCTATTGAACTTCACCAAGATATAATGGCCGCAAACATGTGTGTAAAGTTTGGTGTGGATTGGACAAATACTTTCCAAGAAAGAATCCAGAAAAGATATTTTTAAAGTCATTTTTGCAAAAAAAAGGGCAGCAACTCCTAAATGCCTAAAGCGAATTACATGGTTACCGGAACTTCACCAAGATCAAATGGCCACAAACATGTGTGTAAAGTTTGGTGTGGATTGGAGAAATACTGTCCAAGAAATAGCCCCGACAAATTCTAGATGTGTGTACGGATGGACCACCTAAATGAGACTGGGGGGGGGGGGGGGGGGGGGGGGCCTTTGAATAAGGGGCAATACCAAAGGGCCATTTGTCCAAATTAAAGGGCCACTATAGGTCCAATATGGGCCCATCCCATTGGACAGGCAACTTAAAAGGGGCCAGTTTGCGCTTGGACATCCATGACACCAAAACTTGGGCAAGTTTTTTAGGAGCCATTCTGCAATGTACTTTTTCAATACCCCCTGATACCTTTAAGATGATAAATAGGGGGCAATGGTCCCTTGCTCTAAAATAGCCCCAAGTAAATGCCAACAACTAAAAAGGCCCCCAGTCTCCTTTCAGTCACACGGACGGACAGACAAGGGCAACCCTATATGCCACCACTATGTGGGGGCATAAATATGTTACAGTAAAACTCCTCTAAACCGGATGTTCAAATTACTGAATTAGCATCAACACCAGTAAATCTTCCATTTAGCAGCCACCTACCTAAAAAGATCTAAATTCTTTTTTATCAGAATTCCCATTTAGATGGGTTTTACTGTAATTATCTGCTTGTTACCTTATGATGCAATGGGAAACAAGATTTACTTGAGAGTGTTATGGATCAATACTTATGAATTTGTATGCTGTCTTACATAAGTCATCCTCTTACCTGTATGTGACTTGACCTGCCTCGTCACTGGCAGAGCAGCCCCACCAAAAAGGCTTCGCTACAACAGCAACCTGGTCACTTGGCTCCTCCACAAAACGCAGACCTGAAAACATGGAAAGACAAGCTGAGCATACAGAAATGTTAGCAATCCTATACAGTAAAACCCCTCTAAACCTGAGACATAAAATTTAGTATACATATCGGTCTTGGAGACAGGTGGCAGCTTCCTGCATGACTTTCACCCTGCATTGAGCAGCTGACTGCCTTTAAGTATCTAAATTCTTCTCTACTAAGAGCCGTCTGATCTGGGGCTATTTTGTTTGCAAATGCGTGAAAAAGTGTTTATATGAAGGAAAGGGTTAAATCCCATGGAATTTGCAGAACCCTCAGTGATACAAATATATACATCAACTCTTTGAATGTGATATTAATGCAAACAGTGTAGACCCATATCAGAGGGCTCCTAGAGGATCCCTCTGATATGGATCTATACTGTTTGTCATGCAAAATCAGCTAGCAAATTTAAGCTTTTCATCTTGAGTGGACTAATTAAAGACTGATAGGCTATTCCACTCTGGAAGTTCAGCTTGAAACTGTTAACACTACACAATACATATATGAACATATAATAACGATAAGTACTACTGTACTTACCTGAGGTGACATTGGCCAGTGCCAGCCAGGCCAAGAGCATCCCATACGCCCACAACATCTGCATCCTGTCAGCTGAGGACCAGCTCTGTCCTCTGTCACCACACAGCGGCCTGTTAGCTCATACAGTATTGATCTATACCTGAGATACAAATTAACCATGTTACCAGTGATGCCAGATTGAGGTAGAAAATGTTGAGGACATGAACAATATGTTTGTGCCTGATGTAGAATCATACCTATATTATATCATAAGCAAACAGAGCAGACCCTGATCAGACGGCTCCTACAGGAACCGTCTGATCTGGATCTACTCTGTTTGCAAACATGTGAAAGTGTGTTTATATAAGGGAAAGGGTTAAGGTAGAAAATATACATCATACATGTTATTGGTGAATTGTTTAACCCTTTACCTGTTAGAGACAGAGATGCCTTTTAAATGCCTTTGCTAACAAAGTAGACCCAATTTAGATGGTTCCTGTAGGGGGCATCCGATCAGGGTCTGCTCTCTTTGCTTGTGGAATTATATAGATCTGATTCTAATGTTTATGTCATGGCTAATATTACATGTGTTTATTAGCCATTATAGTGTGCTTATTAGCCATTACAGAAAATAATCTAATAAATGTTATAGACTGGTTCCCTGCATATGAACACAGTAATTCCTAGCCATAGTAGAAACTGTTGAATCATATATACATGTACCTATATTGCTTCATAAGTAAACAAAGAAGACCCTGATCACATGACTCTTACAGATGGAGGTATGTATAGTATCATAACTGATGCCAACAGAAACTGTCTGTTCAAGGTCTACTATGTTTGCAAAGGTGTTGAATGACAGTCTATGAAGTAAAGGGTTAACCCTTTCCTCCATAAATACGCCTTTCTATGCCTCTGCAAACAGAGTAGACCCAGATCAGACGGCTTCTATAGGAGCCGTCTGATCAGGGTCTGCTCTGTTTGCTTATGATATAATATAGATATGATTCTATAGTTTCTGTCATAGTCAAAAGTTCCTGTGCCCATGTCATACTATAACAGTTAATCTAATTAATATTCATGATGCCATTATTTCTCACATGAATATTCGTAGAGTAAAGGGTTAGGTTACTACATGTAATCAAGACATACAATTTCTTTTATACACTACCTTACATAGGTCACTTTTTTACATATATATGCTATATTTATGATGTACATTTTCTTACACAAGTACATATGTATATGTACATTCCTGAATACATAAACTTCTTTACATATGCACATTTTCTTACACAAGTACTTCAAAAATATGCACATGTACACTTCAACTTCCAATCTCACATATGTACTTTCCTTACATATGTACACTTCTTAATACATGTATACATATACTTCCTTACATATATGCATTTTCTTGAACACATACACTTTCTTGCAAATGTAAACTTTCTTACCTTTCTTAGATATGTACCTTACACTTTCTTACATATATACACTTTGTTGGATAAGTACACTTTCTTACATAAGTACACTTCCTTTCATATATACACTTCTTTACATTTATATATAATTCCTTATATATGTACATCTTGTTACAATACACTTCCTTACATACATACATTGTTTTTACATATATACATGTATATGCTTCCTTACATATACTTCCTTAGATATTTATATTTTCTCAGATATGTTACACATTCTTAGATATGTATACTTTCTTGAATACATTTTCCTCAGATACATATCTTTTCTTAGATATGCACACTTTTTAAGATAATTGTATGTCCTCTCTCTTGTACTGTAAAACAGGTTATATTCGCGTCATGATTATTTCGCGTAAATGTGATTTTGTATTAATTCGCGTCATGATGATTTCGCTACGGCGTCCATCTCGCTAAATTAACTAAACAGAAATAGACTCGTATAAAACTCTGCCGAACGCTGTAAAAAGGGCAAAGAATAAATTTCTGCCGAATGTATGTAACTGCCGTCGGCAATTTAGTGGTTATCAATCGATAATTTATAGCATGCGTTAAGGCCTGTATTTACCAGTATTCAATTTTGTATTTGTTTTGAGAACTTTACCCAAAACTCGGATGTATGGCACAGCATGACACACCGGTCTACTGATGAAATGGTATAAATGTAAGCAACAAAGTTACTACTCATTTATTACTTCGGGGTCTTATTTGGATCAAAACTGTCTGCAAAAGAAATGGCTATCACGATTTGTCCATTATGAGGCTTAAGGTTAAATCAGTGCCCCTATTGAGACTTGGACGGTAAACGTGTGAAAACAAATTGACAAGTTTGTGTATGTATACGTGTTGATCTGTTAAACGCTGCTTGGCATAAGCCGGTATTCAATAGTCAAAATGAGTGAATTGTTTTTCACAAACACATAGAGTCAAACCTGTTTCAAAATTCCGTAATTGTACAAAAACAACCAGATGTTATCTACGACAATTTACCACTTGCCGTACATGTATACATGTATGTATATAAGAGTTACTTCCCTTTTCACAGAGATCAATGAAGCAGAGAAACATTCTTCCATTTTTCGGTCTGTATTTTTTATTTAAACACTTTTTTGTTTACTAAACAAATATATGTAAGCAATACACTTCATCCAACATTTGTGTTGAACGAAGAATGTTATCAATGCAGAAAACACATGGACGACGACGTGATAAATCTGACCATATTCCGGATATACCGATTTCGGACGTTACTCCTTTTTATACCTGTTACTGATTTATTAGCGAAAATATTGAATTCGTGGGGCAACGCATTCGCGAATTAGCGCGAAATATATATTGTCGCTAATAAAACCTGTTTTACAGTATACATACACTTCCTTAGATACATACACTTTCTTAGATATAATATAATATACATTTTTGAATACACACACTTCCTTACATAATTATGTAATGAGATTCTTGAATACATGTATATACACATCCATAGATATGTACACTTTCTGATACATGTGTATGTAATTGTATATAGCTCTTTAGATGTGTATACTTCCTAAAATATGTACACTTAATTTAGATACCGGTACAATGTATGTATATTTTTAGGATTAGATATGCATACTTCCTAAGATATGCACACTTTCTTAAATATGCACACTCTCTTAAACATGTGAATTTCCTTCAATATGTATACTTTATTATACTTTCTTCTATAATAATGTTTACTTTCTTAGATATGTACACTTTATTAGATCAGCACACTTTCTTAGATTTTTATGTAGACTTTCTTAGATATGTAGTTGTACACTTCCTCAGATATGTACACTCTTTAAGAAATATACACTCTCTTAGATATGTGCACATTCTTACATATGTATAAATTCTTAAATATATACACACACCCTCTTAGATATCTATACTTTCTTGAATATATACACTTTCTTATATACAAACACTACCTAAGATAATATACACTTCCTTAGATACATACACTACCTAAGATACATACACTTCCTTAGATACATACACTTCTTAAGCTTCTTGGATATATGCACTTCCTCATATATGTATACTTTCATACATAATTATGTACACTTCCTGAGATATGTTAATTAAATAACTCTCTTAGAATAATTGTTATAGAAAAAATTGCCTATTGAAAGCCAAGCATAGAAATAGTGTCCACTGTGATGATCACAAGATGGATCCACGTTAGTTGTGCTGAGTGATCAACAATTTTTACTAAGAATACATCTCTCATAACTCATTTAGAGACAGATATTCCTTAATTAACAAAGTACAAACAAGCCTCCTTATTTAGAGACAGACATACCTTAATTAACCCTTTCCCTGTTCTATATTTAGGCCAAATTTCAATTCCTACTGAAAATTCATTAACAAAATAGTTATAAAGAAATCTGGAAGGTGGGGCATTGCAGACATTTTAGAAAGTAAAGAAACATATTTATCAAATTCTATTAGCAAACAGGGCAGACCCTGATCAGACGGCTCCTCTAGGAGCCATCTGATCTGGGTCTACTCTGTTTGCAAATGCGTGCAAACACATTTATATGAGGTAAAGGGTTAACAAAGTACAAACAAACCTCCTTATAATCAATTCTAATCAAGTTCGATTAAATTCTACTTTTGTAGAAGATTTGTTACACAAATAGATCTAATAAATGAGCAGCTGGATACTGAGTCTGAATGCTAAATCAATAACGATTTTATCTTTATCCTACTAGTACAGAAGAACCTGTCTTAAGCTGTCATTCATTTATTAAACATAGGAGTCTTTATTAAAAAGCAGGTGCTTGGCTTAATGCAAGGCAAATGTAATGCAGAAAGCTCCTGTAGGAGCTTTCTGCATTACTTTTGATCTGCATTAAGCTATCACCAACCTTACAGACTCATAATTAGACCTCTTTTGATGGCCGCTTAAGAGAGGTTCTACTGTACACAGTGAGTTTGGCCACAGCAATATTACCTAATCCTTTCCCTGTTCTATATTTGTTCCAAATTTCAATACTTACTGAATATTCATGGTCAACATAGTTGTAATGAAATATGGAAGTAGGAACATTGTAGCCATTTTAGAAACAATAGAAACAAATCTATCAAGTTCCGTTAGCAAACAGAGCAGACCCTGATCAGATGGCTCCTATAAGGAGCTGTCTGATCTGGGTCTACTCTGTTTGCAAATGCATGTGTATTTATGAGGGAAAGGGTTAAATACAACACCAGTTGCAAATTGTTCAAAATTAGATCATTTTCAACTCACCAGGCAACTTGTCATCTGATCTGGATTTAACCAATAATTTCCAATCAGCTGTCAATTTACAGCAAACATAAGAAAGACACAATTGTCATAGCTGTCTATGGTATAAAGTAGCAATGACAGAGAGTTCACACACCAGAATCAATCATTCCAATTCTACCTGAGCTGATGGCAGATTACATGTACAGTACTTTCCTAGTTTACTCTTTGTCCACTAGCGGCTGATTTGTAATTAACTATGCAGACATTTTAGATCCAGGTGAGATGATGAGTAAGTCAGAACCTCATCAGGACCCAAACTGTTTAACTCTCTGAATGCAGTTTTAAAAAGAACTCAAAGAAAAGTTAAACTTTGGTGAAATGCAGAAGACAGACAGTTTTGCAGACTACAAAATTACTTGGTGTGCCATGAGGTATGATACCTTCTGCAAAAAAGATCACAGGAGTCTACCAATCAATACCAGTTGTGACAGGGTAAGTGGGAGAAGACGTAAGTTTGCGACAGCATTTGATTAACCTGGCCACTACAGACAGCTGTTACAGACATCAGCGCTTAACATGTTCCCTGTTTTATGTTTATTCCAAATTTCAATATCTACCGTATATTCATAGACAAAAATAGTTATAATGAAATATGGAAGGTGGAACATTGTAGCTATTTTAGAAAGTAAAGAAACAGATCTTTTAAATGCCATCATCAAACAGAGTAGACCCTGATCAGACGGCTCCTAAAGCCTAAAGGAGCCGTCTGATCTGGGTCTACTCTGTTTGCAAATGTGTGAAACCATGTTTATATGAAGGAAAGTGTTAACATGATGTATGGTCTGCATAAATTGTGAAAATTAAAGCTTCATGCACTTTCATTTCAAACAATACCATCACAGGGTGTCAAACAGTTTTGACTCTAATGAGATGCCTACGTAGTTACTTGACTGCTACCATATTACCCGACATATTTGGAAACCCAATTTTCCCCATTCCATCAGTTTATAAAGCTGAAAAATAATTTGGCCCTTAATTTTGATAACTTTAAATTTCACTGACATAGTAGCATATAGTGTAGACCCTGATCAAACTGACCCTTTAAAAGCAGAATAATCTTGGTCTACATCATTTGCTCAAGTTTGTCTGTCCAAAATATTAAGGGTCATTATGATAAAAATCTGGATCCAAACTGTGTGCAAATATTATTAACCCTTTTATGCATTTGCAAACAGAGAAGACCCAGATCAGATGGCTCCTATAGGAGCCACCTGATCTGGGTCTGCTCAGTTTGCTAATGGAATTTGAAAGATCTGTGTCTTTACTTTCTAAAATGGCTTCAATATTCCATATTCCATATTTCATTATAACATTTTTTTGCCCATGAATATTCAGTAGATATTGAAAATTTTGCTAAATAAAGAACAGGATAAGGGTTAAAAGCTCAACACTGACTTGATAAGAGTTAAAGCACACACTGTCTAATCAGATATAATGAGAAAATGACAAAATAAATAAGAGCTTGTCAGTTAAAATTACTGATCAGATTAATGTTACAAATTATGCGCTACTGCATAAATGATGAAGAATTTCCAATGTATATTACAGCAAGTGTCATTTTTTCATTAAGTTTTCTTTTGTTTTCAGTATGCGTTTGTAAAAATTATTCGACAACACCAGCCAAGAGGACCATGATGTCTACATAGCTCACCTGTGATCAGTACTGGGTATTCAGGAAAATTGTTTAACCCCTTCCCTTGAATGGGGAAACAAGTGTACTGGCGTTTGCAAACAAAATACACACAGGACCTCATAAGGACCCATTCTGTGAAATTTGATTATGTTTAGCCCCATTATTTCAAAGAAGATGTTTGAAAAATATGATGACAGCGATGACCGACGGTGATAGACATAGCAATATCACAACTGTTACAGCTCATCTTGAACAGTTCATGTTTAACCCATTCCCGCATATTGACGCCTCTTGGCACCTCTGTCAAAGCCAATTTGTCCTATAGGTACAAATGCTCTATTTATCACAATGTTTTCATAAAGGGACTTTTACAGAGGCGAAGAAAGGCGTATTTATGGAGGAAAGGGTTAAAATGTTCGTCCTTTCCCTGTACAATATGCATTTAAGACATAATGACATAATTAATGTTTATTAGCTGAAATTTTGTAATGTAAACTTTTTAATGAACTTTTTGCTTTGACAAAAATAGTAGAATCAGATCTACATGTATATCATGTCAAAAGCAAACATTTATAGTGCCATTATAAAACTTCAGTTAATTAATATTCATGATAACATTGTTTATTGCATGAATATTCATTGAGTAAAGGGTTAAATTAGACTGACATAGTAACAAATAGTGTAGACCCTGATCAAATTGCTCCTTCAGGAGCAGTTAGATCTGGATCTGAACTTTTGAATAAGTTTTTTGTCCAAATACTTAGAACAGTTAAGGTAGTTGAGATTCAGACCTCATTTAGATGGAGGTAACAGACTTGTTTGTGGCCGTGAACTGGCCGTCTTTCAGATCATATCAATACTGCGTTTTATAGAACTTCTTTTCTGGGTATATGACATTACGTTTTATGATCATTTAACTGAACAAAAGAATCTGACATCATGTCAATTATCAACAATAAAACTTAATTACCACGGAAATAACTTTATGGATTGCTTTCATAACCTTTCACATAATGAGTATTCATGTGAGCAATAATAACATCTGGAATATTTATCGATTGGATTCTTTCAAAATGGTGAAAATAATGAAATCATGAACATCTTATTAGCTTACTTTTTTTAATGGACTCAGAAACTGTTGACAATGGCAGACACTAAAGAATATTATTCTATAATTTTCATATTACATGTACATACATGACAAGAGCTAGACGATTCTAAAGAGTGGTCACAGTATAGGGTTTGGTGGTGAATTATAAAGGAGCTATTTTTGAAAATGTTAAAATTTACGCATCTTATCTGGACCTCAGCATTATATTTGTATAATTAACCATGCACTATAGTTAACCCTTCGCTTGCTGAATTTTAAAATACATTTCTCCTTCTTTACCCATGCCCTGTTGTATAATTACATATATCTTCACTGTACACACGTATTTCTCTGTGCAATCACTGATGTGAGGTGTACTGGTATCACAATCAATTTGTAAATAGTGCAGACCCTGATGAGACAGCTCCTGTAGGAGCTGTCTCATCTGGGTCTTCACTATTTACAGATAGGAATATTGACGTGAAAAGAAAGCGAAGGGTTAACACTGATGGACTGCTCCACTTTGATAATTCAGCATTCAATGACCCTTTACTCCAAAGAGATGTGTTTTGACACCTGGTAAGATCAGACAGCTCCTGTAGGAACCATCTGATCAGGGTCGCTCTGTTTGCTGATTGAATTGTATGGATCTGATCCTATAATTTTTGTCTAAGTCAAAACATCCAATGAAAATTTTGTAATGAATATTAAACAGGGAAAGGGGTTAATTTTTTAGTAACAGGAAAAGGCGTTTAAAGTGCTAAGTGAACATATCACTTCCACATATTGCAATTATAACGAGCACAAAAACATGCAGTCAGGAAACAGCTAATCACAACCATTGTGACTTTTTGACCTCGGTTCCCCTCCTGTATTACAGTAAGTAGTTTTGACCGGTTCCCCCCTACTGTATTACAGTAAGTAGTTTTGACAGGTTTAGGGACTCAGTTCTGCCATAAAGTGCTCAGTGGAAGATACAATAATTACCATAAGAATAGAGATGACAGGCACCCAATCCACCCTCTCCATCAATTTCCCAAACTGAATAATTAACTTTGACACCATTTCGGTAACTTAATATTTGACTGACATAGTAGCAAATAGTGTAGACCCTGATCAAATAGCTCTCTCAGCTGTTTGATCTGGGTCTGCACTATTTTTCTAAGTTTGTCAGAACACTTAGGGTAATTAAGGACTGATATGACTGTCTAAAGAGTCATGATATACTGGTGTCTAAGGGCAAAAGAGTGTTCTATCTGATATAGATCTATAAACTAGTTATAAATATATCAACATTTCAAAGAAAATTGATTTACAATGTTTTTGTGGATAAATGCTAATAAATGCGGGGACTAACACTTTGAAAGCTTATTCAGAGTGGCATTTTCCATCATTATTTGACCCTTTGTAACTCCATAAATAGTTTAAATACACCTTTAACCCATTCCCGCATATTGACGCCTTTTGACGCTTCTGTAAAAGTCACTTTGTGAAACCATTGTGATAAATAGAGCATTTGATCCACAGGAGCAAATGCTCTGTTTATCAAAATGGTTTCAATACTACACAATTCTGAAAATTTCCTTTTCTCTAGTCAATGCCCCTTTTTGGTAGATTAAATCAAAGAGGTTAGGTCTAAAAATAGCCTAAGTGGGAATGGGTTAAATACACCTTTAAACGTCTTTGCACACAGAGAAGACCCAGATCAAATAGCTTCTACAGGAGCCATCTGATCAGGGTCTGCTATGCTTCCTTATGATATACAGTTTCTACCATTGCCAAAACTTCCTGTGTCCATGTGCTATTATAACAATGAATCTAATTAATGATAGATTAATTAATAGATGACTATTCATGATAGAAATAATGACATAATGAATATTTATTAGCTGATATTTTATAATGTTATACACTCGCATAATGTTATAGTATAGGTAGAAACAAACTGCAGAGTTAGACTTATAATAATTTCATTAGCAAATAGGAGCCCTCTGATCTAGGTCTACTCTGCAAAGGTGAGCAAAAGCGTTGAAAGAAAGATTCAACAGTAGAATCTATTCAGTATGAAAGGCTTAAATTTTGTAAGAAGATTTTCAATGGAGACCCTGGAGTGGAGGTCTCCTCTGGTCTGGGCCTACTCTGTAAGCAAATACCAGCAGCAGTCAATTCCATGGGAAACACGCTTTGCACGCTAGCTAGCAGTAAAACCATGATTTTCTATGCAAACAGTTAAGATCCAGATTAGAAACCACATAATGCAGCATCTCATCAGGATCCAAACTGTTGACACTTCGACCATATTTTTGAAATTAATAAGAGAAATAAGACTTGAAGCAGACGGCAATTGTTGCAGATGCAAAATTAGCATGCATAGAGATAAATGAAGACAGTTTGTAGATAAGCATGTTTGAAGGAAGTCAAAGAATTTGACACATGTCAGTTACCATCAAGTGTAATGTAAGCATGTTGTTTCTAATGTCATAAAGCTTTCCTTGTTGTAACCCTTTACTCCATAAATACAATGTATGCCTTTCTATGCCTTTGCAAATAGAGTAGACCCTGATCAGATGGCTCTTATAGTAGCCGACTGATCAGGGTCTGCTCTGTTTGCTTACTGTGTAATGTAGATATGATTCTACAGTTTCTGTCATGTCCATAAATTCCTGTGTTCATGTTCAATTATAAATAAAAGAAAATGTGTCCATGGGACATGGATGCCCCCGCTGGCAAACAGGAAGTAGATGAACGACAGACCTGAAAAGGGGAGACATGGTACAACTCACTATGATTATGCTTCAGACCAAATATCAAATCATTCCAGCTTACACAAGCCAAGAAATCTTTGAGAAAAGATTTTGAGGACGGACGTAGGGGACGGACAAGGGTAAAACTTAATGGCCCCGTTGCCTAAAGGAGCTTTCTGCAAACAATTTGCTTACATTCTGCATTAAGCAACGGTTTGTGTACAAAATGCAAGAGTCTCCCCCTGGAGTGCTTATTAGAGATAATACCGTACAATTACAATTATGATCTACTAAATGTTACTGAAATCTCTGAAAACTGACTAAGGCTGATAATATCTAACTCACCATACAGCTAAATATGCAATCCAAGCATTCAATTATTCTGCATTAAGTCCATTATCACACTTCCATCCATGACGGATGAATTCTGAAATGCCACTGCATTAATGCATTAATTTACCCTTTGCATGCTGTGACAAACTCTGGGTCCATGCTTATAAAACTTTTTAGTTGAGTCTGAGTTCGTTCTCAAGCTTTTGATTGGTCAGATTTGAGTTCTCAAGCTTTTGATTGGTCAGATTTGAGCCAAAGGCTCAAATCTGACCAATCAAAAACATGAGAACGAACTCAGACTCAACACAAAGTTTTATAAGCTTGGATACTGATCTGTAACAATTTTCATGAACTATTGATTAATCCTTTCCTCCATGAATATTCATACAAACAATAATGACATCATGAATATTAATTAGATTAATTTGTTATTATAACAAATGAACACTGGAATATTTGGCTATGGCAGAACTTGTAGAATCTGAGATCTATATTATAAGCAAAAACAGCAATCCCTGACCAGAAGGCTTCAATAGGAGCGGTCTGATCTGGGTCTACTCTGTTTGCAAAGGCATAAAAAGGTGTATTTATGGTGTAAAGGGTTAATTCAGGCTTTTGAGAAACTGTTGACTGAATGCCAAATAGCTTGGTTCCTCATCTGGATCCAAGTAATTTACAAATACAAGTAGGGCTTGTAATTTATTAGCAGGTTAACCCAATACTCCATGAATAAACATGTAAGAAATAATGACATCATGAATATATGTAATTATTAGAATTATTTTTTAAGGCACATAAACAAAGGAAGTTTAGGGTATATAGTAAATTATAGAATAATATCTGCATTATATCATAAGAAAACAGAGCAGGCCCTGATCCGACAGCCCCTATAGGAGCTGTCGGATCTGGGTCTGCTCTGTTTGCAAAGGTGTAGAAAGGTGTATTTATGGAATAAAGGTTTAAGCTACCAAGTTGTATACTAAAATTGCTTTTCAACACTCCCTCATTGTTCTATTAGTTACCCATGGCCTGTTACAGCAATGGATCGTCATATCTGATCATCATTTCATTAACCACTTATCTACATTAATTATCATAAGCAAACAGGACAAACCCTGATCAGACGGCTCCAATAGGAGCCATCTGATCAGGGTCTACTCTGTTTGCAAAGGCTTGAAAAGGCATATTTATGTAGTAAAGGTTTAAGTTACCAAGTAGTACACTAAAATTGCTTTTCATTAACATTCTCTCATTGTTCAATAAGTGACCGATGGCCTGCTTCAGAAATGGCTTGTCTTTATAATCTGATCATCATTTGATTAACAACTTAACTATATGAATGTTCATGGTAGACACAACCAATTATGAAAATTACTTATTATTTTGTATTGTTATATATATAAAACAAAGGTAATACATAGCTATGCAATCAAGTATTGAAACAGATCTGATATTCCTTAACCCTTTTCCGTATAGGCTATTTTTAGATACAGCCTCTTTGAATAAATCTACTGAAAAGGATCATTAACTAGAGAAAAGGAAAATTTTAGAATTTTGTAGTTTGAAACCATTGTGATAAATAGAGCATTTGCTCCTATAGGAGCAAATGCTCTATTTATCACAATGGTTTCACAAAGTGACTTCTACAGAGTCGTCAAAAGTCGTCAATATGCAGGAAAGGGTTAAGCAAACAGAACAGACTCTGACACAGGAACTGTCCTTATAGGGATCTACAGTAAAACCTCTCTATACCGCCACTTAACTGTGTTAATTAGTTGGTATATAGGGCAGGTGGCTGCTTAAAGCAATGTGAAAGTAAAACAGAACGCTCCTATCGGAGTTTTTACTTTCACCTTGCTTTAAGCAGCCACCTGCATTTAACACAAAATGTTTGATGTAATTTAGTGGCCATTATAGAGAGGTTTTACTGTATTCTGTTTGCCTTTGTCTACGCCTTTGCAAACAGAGTAGACTCAGGTCAGACAGCTCTTATAGGAGCCATCTGATCAATGTCTGCTCTATTTGTTCATGATATAATAAAGGTATGATTCTATAGCTGCTGTCATGACTAAATATACCTCTCCCCCCCCCCCCCCCCCCCCCCACGCCCCCACCCCGCGCTATTATAAAAATTAATCAAATCAATATTCATGATGTCATTATTTCTTACACGAATATTCATGGAGTAAATAAGGGCAATAGAAAATTTGAATGTGAAAACTGAAGCTACTGATGAAAATCTGCTCAGCAGGCTAAAAGTGAAGATTCCCATGAGGCTACCAGGTGTATGGTCATTCGGCTTTCATCAGCAGCTCAGATCAGCAGTATGTAATAACTCTTTGAATGCTTGCGGCAAATTCCTGATCAGTTACGAAAAAAATATGGATCTAGATGGGATGCTGAATAATTCAGCGTCTCATCAGGATCTAAGCTGTTTGAGATGCTAATTGCATTTATAAGTAGAAATTGATTTTTTTTTAAATTGTAGCAGTCGACAATATTGACAGATGACAGTTTCTTTGCCTGTATAGAGGTAATGATAGCTATCATATCAGTGATGGTCTAAAATAGATTCTGGCTGCTGATAGCCATCAGTGTGGTTACTGTTTGGGCTACTGTTGACTGGTACAGAGGTCATTGTTTTGTAATACAATACTCTCAAGGGACAGTCAGGCCTGTACGAGAGCCATTAGCATATGGGTGGTAGGTATCTATCTCTTGTAAGTAACAATATGTAATATAAGCCCAGAGGTACAGATAAATGTGGTACTCAAATACTAAAATTGTCATTTCTCCACTAAACCCTAAAGACGATTCTAAGGAGTTAATTGCCATGGTCACAACATAGGGTTTGGTGGAGAAATAAAGAAGTTATTCTGAAAACGATTTAATTGGTGCATCTTATCTGGACCTCTGTAAGCCCTTTACTCCATGAATGTTCATTTAACCTATTCCTCCATAGGCTATTTTTAGACCCAACCTCTTTGAACAAATCTACCAAAAAGGAGCATTTACTACAGAAAAGGAAACTTTTAGAATTCGGTGTAGTTCTGAAACCATTGTGATAAATAGAGCATTTGCTCCTATGGAGCAAATGCTCTATTTATCACAATGGTTTCAAAAAGTGACTTTTTACGAGGTGTAGAAAGGCGTATTTATGGAGGAAAGGTTTCTAGAATGGTTTTAAGATTTTAAGAAATAATGATATCATGAATATTAATTAGATTGATTTTCATATTGGCATATGATAATCAGACCTATATTCCTTAAGCAAACAGAGCAGACCCTAATCAGACAGCTCCTACCTACATAGACATAAAGACTTAATTATGGAGTAAAAGGTTACAGTAGATCAAATCAACCGAAACAAACAATCCTACACTTGTTCACATTTTCTCTATTTTGCAAAATTTGTTGTCTGCATGCTACATTTGTTATTTTTTAATCTTCTCCCCTTTCTTTCAAAATGCAAAATCATAGAATAAACCAGTATAAAACAGTAATGTTTCTGTTCTGTTTGCTTCTCTCAAATCCGATTCTCTTCTGCCAATAGCAATAAATTTCCTAATTTTACATTTTTAACCCTTTCCCTGGTGTTGTGGGTTTATGGAAGAAATAATGACATCATTAAAATTTATTAGCTGACTTTTTTGTAATGGACAAAATTATGTACATATGATTTGTCTGGTATTGGTAGACATTTTACAGTAAGATTTATTATAATTTCATAAGCAAACAAAGCAGGGCCCTAATCCTACAGGATCTGGGGCTTCTCTGCATGCAAATGCATGAAAAAGTGTTTATATGAGGGAAAGGGTTAATACAAAAATCAAATTAATTACAGTGTAACCTCTGTTATCCGGCACCCCATGGTTCCACGTTTAAGTATGCCGGTTAACCCTTTCCCTGTTCTATGTTCATTACAAATTTCAATACCTACTGAATATTCATGGGGGAAATATTTATAATGAAATATGTAAGGTTAAACATTGTAACTATTGTAGAGAGTAAAGAAACAGATCTATCAAATTCCATGAGCAAACAGAGCAGACCCTGATCAGACGGCTCCTATAGGAGCCATCTGATCTGGGTCTTTTCTGTTTGCAGATGTGTGAAAACACGCCCAAAGATTCAAAAGGCGTCAAAAGGCGTTAGTATGAGGGAATGGGTTAAGGGGTTAAAGACTAATTAACCCTTTCTCAGTTCGATATTCATATAAGAAAAAATTACATCATGAATATTCATTAACCGAATTCTTGTAATGTAAACTTTTCAATGGAGTGCTTTGACAAAAACTGTAAAATCATATCTATATCATGTCAAAAGCAAACAGAGCAGACCCTGATCAGATGGCTCCTATAGGAGCCGTCTAATCTGGATCTATTCTGTTTGCAAATGCATGAAAAGGTGTTTATTTGAAAGAGATAATATTTCATCATAGCAATATAAGTGTGCAATATAATAGTCCTGCTTACCATGAAAAATATACATGTGCTCCATTGTTGGTAACTGTCCAACAGCATATGACCATCCAAACAATTGTGGAAAAATGTTTCAAGTAAACCCCTATGGCTGTAGGAAACAACTCATGTGCAAACAGTGTATACCCAGATCAAAGTCTGACCCATATCATGTCTGTTATCAATAAAGCTCTCACAAATTATACTCTTTCATACAGAATGGAGTCTTGTGTTAAATGAATATGAATACAATTACGAATAAACAATACTAGACCATTCCACTCAGAGGGTTTGAAAATGAACTGATCGTTTTAGGATTTGTTTGTGATTAACAAGTGACTCATCATGAAAACATTGACATAGACAACTAGGCAAATATAAACAAATATCCCAGTCATCGTGACATTGTTATCTAAAACTTATTAACCCTTTTCCTTCATATATATATGCCTTTCCACACCTTTGCAAACAGTGTAGACCCAGATCAGATGGTTCCTGCAGTGTCTGTTCTGTTTGCTTATGAAATTATAATAGATCTGATTCTGCAGAGGGACAGGGGAGTATTTACCATGACAGACAGTGAAATATCAGATCTAGACCAAAGCATACAGAGCAGAATCTGAACAGACAACTCTGACAAAAGATCTGCTGTGTTTGCAAATGGGTAAAACACCCCTCTAATTAAGTAACAGGTATTAAATAATCATGTTCTTTGTTGCAACTACAACAGTTTAGATCCTAAGATACCCTGACTTATAATACTAGGCATCTTGTCAGTTAGCAAGACAGATTAAACCTTTCCTTCATATAAATGCCAAGTTGAGTTGTTCAGCAAACAGATTGCAGGTCCTAATATTTAAGATAAATAACCCTTTCCCTGTTCTACGTTTAAATTTTGATACCTACTAAATTTTCATGGACTAAATATGGAAGTTAGAAAATTGTATCCATTTAAGAAAGTAAAGAAACAGATCTTTCAAATTCAATTAGCAAACAGAGCAGACCCTGATCAGACAGTTCCTATAGGAGCCGTCTGATCTGGGTCTACTCTGTTTGCAAATGAGTGAAAACATGTTTATATGTAGGAAAGTGTTAAATAAGCAATAAGCGAGTAAATAAGTAATAAATGACTGGCAATAAAAAGTAGTACACCCTAAACAGGAAATGTCCACTAATAGGGTCAGCTACTTAACCCTTTCAATGCAGAATTTTTAATGTGGAATGGACCATATCGGCAGAATTTACACAGTATGGAAGAGTAAGATTTGCAAGAGGGTTTTGAATGGCAAACAGTGCAGACCCTAATCAGTGGGCTCTGCTAGGAGTCCTCAAATCAGGGTCTACTCAGTTTGCAAATGTCAGTGCACAACTGTCCTTCATGCAAAGGGCAAATTACACATAAAAATAATAACAAGTTGACAAATTCCAATTCTATATTTCCCCATACTTCAGTCCATTTCATTCACATGCCTCAATTCTTAACCCTTCACTCTATAAATATTCTTTTTCTATGACTTTGCGAACAGAGTAGACTCAGATCCTATAGGTACCGTCTGATCAGGGTCTGCTCTTTGCGCTAATGAAATAATATACATGCAGATATGATTCTACAGTTTCTGCCATGACCAAATTTCCTGTGGTCATGATAGTATATCATTATAACAAGAGCCGCGTGCGGCGCCAATGCTCATCTGATTTGGTGCTTGTCCAGCGAGATTAAGTGGGTTTTTTTTAAAACAATAACGGGCCATAACTCCAACATTTTGAAATCAAGAGTTATGGTTCTTATGTAGGGATCTTCCCCTCAATGAGATCTACTAACCTATGAAGTTTATTGTTGATATCTCTTACTTTTCCAGTAATGAGCTACATTAAAGTTTTTGCATGCCAACAACGACAATGACTATGACCCAGTGATTACAAAAGCTTGACTTTTCTTCGAAACAGATGAGCTAACAAGAGCACTGCAATTGGGTGCCAACGCTCGTCTGTTGTCATTGTCAAGATGAACATGCATACCAAAAATGAAGGTTGTAAATGAAAAATTGAAGAAGTTCTGGCAATGTTTAGATTTCGGACGACAACGACGACGACAACAACAACGACGAAGCGGACGCCGGAGTTACAACAATAGCTTGTGATTTCTTTGAAACAGATGAGCTAATAATTCTTACATGAATATTCATGGCGGTATGTTCAATTTATTATGCACACTAGTAATTCTAAATCTAGTTTACTGAATCTTGTCGTCTGCTGCAATTCTCTTTATTATTTGTGTTCAAAATTGCAAACGGTTTTGATTCTGATATAAACAACATCTAGTTCTAACTTGTTTGCTTATCACAGATCGTCAACGGAGTGCAAAGAGTTAATCCTTTCCCTGTTCTATAGTTATTTCAAATTTCAATACCTACTGAATGTTCATGGACAAAATAGTTAAAATGAAATATGGTAGATGGAACATGTTAGAAAGTAAAGAAACAGATTCATCAAATTCAATTAGCAAACAGACAATTTTTGCAAGATAAACCATTTCCTATGCGTTATCAATATCAAGAAATGTCTTTTCAATAAAACTAGGCTACAAAATCAACTTTAAATACAACAAATTAGGTACTCACCTATATATATATACATATATATGAGGTTGTATTTTCCAAGAACAGCTATGCTATTTATTGTATTTCCAAGTAAACTACCAGTAATCAGAATATCAAAAAATGCATAAATTTTCATCTATATCAAGATTGACAAGTTTTAACACGTAAACACCAGCCAGATTTGCTTTAATTCTATGTTTTGTTATAAACCATTTATTTACCCTATGATTGTTGAATAGCCAAAGTGGAACAGCCCATCAGAATTTAATAGCAGAGTCCATTCAGTATTAAAGGCTTAAATTTGCTATGGGGTTCTGCATGACAAACAGTGCAGACCCTGATCAGAGGGCTCCTCTAGGAGCCCTCTGATCTGGGTCTACACTGTTTGCATATGCATGACTGTACATTGGTTTCCTTGCATTCAAAGGATAAAGATTTAAAACACCCCTTTCCCAGCTATAATCTTCCTATAGTAACATGATCAGTGCACATCTTAAACCCATAGCATGCTAATTGCAGATTCTCACGCCATTTAAGACATATACGCAAACAGTCTGGATCCAGATCAGGCCCCACAAAATGTGGAGCCTAATCTGAGATCCAAACTGTTAGTCACTCAAGCTAAAGTTCTGCGAAAAAAAATTCAGAAAGAAAATAGTTTTGAAAATGTTGCTTACAAAAAATTGAACTGATGACGAAATTACCCAGCATGCAAAGAGTTGAATGTACTTACGGCTATGCTACGTTAACTACTTCCCCGACAATAGATACACGTGATAATCTTTTGCAGATATCTGGTGATAGGCAGATAGTTACATGATTTCTCATCAGGATCTAACTGTTTGCCATTCTGACAGCATTTGTGAGAAAAAAAGGAGAGAGAATTGAAGCATATAACAGTTTTTGGAAGATGACAATTATGATATTATGCAGCCTGCTAACATATTTATTATAATCAAGTGATTATATACTAAAGTAAACTGTGCAGCATCTGGTCATTAACCCTTACAAAGCTGAATTTTCATGTATTCTAAGATTCAAACATGTACAGCTAAGTATGGTGAATATTTAGGGATTTTTCTAAAGAAAAGTGTAACATGACAAACAGTGCAGACCCAGATGAGAGGGCTCCTCTAGGAGCCCTCTCATCTGGGTCTACACTGTTTGCAAAGGTCATTAGTGACTCGTGTCATGCACAGTAAGGGTTAAAACGCATACACCATAAACTCATTCTCCTGCATTAAAATGCTATCTATTTTAATGCCTTTCCTCGTTGATATGCCTTTAACAGCTTTGCAAACAAAGCAGACCTAGATCAGACAACTCCTACAGGTCTGCTCTGATTGCTTATAGCATAATATTCATATGATTCTACAGTGTCTGCCATGGCCAAAATCATCAGTGTTCATATTTATGCCATTTACAAAATTCATCTAATTTATATTAATTTATGTCATCAGCGCTCCAGATAAGATGCGTTAATTTAAATATTTTCAACAATAGCTCCTTTGTTTCTCCACCAAACCCTATATTGTGACTACTCCTTAGAATCGTCTCTTCGAGACGATTTCAAAGAGTGGTCACAGTATAGGGTTTGGTGGAGAAATAACGATTTTAGTATTTTTTGTGCAGATTTATCAGTAGCTCTGTGTGACCACTTCTTACATGAATAATCATTAGGTAAATTGTTCAGCCCACATCTGTTTCTATAAATACCACAAAATCCTGTGTACATAATTGTGCCATTATAAAAGTTCACTTAATAAATACAGTAAATCCCCGCTAATGTGACCACCTAAAAGAGTTTTAACTCTGGGTTCTAGATGCAGGTGGTAGCTTAAAGCAGAACAAAAGGAATGCAGAAAGCTCCTAGAGGAGCTTTCTGCATTACTTTTGTCCTGCTTTAAGCTACCACCTGCTTATAAAGATCACAACCATGTTTATTCATTTAGTGGTCGCATTAGAGGGGTTCTACTGTATCTCTTTCTGGAGGTTTTTGTATTACATTAAAAAAAATTGTCCTGCATTAACCCTTCCTTCATATAAATGCATTTTCATACATTAACAAACAGAGTCGACCCAGATCAGATGGCTTTAACAGTATTTCAGACATATTGTGATGTACAGCTAATTACTGGAGGAACACCTAACACCCCGATGAACCACCAACCTACCACAAGCCCGCTGGAAGGCTTTCTCAAAGGAAAAATCAAAATGACCAGGCCCATATTTGAATCACCATTCGAATCATCGCAGAAAGGGCCATTTCAATGAACATGATCATATAAAAGAACAACTAAGCATGTTCTTAAAGTTCAGCTCATTAATGCTGGAAAAAAGATTATGTACAGTGTAAAAATTCAGATCAAAGTGTTGTCATTAAGAAAATTTTCAGCGACATTTATTTTTATATACTTTGCAGATTTTCCTTCCATTTATGACCTATGCAAAAGATTGAACCCAGATCAAGTTCCATAAAATATGGGACCTGATCTGAGATCCAATCTGTTTGTCATTCATGCACAACTTCTGCACAGCATCAGAAAGAATATTAATAGTTTTGGAAATGTTGCAGACGACAACTGAAAAGAGCACAAAATTACTTAGCATGCAAAAAGTTGAACAATTGTTCATATTTTAATAGTTTACACTCATTTAACCCCAGATACCCTATTTACTCCAGGCAAATTTTTCTTTTGCTATTTTTTCATAATAAATGCATCACTGTTTAATCCTTTCCTCCATGAATATAGAATTGTATATGAATTCATAAGCAAACAGGGCAGACCCTGATCAGACAGCTCCTATAGGAGCTTCTGATCTGGGTCTACTCTGTTTGCAAAGGCATAGAAAGATGTATTAATGGAGTAAAGAGTTAACTCTTTACTTTATAAATACACCTGTCTACACCTTGCTATAGGAGCTGTCTGATCTGGGTCTGCTCTGTTTGTTTATGAAATAATGTAGATATGATTCTACAATTTCTGACATGGCCAAATATTCCTGTTTAATTAAACGAAATAGAATACTGACTCAGTCAGAGAGGGGCCCTGTAAACAAGGGCAGATAACTCTAGACATAGTGATCTGATTCAACCCAAAACTATAGGCATCTTCCTCTGGTGATACTAAGCATATACCCTTAATATGAAACCATGAATATGTGAAGTACTGTTTGAGGTATCGCGTCACATCAAAAAAGTAGACAGACTGACAGACAGAAAATATGATTACTATAGGGCTCCTGCATTTTCAATGCAGGGCCCTAATTATATGTAATATTCATGATGTCATTATTTTCTCATGAATATTCATGGAGTAAAGGGTTAAAGGTAGAGTTCATTTAGTATGAAAGGGATGATATATGAGAGGATTTTGAATGACAAACAGGGCAACCCTGATCAGATGGCCCTTTGGTCTAGGGACACAGTGTTTGCAAATGACAGCCAACTCATCTCCCATAGTTAAAGGAATAAGCATATAGTGCAGATCCAGATCAAACAATTACTGAAGGATCTAGGTCTACACTATTTGCTGTGCTGTCTGTCTATCATTATACAAGTGGTGGCAAATTGATTTACAGTAAGTACCAGGTCCTGTCTTAAGCAGTAATTCATTTATTGAGCATAGGAGTCTTATTAACCCATTCCCTCATATTGACGACTTTTGATGACTCCTATAGGAGCAAAATAATTATTAATGCTCTAATTATCACAATGGTTTCAAAACTACAAAATTCTAAAATTTTCCTTTTCTCTAGTTTAAAAATGCTCCTTTTCGGTAGATTTATACAAAGAGGTTGTATCTAAAAATAGCCTATGAGGTAATGGGTTAAGCAGGTGGTTGCTTAATGCAGGACAACAGTAATGCAAAAAGCTCCTACAGGACCTGTATTAAGCTACCAACTACCTTATAGACCCATAATTGGACCTCTTTTTGATGGCCATTTAAGGTTTTACTGTATTCAGCTGTACTAACAAGTGGAGAGTGACGACATGGTATCCAATTATTTAAAGTAAGAACGGTACACTGTTTACCTGATAGAAGTCATTTTTCATTTCCAGACCTGTTTCACCCCCTTAGTTTCACCTGACTGAGTGTCACTATTGTGTTTCAAATATATCATGATTTGATACTTTGAGGTTTTGCAGAAATAAACTTCTAATATATTAGTCTCTGACTTCTGTTACAGTAGCCAGTGAACTGTATGGACCAGTAAATAATACAGTAAAACCTCTCTATAATTGCCACTAAATTACATCAAGTATTTTGTGTTAAAGGCAGGTGACTGCTTAAAGCAAGGTGAAAGTAAAACAGAATGCTCCTATAGGAGTGTTCTGTGTTACTTTCACCTTGCTTTAAGCAGCCACCTGCCCTAAATACCAACTAATTAACACAATTTAGTGGCCGTTATATAGAGATTTTACTGCAGACCAAATGTATCCTTTTTGAGTTTGCTGATCTATGTCTATACTGTTTCCGAATAATACATACAGTACAAGAGAATATGAATTCTACTAGTTTCATAATGGTTGACCCTTTCCTTAATATAAACCCAGATCCAGATCTGACAGCTCCTATAGCAGCCATCTGATCTGGGTCTGCTCTGTTTGTTTAATATAGATCTAGTTTCTGCCAGATCCAAATAGTGCTGTGTTAGTATATACCACATTAAACAAATTCTAATTAACATAGGAGCCATTTTATTAGCTACAGTTTCTGTGATAGACAAATTGTCCTGCGTTCACATGCCATTATGAACAATTATACATGTCACTATTTCTTATATATGAATATTCACGGAGTAAGGGGTTAAGAATAAATCTAATAAAACATTTTAATATCACTGCTACAACGACAAAGAAATCAACTACAACAACAAAACCAAGACTATTCTATGGACTAACAAGTTTGAATGTGCTGCACAAAAGATATTCCACATAGACAAGGTCTTAACCCTTTTCCTGTTGTATATTCATGTAATGAATTATGAAATCATTAACCCTTTCCCTCATATAAACGTGTTTTCACGCATCTGCAAACAGAGGAGCCATCTGATCAGGGTCTGCTCTGTTTGCAAATATAATTTCATATATGTTTTTCTTTGCTTTCTAAAAGGTCTACAATGTTCAACCTTCCATATTTCTTTATAACTACTTTGTTAGTGAATATTCAGTAGGTATTGAAATTTGGCCTAAATATAGAACAGGGAAAGGGTTAATATTAGTGTCTTTTCACAATGGCATATGAACAGATGACATTTTGGCACTGGCAGAAATTGTAAAATCAGATCAATATTATATCTTAAGCAAACAGAGCATACCCTGATCAGACGGCTCCAGTAGGAATCATCTGATCTGGGTCTACTTTGTTCACAAAGACATGAAAAGGTGTTTATAAGTGGGAATGGGTTAATTTTGGGTGTGGAATGCCGGAAGTAAATATTTGCAGTATCTGGAAGCTGATAAAAGTTATAGAAGATAAATTGTTCTGCATGACTCAATCATCACTACTTTCTAAGACTTAATACACTTGCCGCCCATCCATCACTAGCTGCTACAGCCTGACAAGCAGTTTACAGAATCATGACCTGAAAATTATATGTACAGTAGAACCCCTCTAAACTGGAATTCTAGTAGAGAAGAATTGAGATACTTTTAAGCTGGTGGCTGCTTAATGCAGGGTGCAAGTCATGCAGAAAGCATTAAGCTGCCACTTGTGTCCAAGACCAATATATATATAACTTTAACATCCAGTTTAGAGGGGTTTTACTGTACATGATCATCTCAAATGAATCCTTTTAATCCTTTGAATGCGGGGAATGCATGCTCTGTTATTTGCAAACAGTGTAGACCCAGATCAGTGTGATCCTAGTGGAACCCTCTGACCTGGGTTGGCCCTGTTTGTCATTCAAAATCCTCGCGCATGTTAACCCTTCGCTTGCTGTTCACATCAATATACCTACCTGTAAATAGTGAAGACCCAGATGAGACAGCTCCTGCAGGAGCTGTCTCATCAGGGTCTGCACTATTTACAAGTTGATTGTACAACCAGTACACTGTACAGCAGTGATTGCACAGCGAACTACTTGTACACAGTGAAGATATATGTAATTATACAACAGGGCATGGGTAAAGAAGGAGAAATGTATTTTAAAATTCAGCAAGCGAAGGGCTAAAGTCTTTCACACAAAGTGGTAAACTCTGAAAATTCAGCATTGAAAGGGTTGTAACTCTCTAAATATACTTTTTGATACACTGGCAAACAGAGTAGACCCAGAGCATGTTACTCCTGTAGGACCTGCTCCATTTGCTTTGAAAATAGAATAGATTTGATTATACAGTTAGTGCCAATGGTCAAAAACTTCCATTGTGCATTATGTCATTACAACATATCTATTAACGCTGTCCCTATTCTATGTTTATTCCAAATTAAATACCTACTGCCAGTAGGCAGTTGACACCTTTTGATGCCTCTGTAAAAGTCACTTTGTAAACACATTGTGATAAACAATATATCATAATGGTTTCAAAGCTACACAGTTCTAAAATTTTCCTTTTCTCTAGTAAATGCTCCTTTTCGGTAGATTTATTCAAAGAAGATGGATCTAAAAATAACCTATGAGGGAATGGATTAAGTGGATTTAAAGAGATTCTTCTGTACTTCATTTTTGAGTGTCAGACTTGATAAACTTGATTACATGAAAAACCAACATCATGGCCTGAGTAACATAAGAGCTTTGTAATATAAACATATTCATTTGTATATTATGGAGAATGATAAGAGAGTAAAAAGTGGGAATGATGAAATCTTGTTTAGATTTCAGCACAGATTTACTGTGGCACTCTGATATGAATAATTACAACACTCAATCCCAGACATTCCTGCCCAGTGACCAAATCCTTTTCCATATCTGCGAAGAGATCCCTGGTAGTTCATGAATGACCTCATGAATATTCATGTAAGAAATCATTAAATGAATATTAATTAATGACAGAAACTGTAGAATCAGATAATAAATAATAATAATAATAAAATAATAATAATAATAATAACAATAAAGATTTTATTAACGGAAGGTTACACAATTTGTACAAATGCTAATCTCCCTTGCTGCCCTCATAAATCTATAATAGTCAATATAAGCAAACAGAGGTTGAGAGCACATCCTGATCAGACAGCTCCTAGAGAATCAATCTGATCTGGATATACTGTGTTTGAACAGAAATTTAGAGGCATGTCTATGGAGTAAAAGGCTGAAAGTCTGCACAGAAAATACATCTGCTGAAATTCGAACTAACTGTAAATTGACCCATCTCGTACAACATGCATGGAAATAATGGTCTGATATCCTGCTGTTACAATTAGCATTAATTTCCATTTGAAAATAGTTTTCCCATTAAACCTCTACTTGATAGATATGCCTTTACATGCCCTGCAAACAGAGTAGATCCAGATCAGACAGCTCCTGTACGCTCAATTTGCTTATGGAATTACATAAATCTGATCCTGCAGATTTTGTCCGAGCTAAAAAATCCTTTGAAAATTTTACATTATAAAATTCAAGTTAATGAATATTCATGAAGTGATCAATTCACGCATAAATGGGAAAGTGTTCAACCTATACTTGATACAGAGATCCATATTTATACATTGCACACAGAGCAGACCCTGCTGTAGACCCATGGATATTTATACATTGCACACAGAGCAGACCCTGCTGTAGACCCATGTATATTTAATTTATTTATATATTGCAAACAGAGTAGACCCTGCTGTAGACCCATGGATATCTATATATTGCAAACAGTGTAGACCCTGCTGTAACAGTTCCATAGAAGTTTATCTACTAAGGGCCTGCACTGTTTGCTTAACCCTTTCTCTGTTCTGTGTGTATTCCAATTTTCAATACCTGATCATATTATAGCAAAAATGTTTGCTTTGACTATACCATAACATAACAGAGCAGAGCCTGATCAGATGGCTCCTGCAGGAGCAATCTGGTCCGGGTCTACTCTGTTTGCAAATGCATAAAAAAGCATTTATCTGAAAAAGGGATTACGGAATAACGCAATCTGATTCTACAGTTTTTGCTGTAGCTAAAACTTTTCTTGGCTCTAGAGCTTGTACCAATACAAAAAATTTCATGTGCACATAATTGTGACATTATAAAAATACAGCCCATACATATCCATGATGTCATTTATTTCTCCTCATACCTATGGGGTTAACCCTTTCCTCCTTTCTACGCCTCAGTAAAAATCACCTATTGAAACCATTGTGATAAATAGAGCATTTGCTCCCATAGGAGCAAATGCCCTATTTATCACAATGGTTTCAAACTACAAAATTCTAAAATTGTCCTTTTCTCTAGTTTATGCTCCTTTTCGGTAGATTTATTCAAAGTGACTGGGTATAAAAGTAGCCTATCAGGGAATGGGTTAAATTCCTGGTATCCAGCTGGTGTGGGGACAAGACTCCATAGAAAATGCACCAGTGCAATTATTTCTGCCTGGACCCCTTACTGTTTGATTTAATGTTCTTGCAGTGACATATATGGACTTGTGCAATATATAACGTTACAATTCAGACATGCATTTTACCATTATTTGATACTCCATCTCCCCGTTTCATCGGTTTTTAAAGCTAATAAGTCTAAAATGTATTTGGCGCCAGTTTGAAAACTTTAACCCTTTCCCTCATACAAACGTGTTTTCACGCATTTGCAAACAGAGTAGACCCAGATCGGACGGCTCCTAGAGGAGCCGTCTGATCAGGGTCTGCTCTGTTTGCTAATAGAAGTCGATAAATCTGGTTCTTTAGTTTCTAAAATGGCTACAATATCCAACTTTCCTTATTTCATTATAACTATTTTGTTCATGAATATCCAGTAGGTATTGAAATTTGAAACAAACATAGAACAGGGAAATGGTTAATTTAACCATTAAATTTACTCCATGAATATTTATGAAACAATTAATGTATGTATGAATATTAATTAGCTTACCATTAATTATAAGATAAGAACAAGAAAAGTTTTGGCCCTGGCAGAAACTGTTCAAATGCATCAGAAACATATCTATATACCGTAAGTGTTAACCCGTTACTCAGTTAGTATGCCTTTCTATGGCTTTGCAAACAGATAGGAACCAGATCAGACGGATCCTGCTAGAGCCATCCGATCAAAATTTCTCTGTTTGCTTGTGATATAGTATAGATATGATTTTACAGTTTGACAGACTGCCATGGCCAAAATTCCTGTGCTATTAAAACAATTAATCTAATTAATATTCATGAAGTTAATATTTCTCACATGAATATTCATGGAGTAAATGTTTAAACTTTTACTCCATGAATATTTAGACAAGAAATAATGGCATCATGAATATTTTTACCTAAACTGTTATAATGGTGCTATGAACAAAAGGATTTTTTAACATGCAGAAACTGTAGAATCAGATATATATATATATATTATATTATATCTAATTAAACAGAGTTGACCCTGATCAGATGGCTCCTACAGGAGCTGTCTGATCTGGGTCAACTCTGTTTGCAAAGGCGTAGAAAGGTGTGTATATGGAGTAGATGGTTAATCCATTCCCTCATATTGACGACTTTTGACGACTCTGTAAAAGTCACTTTGTGAAACCATTGTGATAAATAGAGCATTTGCTCCTATAGGAGCAAATGCTCTATTTATCACAATGGTTTCAAACTACCAATTTCTTAAATTTTCCTTTTCTCTAATTAATGCTCCTTTTCGGTAGGTTTATTCAAACAGGCTGTGTCTAAAAATAGCCTACGGGTTAAAGGCATTCAGTATGGAAGTATTGAATATGCAAACATTTTTTTTTTAATGACTAACAGTATTTATTTCCTTTCAACCAAATGGTTAAGTAAACCCTTTGCATGCAGGAATCAAGTGTTCTGAAATTGGCAAACTTTGTAGACCCATATCAGAGGGCTCCCCGAGAAGCCCTATGATCAGGGTCTGAACTGTTTCTCATTCAACACTCTCTTGCAACTTCTTCCCTTTCATACTGAATGGACTGTGCCACTGAATGATAATGGGTCATTCCACTTTTAATATTCATGTAAGAAATAATGTAAAATTAATTGCTATAATAGCAATTGGACACAGGACATTTTGGCTATGACAGAAACTATAGAATCATATCTATATTTATATTATATCATGAGCAAACAGAGCAGACTCAGATCAGGGTCAGATCTGATATGGGTCTACTCTGTTTGCAAAGGCATATTCATGGAGTAAAGGGTTAAAATAGCTAATGGAATATACTTACAGTGATAGAAATCATTAAGCAGTTATAGGTCCAGTGCAACAGCTTTCATAACATATTCTGGTAATATTAGCAATTAACCCATTCCTTCATAGGCTATTTTTAGACCCAACCTCTTTGAATGAATCTACCCAAATGGAGCATTTACTAGAGAAAAAGTAAAATTTTAGAATTTTGTAGTTTGAAACCATTGTGATAAATAGAGCATGTGCTCCTATAGGAGCAAATGCTCTATTGATCACAATGGTTTCAAATAGTGGCTATTACAGAGGCGTAGAAAGGCGTATTTATGGAGGAAAGGGTTAACTTGACTATACCAACTGTCACAAGCGTTTACCTTTAGTTTGTTATAACCCTTTCCCTGTTCTATGTTTATTGCAAATTTCACTACCCAACGAGATATGTTGGTATCAGTAGAAACTGTAGTCAGGTCTATTATAATTTCATAAACAAATAGAGCAGACCCTGATCAGACGGCTCAATGGGAATCGTCTGATCTGGGTTTACTCTGTTTGCATGGGCTTGAAAAGGCATTTATATGAAGGAAAGAGTTAAAAAGAAAGAGAACAAGTAGTTTCATGTTAAGAATGCAGAGAAATAAGTGTACTGGCTTTCGCAAACAGTGAAGATCCAGATCAGAGGAACTCTCTGATCAAGGTCTGCACTGTTTATCATTTACAACCCTTTCACATATTAAACCTTTTATACTGAATGGACTCTGTCGTTAACAGTGATGGACCGATGAACATTGAAATTTTACCATTCAAAAGGTTCACAACTGACAACACTTTCAGTAGATGGACAGCTTTCCAAAGGTTAAATAAACATTTGTCATTAATATTTATATCTAATCAATTTGCCATAAAGCATTTCCATAAAAAAGTGATGATTTTATCTGTATACAGTGTCTATTTCTTGCACCTTTTTCCAATTAGTTTTCTTTAAAATGATAAAAAAAATTTTTTAAAGCAAATTACTAGCACTACTGTGACTGGAGAGTAGAACATTAAAATTTCTTGAAAACTAATATTTTGTGTCAATTCCTAAATGTTTCTACTCGATCTACAACCCATTACTCCATGAACATTCATGTTAAAGAAATACAAATGTAACATCATGAATATTTATATACTAAATTTTTATAATGGCATAAAAATGTACAAGGTTTGTTTTTGGTATTTGTAGAAACTGTGGAATCCTATCTATTATAATTTCATAAACGGAGCATACCCTGATCAGGTTGCTCCTACTTACTATGTATGCAAAGACATAGAAAAGGTGTACAGTAAAACCCCTCTATAACAACCACTAAATTACATCAAGTATTTTGTGTTAAAGGCAGGTGGCTGCTTAAAGCAAGGTGAAAGTAAAACAGAACGCTCCTATAGGAGCGTTCTGTTTTACTTTCACCTTGCTTTAAGCAGCCACCTGCTCTAAATACCAACTAATTAACACAACTTAGTGGCCGTTATAGAGAGGTTTTACTGTATGTATGGAGTAAAGGTTTAAGCAAGAAAGGGTTGAAATAGATTGATGACATATTTTACCTCTGAAATAGTATTCCATAAAGCTGTCCAGCAAGGAGAGAATTTATGAGTATTTTATGTGAACACAAAAATAACAATAAAATGCTTGTTAGCACTGGCACTCAAGGGTTCAGTGCTTTCTTCCTCGTTGATATCGAAAGTCAGTCTGACACAAGTGACGGAGAGGAGAGTTTCGGGCTACGCTGCAGAATGTTTCTCAACTGAGGTGGCATGGAAAATTGGGATCAAATTGGGATCACTGCATTTAGGCCACAGTTAATTTACCTGGTGGTTCATGTCCTATAAGTAATGATTAACTCTTTCCTTAACACATTACCCCCTAGTGACGCATTTTTTTGGCCTCTATAAAATTCACATTGTGAAACCATTGTGATAAATAGAGCATTTGCTCCTATAGGAGCAAATGCTCTATTTATCACAATGGTTTCAAACTACAAAATTCTAAAATTTTCCTTTTCTCTAGTTAATGTGCCTTTTTGGTTGATTGATTAAAAAAGGTTGAATCTAAAAATAGACCAGGAGAGAATGATTTAATGTAAATGACTTTTCAAGCATTATGTAAACAGAGTAGACCCAGATCAGACGGCTCCTATACAGAGTCTGCTCTATTTTCTTTTGGTATGATAAAGATATGAATCTCCAGTTTTTGTCAAAGTAAATATTTCCCTTGAATGTTTACGTTATAAAAATTTTTTAAAGCTATAAATAGATAATAGTGATATTATTAATATTCTCTTACACGAATGTTGAACAGGGAAAGGGTTAAAATGACTGATACTGGTTGTTGAATATTTTGGCTTATACACATACACAGCTGTCAGCTTTTAAGTTTTTTCTATTCTTCCAAGAAAAATGATATTTATATTTTGAAACCTTTGAATGCTGAATATTCAAAGTGGAATGGTTTGTTTATGTTTAACCCATTCCCTCATAGGCTATTTTTAGATACAACCTCTTTGAATAAATCTATCGAAAAGGAGCATTAACTAGAGAAAAGGAAATTTTTTAGAATTTTATTGTTTGAAACCATTGTGATAAATAGAGCATTTGCTCCTATAGGAGCAAATGCTCTATTTATCACAATGGTTTCACAAAGTGACTTTTACAGAGTCGCCAAAAGTCATCAATATGAGGGAAAGGGTTAATAGAGACCATTCAATATGAAAAGACTTAAAGTGATAGTCGAAGATATAGATACATTTAGGGATGAGAAGTGAGACAGGGAAAGTTTGGGACAAACATCACCTTGAATTTTATGTACATTTATTTGACAAATGTGACAAATAAAGTAAGAGAAAACTGTTTTTTCACGATACACCAGTTTATGCTATGACAGCTATGACTGTAATTATATTACCATCTCATGAAAATGGTTTTAATTATATAGTATTCAGCATTCAAAGATTTCAACATGTCAGAACTAGGAAAACAATATTTTGACTTTTTTATCCCTTTACTCCATAAGCATATCTTTCTATGCCTGTGCAAACATAATAGACCCAGATCAGACGGTTCCTGTAGGAGGCTAGGAGCCATCTGATCAGGGTCTGCTCAGTTTGCTTATGATATAACATAGGTATGATTCTACAGTTTCAGCCATTGCAAACAATCCTGTGTTCATGTGCTATTATAACAAATTAATCCAAATTAATATTCACGACATCATTATTTCTTACATGAATATTCATGGAAGAAATGGTTATATGCTCATGTAAGACTAGCCTATTGTGAATAATAAAGTTTATCCACCTATGCCTTGACCAGGCCATATTCTGGAACTAATATACAGTAAAACCTCTCTATAATGGCCACTAAATTACATCAAGTATTTTGTGTTAACCCTTTCCCTGTTCTATATTTATTCCAAATTTCAATACCTACTGAATATTCATGGACAAAATAGTTACAATTAAATATGGAAGGTGAAGCAGTGTAGGCATTTTAGAAAGTAAAGAAACTGATTTTTCAAAATTCCACCAGCAAACAGAGCATACCCTGATCAGACGGCTCCTATAGGAGCCGTCTGATCTGGGTATACTCTGTTTGCAGATGCGTGAAAACATGTTTATGTGAGGGAAAGGGTTAAAGGCAGGTGAATGCTTAAAGCAAGGTGAAAGTAAAACAGAATGCTCCTATAGGAGCGTTCTGTTTTACTTTCACCTTGCTTTAAGCAGCAACCTGCCTTTAAAATACCAACTAATTAACACAATTTAGTGTCTCTTATTGAGAGATGTTACTGTAACATATTCAAGATAATCTGTGCAAAAACTCTGGATCCAGATGAAACTCTGAATGATTCAGTGTCTCATAAGAATCCATATTGGTGGGCTCCTGATTGAGATTTGAGAAAAAAAAAAACAATCATGGAAAAATCTTTTTTAAAAATTTGCAGCAGACAACAATATTATTGAGCATGCAAAGAGATAACCCTTTCCTTGTTCTATGTTTATTCAAAATTTCAATACCTACTGAATGTGTACGGACAAAATGTGGAAGGGGGAACATTGTAGCTGTTATTTAGAGTAAACAAACAGATCTATTAATTTCCATTAGCAAACAGAGCAGACCCTGATCAGACGGCTCCTATACTCTGTTTGCAGATGCGTGAAAAAGCGTTTATATGAGAGAAAGGGATAAACACCTGAAAGGATTATCTATTAGCTATAATATAAATACATGTAGGACAAACAACCAGGGAGATATTCACCTGGCCTTATTCCCTCATGAGTAACCTAATGCTTTAACCACAAAGTGAAAAAGTCCGGCTGATTGGGTCTCACATTGAATAATTCCCTGGTCATTAGATGCCTGAATCAAACCTATGTGATCTGATCAAATTACTTTAATTTCAGGTGTTATTAGAGAGGCGGGTAATAGGGGTATTCTCTTAAATGCCTTTAACAGGACTGTTCGCATAATGATGGCTTTGGACGGTACAGGTGAATTTAGGATAGACTTAAAAATAGTTTTGATCTAGATAAAAGTCTTACGGTATGTAACAAAATGCCTCAACAATTTCCAAAATGTTTTGACACACATCATATTTTTGTAGTAAATGAAAGAAAAAAAATCTGCTGAAGCAAAGAGTCTTAGGCGACAACATTTGTATAGAATACTAACTATAGTTAGTTTTCTAATAGATACACTTTGTCACAATTTGGCAAACACAGTAGACTCAGATCAAACGTCCCTTGTAGGAGTCATCTTGATATGGTCTGTTCTGTTTGCTAACAATAATAAATAATTTTTTTAAAATTTTGTAGTTTGAAACCATTGTGATAAATAGAGCATTTGCTCCTATAGGAGCAAATGCTCTATTTATCACAGTGGTTTCACAAATCGAGTTTTACAGAGTCGTCAAAATGAGGAAATGGGTTAACTGTACCACATTCAAAAGGTTATATTGATAGCTTCTGCTCTATATTTTTCTTCTTTATGAGTAATAATTCATGCATTTGTGTTAAAAATCCCCTCATGACTAAACCGTGATACTTCCTATGAAATTAACCCCTTTGTCCTCTCCTTTACAACATTTTCTGTCACTTCAAGACCCATGACTTTGACCACACATCTACTGTCTACAGCCTTGATGTTTTATTAGACTTTAAGCTTATCACCATTCCGATAGATATAAATGCAGATTTATGTCAAGATATAGTTCGGAAGAAACTGAGCAGATAGCACATGTTTGTTACAGGTAGCACATCTGTCAGTTTAAGGGGTAGTGCGAAATTTGACACAGATACGTTATCCTTTGTTGACTAGATACAGTCAAAACCAAGACATGGTGATCCATTTTACCAGTTTTCCTTCAGCCTAACTCTTTGCTTACTAGTGATTGTCATCTACTTAACCCTGTCCTTCATATAAATGCTTTTTCAATTTTGACACATTTGCAAACAGAGTAGACCAAGATCAGACAGCTCATATAGGAGCCGTCTGATCAGGGTCTACTCTGTTTGCTTATGAAATAATATAGATTTGACTCTATAATTTCTACCAATACCAAAAATTCATGTGTACATAATTATGCCAATATAAAAATTCAGCTAATGAATATTCATGATGTCATCATTTCTTTACCGAATACTGACCAGGTTAAGGCTTAAGCCTTTACCTGATGACCGAGTGAATGTTAACCCTTTCCTCCATAAAAACGCCTTTCTACGATCCAATATTAACCCTTTCCTCCATAAAAACGCCTTTCTACGATCCAATATTAACCCTTTCCTCCATAAAAACGCCTTTCTACGATCCAATATTAACCCTTTCCTCCATAAATACACCTTTCTACGATCCAATATGAACCCTTTCCTCCATAAATACGCCTTTCTACGATCCAATATGAACCCTTTCCTCCATAAAAACGCCTTTCTACGATCCAATATTAACCCTTTCCTCCATAAAAACGCCTTTCTACGATCCAATATTAACCCTTTCCTCCATAAATACACCTTTCTACGATCCAATATGAACCCTTTCCTCCATAAATACGCCTTTCTACGATCCAATATGAACCCTTTCCTCCATAAATACGCCTTTCTACGATCCAATATTAACCCTTTCCTCCATAAATACGCCTTTCTACGATCCAATATTAACCCTTTCCTCCATAAATACGCCTTTCTACGATCCAATATTAACCCTTTCCTCCATAAATACGCCTTTCTACGATCCAATATTAACCCTTTCCTCCATAAATACGCCTTTCTACGCCTCTGTAAAAGTCACAGTGAAGTTCTTGAAACCATTGTGATGAATTTATCTATTTATCACAATGGTTTCAAAAACTAAACAATTCTAACAAGTATTTCGCTGTGCAATCACTGCTGTGGAGTGCACTGGTTGCACAATCAACTTGTAAATAGTGCAGACCCTGATGAGACAGCTCCTGCAGGAGCTGTCTCATCTGGGTCTTCACTATTTACAGGTAGGTATATTGACGTGAACAGCAAGAGAGGGGTTAATGTTATCAAAATGGTACCACCTTTAACCCTTCCCTTTCCTCTTATAGGAGCCATCTGATCAGGATCTACTCTGTTTGCTTTTGACATGATATAAAACTGATTCTACAGTTTTTGTCCAAGCAACAAAATTCCTTGAAAAGTTTACATTATAAAACTTCAGCTAATGAATATTCATGATGTCATAATTTCTAGCATAAATATTGAACAGGGAAAGGGTTAACTGATTTATTCAGCTTTACAAAACAGTGGACATTTTTTATTTTTGCAGTAAATATTGACCAAACACCTACAGTAAAACCTCTCTATAACGGCCACTAAATTATATTAAGGATTTTGTCTTAAAGGCAGGTGACTGCTTAAAGCAAGGTGAAAGTAAAACAGAATGCTCCTATAGGATTTAAGCAGTCACCTGCCCTAATTACCAACTAATTAACACAATTTAGTGGCTGTTATGGAGAGGTTTTACTGTAGTGTTTATAATCTAATTGGGCCAAATGATTGCCTTTATGATTTATTATATCCTTATCAGATTTAAAACAATTCAGGATCAATACTAATCTGTTGCATTTTTGAAATATTTTAGGTAGCTGACAACATTCCCAAAGTTGCTAACTAATAATTCATTGGCACTTCGAATGCAGGACACAAGTTAACTGGTACCTGAAAACAGTGTATGCCCAAAGATCTGATCAGGGTCTGCACAGTTTGATATTAGTCCCTTCCCTGTTCTGCATTTATTCCAAATTTCATCATCTACTGAACATTCATGGACAAAATAGTTATAAGATGTATGGAAGGTGGAACAGTGTAAACATTTTAGAAACTAAAGAAACAGACTCATAAATCCAATTCCATTAGCAAACAAAGCAGACCCTGATCTGATGGCTCCTACAAGAGCTGTCTGATCTGGATCTTCTCTGTTTGCAAATGTGTCAAAAGGCGTTTATATGAAGGAATGGGTTAAAATAGCAAATTCTTTCATAATGAATTTTACTCTGACAAATTCAACATTTAAGCATCAGCACTCAACTGATGAATTTCTGAAAACCTTTGCAAACAGTTTGGATATACATGTAGATGAGACACTACGTAAAACTGTTTGACACCCGGACACTGCTTTTTTTTAAAATATGTTTTTAGAATTTCAGCAGACGACATTATTGGATGACAACAATGTTTAATATGGCAGAGTGCATCAGGTTTATGGCAACAATCGTCGTCTGTCACAAATTTCAAAGATGACTTCTCTTCCAAAGTTTTTCATAGATACTGTCAGAAGGTCAGACATTTTGAATCCCGATGAGACGCCGAGTGACTCGGTGGTTCATCTGGATCCAAACTGTTTGCAAAGGTTATCACATATTCGCCAGTAGCATGCAAAGATCTTAGTTTGGTATATTTCAAAGCTGTGACAAACTCAACCCTTTCAGTAGAGGACACGAGTCACTATTGTCCTATGCAAATAGTGCAGACCCTGATGAGAGGGCTCCTAGAGGATCCCTCTCATCAGGGTCTTCACTATTTGTAACTTTACACTTTTCTGAAAAGATATCCCAGAATATTTGCGATAGGTTGACCTTTTTGAATTTGGCAAAACCAGTAGTCCATTTGAAAAATTAGCACTGAAAGGGTTAAATCAGAAGAATTTCTCATTCACAGTTTTACGGGATAGAAGAGATTTTTTATCTGATGTGTAGATCTAGTGATTCAATATATTGTGGTCATTTCTAAGTCATTAAAGAAAGAAACAATTTAACTTCCATCCCACTTAAGGAGAAGTGATTTCAGATTTGTCACAAATTGCCATTGGGGGTTGACAAATTGCCAATGGGGCATGCAAAAAGCACGAATTGAAGCAGAAAGAAATGGGAGGAAAAAAACTGAAATTACTTCCCAAATTGAAAACCACTATGGTCATGACTAAGAACGGGTTGGTCAGACGTGGGTGGAGCATGCACTGTTGTAACAATGCAACTCTTTACCTCATGTAGACGCCTTTTGGTCCCTTTCAGGCTTTGCAAACAGAGTCGATCCAGATCAGATGGCTTCTGTAGGGATTGCTCTCTTTGCTTATGAATGATTCCTCAGTTTCTGCCATGGCAAAAAAAATTGTGCTTCTAATACAAATAAATATAATATTACAATATAATAATATAATATACCACTAATAATATAATATCAAAATTTCCTGTATGATGTTAATTCCAAATTTCAATCCCTGCTGCTAGGCTGGGTCCTAGTAGTGGTTACCGTAGCATCCCCCCCTAGACTTTTTTTCATGGGTACCAAATTATTCGTTGGGGTCCTTAGAACACATTTTGAGCATGCCCCCAAAAATAAGTTTGTCCCAGCTATGTTTTACTTAACGGTTTCCATGGTAACCCGAGGTAATTTTCGAAACTACCTTGGTTCAGAAAATGCGCCATAACTTTGTTTTTAGAAGCAATAGAAGGACAAAACAAGTACCAAAGTAAAGCAGAGACATATAGCTTGAATATGATATATGATTTTATTAATATTCATAAATGCATTCTTATGAATATTAATGAGGAAGTAAAAAATGTGATTTTTTTAGAAAAGAGGAGTTTGTTGTTTAGTCTGAGAGGCTTATTAATGCACAGAAATTATTGAATTTAGATTTAAGTTGTTCGTTGGAGTCCTAAGAACACATTATGAGTATTTCCCTAAATAATTTTGTCCCATCTATGTTTTATCAAACGGTTTCCATGGAAACCCGAGGTAAATTCCGAAACATCCTTGGTTCAGAAAATGTGTAATAACTTTGCTTTTAGAGGTAATAGAAGGACAAAACAAGTACCAAAGTAAAGCAGAGACATATATCTTGAATATGGTTTATGTTTTAATTAATATTCATAAATGCATTCTTATGAATATTCATGAGAATGTAAAAAAAATGTGTTTTTTAGAAAAAGGAGCTTGTTGGTTAGTCTGTTAGGCTTATTAATGCACACAAATCATTGAATTCAGGTTTAAATTGTTGGTTTGGTTCATCAGAACACATTTTGAGCATTCCCCCAAAGCAATTTTGTCCCATCTATGTTTTATTGAACGGTTTCCATGGTAACGCGAGGAGGTAAATTTCGAAACATCATTGGTTCAGAAAAAGCATAATAACTTTGCTTTTAGAGGCAATAGAAGGACAAAACAAAAACCAAAGTAAAGCAGAGACATATATCTTGATTATGATATATAATTTTAATAATATTCATATATGATTGCTTATGAATATTAATGAGGAAGTATAAAAATCCGCTTTTTTTAGAAAAATGAGTTTTTTGTTTAGTCTTAGAGGCCTATTAATGCACAAAAATTATTGAATTCAGGTTTAAATTGTTCGTTGGGGTCCGCAGAACACCACTTGAGTATTCCCCAAAATAATTGTGTCCAAGCTATGTTTTTAACGGTTTCCATGGTAACCCGAGGTAAATTTCGAAACATCCATGGTTAAACAAATGCGTCATAACTTTGCTTTTAGAGGCGAAAGAAGGACAAAACAAGAACCTGAATAAAGCAAAGACATATAACTTGAATATGATATGTAATTTAACTAATTTTCATAAATGTATTCTTATGAATATTAATGAGGAAGTAAAACAATCCGATTTTTGTTTAGAAAAAAGGAGTTTATTGTTTAGTCTGAGATGCCTATTAATAAACAAGAGTTATTGAATTCATGTTTGAATGTTTTCATGTGAAGGAAAATAAACCATCTTTGTTTCAGGTAATATTTCTATAAAGCATGCATATTTCAGCTTATTTGCATATAATGTACGTATATGAATAAGCAATTTTCTATGAACATTGTATTTAGTATTATTTTGAGTAGGCCTATACGGTAAAATCTCGATTATTCGAATTTTCTTTATAGAAGCATTAAGACCCTTTTAGGCAGGTGACTTCTAAATGCATGGTGAAAGTCATGCAGAAAGCTGCAGTAGGAGCTTTCTGCATGACTTTCACCATGCATTAAGCTGTCACCTGTCTTAAATATCGATAATAATACGTACATCAATGATAATGCGTCAATGTTTGAAGCGAATCCCATCTGTTGGATGCAACTGCCGGTGCTAAAGAAGTGAATGAGAGAGAGAGAGAGAGAGAGAGAGAGAGAGAGAGAGAGAGAGAGAGAGAGAGGGAGAGAGAGGGAGAGAGAGGGAGAGAGAGAGAGAGAGAGAGAGAGAGAGAGAGAGAAAGAGAGAAAGAGAGAGAGAGAGAGAGAGAGAGAGGGCCTAATGCCCGCCCCTGGGGCTGTCGGAAACAAGTGAGGGGATCTGATAAAACATCCGAGGTCGATTTTCATTTGAAACCAGAGGCCTAAGAAATACCAAGGGAACCCTTGTCCGTAAGAGTTTAGCGGACATGATCCACCCAGTTGCCGGGCTGGCACAAAAATCTTCGTCCAGGTCAGGCAAACGGGAAAGAAGTCCCGTGGAAGGAGAAAGAGACTCCCTAGACTTAATTAGGTTAGGGAGGTCCACTTTTTCGACTGACACTAGCACGGAAGAGGATAGAGGACCCCTGTGCATAGGATTCGGGGGTCTAGGGCAGACAGAGGGTGGGATGATTCTAAAACAATCTTCACACGCATTCTCAATAGAAAATATTGATGTTCAGAATCATCTAAAGAAAAAGAGGACTAAGTCCCGTCTAAATCTGAGTGAGAGGCTTCCACAAAGTCTGATTTCCTTAAAAACATAGGACCATCCCTAGGAGCCATAATGGACAAAGTGTCTTCCTGCTCTCCCTCAGAATCCGCCCTGGTGAACGCCATGGATGGCAGCACCCGGGAAGAGTGGGACCCGCCACAGACATAGAAGTGTGGACTGTGGGTTCACATGAGAGCTATTCTCCCTCTAGGTGAAGCTTGCTGGTTCCCAGAATGAGTGTCGGCTATCGAAAGCGCCCAGCCGGCGAATCTGAGGAGGCAGGGCGATGTCTTCGCATAGAAGAGTAATGGTAAGACCTCGATCTGCGATGAGAGCGGTGCGGGTGCTGGTTCCCATTAGAAGAATAAGAAGGTTTTTACGCCTCCTACGGGGTGGGTGGGATGGGGGCTGGGGAGTCCAAGGTGTACTCAGAAGATGAAGAGTAATTGCAGGGTCTAGACGACCAAGAACGTCTAGACTTAGCCAGAGCAGCTTCCTGTTGACTTTCACCACTGAAATGCGGTGTAGAGACAGAATGCCCTGTAGAAAAGATTTGACAGGTAGATTTACCGGTCCACTTCGGTATCCTGGTCCAAAGGACCAGACCGGGCCACTGGAGGACCGTTTGGAGAGCAAACTTAGGACACCGGGCCAAAGAATACACAGTGACATCTTTGGGCGGGGGCTCGGTAGACCGGTCTGCTGGTGATGTCATGAAACGGAAGCACTAACGCCAGGACACCTGGGACCGGTGACGGATAACTGGGCCAAGATTCAGCGGGACCAGCCAAAACTCTTCACACAACAAGCGGACCGGGAGACCTGGCAAGAATAGTACCTGGGACCAGAACAAAGTGTACCATTCAAGTGGTAAACAGGGTACCCGCGCCCGGGCCAGCAGTTGGGTGCCGATCTGCAACTAACAATTGGGGAATCGACTGCACCACAGGGGCTGTTTACGAAAGAGATTTTAAAGAAGAAGCAGGCTTCTTCTGAGCTTTAGAGGACAGTGATTTGTCTGTTGCGAGGGAGTCGCTGACCAAAGAGAAGAATACTTCTTCAGTCGGGCAGCAAGCTCCCACTACTCCCCTGTCCAGAGGGATGAAACTGGACAGGGAGCTGACGCGGAGCATCCACAGCAGGCCAGACACACTTAATGAGTTGTCCAGCCTGTCGCGAAATGCTCGCAATAAGCCTTGCGTTGCTCTGGCAAGCTGTGGTAAATAATCAAGCAAATGCATTAGACATCGCGAGTAAGTTAGAAGTCACGCAAGGCTAATATGGGTAAACATAAGCTGATGATTACAGTCGAAATGCTATATATTTTCTATTGCATTTCAAAACAGCCATAACAGTAATATTCTTCATAAAACATGCATGAGGCTCAATTCCTCTGCTGTAATTTCTTACAAGAAATGTGTTGTTCATATACATGTATATTGCAATATAATAGAAAAACTTACTTTCCTACAACAGTTTACATTCTCATTAATATTCATGATTTTGTAATAATATTCATTACCTACATATTTATTTACATGAACATCAATATCGCTGTTTCAGTCAGTATCAAGCTCTATACTGGTTGACTAAAATAATCTCAGATAAAATGAACAGCTCATTCAAGTGTGTTTATTTTACATCTCATTAATATTCATAAATATGCATTAATATTCAATAACCCAAAGTTATGACCCTCTGCTCTTGTCAATGTTTGTTGTTCTGGTATTTTACGTAAAATAAGTAATAGAAAAGATAGTACACTAGAAACAATGCTAAATATAGGGCTAATGTTAAATTGCTTATTCATTTACGCACGTTATATGCAAATTAGCTTAAATATACATGTTTTAGAAATATTACATGAACCAAAGATGTTTTCCTTTATTTGTATGTTGAAATTAAAACATTTAAATCTGAATTCAATAACTATTTGTATATTATTAGGCCTCTCAGACTAAAAACAAACTCGTCAAACTAAAAATGCATTTTTTACTTCCCCATTAATATTCATAAGAATGCATTATAAGAATGCATTATATGTATTAATAGAATTACATATCGTATTCAAGCTATATGTCTCTACTTTACGTTGGTTCTTGTTTTGTCCTTCTATTGTCTCTAAAAGCAAAGTCATGAAGCATTTTCTTAATCAAGATAGTTTCGAAATTTACCTCGGGTTACCACGGAAACCGTTTAATAAAACATAGCTGGGGCACAATTATTTCGGGAGAATGCTCAAAAAGTGTTCTGATGACCCCAACGTACAATTTAAACCTGAATTCAATAATTTTTGTGCATTAATATGCCTCTAAGACTAAACAAAAAAATTCATTTTTCTAAAAAAGCGGATTTTTATACTTCCTCATTAATATTCATAAACAATCATATATGAATATTATTAAAATTATATATCATAATCAAGATTTATGTCTCTGTTTTACTTTGGTTTTTGTTTTGTCCTTCTATTGCCTCTAAAAGCAAAGTTATTATGCTTTTTCTGAACCAATGATGTTTCGAAATTTACCTCCTCGCGTTACCATGGAAACCGTTCAATAAAACATAGATGGGACAAAATTGCTTTGGGGGAATGCTCAAAATGTGTTTTTATGAACCAAACAAACAATTTAAACCTGAATTCAATAATTTGTGTGCATTAATAAGCCTATCAGACTAAACAACAAGCTTCATTTTCTAAAAAACGCATTTTTTACATTCTCATGAATATTCATAAGAATGCATTTATGAATATTAATTAAATCATATACCATATTCAAGCTATATGTCTCTGCTTTACTTTGGTACTTGTTTTGTCCTTCTATTACCTCTAAAAGCAAAGTTATTACGCATTTTCTGAACCAAGGATGTTTCGGAATTTACCTCGGGTTACCATGGAAACCGTTTAATAAAACATAGATGGGACAAAATTATTTGGGGAAATACTCATAATGTGTTCTGAGGACTCCAACAAACAACTTAAATCTAAATTCAATAATTTCTGTGCATTAATAAGCCTCTCAGACTAAACAACAAACTCCTCTTTTCTAAAAAAATCACATTTTTTACTTCCTCATTAATATTCATAAGAATGCATTTATGAATATTAATAAAATCATATATCATATTCAAGCTATATGTCTCTGCTTTACTTTGGTACTTGTTTTGTCCTTCTATTGCTTCAAAAAACAAAGTTATAGCGCATTTTCTGAACCAAGGTAGTTTCGAAAATTACCTCGGGTTACCATGGAAACCGTTAAATAAAACATAGCTGGGACAAACTTATTTTTGGGGGCATGCTCAAAATGTGTTCTAAGGACCCCAACGAACAATTTGGTACCCATGAAAAAAAGTCTAGGGGGGGATGCTACGGTAACCACTACTAGGACCCAGCCTATGCATAGTTATGGATAAAATAGGTATAGTGAAATATGGAATGTGGAACATTGTATCCATTTTAGAAAGTAAAGAAACGAATCTATCAAATGCCATTAGCAAACAGAGGAGACACTGATCAGACAGCTCATATAGGAAGTGCCTGATCTGGGTCTACTCTGTTAGCAAATGTGTGAAAAGACATTTATATAAAGAATGGGTTAATTATTACTATTGGGACATGAACCATACAAAAATCATATCTATATTATGTAACAAGCAAACAGAGCAGACCCTGATATCAGACGGCTTCTATAGAAGCCATCTGATCTGGGTCTACTCTGTTTGCAAAGGCATAGAAAGGAGTATTTATGGAGGAAAGGGTTAAAAACAATGATCAGAATGTCAAACAATTTAGAGTCAGATGAGATGCCTAACAGTATTTAAACTAATACGACCACTTAATAAACAGCCACTGATGTCGTCTAAAGCAGGTGGTTGCTTAATGCAGGACGAAAGTTATGCAGAAAGCTCCTATAGGAGCTTTCTGCATAACTTTCGTCCTGCATTAAGCTACCACCTGCCTCTGCCACCCAGAATTATGCCCGTTTTTGGTGGTCGCATTAGCGGGGTTTTACTGTACATATATTTGAGCTACTCTCTTATGTGATGTCTGATCAGGTTCTGCACTGTTTTGTCAAAATCTGTAGTGATTTGTTCTCTATCTTCCCATACTGTAACATTCCAACATGACACGGTGCTGCCATAGCAGATGATTTAAATACCAATACATGATGTTCAAATTACAAAATGGCCCTGGAATTAACTCCCTTATCTGCTGTTTCAAGATTAAACTCGACATAATTTTTTGCAGACTGGCTTATAATGAGATGCTCATGGAATGTGTCATGTGAAGATCGGCACTTTTAGATATCGGAAGCATAACATAAATGTGTAAATTAACCCTTTACTCCATGAATTTTGATGTTAGATATTAGGACTTCATGAATATTAATTACCGGTAGATTAATTTTGTAGGATATGATCTTTATTTCATAAGCAAACAGAACAGACCTTAACGAGAGGACTCCTATAGGAGCCATCTGATCTGTGTTTACTCTGTTTACAAAGGCATAGAAAGTTGTATTAATGGAATAAAGAGTTCATATAATGGAGAAAATGGTTAATGTAAGAAAGCTCAATTTTTAATTTGTTTGATTTTGCATAATTTTAACCATTTTATTGTGGGAAAAGAATCTGAGCTATGCATTGTAAAAAAGTGTAGACCCAGATCAGAACACTCCTAGAGGTCACCTCTGACCAGGGTCTTCACTGTTTGTCAATCAGCAAATACTCTAGCCAATTTAAGTCTTACATACTAAATGGGCTCTATCATTAACCCTTTCCTCCATAAATACGCCTTTCTACGCCTCTGTAAAAATCACCTGTTGAAACCATTGCAATAAATAGAGCATTTGCTCCTATAGGAGCAAATGCTCTATTTATCACAATGGTTTCAAACTACAAAATTCTAAAAAAGGTCCTTTTCTCTAGTTAATGCTCCTTTTGGGTAGATTCATTCAAAGAGATTGGGTCTAAAAATAGCCTATGGAGGAAAGGGTTAAACAGTATTTAGTATTTAAAGTTATTGAATTTTTAACCCTTTAATCCATGAATATTCATGTAAGAAATAATGATGCCATGAATATTAATTAAATGAATTTGTTATAATAGTACATGGACACATGTTTTTTTTCGCCATTGCAAAAACTGTAGAATCATATCTATATTATATCTTAAGCAAACAGAGCAGACCCTGATCAGACGACTCCTACAGGAGCTGTCTGATCTGGGTCTACTCTGTTTGTAAAGGCATAGAAAGGTGTATTTATGGAGGAAAGGGTTAAACCTCCAGAGCAGTATCAAAATATATAGATGCATGAAGATTCTTTACAAAAATTCCTTAACCCTTCGCTTGCTATTCGCATCAATATACCTACCTGTAAATAGTGAAGACCCAGATGAGACAGCTCCTGCAGGAGCTGTCTCATCAGGGTCTGCACTATTTACAAGTTGATTGTGCAACCAGTGCACTCCACAGCAGTGATTGCACAGCGAAATACGTGTACACAGTGAAGATATATGTAATTATACAACAGGGCATGGGTAAAGAATGAGAAATGCATTTTAAAATTCAGCAAGACAAGGGTTAAGTATTTGGAGATGGACAGACTTAGGTAAATAGTGCAGACCCAGATTGAACTCCTCCTGAATGAGCAGTTTGATCAGTGTCTACTTCTTTGTCAGTCTAATTAACGCTTTCCCTCATATGAATGCATTTTCCTACATTTACAACCAGAGTAGACCCAGATCAGATGGCTCCTATAGCCATAGGGTGTGCTCTGTTTGCTAATTGAATTTGAAAGATCTGTTTCTTTACTTTCTAAAATGGTTAAAAATTAAAATGCTCCAGCTTCTGTTTTTCATTGTAACTATTGTGTCCATGAATATTCAGTAGGTGTTGAAATTTGGAATAAACATAGAATAGGGAATCGGTTAAAGTTACCAAAATATGGTGCAAAATTTACTTCTACAGTTTTACAAACCCATTTTGTGTGTTAACCATTTCCCTGTTCTATGTTTATTCCAAATTTCTAAACCTACTGAATATTAATGGACAAAATAGTTATAATGAAATATGGCAGGAGGAAAATTGTAGCCATTTTAGAAAATAAAAAACCAAGATCCATGATAAAATCCATTGGCAAACAGAGCAGACCCTGATCAGACGGCTCCTACAGGCGCCGTCTGATCTGGGTCTACTCTGTTTGCAAATGCATGAAAACACATTTATATCAAGGAAAGGGTTTAGAGTAATTACGGTAGTTCAAAGCACTAACAGTTCCCTACTCTATTTCATGCAGTTTGTAATCTGTCACAAACCCAATCTGGTACCATTGAACAAGCAAGAAAATCAATCTAGATCTACCAGTCAGCAGTGAGACCACACCTATATTCAAGTAATTAATCAGTAACAGGTGCTTCATATCATCATCAGCATGTTCAAGTCTCAGAACACTTGCTAAAACTGCTTCACTGCATTTTTAACCCTTTCCCTGTTCTATATTTATCACAAATTTCAGTACCTACTGAATATTCATGAACAAAATAGTTATTACGAAATATGGTAGGTGAACCATTGAAGCCATTTTAGAAATGAAAGAAACAGATCTTTCAAATTCCACTAGCAAACAGAGCAGACCCTGATCAGACGGCTCCTCTAGGAGCCGTCTGATCTGGGTCTACTCTGTTTGCAGATGTGTGAAAACACGTTTATATGAGGGAAAGGGTTAAATAGTATAAGCCCAGAATACAGAGTGGCTGTGTAAATTCTCTGATCAGGATCTGCACTACAGTAACACACTGATAGTTTGAACACTAAAACAAGTATTGTCTTTAACTCTTTCCCTGTTCTAAGTTTATTCCAAATTTCAATACCTACTGTATATTCATGGACAAAATAGTTATAATGAAATATAATGAGGTTGGGCATTGCAGTCATTTTAGAAAATAGAGGAACAGATCTATCATATTCCAGTAGCAAACAGAGCAGACCCTGATCAGACGTCACTCCTCTAGGAGACCTCTGATCTGGGTCTACTCTGTTTGCAAATGCGAAAAACGGCATTTATACGAGGGAAAGGGTGGCACCTTAATGCAGGGCAAATCACATGCAGAAAGCTTCCCTAGGAGCTTTCTGCATGATTTTCACTCTGCATTAAGCAGCCACCTGCCTAAAAAGGCATCAATTCTTCATTACTTTTGTAGTATCTAGTTTTTACTGCATTTACCAGTAATTGCTATAAGGAAGTTTACCCCTTTACTAGATGAATATTCATGTAAGAAATATTGACAAAATGAATACTAATTACCTGAGTTTTGTCACTTTTGTGATATAAATAATGGCATATAAACACAGGAAAGTTTTATCATAGCAGAAACTGTGAACTCGGATCTATATTATTCCATAAGCCAACAGATCAGAGACAGGTCAGACGGTTCCTACAGGAGCCGTCTGATGCGGGTCTTCTCTGTTTGCAAAGGCGTTAAAATCGTATTTATGGAGAGAAAGGTTAATCCATAGTGGGAGGTGATCAAATCAAATGCTGTTGATCAAAGTATGTCAATTTTTGTCTGCAACAATTGTCATCTGCTTCAATACTTAAAATAATGTTGATCTTATTTCTTTGCAATTAACCCTTTGCTTGCTATTCACGTCAATATACCTACCTGTAAATAGTGAAGACCCAGATGAGACAGCTCCTGCAGGAGCTGTCTCATCAAGGTCTGCACTATTTACAGGTTGATTGTGCAACCAATGCACTCCACAGCAGAGATTGCACAGCCAAATACTTGTACACAGTGAAGATATATGTAATTATACAATAGGGCATGGGTAAAGAAGGAGAAATGTATTTTAAAACTCAACAAGAGAAGGGTCAATATGTTCAAAGTGAGAGTTTGGATCCTGATGAGAAGTCTCATCATGTGATGTTTCATCTGGATCCACACTTTTGCATATTTGCATAGGTTATCACGGTTTCATCACTTGCATGTAATCCCCTCCCCCTTTTCCCCCAATCTTTATTAGAGTGGGAGCATTTATCAGGTAGAATACCTAACCCCCCACCCCCACCCCCCAAACACACACGCATACACCTTTATTAGAGTGGGGGCATTTATCAGGAAGAATACAGAAGTTGAATTTTAATAACTGCATTTTGAATAAGGAAATTTTGACCATGACAAAACGCAACCCGTTACTCCATAAATACACCTTTCTAGTATGCCTTCGCAACAGAGTTGATCCAGATGAGAAGGATCCTGTAGGAGCTGTCTGATCAGTCTGCTCGGTTTGCCTACAATATTTATACACTTTTATACGCCTTTGCAATCAAAGTAGACACTGAAAGTGAAAAAAAAAGTTAACCATTTACTCCATAAATACGCCTTTCTAGTATGCTTTTTCAGAGCAGACTCATATCAGAAGGCTCCTATAGTAGCTGTCTGATCAGGATCTGCTCTGTTTGCTTACGATATAAACATGATTCTACAGTTTAAACTGTGGCCAAAATTTTCTGTGTCCATATTCTATTATAACAATTATTCTAATTAATATTCACGAAATCATTATTTTGTACATGAATAATCATGGAGTAAAGGATTAAGAATGAGGTCTGTACGATTTCGTAAGAAAACTGAGCAGACCCTTATCAGACGGCTCCTATAGACCGTCTGTTCTCTGTCTACTCTGTTTGCAAATGCATAGCATGGCATATTTATGGAGTAAAAAGGTTAATTACTTCTGCTGATGAAGATACACTGTTTCATGACAGATAACACATAGCTTCAGCTGATGCATGAGGGGCCATAAAACTGATACCTGTGTATCAAGATAAGAAATGTGATAGAATTCACAAGGAACAAATCGTGAAGGAATTTCCTCCAACTAACTGATAAGCCCATGCAGGCAGGAAAGAGATGACATAAATTAGAAAATATGTAGGTTTCCTACTGGACTAGTGATCTGATGGACTGGCCATATCAAACAAGATTGGCAGGTGAGAATAAATTGGAAATGGCATAATTGCCTGATATCTATGTTCAACTGCATCTGATAACTGACTGAGCGACTCTTTGTATACTAAGTAATTCTCATCTGCAAATTTTGTCATCTGCTGGAAGTTTGGAGACTAATTCTCTGTCACATCTTTTCGAAAACTTAGCCCAGACTATCAAGCTCCAGATAAGATGCATAAATTTAAACATTTTTGAGAATATCTCCTTTATTTCTCCACCAAACCCTATACTGTAACCACTCTTTAGAATTGTCTCTACGAGACGATTCTAAAGAGTGGTCATAGTATGGAGTTTGGTGGAGAAATGACGATTTTAGTATTTGGGTACCACACGGTGCCTGTACCTGTAGCTCTGCAAGACTATCAAGCAGCAAGGATTCTGATGTGATACCAAATTTCATTTGGATCCAATGACCAGGTAATGATGCAAGAATTAACCCCCTCAGTGCAGGAAAACAGTCACTAGTGTCCTTTGCAAACAGTGTAGACCCAGTTGAGAGGGCTCCTAGAGGAGCCCTCTCATCAGGGTCTGCACTATTTGTCATGTTATACTTTTCTTTTAAAATCCTTGAATATTCATGGTAAGCTTGACCTGTTTTGAATTTTGGAACGGTCGATTTGATAATTCAGTGTTAAAAGGGTCTACCACTTTTACCTTTTGACCTTGAACATTGCTCAATTTACTGTCAGCTTTAACCCTATAAACGCTGACATTACCTGTTCATCTTCATGAAAGAAACTAGAATTGTTTTTGATACAAAACTGATGTCTCCCCCACCCCCACCACACGGACAAACTTTTCCATTTAAAAACGTCAAAGTCCTATAGCTCTGCAGAAAATCATTGAACCCGAACAGAAAAAAGACATGCACAACTAGGCATGGTGCTGATCAATCCTATGATGTTTCATGAAAAAGTCCCATAACTCTGCAGAAAATCATCAAACTAGAACAGAAATGGAGTATGCACAACTAGGCATGGTACTGATCAAAATTATAAAGTTTAATGGGGGGGAGAGGGGGGGGGGGGGGGGGGGGGTAAACGAGAGTATTGTAGATCGGACTTAGCAATTTCTACCAATACTAAAAACGCCTGTGTACATACAGTAAAATCTCGATCATTCTAATTTTCTGTATGGAAGAATTTAGATCCTTTTAGGCAGGTGGCTGCTTAATGCATGGTGAAAGTCATGCATGACTGTCACTAAACATTAAGCCGCCACCTGTCTTAAAGATCGATAATAATACCAATTTTAGTGTTTGAATAATCGAGATTTTACTGTACATGTAATTATACTACAGGTATTATAAAAATCAGCTAATAAATATTCATGATGTTATTATTTCTTACATGAAATGATGAATATTCAACAGGTAAAAGGCTTAACCCTTTCCCTCATATAAATGTATTTTCACGCATTTGCAAACAGAGTACACCCAGATCAGATGGCTCCTAGAGGAGCCATCTGATCAGGGTCTGCTCTGTTTGCTAATAGAATTTGATAGATCTGTTTCGTTGCTTTCTAAAATGTCTTCAATGTTCCACCTTCCATATTTCTTTATAACTATTTTGTTAATCAATATTCAGTAGGTACTGAAATTTGTAATAAACATAGAACAGGGAAAGGTTTAATAAGATAGGTTATTATTGTACATGTACTTGTAAATTTATTGGTTACCATGGATTATAATGAGCCATGATTTTCTTACTCACAAAACCCTGATTTGGACATATATTTATTACGCTAGGGTAACTAATTTTAATCCAACGTGCTATTGCTATCACACCAACATATTGCATGCTTAAGGCAGAGCTACAGATAACAGTGCATACTCAAATATTAACCCATTCCTGCATATAAACGCCTTTTAACGCTTCCGTAAAAGTCACTTTGTGAAACCATTGTGATATTTATCACAATGGTTTCAACACTACACAATTCTAAACAAGAGGGCCAAGATGGCCCTTAATCGCTCACCTGATTACCATAGATTTAAGATTTTTGCTGGGTAGCCCATGGTTAGGGTCAATATTGACCTTAGGGGCAATATATGAACAATGTTGATAGTGGATCATGAGCAGTGAATCATGAGCAGTGGTTCTGCAGAACAAGAGTTTCAAAAATTTAGTCTATTGATTTGATCAAGACAATGATTCTGACCAATGAAGATTGGGCTAAAATGTGCCCTCTAAAGTATTTTTTCAAAGATTTAACCTAGTGACCTACTTTTTATTCCCACCCAACCCATGATCACACTCAACCTTGATATCACCAAGACAAACACTCTGAGAAAGTTTGAGGAAGACTGGGCTAAAAATGTGCCACTGGAGTGTAAACTAGATTTCTCTAAGATATGACCCAGTGACCTACTTTTTGACCTCACATAACCCACTTTCAAACTTGTCCAAGATTTTATAAGGACAATCATTCTGACCAATTTTCATGAAGATTGGACAAAAAATGTGACCACTAGAGTGTTCACAAGGTTTTTCTACTGTTTGACCTAGTGACCTAGTTTTTAACTCCACTTGACCCACTTTCAAACTCGTCCAAGATTTTATCAAGACATTCATTCTGACCAAGTTTCATAAACTTTGGACTAAAATTGTGACCACTAGAGTGTTCACAAGGTTTTTCTACTGTTTGACCTAGTGACCTAGTTTTTTACCCCACATGACCCATTTTTCAAACTCCTCCGAGATTTTATCAAGACAATCATTCTGACCAAGTTTCATGAAAATTGGGCTAAAAATGTGACCTGTAGAGGGTTCACAAGGTTTTCCTACTATTTGACCTAGTTTTTAACCCAACTTGACCCACTTTCGAACTTGTCCGAGATTTTATCAAGACATTCATTCTGACCAAGTTTCATGAAGATTGGACTACAATTGTGACCACTAGAGTGTTCACATGCAAATTGTTGATGACGGACGACGGACGCCGGACATTCAAGTATCCCAAAAGCTCACCCTGAGCTTTGCTCAGGTGAGCTAAACATTTCTGTTTCAGTAGTAAATGCTCCTTTTCGGTAGATTTGTTCAAAGAGGTTGGATCTAAAAATAGCCTATACGGGAATGGGTTAAATCGTCATTTCTTCACCAAACCCTATGCTGTGAGAGATTATTCTAAAGAGTGGTCCCAACATATGGTTTTGTGGAGAAATAAAGAAATTACACTTGAAAATATTTTAATTTACGCATCTTCTTATGCTAACGGTTATCACTGTAGTACAAAACTTATTACCTTAAATAGATCTACAAATAAGATATTTTCTTGTATCTCCCAAAATTGCAACTCTGAAAAAATCATTGTTTATTGTAAATGTATCATATCCTCCAGTTACCTCAAATCGGGGTAGAGTTGTTTTCGTGTTACCGGAAATTATTTCGATATCGCACGCGCTGTTTTGATTCTGACGTCATAAACTTCAGAGCAAGAGGACAACACCCACTCCGCCAAGTTGCCACCAAAAATTCTAAGAATCAAACTTGGAGGGATAAATCACCGCTAATTTTGTGTCTATGGTTGCAAAATGTGGTATTTTATTTAAATCGGTTTGGTGCACTATAGCTTTCATACAATTTTCTGATTAAAAAGTCCATTCAACAGCCCGAGTTACTGCCATCTGTTTGTAAACACAATACTACGCAACATCAGGGTTCAATAATAATAACCGATTCAATAATTCTGTTTACCATTGCAAGGGAGTTAACTGTGGTGGTTTTCTTATGAGGCCCTAATACAAATTTTGCTGGAAATAAATCACGAATGCTGATGATGTTTATGAATAACATTAGATAGATCTAGTTTAAATGTAGATCTATAGGTCTATTTTGAATGGTTTTAAATGGTTTTTGAGTAGATTTATTTCTTATTTAGATGTATACTTTTAGGTTTACAACATCCCACCTCCTGCAGAAAAGTACCGCCTTTACTCACCTTCCTCGATGACATCTGCGTCATCAGTACGCCTTGAGGGCAATATATCCAAAATCGTTTCAAAATATTGAAACATTGTGAAGATAAAAACATTTTGCAGTGAATGAATAAATAGAAATGACATTTATTTCTCTCTATGTGGTATTTTTTTTTACTTGTAACCCCATCAGGACCTCGATTTTATTGATTTTTCTGCTGTCCACGAAAATAGGTATACCCGCCTATGATGACGTCATTTGCTGTACTGATCAAAATGACAGCGCTTATGCCAAAATTATTGCCACAATTTGTACATTTCTTTAGGGGCTAAATAATGCAATATTTGCTTTGTTTGTTGGCGTGTTTCATTTTTAAATTGTTGTTATCTCGTTATGTTAATCCGCGATTGAATGGTTATCCACACGAAAACTGGTAACTCGAGGGTATACACAACATGTACATAAGATTACCTCCGTTTATTAGTCTATAGGAACAGAAAATCCATTCTTTCACACCTGCATCGAGAAAATGGCTCACGCAGTCTCCTAAACAATGTAACAGCTGCACATAGCTTTTATGTGTTGCAGTGAGACTAGCTTGCACAGAAAATAAACAATTCTTACCATATTACTCTTATCTCGTTCCCCCACATGTAACTGGTGCCATATTGACGAGCCTTTCACCATCTCACATCAGCAGGAGGCTGCCATTTGTAAACAAAGCAACAGGAATTCCAAGGGAGGCTAATGCTAGTAAAAAGAGGATATTGGATGAGACAGAGTTATCCTTCTTATCGCTTGAGTGTACTCCATTTACAAAAAAAAATTGTATTCTTTGCGAAGCAATAGAATAAAAAGGTGGCGTTCCACAGCCTAACACATGGTACCCTCGCCGGCCTGACAAAACAGTGCAATTTACTTACCTGCATTCGATGCATACAAAGGGTGTTTAATAAAGTGGCATCCGGAACCAATCGTGGTATAGATCTACTATATCTGACATGAAAATGCCTCGTAACATAAGCCTCGGCAAACAATACCGACAAAATATAGCAATGTGTAAGAAGGGCGCACGGATATACAAACATCAGTCACATGAAGAAATCACGTGATCATAACATGAATGAAAATACTCAATGAATAAAGAAGCGCGAGTCGGATGATCCTTATGCAAGCGATTAGATAATCACGCTCATAACTGCGAGTGGTCAGTGTGATAATAAGCATAGTGGGAAGCGGCTGAAGTGTCAGCTGCAACTGCATCATGTACGACACTGCCCCAGAGTGGGATCTGTATATTAACGGAAGAAGAAGAAGAACTTGATAGAGTGTTAATGCCTTCCCTTATAGATACGCAATTCCATGCCAAAGCTTATTCGATATCAGGTTTATACCATGCAAAGAATACTGCAGCGTCTACAACGCTTTGATTCTTATTATTTGCAATTTATGTTTCTTCCCTTTAGCATCACAAACTCGGCGTCTAATCAGGATCCATACTGTTCGCCATCTGCTCTCAACTTTTTAACAATCTACTGCACATATACGTCTTTGCAAACAGAGTAGGCCCAGATCAGACTGTTCCTGTAGGAGCCGTCTGATCTGGGCCCGTATTCACGAAGCACCGAGTCTGAAACTCAGACTCAAGACTCAGAATGGAAACTACTACAACTTGAATAATATTGTTTTGATCAACTAAGGAAATGATTATACCAATTTAGCTGTAAAAGATTTTTATGACAGAGACATGCACATACATGTATGAGATTTTGGCATATTCAGTTTGAGCTTCCAAGTTTCAGACTCAGTGCTTTGTGAATACGGTCCAGGGCCTGCCCAGGGTCTGCTTTATTTGTTTATGATGTAATATAGGAATGATTATTCAGTTTCTTTAGTGACCAACAATTCCTGTGTCCATGTGATGTTCTAACAATCTTAATAGTATTCCTAATGTCATAATTTCTAACAAAAATATTAATGGAGTATAGGGTTAAAACTAGGGATGTTAACGGTTAATCGGTTAACCGGTTAACCGTTATAACCACGAATAACCGGTTACACTTTTCCTTCAAAAGGTTAACCTGGAGAAAAAAAGTTGGGTCATAATGTTCGCTGCATTTGCTCCGGTAGTAGCGGACGACACCGCTCGATTTACTGCCTTGACATCTGGTCGAATTAACACGCCTCGGGCGTGTATACCTCGTCTGCTGTGTTTGCCATGGAACCGTGACAGTGATTGGGACAATTGACTAAGTCGCCAATTAAATGGTGTTATTGTTGTGATAAGTACCATATTGTTTGGGGAGTTTGGGTAATTTAGTTGTAACTTCACACACGCCGATCAATTAATTAAGCGTTTTATCAATTACATGTAGAAAACGTGTTGAAAACAAAACTCGTAACGATGTGTTAACGCTTTTGTAATCAAGACGATCTTGTTTAGAAATCAGTGTTGTTCCATATCAGTTAGGCCTATAGTAACATATAGTAATATAGCAGAGATCGAGGTTCACACATGAAAATAAAAAAAAACACGGTGTACACACTGAAAAGAATCTGGTCAGGGTGTATACTGTGTCATTTTTCATCTTTGATGCAGTGTTTGTAGAAGCGGTTTTTTTCTCTTGACGATGAATCATATGGATCCATATGGATACAGTACCTGAAATTAATATATTGACAATTTTATCGGTTCAGCAGCGAAACGATTTGGATCCAGATGAGACGCTAATGCCAACTCGGGGTATCATCTCGATCCAAATCACTTGCAAAATGAATAACACAGTTTAATTCGATGTGGTTCTGATTCGATTGTCAATTTGATTAATTTCCGTATTGTACCATTCACAAGCAGGTTACATAATTCGATTGTCAATTTGATTAATTTCCGTATTGTACCATTCACAAGCAGGTTACATAACTAACGTTCCGAATTGTCGTCTGCTACATTCTGCACCTGCTCTCTATTAGCGTGGCGAAAATGTCATGTGCTGAAAAAATGTTCTTGAACTTCGTCTGTCTAGCTTTATTCGGACCTGGTGATTATCAAAGCTATGATGTATGCATATTCTTTGTCAATGTGGAAAATGTAGAACTTCAGAACTGGAACACGTTCCTTGAAATTCAGTATTGAGTCGGATATACAATGTAAAGCCTAATAGAACACCTCCCAATATTTTGTACACTTATGTGTAATCGATGTCAGTATACATAATTTTAATGATTTTCAAAGTAGTCTGGATCCATAGACTGGATACAGAACGGACGCAGTCTGATCCGAATTCAAGGTATTCAACACTGGTCATTAGATTCTTCAAAGAACTGATGCCTTTCATTCACTTTTGAACAAACATCGGATATACACATTCTTGTCGACATGGCAATGGTATTTTATGTCAGGTTAACCGGTTTTTACTTACGATTAACCGGTTACAGTTTCAGTAACCGTTAACATCCCTAGTTAAAACCAAACAATAAAACGTGTCCTAAGTTTGTTTTTCAAACCATGGAGCGTCACAGATCAGTCACTATACACATTGCAAGATGTCTGAGCAAGTTCAACAATTTTCTGAAAGTTGCACAATTATGCAGATCTTAGATAGATAGATCGATAGGTAGATTTATTTCGGTAAAAAGTGTACGTAATATGGCAAAACATAATTAAGGCAACATATAAAAAGCCCTGCAATACGCACTAGACACCAAGGATAACACACACAAGAGCCCCGTGTATCGGAGCATTGTACACCCGAGGTATGTGCTGTCGTAACATGCAAAATATTAATTTGATTTGAATGTCACTTTGACCTTGACATTTGACCGACCTCAGAATCAATAGGGGTCATGTACTGACCATGACCAACTTTCGTATTACGTATGAAGACAGCACATCTAATACTTATCAAGTTATTGAGCAGACAGGATTTTTGAGTTGAAGGTCACCATGACCTTGTCCTTTGACCGACTGACCTCAAAATCAATAGGGGTCATCTACTAGCCATAACCAACCTTCCATTTTAGTATGAATGAATGAATGAATGAATGGTGTTTTACGGCCCATCGACACTGATGGTCATATAGAGCATTTTAGTATGAGGACAGTACACTTAATAATTATCAAGTTATTAAGCGGACAATATTTTTGAGTTGAAGGTCACTGTGACATTGACCTTTGACCGACTGACCTCAAACTCAATAGGGGTTAACTACTAGTCATTACCAACCTTCCTAAGTATGAAGACAGCACACCTAATACTTATCAAGTTCTTGAGCGGACAAGTGTTTTGAGTTGAAGATCACTGTGACCTTGACCTTTGACCTCAAAATCAATAGGGATTCTCTATGAAGACAACACACCTAATACTTATCAAAGACCTATGCTAACGTTATCATAGGTCTTTGTACTTATCAAGCTATCGAACGGACACTAATTTTGAGATGAAGGTCCATGTGACCTTGATCTTTGACCGACTGACATCAAAATCAATTATCTACTAGCCATGGCCAACTTTCCTACTAAGTATGAAGACAGCACACCTAATACTTATCAAGTTCTTGAGCGGACAAGTGTTTTGAGTTGAAGATCACTGTGACCTTGACCTTTGACCTTTGACTCAATAGGGATTCTCTACTAGTCATGACCAACCTTCATACTAAGTATTAAGTCAACACACCCATTAGTTTTCAAATTAGTTGAACTTACTGAGTGCTCAAAGTGGCTAATGGACGGACGGACAGACGGACAAGCGCCATACCCTATCTTACACAGGCGGTAGCTTAATGCAGGGTGAAAGTCATGCAGAATGGCTTTCACCCTGAATTAAGCAGCCACCTGCCTACAAAGACAACTTCTTCATTACTAAAAGTTGGTGGTGTCGAGTGTTTACTGTTCTTTGTTTTAAACCATTCCCTGCAGAATATTCATGACATAACTAATGATAACTGATATTTCTTAAATGGCATATGCGCACACTACATTTTGACCCAGACATATACTGCCAGAAAACTACGATAGAATCTATCGTTTAGAGCCGAATAAATAAAGGTAAATAAAACTATAAGTTGAAATCAAATGAAGACAATCTCACTAGATTACGTTAATGTCAGTCCCGATTAACTGGAGTGTAAACAAAATAAGGACAAAACATAATCGACATTCTAAAAATAAACCTTTTTAAAGTTTAGAATATATATTAATGGCTTTTAAAAAATCAAATATTTTTGGTATTTCTACCAGTTCAAACAGTTCCCTCAGGGAATCTGCTTGAAAGAACCTTTTTCTGATTAAGATTAAATCAGGACATTCAATGAGAATGTGCTGAACTGTATAAGGCTCAAAACAAAATAAACACACAGGCTAACTTCACATTTCAGTAAAAATGAATGAGTTAAAAAGAATGTCCAATTCTTATTCTGGCCAATACGACCTCATCACTCCGAACTCCAGTTTGAAACTCAAAGCTTAAAGCCTGAGCATGTGTGTGTGTGTGTGTGTGTGTGTGCGTGTGTGCGTACAGAGTAGTCACATGTGTGTGTGTGTGCGTGCGTGCGTGCGTGCGCGCGTGCGTGTGTTTTATTTATTTTCTTATTAGAAAAAACTTGTTAAAAGGAAATTCTTTCCTTGTAATTACTCTAGTCCAAAGGACACTTAGCCTTTGTCCTTATCTTGGTCTTTGCATGTATTGCAAGTTTGAATGTTCTTGTACATAATCGGTTTCTTTGAACCAATTAAAGGACAGATTTTTCCCGATATGTCATGTTCAAAAGACCGCTAGTAATAACCCCAGTTAAAGTATTTGTATTGCTTGCAACATAGGCGTATGTATACAAAAAAGTCAAAATGTACTTATTGTATCCTGTGCATTAACACAGTTGTAAATAAATATTTTGTGTTTAACACTTGCTCAAAGCAGTTTAAACTTACACATTTGTAAGACTTGTTACATGTATCAAGCGAGTCTTATTACATTTAACATCGTTTCTACTGAAGCAAATTTAGTTGAATAATTATGCTTCTCTGAGTATGTTAAAATGTGTTTATACGTCAGTGAACAATAAATGTTTATGTCTCCATCTACTTTCAAATAAGCACTCGGGGATTGCATATATTTCCTCTTTCTATCCCTCAATTTCTTTTTGTATGTACACTTAAGTTAGCTAAGTTTTGTATCACTCAGTACTAACATACATGTATAAGCATAAATATACTCCTGATTAGGGTTAAAATGATCACTTAGCCTGGATTAGCATATGGACGACATGATCTATGACTGGGATATAGCTTTAGTACAATGGACATCTATAACTGGGCGTATAGCTTGAGTACAATGAACATCTATGACTGGGCGTATAGCTGTAGTACAATGGACATCTATGACTGGGCGTATAGCTGTAGTACAATGGACATCTATAACTGGGCGTATAGCTGTAGTACAATGGACGTCCATGACTGGGCGTATAGCTGTAGTACAATGAACATCTATGACTGGGATATAGCTTTAGTACAATGGACATCTATGACTGGGCGTAGTACAATGAACATCTATGACTGGGATATAGCTTTAGTACAATGGACATCTATGACTGGGCGTAGTACAATGAACATCTATGACTGGGATATAGCTTTAGTACAATGGACATCTATGAATGGGCGTATAGCTGTAGTACTATGGACGTCCATGACTGGGATATAGCTGTAGTACAATGGACATCTATGACTGGGCGTATAGCTGTAGTACAATGAACATCTATGACTGGGACATAGCTGTAGTACAATGGACATCTATGACTGGGCGTATAGCTGTAGTACAATTGACGTCCATGACTGGGCGTATAGCTGTAGTAACCTAGACCTTTTTGGTATAAGTTATTGTTCAGCATATTTGCTAAGCATGCGTGATGCCTAGGCAGTTTATTTTAGAAATGAAAGGAGGGCGTCAGATATTTGTACTATCTCGTGTTTGTCGTACCCCTTATTACCTTTCTACAGTTACTCTTGTTTGCAGATCAGTCGAGTACACTAGCGATAGGTGGATACAGTTTGTTTCACTCAAATGTTATCGTTATACATACACTTTACCACTGTATTTGACATCGCGGTTGTTGTAGATTAGTCTGAGAGGGGATACGTTTATTTACACTGTTTGTCTTTTAGGGAGGAGATGGAATAAGTGTGAGGTTAGGCGCCCCGAAACCGGTTTAACCCCCCCCCCGACATGTGTCATTTATATACATGTATATTTGCTGCTTGTAGTGGTGGTGCTGTTTGGACGGTTGTGGGTTTTGTATGCGATGTTTCCTGCATGACTCATACATGTACTTTGATCTGTAATGGAACTTACTCTTGATATCGTTTTGTCCGTCCGGACCAGGATACCGTATGTTGGTCCAGACTGTTTCTTATCATTTTCATTGGGACTGGTTGCAGCAAAAAAATAATCTTAGATTTAGGGGGTTTTCATTTAAACTAAACAAATATATTCATGTATAATGTTTAAAGAAAATTCATAATCATGTCTTTAAATATACTACGAAGAGATAAGTACGAGGCTTGTTTTGAAATTATTGAGACACTGTTAATAAAATGGACATAGAAGGACATACTACTTAGATATTACGTCACTAAATACTTGCATGTGTGTACTTTGTACATGCGCAAGATAAAAATGCTGGACCCGTGTGATCACTCTTTAGCATCTTCCTAAAGAACGTCACCTCGCGGGACCCGGAGCACGCCAGTGTCATTAACGATACGCCACCTCTTTTAAATTTCCCGTGGTGCTGCACCTCTCTTTACTCTGTCATAGCAAATGTGGAACCCAGCAAACACACTCAGTTCCATGCGTGCCCTTCGGTCATTATTGTATGTGCTGTCACAACTCAAATGTTGCTTTGAATGGCAATTTTGCGCAGTCAGCCGTGTGTTCTGCTGTACTGCATTTTACAGATCTGACATAGTCAGTTCTGCAATGATTGTGGGTCTGTTCGCTTATATAGATGTGTATGGTGTCATTGAATAATCAGTACATCTGCTGTGGCTATGGTAAACTTAAGCACCAGATACACTACTTCCAGTTTGTGACTTTAAGCACATTTGTTTCATCTATACTGGAGTTTTCCACAACTCAACACAAAATCTGATGGCTGCCCGCTGCTCCGGCTTTATCTGGGAACTAATACTGACGTCATAAAGTTAATTTGACCGACACTCGAAAAACAGTCCTCATTTATTTAATTGTAACTCATATGATATCATTCAGTGTGATGTTAATAGTGAGTCTACCGATAGTTCAAGTGAATGTGAAGTGAATGATATTGTCGTCAGTGATTGTGATGTTTGTGTTTCTCATGTTTCAAGTGTGTCATTGCATGGTGATGTTAATGACGCGGCTGCTGAAATAGACGACCTTCATGACAGTGATGTAGATGTCAGCGTGTTTGCTGGAGACTCATACAGTGAATTTGAAGTAGATAATGAGAACTTTAGTGATAATGTAGAAGAAGCTTCTGATGTTAGTCGTTTAAGTTATCATGCCAATGATAATGTGATTATAATCAGTGATGACAGTCAAATGGCTCCAGTTGATCCAAATATCTCACGTGTAACTCAGTACGTTACATCGATTTGAACGTGAATTTGTGTACCAGAATGGTGATGTAGTTTCTGTTCAGGACTGTATGTACCATGATAATTGGGTACAGAACCATTAAAGTAAAGGATATTCTTATGTGAGGTAAATTGATATATATTGTACTATTTACATATCGATTTACCAGATAGCATGAACAATTATTATATTTTACCCCTTTGTTTGCGGGGAGTGTCGTGAAACTTCACGATTTCTTGTTATGATCATGTTTATTGTAAGGTTTAAAGACAGCTGTGGCAGAATATTTTACTGCACAATAATATTTAAATTACTTTTACTCTATTAGTTACATAAATGCCCTTTTCACTGTATCTAGAAGGCTTTACGGTAGAAATAATAGTTCATGTGATGAAGACCTTAAATGTGGTATGGTATATATCCCACCAATTGGATCGAAGTATTCACATAGAGACCCGTTCTTTGAAATCCAAAACGAATGCTTTCGATATTTTGCAAATTCTAGACATTGCATTCTATGTGGAGACTTCAATTCAAGGTGTGGAGGACTTCTAGATTACACATTAACTGATGAAATGCTATCTGATACCTTTGACTTGCAAGATATGAAAAACGAAGAGAGCTCCATCTTTAGAAACTTCCTTGTATATCAGGTGCCTCTGGATAGAAAAGCTATTGATAGAACGGTGACATACTATGGACAACAATTAGTTGACCTGTGCAGACAGAATGATTTGTTCCTATGGAACGGGAGAATTGGTAGTGAGAAGCAATCTCAGAGACTGACTTGTAAAAACTCAAGTACTGTTGACTATATTATGTCCTCTTCATTTGTTTTTGAAAACATCGTTGATTTTAATATTGACGAGTTTAGCAGTCTTTTATCAGATGTTCATTGTCCTTTACATGTCACGTTAAAAACAAAGCTGTTTGTTGAGAGTTATGAGGAGAACCCGGTATCAAACATTTCCCCGCAACTTAAATTATGGGACAGGGAAAAGGTGGATCAGTTCTACGATAATATTGATGTGCTTAAAGCTATTTCTATTGAATCAAAGCTTGACCAGTTGAACGCTAATGAAAATGTTTCAGAAACCGATGTTGACGGTATAGCTACGGATATTACTCATGTATTACTAGACAGTGCTAAAGTTTCGTTTGGAACTATGAATGTAACACGGAGCAAAACGAAATCTGAGACACAGAAAAAGGGTTACCCTTGGTTTAATAACGCTTGTCAAAGAATGAGAAATATTTACCACAGAACTAGGAGAAGCTACAACAAATACAAAACACAATATTTCAAAGATTTACTAAAACACGTGAGTAAACAGTATAAAAATACACTACATCATTCGTGCAGAAAGTTCAATTCACTTCGAATAGAAAAACTACGTAACATAAAATACTCAGATCCAAGACAATACTGGAAAGCAATCAATTGCAACAAAAACAACGACCAAGATACCACCGCTTCTCTAAATGACTTTTTTGCTTTCTTCAAAACATTAAACGAAAGAAACACTGATGAAGAACAAAACAATGCTGATGAAGATACTAACCAGAATGCTACAAATGAAGATATAAATTGTCCAATAACACAGCAAGAAATTTTAAAAGCAATAAAAAGTCTTAAAAGCAATAAATCACCAGGTATTGACGACATTGTAAATGAACATATTAAACATTCTATCCCAATTATGATTAATATTTACGAGAAACTATTTAATTTGGTATTTAATACCGGTAAAATCCCTGAGACTTGGACAATAGGTATCATTAAACCAATCTACAAGAACAAAGGTAATCCAAATTTGCCAGAGAACTACAGGCCTATATCACTTCTAAGCTGCCTAGGGAAATTATTCACATGTATTCTAAACAATAGACTAAACATATATGCAGAAAGAGAAAAGGTCATACACGACACACAAGCAGGCTTTCGTAAAAACTATTCTACTCTCGATAACATCTTTATATTAAAAAGTTTAATTGACCTAGTACAATCGGAAAAGAAAAAACTTTATTGTTGTTTCATAGACTTTAAACAAGCATTTGACTCAGTGTGGAGAGTAGGACTATGGCAGAAAATGATAAAGGAGAACATAAACGGAAAATGTTATGACGTAATAAAAAATTTATACAATAATATTAAATCAAAAGTTGTCACATCGGAAGGTTCAACACCACTTTTTGAATGTAATGCTGGAGTTAGGCAAGGTGAAAATTTGTCGCCATTTTTATTCTCGATATTTTTAAATGATCTAGAGACAAACTTACTAGACAATAACGTACATGGAGTCTCAAGAAACACACAGATAGAAGGAGCAGACATATACCTCAAACTTTTTGTTTTACTATATGCAGACGACACAATAATATTCAGTGACAATGAAAATGACCTTCAAAATGCATTGGATACATTTAAACAGTATTGTGAAATATGGAGATTGAGCATTAATGTAACTAAAACCAAACTGCTTGTTTTTGGAAAAGGGAACTCGAAATCAAAGAGGATGTTCAAAATTGGGGATGAGCTCTTAGAATTAGTATCGGAATATAAATATTTAGGACTGTTCTTTGGCAAATCTGGGAGTTTTTGTAGAGCTAAGTCGCATATAGCCGAACAGGCAAACAAAGCAATGTTTTCATTACTTAAGAAAATCAAATCACTGTCATTACCATATGACTTACAGATTGAATTATTCGAAAAGACTGTAAAACCAATACTACTGTATGGAAGTGAAATATGGGGGTACGGAAATTTTCAATGTCTAGAAAGGGTGCAACTTAAATTTTACAAGTATATCTTCAACCTGAAAAAGTCAACGCCATCATATATGATTTACGGAGAACTTGGAATAACCCCCTCTCAATTAATATAAAAAACAGAGTCATCGCATACTGGACTAGACTAATTCAGAATATGTCCGAAAATGAAAATATAAAGTTATCCTCAAAAATGTATCTTATCATACAAGAACTGCATTCAAATCAAATTGTCAAATCCCAATGGATAGATAATGTAAAACGGTATTTATGTGAGACTGGGTTTTCAGGAATATGGTACAGCCAAAGTTTTGTTAATGCCAAATGGGTCACTAAGACGACACTTCAGAAGCTTAAAGACATTTTCATACAATCCTGGTATTCGGATTTAGATAGAACATCCGATACAAATATTTACAAACACCTTAAAACCAATTTCGGTCAGAGCAATTTCATAACCAAACTAACCACATATCACTGTAAAAACTTGTTTAGATTTTTAACCAGAAACCACACTTTACCCATTGAGACTGGGCGGTGGCAAAACATACCGTCTAACGAACGCAAATGCCCCCAGTGTAATCAACTAGGCGACGAATTTCACTACATTTTTGAATGCAGACTTTTTGATGAAATACGGAATAAATATCTGGACAACTATACCAGGCAAAGGCCGAGCATGGCAAAATTTGTTGCATTGGTAAATTCTAATAATCATACAAAATTAGAAAAACTTGCAATCCTATGTCAGCAAATCACGAAACATTTTAGAGATAACATATAGAATGAATCAATATAAAATACACAAATATGTACTAATACAATACGGCATTACAGTCACATAACTTTAGAGAACATGTACAAAATGTATTGTACTCAATATTTATGTCGCTTAACGTTACATTGTTATAGGGAATAAGTCAAATGTAGAGATGTACCGCATTGTTTGTTGAAAATGTTAGCGTCCTTGCAAAACTTGGGTGTCTGACTATACAGCAAACAGTGTAGACCCAGTGCTGAAAACTCTTATGAGTCCTCGGATCTGGATCTACATTGCTTACTCACATTAAATTCATATAGTAGTGTAAATACGTGTACATGTATGTATCATATATATTGTCGTTGTAGTTTTGTCTAGATGTTAGTTTGTTGCTTGTCTGTCTTGTCTTATGTTTATTTGTTGTCTGTTTAATACGCTGACATTGTGTTGAACAAAGATCTTGTAATTGTTAATTGCTATGTCCAATGCATACAAATTATAAAGAAAATCACTGGAAATATTACAAATCTATATTTAAGTGGAAATGACTTGATCCCATGTCACACACCGACTAATAGCTCGGTGGGGATCTGGATCCAGATCATTTTGATTGACCATAGCATTTTTTTTTCTTTATTAATCTTTAATAAACCAGATTTTGTACTACACTTGTTAATGACTATGTTAAATAATATATCAGCTTGCCCAATTATAGTGTTCAAGCGAACCGACTCCAAACCAGACGCCGTGTGTATATCGGCTGCTGGTTTGAATCCAAATAATTTGACACTCTGTCTGTTATGTATTTCTTTAACTGTATTTCCTTTACAATAACCTTGGATTAGTAGATACTCGCCAGTCTGGGAACTATACTGTACAATCGGGTCTGTTCTGGATTAACAGCGAGTACTTCCTGTCTGATCTGGATCCAAATCGATTGACTTTTAGTCAGTACGTTTATATCACTAGTAGGACTCTGTGCATCAGACATTTGCTTTTTAACACTTAGTAACATCCAGGAGTAAACGCAGGCAGGAAAACACGTTCGAATGACATTTTGAATTAAACTGTACATATACTTACTTAGGTAAAATCCATTACACCGGTCAGTGAATGTCCGTGTATTTCTACTGTACATGTACATCCCACGCAAAAACTCAGGTAGATAATCTAGGAAAGCCGCCTTTGCGCATGCTTTGCGCCACTGCCTAATACACCAGGCACACTGACTGGCGATAATGGGTATTACTTAACCAATTGATCGTCTGCTACTATCTTGCTCCAATTAATTAAAGACAGTTTCCTGAAACACCGTGTATAATAATATCTGAGCTATTGTGATATACACATTTGAATACTACTAATCACTTGGTGCTGTTTCCCCTATACAGTTTATGTTCTATTGGCCATATTTATTATTTGTATGCCGTTTTCCACCGTTTTCTTCTTTTGTTTGTTTGTTTTCTTTTTATTTGCCGTTTCCTGTGTATTTAATTGTTTTGGAAAGTGCTTATGTATCCCATTAGGTGGGACTTTGCTTAACCGAAATAAAACTTGAAAACTGAAAACTTGAAGTTCTGTCTATATCTTAAGAAGATATTAATAACTCCTTTCAGGGCCTCAAAGATTAGTATATAATTAACCCATGTCTAACACTGCACGTGCAATCACGGTTAACATCAGAGTACTTATGTGTTTAAATCTGGTTGAAATTTAGTACATCTGTCTTTGAACTCCGTTATCTATTATCCGTTATTTATTTCTCCGTTACATTTTGGCGGCAAAAGTGTGTTATTTAAGTATGCTCCTTTCATATTTTGGCGGGATTATGCTTACATAACTCTTGACACGTGCTCATTCATTGAATGCGTTTCATGCTTCGTTCACGCTTTTATTGTTTCCTTTGTTATATCTATAATTGGCGGTAATTCTGCCTATAAATAGTCCTAAAAGATTGGACCAGGGTGTTGTTAGTTTTACGTTTAACGGAGAAGTAAAGTGACGGAGCTATGTTTGAGGAAAAACATTGAAAGTGAGGAAAAACATTGAAAGTATGGAAAAGTTAAAAAGTGTTGAAAAATATAAGTTGTTCAAAATTGGAAAGATGTATTGTGTCTTCAATGTGCCGATGAAAAGTGTTAAATAAATTAAAGAAAGTGTATCTTCGCCACAACGTCAGATTTTTTACAAAACCATGTTAGAATCCTAATGTCTATATGACATCACTTTGGAAGACGTTTTTGGGGGAACATACGGACAATCATCCGTGTTTGTGTTCTAAACTGTAATACAACGGATACTGGATAGTGTATCCAATGTTTCTATTTTAAAGATGTATTATGCGCATTTTTCGCATTTAACAATCTGTATCAGAAGCTGTACATGTATACATAAAATGAAATAATGCTTACAACCCATTTTCCGGCAGGATATATTTGTTCAGCTGAATATTATCGCTATTCGAATACTGCTAAATTCTTTAAAAGGAGCCGCCTTTTAAGAAACGGGGATTTTGTACGGAAATCAGGGGACATCTTCGACAGTTCTGAATGACTCCAATTCTATTTCGAAACAACGCTTTGAATATAAATTAGGTTGTTTAAACAACATCTAGAATGGCTGACACTGGTCGTTGGTCTACATATACATCTAATGATTATTTCCGGTTTGTAAATTTGCATCTTACGACAGATTCTGGCCAATGGCGAACGCTGTTCCGTTAATTTCCATAGCAATCCATTTTTCTAATGTTTACGACACAAACAACCATTTATTAACCTTGCTGTTTCGTGTTAAATAAATGTTAAGGTACATAGATTCCGAGTCTGAAGTCAGTTTGAAATGCAAAATTTGCGATAATTTGCGCAGCATACATCTTTAACTGTCATACCTGATGCTTGTCAATAACTAAGTACCCCACGGTGAGTTTATCCTGGAAATTTTCGGTTGCCCGGGCCAGGATGTGTTGCCCATGAGTCATTTGAAGAGGTAACGAAGTACCATATGCGTTAAATCTCAGTACTGAATCCTACACAATTTCAACTCTCTCAGATGGATTCGTTGGAACTACTAGATGGGATAAATGACGCAATGGCCGAGTTTGCTAATAGAGAGGAAGCCTGACACTCCCAACACCTTGTCCTGTGGAAAACTGTTCCAAGACGGACATTCAGTTGTGCTTCATGCGTCACTGCACGAACAAACTCGAACCAGAGATCGTCTAGTTCAAGTGCCCAACTTGCAACAGGCAAGTTGGCAGTAGAGACAATGTTGAGGGCCACCAAAAGAAGGTCCATAAGATGTAGGGAGATGTTACTGGATCAAAGTTGGCAAACAAGATCCCAGAGGCACATTCCAATACAGACGTCTTCACAGAGAGAAGCTGGCAGCCAAACGTAGAAGCCCGACTACCGTATGGGACTCCCTAGTAACAACGGAAGGAATCTGTAGAGACGAGGAAGCATTTTATGTCATTGGGAAAAATTAAACCAAATTAACACTTTTAAGTGAATGAATGAATGAATGAGTTGGGTTTAACGACACTGCGACACTGAATAGGTCATATAGCGCCTATGAATGAGATGACATGATGATGAGGGATGATATCAGGAAGATGATTTCGGCTAATCTCATTCGCTGCAAAGCAGTGCATGGGATAATCAAAGTACTGACAGTACTGAAGGTTTCGGACCATATATATGTCGATTGTGACTATACAATATGAAAAAGCTTGGTAGGGAAGGACTGATACCATTGATACATAGTAAGATGTTCTCTAAAGCATTATTTCCTGAACTAAAATGGTGTTTAATGGAACTGTTTGTTAAAATTGACAGGTCATCTGAACAGAATTGCTGTGAACTTTTCTGAAAACCCTGTCAGTGTTTTAGATATTGTTTAAAGAAATAAATTGATGACTAGTAGTACACAGTGCAGTTCCAATAGCTCAATTTGCCACTGTGTGCCTGAAGTTTACTTAAATTGATATTTGAATGTAGTAAAGGGCCATTACTCTATTATTATTTGGCCGACGTTGGCGTCATATAATGTGCCTCATGCACCTATCCATGTAAATACCCCGTCAAATTTAAATGAAATCTGAGCAAGCTGTTCCAAGATATGACTTCTAACAGTCACATTTCCTATATGGCTATCTGACAGCAACAAAGGGTCATATTTCTGCTACTAACTGGTGGATTGTAACAGTATTTGGCGTGCATCAATCACTTATCCATCTATACACTACAACCAAGTTTGGATAAATTATATGACATGTGAATCTAAATATCATACAGTTAACAAGATCTAATTGTAACTGAATATGTTGAAGAATGTCCCCTAAACGACACTTACAACTGGTATTGGTGAGCAAAATATCTAAATTTCAACCAATAACAGGCCATTAGTGATCACTTGGTTACCATGGCAACCAAAACTTTTGAAACAACTGCTTATATATCCCTACTGACCAATTTCCCGAAAAATCTAATATGTAAATTGTGACCTATTCAGAGGACACCACTCCATTACCATGACAACCAAGTACATGTATTTCAAAGCAACTTGACTGAGTTTGGGGTACCCAAATACCCCTAAATGCCAATTTTCAGCAAATTTGAATATCTAAAATTTTGACCAATCAGAGTGAGTGAGTGAGTTGGGTTTTACGGCACCGCGACACTAAGTAGGTCATATAGCGCCAATGACGAAAATTATGATGAAACGATGAAAATCAATAAAAAATCTCGATCAACGAGTATGTAAATCATTAAAATATACGAAGATGAAAATGTAGAAAGGAATACAGAAATAAAATAATTATAATATAGAACTGGTTAAACAGATTTATATTTTAGAATAAAGACCAGTCTCTTTCAAAAACGAAATTATATTCTCGTACGGAACTGTATTAAATAACTGTTGCATAGAATCAACAGAAAAGTATTTATGTCTTATTATAGAAAGGTCAATACATTCAATCAAAAAATGTTTTACTGTGTATGGCTCTTGACAGAAGACACATTCTGGTGGAATTTCGCGCTTTAATAAATAGGAATGAGTAATATGAGAGTGTCCGATGCGACAGCGAGCTAGGACCACCTCATCTCTTCGTACAGCTCTATAATTTAAAAGAGAATCACCAATGGTTGGTTTGATGGCATGAAGTTTATTGTTAACATTGCTGTCCCAAGAAACCTGCCATTTGGAACATGTATGCTGTTTAATCAATGGTTTAAAATCAGTATATGGTATTTTGAAAACTGCCTCATTCAGATTCAGGGATGACTTGGCCGTTTTATCTGCCTCTTCATTTCCTCGAATTCCAACATGACTAGGTAGCCAACAGAAAACAATATTGTTCGACAGAGATAATTTATGGTGTTTAAGAAGAATTTGCTGAACTAATGGGTTTTTCATATTTCTGTTGTTCAACGCTTGAAGAACAGAGAGCGAGTCTGAAAAAATTATGTATTTGTTCATATTGTGCATCGATATGAATCGAAGGGCAAGGTCAATTGCTTGGACTTCAGCCGTAAATATGGAAGATTTGTCGGGTAGTCTTACTTTAGAGGTATGAAATTTACTGACAGATGCACAACCGACTTTATTTTCATCTTTAGAACCATCAGTGTATATGGGAATATGGTCAGGATACTGCGATTTAAGTTCTTCAAATTCGGATTGAAATTCTAGTGCATTTGTAGAAGACTTTTGTTTTGAAGCCAGATGTAAGAAAACATTAGGTTGTTTGATAGTCCATGGCGCAATGTTTGAAACTTTATGTTGCCTAACAGAATCCATTCTCAGACCTGCCTCATCAATTGCCGATCTAAGACGGAGACCGATAGGCTTTATAGCATTAGGTTTCCTTTCATAAAGCATTTCATATTTGGGTTCAAAAATTATTTCATTAGCAGGATTGGTAGGATTTGCCTTCACTTTAGTGACATAATTAAGAGCTAATTGCTCTCTTCGAATGTATAAAGATGGTTCATTTGCTTCTACTAAAAGACTTTCGATTGGTGAAGTTTTAAAAGCACCAAGGGAAAGTCGAAGTCCTTGATGGTGAATGGGGTCAAGAATCTTCAGGTAAGACTTTCTAGCTGATCCATATACAATGCTTCCATAATCCAGTTTAGAACGAATTAATGATCGGTAAAGGCGCAGCAGCACTTTCCGATCAGCTCCCCAGTCAGTGTGAGCTAAAACTCGAAGAAGATTAAGAGATTTAAGACATTTTGTTTTCAAATGCTTAATATGAGGTATAAATGATAACTTTTTGTCAAATATAAGTCCTAAAAATTTGGCTTGATCAACCACAGGGATTTGAATATTATTAAGATTTAAAACGGGGTCTTGGTGACAATTTCTTAACTGACAGAAATGAACACATTGCGTTTTTGACGTTGAAAATTTAAAGCCATTCTCATTATTCCATGTTTCAAGTTTGTTGAGACATTGTTGAAGTTGTCTTTCAATAGTATGCATATTTTTGGAACGATAACATATTAAAAAATCATCTACATACAAAGAACAGTCAACACCTGAATTTAAACATTTGACAATATTATTAATTTTTAAACCAAATAAAGTTACTGATAAAATGCTTCCTTGAGGGACGCCCTCCTCCTGCTGTTGCGTGTCGGAGAGCGTCGACCCAACTCGCACTTTAAAATTTCTGTCAGAAAGGAAATCTGCAATAAAAGTAGGTAGTCTACCTTTCAGACCTAGATCTTTCAGGTCTTTCATAATTCCATACTTCCATGTTGTATCGTAGGCCTTCTCCATATCAAAAAATACTGCAACAAGATGTTCTTTTTTTATAAAAGCATCACGAATAAATGATTCTAAACGGACAAGATGATCGTTTGTACTGCGTTGATTTCTAAAACCACTTTGAAAGTTAGTTATAAGATTGTTGGATTCCAGAAACCAAACAAGACGTGCATTAATCATTCTTTCAAGTGTCTTACAGACACAACTAGTAAGAGCGATAGGGCGATAATTAGTAGGATTAGATGCATCCTTGCCTGGCTTTGCAATAGGGACAACAATGGCCTCCTTCCATGAAGGTGGAAGAACACCAGAATCCCAGATATGGTTAAAAATTGATAAAAGAGCTTGCAAAGATACATCAGGTAAATGTTTTAAAAGCTGATAATGTATGTCGTCTGGTCCTGTAGCAGTATCAGTTGACTTGCTCAAAGAATCCCTGAGCTCTAATAAAGAGAACGGTTTGTTATAATTTTCATCATTATTTGATTTGAAATTTAGTTTCGATCTTTCTTCTTTTCTTTTAAATGATTGGAATGTTTCCGAATAGTGAGATGACGATGAATTTTTAGAAAATGTTTCAGCCAAAGTGTTAGCAATATCTTTTTTGTCAGTTATTGTATCATTATTCTGCTTCAGATGAGAAACTGTTGAAGATTTATTTTTGCCGCTAATTTTCCTTACCATTTCCCAAACCTTTTTAACTGATGTACGAGAATTAAGTTTTGAAACATATGATTGCCAGGACTTCTTTTTTGTTTGTCTTATTGTACGACGTGCTTTTGCTCTAAATATTTTAACACTCTCTAGATTTTCACGAGTGGGACGGACATTAAATTTTCGAATTGCTGCCCTTCGTTCTTTAACAGCATTTTTACAATCATCATTAAACCATGGCCTTGCGCGTTTAAAATTAGTCGAGGTCTTAGGTATACATTCTTCTGCTATTTGTATTAAAGCAGAAGAAAATTCTGCAATCGGATCTTCAGTATTTTCAAATAGTTCTGTTATAAGTTTAGAGTGGCATTTAAAATTAAACATTTCCCAATTAGCTTTCGAAAATTTCCAATGAGGAACAGATTCAGATGTAAAAGCTGATGTATTAGATAAAATTAAAGGGAAATGATCACTACCACATAAATCATCATGAACCTTAAAAGTATAGTCAAGAAATATCGATGGGCTGCTCATTGCAAGATCAAGAGAAGAATAATGTCCAGTGGCAGGGTGTAGATAAGTGGAAGATTTATCATTGTGTAAGCATATATCATTTTTAGTCATAAAATCTTCTATAATTTTTCCTCTGTTATTGAGATTGGAACAACCCCACAAAGGATTATGCCCATTGAAGTCACCTAGAAGAATAAATGGTTCTGGTAACTGACCAATTAAGTTTTCCAGTTCTAATATATCAACAACATCATTTGGGGGGAGATAAATTGAACATATAGTAATAGCTTTGTCAAGAGTTACACGAACAGCAACTGCCTGCAGCGCTGAATTTAGAGTAACAGAGCTATGAGGTAATTTATTATTAATTGCCAAAGAACATCCTCCTGAGGCCCTGCCCAAATTATTGTTAATAAAATTGTAAAGAGCGTAACCGTTTAAGCTAATATTATCAGATGTTTTAAGATATGTTTCTTGAAGGCTAAGAACTGCTGGTTTATAAGAAGATAAAAGCAAAAGAATTTCATTATAATTTACCTTAAGACCTCGACAGTTCCATTGTATAATTTTCCTATCCATATTTCAAACATATACAGAGATATAGCATTTAATTATATCTAAGTATTTGGAGGAAGTATGGGGGAGCGAGATCTGGCTCGACCTTCCTTATCAGACTGACTGCTTTCATCACAGTCCATCCGATCAGGGTCAGCTAAACCAGACACCCTCCCAGGCACTTTCTCTTTGTTGCGACCGGCAGGTTTGCCGGGCCGACCAACAGGCTGTGAGGCAGAATCTTTCTGCCCTTTCTTTTTTGACGCGGGTTTCCCCGGCGTCACCGTACTACCAGTAGTAGCAGTAGTAGTACTACCATTACAACCAGTAGTAGAAGCAGTAGAAGTACTACCACTAGCAGTATGTATACCAGATACCGGCACATTAGATGAACCAGTACTGGGTGTAATAACAGTTGACTCAGGAGTCTGAGTTGACGAATCGACAGTTTGCGTTTGAGCGTCTTTCATTTCAACAGATGTTTTCGATTTAATAATTGATGCATAAGTTTGCTGTGGGATGTTTTCGACCAGTTTTCTTGCTTCTGGGTATGAAATATTGTTGGTGAATTTAATACGTGTAATTTCTTTTTCTTTTTTCCAAACAGGACATTGGTTAGATTTTGCTGGATGAGGGCCATTGCAGTTTGCACATTTTGTAGGATTCCTGCAAGTTTCTTCATGGTGGTTACCTACTTGTGCACAGTTAACACATACATTATTGTTTCTGCAATTGTTCTCATGGTGTCCGAATTTCTGACATTCAAAACAGCGCAGAGGATTTGGAATGTAAGGGGTTACAGGAATTATTTTATAAAAGATTTTCAAATTAGTTGGTCGTGTTGGCTTATTGAACGTAAGAATTAAAGTGTTTGTTTTCACAGAAGAGCCATTTTTCCTAATTTCAACTCGTCGAACATTTGAAACACCCTGTGCTGAAAGATTTTCTTGAATTTCATCTTCGGAACAGCAGTACAATCTCCTGTCCCGAATCACACCCTTTGAAGAGTTCAATGATCTATGAGGATAGACTTTGACTTTTAAACCACAAAACATTTCCAATTTTTGTAAATTTAAAGATTGCTTTTTCCGAATTATCTGAACCAGAAGCTTGCCGTCTCGTAGTTTTTTAACTTCTTGAGTATTGCCAATTGCCCCGAAAAGTGATTTTTCAATGACAAAAGGCGATACATTTGAAAAATTGGTTTCTTCCTTAGATTCAATGATCAGATAGGCATCAAAAGTATTTGCTGATTCGTCATCAGATCCTGAGTCAGGTTCCGGCCGGAGCCGCTTTTTTTGAAGTGAGTTTGCCATGATTGTGATCACGACGATTCACCATCTGTGCTTCTCACCCACCTCGGAGCCCAACAAGGGGACGCTTATACAGAGCGGTATTCCAACTCCAAGCGCCAAGATTACACAGACAGTATACTCGAACCCAGTAAATGGATAAGATTGACCCGTCTGGCCACCGCGCTAGGTATATAAAGATAATAGAAAGAATAAAAGATTGACACACGGTTTAAACCAGACAACTGATTCAATGAAAAGAAAAAGACAGAAGAACTGAGACCTAGAACTGGCATGACCAGCCGATTGATTACACCGGATCAATGCAACCACCCGACTACACAGAGTTAGAGGCCAAAGTGGAGTATTGCAGTCCAGAAACTTATCACCTGTTTCCAGAACCACTCAGCCACCAGGATCCCCCTTCCCTGCTTACGGGGCGCCACCCACGGCAAACAGGTGGTCCTTCCTCTTAGTTCTTGCCAAGGGGGATGATTCATGCTGCAAACACGATCATCCCCGATGGCAATTAAGCCCCCCAACCACGACAAGGTGGGAAGGAACTGGGGGGGACCAATCAGATCGCACCATTCAGTTTCCATACCAACAAATCATTTCGAAAGACATGCCAATCAATTCTGAGTGTCAAAATATCCCGACATACCAATTTTCGGCAAAATCGAACAATATCTGAATTTGTCGAAAAAGATCTAAATTTTCGACCAATCAGAGCCACCATTCAGTTACCATGGCAACCAATTCTTTAAAAAAAAAAACCTACAACTTAGTCCTGAGTGCCAAAATATACCGTCATGCCAATTTTTAGCAAAATCATCCAATACATGTACTTTCGAAACACATACCAATTGATTTGGAGTACTAAAATATCCCATGATACCAATTTTCAGCAAAACATAGAATGATATATAACTTCGCCAAACAATATCTAAATTTCGACCAATTATAGCCAACCATTTAGTTATGGTGATTTTCAAAAAATAAAAAGTTGGATGTACATCTGCATGTATCAAGCAGTATTCGTATGAAGTTTCATTAGGATCGGACAATTATTTAGTCATACTGAGAAATACGTTGGACAAGTTCACGACGGAAGAAGAATAATTGGAAGAATCAGAATCGGAGGAAAGAATAATAAGAATAAGAAACGGAGCAAACGGAGCAAACACAATATGTTCATCTACTTCATTTTTGGACATTATTATATACCAGGGGTGAAAATAACAGCATGCTTGTATGTTAACACAGATTAATGCTGTCAAGAATTATATACGTTCAGCATATGTTATAATTAACATTATGTAAACCATACAATAAAATAAGTCCGCTATATCTCTTTTATAACTACTAACTCTCTATAATTGGAGTAATTATCCTTAAATGCTTACAACCTGGTACCAAGTCTCCTAAGACATTACACACATTATAAACATGGATCTTAGAGAACTGAAAAGTCTATTATAAATGTTTACGATGCTTGTCACACATGATGTAAAAATATAATTATGATCTTCCAAACTCAACATAAATACTGCTGATGCATTCAGAATACAGATTGCTTTTGAGACTCAAGGTTATCCATATATCTCCGGGACGTTTCACTACGGTCCGTGCTCCTTCGTGCCGAAGGGTCGGTGCCGAATATTATGATTTTTTTTTAGCTTTCTTCAACTTCAGCTATAACTACTTATTATGCACTGAATATTAAATTTACGTATTTCAAATAATAAATATGGACAATATTAGCCAATAAGCTCGATAAAAATGTTTTTCTATTAAGAAAAATAATGCTTAAATTGTGGCCGATTTTAGGCTGCGAAATTCATATCCGCGGATGTGAGTCATACCCGTCATATCGGGTGTTTATACTGTATCTTGCAATTTCCAGTCGTTATCTTCATTCCCATAGTTCGTGTGTAATGTGTAGAGATTGCCGATGTTCCGACCATTATTCATTACTGTTTTCTCCGTAAAATTGCCTGTACCAATCCGACAAATTCAAGGAATGCTTGTAGATTTCAAAATATCCGCCCGACTTTCAGAAGTCGATTACTTTCTGGTCCAGTTTTACCGGCGCTCTGTGGTATATATTCGTACGCGACCAAATTTATCATATAACGTAGCATTTTACATGGCAAAATTATTGGTAATTGAAACAGTTGCATCCGCATTTTAATAATTGACACAAATACCAAATGAAGAATTATCGATATCGTTTATCCAACGCATTGCACTTGGAACTATATTTTTGTCTAGGGGTGTTAACAAAATCACATTTTTGGCAAAATGAAAGTAGAAATACGGGTGAAATACACCCGTAGACAACTAAATCGTTTAATCGGCGCTACGTGATAAATATTCTGTCAACGTTAAACCGTTCAAATTTTCTGCATTTGGGCTAATGAACGTATGCATTGTAAGCATAAATTGATATTTCGTAGTATAACAGTGGTCTGATTGCGCATTATGGGATATGAATTTCTTTATAAATTTGCTTGAGGCATGCCATGGGGATGCATTACTATTAGGTTTCGGAAAGTAGTCCGAAACCTAAAAACCCTCGACCTGCCATCCGTTTAGTTCTTAGCAGAGGGGATTATCTCCGTCAAATAGACAAAAACATCCCCTGTGACAATTAAGCCCCAGAACCACGGCAAGGTAGGAAGGTCTCTAGGGTATTGTCAAAAGTCTGACAAATCAGATATGTTTAGCAACAGGCGCCAAAAATTGTTATAATGTTTCACTTGGTAGGTCAGCAATATATGTGCAATAGATCTACTTAGAACTCGACCCTTGCATAGATGAATATTAGAGACAAAAAGAACATTTAAGCGATATTCATTTTTTGGGAACTTTAATCCACGAATTAGGTCTATTTTACATCCCACAACAACACTCATGGCATCAATTCAAAATTATAAACATATATTTTCATTGATCGATACTTTTGAGTAGAAATAAAATGCTTTTTTATTGTCCCATATTTACTTGTTTATCCCCGCTTTCTATTATTCTTTCTTTCCTACTTGTTGCTTTAATAAGTGACTTAGACTTGTATTGAATCTAAAGATATTGTAATCTGTCATGTGTATATAATACAACATTTGTTTACCTATACACATGTTTACATAATGGATGAATTGAGCATATTAGCCATGCAAACCTGGTTTAAAGTTATTTTTTGTACCTTTATGGAGACAGTGTCGTTGTTATTAAGAAGGGGGTTAGGGTCTTTTACTTTTGGAGAATGCGGTATCGAGCTATACGGAGATGCAGTTGTGTCAATCCCGCAAATGGACTGCGTCTGGATGAAGGAGCGTACTACAATTGCCGTTTATTCATATAACCAACGGACATCCCCTATAGATCACCCAGAGCGAAGGCAATCTATTACCATGTCTCAAGCCAGCCATATTGTATACGAGGTAAGTTTTAACCCATTATGTAATCAGTTCACTTATAGAAAAAAATTTTTACAGTGAATTTAACAGTAAATGAGTCTACACTGTTTGCAAATGTCATATGTATTATCGTTAAAACAGTTTTACGCTTATCCAATCAGTTCTAAATTATTTTACAAGCAAACAATGTAGACCCATTTACTCGTGCAACGTCTGATCAAGGTCTGCTCTGTTTGCCTAACTGATAACGATTCAGCTAAAATAGTATTCACGAGAATGACATTTTAATGAATATTCACAACGTAATATGACATTGTCTCAGATGTTCATTCATTGCCTCCATAAATACGCCTTATCACATTTGCACACAATGTAGACCAAGACCAGACGTTCTAACAGTAAATGAGTCTACACTGTTTGCAACTGTCAGATAGTATGCCATTATCATATGTATTTTCGTTAGAACCGTTTCCCGCTTATCTAATCAGTTCTACATTATTTTATAAGCAAACAATGTAGACCCAGATCAGACGTTGCAACAGTAAACGGGTCTACGCTATTTGTAAATGTCAGTGTACGAGTTAAATGGGTCTACATCGTTTGCAAATGTCCGTGTACGCGTGTCTCTTTTGAAAGGGTTGACATAAAAAGCATTGACAAAGTTATTGACTAGAATAATAATAAAGAATTCCCCTTTATCTTTTCAGGCGATATCTTATTTTGAAAACAGTGTTAGCAGGACGAAGAGTGGTGTCCACAATTAAGCATATACACACCAGGACTTCAAAACAACGGATTCCAACATTAATGAATGAATGAATGGTGTTTTACGGCCCATCGACACTGAAGGTCATATAGAGAGCATTCCAGCATAATACGGATTTACGGGTCCACATCCATGATGAACCAGACAATGGAAATAAATACACATTTTCTTAAAACAACATTTAAGCGATATTCATTTTTTGGGAACTTTAATTCACGAATTAGGTCTTTTTTACATACTATATTAAAGAACATCATGACGAAATTTGGCTACGAGACACAGCAAGACTCATGGCATTAATTCAGGCTTATACGCCGACAAGAAAGGTTTAGTACTCTATCAAGGCGACCTCTTAAATCCAGAAATAGAAGTAGAACGTCGGATATCTGTACTTTTTCGTTTTTGTCGTACCCTTTATTACTTTTCTACAGTTACTCTGTTTGCAGCTCAATCATTGAGTACACTAGCGATAGGTGGATACAGTTCACTTAAATGTTTTTGTTATTCATGCACTTTACCACTGTATTTGCCGTCGCGGTTGTTGTAGATTAGTCGGAGAGTGGATACGTTTATTTACACTGTCTTTTAGGGTTGGGATGGTTGGGCGCCCATAAACCGGTTTAACCCCCCAGTGACTTTTGTCAATGACCGTTCCAAGGCGGTACTTGTAGATTAGTCGGAGAGTGGATACGTTTATTTACACTGTCTTTTAGGGTTGGGATGGTTGGGCGCCCATAAACCGGTTTAACCCCCCAGTGACTTTTGTCAATGACCGTTCCAAGGCGGTACTTCCATCTTCCTCCTATATAGTATGTTTGTTTTGTCTTTGTGCGTCTCTTGTTGTTTTTAGTTATATACATTTGCTGTTTCCTAGTGTTGCTGTTCGGGCGACTGTTTGTTCTGTATGTGGTGTTTCCTGCATGACTCATTTTTGTACTTTGATTTCAGAGTAGTGCTGCATCTCGTAGTTAAATTTAATGGCTATAGCAAACTATTTGGATTCAAAATAAATGTACAGTTATTATACACTTTTTCAGGACTCGAATTGCTTGCTATTTAAAATTATAACCAATAAAATAACAATGAAACTGTGTTTTTTTTTAAAATTATATTGTTTTTTTATTGTCCCATATTTACTTGTTAATCCCCGAGTTCTCTTATTCTTTCTTTCCTATTTGTTGCTTTAATTTTACAATGTAGACCCAGATCAGACCGTTCGCAAATGTCAGTGCACGAGTAAATGGGTCTACACTGTTTGCAAATGTCAGTGCACGATTCTCTTTGAAAGGATTAATATAAGCATGTACAGTAAAACCTCTCTATAACGGCCAATAAATTGTGTAATTAGTTGGTATATTAGGACAGGTGACTGCATAAAGCATGGTGAAAGTAAAACAGAACATTCCTATAGAAGCGTTCTGTTTTACTCTCGCACTGCTTTAAGCAGTCACCTGCCTTTAACGCAAAATATGAGTGAGTTGGGTTTCACGGCACCGCGACTCTAAACAGGTCATAAACCGCCAATGACGAAAATTATGATGAAACGATGAAATTCAATAAAAAATCTCGATCGTAAACCATTAAAATATACGAAAATGAGAATGTATAAAGGAATACAGAAATAATATAATGGAACAGGTAAAAAAGATTTGTTTTAGAATAAAGACCACTCTCTTTCAAAAACGGAAATATTTTCTCGTAGGGAACTGTATTAAATATTTAACTGGTACATAGAATCAACACTAAAGTATTTACGTCTTATTATAGAAAGGTCAATACATTCAATCAAAAAATGTTTTCTCATCCAGATTTCTATAGTAATGTTATTTACAAACTTAGGAAAAATGATGGTCATATCCATTTTCACGACTTGTTTATTAGACGCATTAAAACTTTTAGGAAGAAAGGTTATGGCTCTATTATATTGCAACACACTGCATGTTTGGTTATCGACCCCTTTACACTCGGTCGACGATGACAGGCCGAGGGTAGTACTCTATTTGACGGACTTTCACAGTTGTTATGCTGTTTTACATTTTGTACTGTGATGACTGTCTTCTATGTTGTGGGGAAGTCCGGCGGGGATACATTTATTTACAATGTTTGTTTAGCTAGGGTGACTTTGAGATAAGTGTGAGGTTAGGACGTCCGTAAACCGGTTTAAACACCCAGTGGTGATTTTGCTACTGACCGTGCCAAGGCGGTTCTCTCTTTGTCATCCTTACTTTTGTTTGTCTTGTGTCTTTGTGTTTTGTTCATGTTTGTCTCTGGTGCTCGTGTATTTGTTGGTGTTTTCTGTATTCTTCTCGTGTGTTTGGTTGTGTGTGTGTGACATGCTGTCTATTGATGTGTTGGTGGTGATTGCGTCTTGTATGTGACTTTCTACTGTATGTGTGTGTAAGAGTATAAATTGCTATGCTTTCTGTAGGTGTTTTGGTGATGGTGGCGTTTTGTGTGTGGCTTTTCCTGCTCGACTTTAGTAACTACTTTTTCATTTATAAGCACAATAGTGTTGTTTGTGCAGTGTGGCGGCCGTGAAACATCTCCCCGTACATTCAATCAATATTTTTTCTTCCTCTTGCAGGAATTGTTCTACATCCAATGCGTTGCTTTGCACCTTAATACCGTACTTTGCACTTCATGGTGGCTTCGGTACTCACCGACATACTGTCTCACTTTCTTGATTTCTCTTTTTTAAGGCGAATTCCCCTTTTTGATCTCGATATTACTTTACCATACTGTTTTTTCTTACTTCATACCGTTCATTGTTTTCCTCCCATCTCTATAGTCCACTTTATTTCTTTCGTCGTAGCTGCTGGAATAGTTTTATTCTGTACTGGCTTTTATCTTTTACATGACTTTTCTTTCAGTTTGATATATTTATACTTATTTGACGGTGTGCCTAAAATAAGCAATGACGGGTTATGACCAGTTATGACGGGTTATGGCTAGTACTGGCGAGTAATAACGGCATATAATGATCAATTTAGTTACATTATAACCTTTTGCATTGAAAATATAAAAAACATCGAGTTTATTCCTTATGTTTTTTTTGTGTTTGATCGATAAATCCAATCCGGACATTAACCCCCTCCCTCCATCTGAAAGTAAACTTTAAAGATACTGTTTTTTTTCTCCCCTACAGCATGTCTCCTGAAAATATTTCGCGGAATTGATGCTCTGTTACTGTCTCACCTTTTTAAAATAATGGAAGTTTATAATTATTATTTAATCGTATTTTGTTTTTTATTTGTAGACCGGCCTTCCGTCGTCGAGGCTCTTGCCCCTATCCGAAAGTAAATATGCTGTAAAAACAATATATATATATAATAAATTCTGAAGGGTGGTGATCCCCCGAAAGCAAAAATTGCCACACAAAAAGAGAAAATTGCAGACTCGGTTTTATTGAGTCTGTTCATGAGCAGTAATTGAAAGTGCAATACTGCTCACGCCCCCTAGCACCGGCTTAAGCGGTATTCAATTTTCAGAACAAGAAGTACTGAAATTCATGATCTCGAAGGATCAGAATATTGCTTATGGAAATCAGTTATATACATATTTTTTTATGATCTCTACGACCAAAAACCGTATCCTATTCCATGTGTTTTAATAATATTGTTGATTAAAGCGTCGGTCGTGTGAATATATCCCGGTAAAGACGGCTTGCCGGCTATCGCCACGCACATGCTCGGCTATCGCATCGGACAATATTAAGACCTCTTACCTACAGTGGAATATCTATCTTAAGATAGATCACGTTGCATGAAATACTGAAATTTACTATCAAAACATGGGGCTCCGCTGGTAAATAAATGTACATACATGTAATGTATATCATAAATTACCTTTGTGTGAGAATGTTATATTCCAAATAGAATGAAACACAAACTGCTTGTTGCACATTCTGTCATGGCTAACCCAAATTCAAATGTGACAAATAATGTAATGTAGCAAACTGATAGAAACTGCGACAAACAGCTTATTAATCTACAAAATAGGTGTTAAATGACACAATGTACTTCAGGATACAAGGAAAGGAGACAGAACAGACGAACATGGGGACGTGTAGATCTATCTATATCTATAGTGGTTAGTAATTAATGGTACATTTTACAAAAGTGTAATTTCTAAGTTGATAATCTCAATTTAGAATATAAATTTAGTTTTTAACCTATTTGTATTTAGTCAGTTATTGTCCTGTTTTATTAATATGTCAAATTTGAATATTCCTACGTCACTGGGAGGATATATTTAGCTTGGGTAAACCTGTGTTTCAAACGTTTTTCACTAGATTCACAATAAATATACAGGTACTTGAATAAGCCAAGTAGGTAAGCTGTTATTAGCGGAAACAATCGATATCAACCGAAGTTATATATGGCGTGTTCAGCAAGCGTATAATTTGACAGGTTAATAAAACAGGACAATACTTGATAATTATTCTAGTAAACATGGTAAATAGTCTGAACTCAGTAGGAAGCCAAGTATTTTTGACGTCTTTGTAGGATCTAGCCTGTTTAGCATGCTGGCATTGATATTGAAGAGGAAATGATCTGATATGCTCTAGAAGTGTAGATATAAGTTGATAAATCTGTTCATCCTGGCCCATATTATGTTACACTTACACAGTCTGGATTTAGACTAGATGAACCTTTTATCTGCAAAAGTTGTCTGCACAATTTCCTATTATAAAGTGCCCGTGTATTTATTGTTTTCAAAATATAAACAAAGTATAGAAACAGCAGCGCAGATCTTTTAATTTGTAAACATGTCCATGTATATCATTGTATAAATACACACATACGCGCGCAAACATTCAAGGCCGCACGCAAACTGTTAGATTCTAGGGTTGTCTGTAGAGAGACAAGACAGTCATAGACGTAGACAGGTGGGAGAGAGGGACTGAAAGGGATAGATGGGAGGAGAGGGATTGAAAGAGGGAGAGGGATAGAACGATGGCGAGAGAAGAACGGAGAGAAATAGAGAGTGCTTTGGAGAGGGAGAATGAATGAATGAATGAATAGTGTTTTACGGCCCATCGACACTGATGGTCATATAGAGCCGAATAAATAATGTAAATAAAACTATATGATGAAATCAAATAAAGACAATCTCACTAGATTATGTAAATGTCAGTCCCGATCAACAGGATTGTAAATAAAATAAGGACAAAACATAATCGACATTCTAAAAATATACCTTTTAAATTTTAGAATATATATTAATGGCTTTTAAAAAATCAAATATTTTTGGTATTTCTACCAGCTCAAACAGTTCCCTCAGGGAATCTGCTTGAAAGAACCTATCTCTGATTAAAATTAAATCAGGACATTCAATGAGAATGTGCTGAATTGTATAAGGCTCAAAACAAAATAAACATTCAGGTTGAACTTCACCTTTCAGTAAAAATGAATGAGTTAAAAAAGAATGTCCAATTCTTATTCTCGCCAATACGACCTCATCACGCCGAATTGGCAAGCATGAACAAAAATGTTCACCTAAAATAGGTTTAACAGCATGGAGCTTGTTATGAATTTCCTCATTCCAAGACTCCTGCCATTTATATAGAATATGTCTAGTAATTTGTGGTTTGAAATCCGAATACGGTATTCTCATATCAGATTCAGGCGATTCAAGGGCAGACTTCGCTGCAAGGTCCGCCTTCTCGTTGCCCTGTATTCCACAATGACTAGGTATCCAACAAAATATGACATCTTTTGAATTAGACATTTCATGGTATTTTAAAACAAGTTTTTTAATAAGAACATTTTTTGAAGAACATTTACTCAGAGATTGTAAAACAGAAAGAGAATCCGAAAAGATTATATGTTTTCTATATGATTTTCCAGCAATATAATCAAGAGCTAAGTCAATAGCTTTGATCTCTGCTGAAAAAATGGAGGCATTATCGGGAAGCCGAAACTTTGTCTCTGAATCATCAGCCACAAAGGCAGCTGCAACTCTCTCATCATCTTTTGAACCATCAGTATATACTTGTTCATAATCTTCAAATCTTGAAATTATTTCATTTAAAAAAGAACTGAATTCAAGCGAGCTTGTTTCAGACTTTTTATGCCGTGTTAGTTCAAATATAACTTTTGGTGGTTTAATAGTCCAAGGCGGTATAGATTCAACTTTAGTCTTTTCAACCAAAGACAAATCTATATCACTATTTTGAAAACTGTTTTTCATACGTATTCCGAAAGGTGGAATTACCTTTTCCTTAGATTCAAATAAACGTTGATATTTAGGTCTAAAAACATTTCTATGAGCGGGATTTGATGGGTTTGAAGCTAATTTAGAGGTATACTGCATGGATAGCTTTTCACGACGAGAGTAAAGTGATGGCTCATTCGCCTCAACATATAAACTTTTAGCAGGGGATGTCCTAAAGGCACCCAATGCTAAACGTAAACCTTGGTGATGAATTGGATCAAGCATCTGCAAGTATGATTTCCTTGCAGAGCCATATACAACACTACCATAATCCAGTTTGGACCTCACTAAACTTCTATACAATTTGAGCATTACATTGCGATCTGCACCCCATTCGGTATGTGCAAGAACGCGAAGCAATTTCAAAGTTTTCTGGCATTTAGCCTTTAAATATTTAATATGAGGTATAAAGGAAAGTTTTTTGTCAAAAATGACACCGAGAAATTTTGCCTGGTCTACAACAGGAATGGGATCACCATTCAAGTGCAACTCCGGGTCATTGTGAAATTTTCTCAGTTGACAGAAATGTACACAATTTGTTTTAGACTTGGAAAATTTAAAACCGTTTTCAGTAGCCCATTTTTGAGCTTTATCAATGGACTGTTGAAGTTGACGTTCAACAGTACGCATGTGTTTAGAACGGTAACAAATTAAAAAGTCATCAACATACAATGAACAATCCGTGTCATTAGAAATAGATTGAACAATATTATTAATTTTAACATTAAATAGAGTAACTGACAAAATACTTCCTTGTGGAACACCCATTTCCTGTTTTTGCATATCAGAAAGAGTAGTTCCAACACGGACTTGAAATTCCCTATCATTTAAAAAGTTTTCAATAAAAACTGGAAGTCGACCTTTAAGTCCTGATTCATGAAGGTCTTTCATTATGCCATACTTCCAAGTTGTATCGTAAGCTTTCTCAAGATCAAAGAAGACAGCAACTAAGTGCTCCTTCTTGATGAAAGCTTCGCGAATAAATGCTTCCAACCTAACTAAATGATCATTTGTACTTCTTTGGCTCCTGAATCCACTTTGATACTCCGTAATGAGGTTGTTGGATTCAAGATACCAAACAAGTCTTGCGTTAATCATGCACTCTAAAGTTTTACATACGCAGCTCGTCAAGGCTATGGGACGATAATTATTTGGATCTGTGTTATCTTTCCCTGGCTTTGGAACAGGAATAACTGTTGCCTGTTTCCAAAACTTGGGCAATTTACCACTTGACCATATATGATTAAAAATATCTAAAAGAACATTTATACAATTTGAAGGCAAGTGCTTCAGAAATTGATAATGAATGTCATCAGGTCCAACAGCTGTATCGTGCGATTTATTAAGAGCATCAAACAGTTCTCTCTCAGTAAAAGGTAAATTGTAGCTTTCAGTGTTGTGAGAAGTAAAATTAAGTTTTTCCTTTTCTTTAGTCTTTTTTATATGTCTAAATTCAGGAGTGGACTTAGCTGATGAAGAGTTTTTAGCAAACGCATCAGCTAAGGAATTGGCTATATCTTTTATATCTGTTATTTTTTTATCATCTGCATTTAAATGTCCAAAAGAGGATTTACCTTTACCACTTATTTTACGCACCATATCCCATACCTTCTTTACTGATGAACGACAATTTAATTTAGAAACATATTTCTTCCAAGACTGATTTTACAGTCTTGATAGTACGACGAGCTTTAGCCCTAAATACTCTAAAATGATGTAAATTATCCTGAGTAGGACTGACTTTAAATTTTCTAAGAGCTGCTTTACGCTTTCTAATAGCCTCCTTACATTCATCATCATACCACGGTTTAGGAGGTTTCTTTGGGTTTGATGAGGACTTTGGAATGCATTCTTCTGCCACTGAATATAAAATGGATGTAAATGTTTCAATGGGGTCATCACTATTTTCAAATACATCTGATCTAATCTTTTCCCTACACAATATTTCAAACTTTTCCCAATTTGCTTTCTTGAGTTTCCAGCGAGGAACACATTCCTCGACTGGAGAAGCAATATGGTTTAGAAATATTGGAAAGTGGTCACTTCCACATAGGTCGTCACCAACTTTCCAATCATAATCCAAGTAAATGGTTGGATAACAAATAGAAAGATCAACGCAAGTAAAAGTTCCTGATGCCGGGTGAAGATAGGTTGGGGACTTATTGTTGGAGATGCACAAATCGTGCTCACCAACAAAATCCTCAACAATTTTACCTAAAGCATTAGTATTTGTAGATCCCCATAGAGGATTATGGCTATTAAAATCCCCTAACAATATAAATGGGGCAGGCAATTGTTCAACAAGGGAGTCAAGTTCTTTCTTGTCAACTGTTGTCCTTGGCGGAATATAAATAGAACAAAATGTAATGACCTTATGAAGGGTAACACTGACAGTAACAACTTGTAAATTAGTTTTAATGGGTAAATAACTATGAACAACAGAGTTGTTCACAATAATTGATGAGCCGCCAGCAGCTCTTTCACCGTCATTAAAAATATGATTATAAATAGAATAATTTCTAAAGTTGACTTGATCAGTGTCCTTCAAGAATGTTTCTTGAAGACACATTATGGCCGGGTCATATTTATTCAGCAACAGAAGAATCTCATTATAATTTGCCTTAAGTCCTCTACAATTCCATTGTATTACGCAATTTTTCATTATTGATTAATGAAAATACATTTAGTTAGGATGGAGGCGTAATAGGAACAAGCTTCTTGTCCTTTTTCTTTTTGGGGGATTTGGAAGAAGGGACAATGGATGTATGTACATCCATCACCTCTTCCTCATCCAAGCTGCTATAAGTGTTGTGCAGCTTTACAGGAGTATCTTTACCGTTTGGTAAAGGAACATTACTATTAGCTTTACTTTTAGTGTTTGAGTTTTTCTGACTCTGAGGCGATTCCTGGGTCGCCTGACATGCCATGTCAGACTTGCCAGAGACGACAGAGTCGGGAATCTTTTTGTAGTTTGGCGCACCGTGTGGCCAGGTGATGACTGTTTGAGTTTCAGCGTTCTTAGTTTTAATCTGGCTTTCCTTCACCTTATCCGCATAAGATGAGCCCGCAACAGTGGAAGGATTTGAAGCTTCCACAATTTTACGGGCTTCAGGAAATGATACGTTCTGCAGAACTCTTAATTCTCTGAATTTCCTTTTCCTGCTTCCACTTTGCACACTCTTTCGAGTGAACATAGTGATCCCCTTTGCAGTTAAAACACTGCACAGGGTTTTCACAGGTCGAGGAATCATGATCTTCCTGACCACAACGAGCACAAACTGTTTTTTTTCGAACATTTGTCCTTATGGTGACCAAATCTCTGGCAGTTGAAACACCGGAGAGGATTTGGGATGTAAGGGTCGACATCTACGCTTAAGTAGCCACATTTAATTCTTGGTGGAACAAATGGGATGTTAAACTTAAGTATGAAAGTATTGGTAACTATTTCGTTACCATTTCTGACAAACCTAATACGTTTAACCTCCGTAACATTCTGATTTTTCAGTTCTGTTAGCATTTCTTCCTCACTGGTGTGTCGAAGATCACGGTCTCGCACAACTCCTTTACAGAAGTTCAGAGACTGGTGAGGAGATACTTGAATAGAAATGCCAGCAAACATTGAACTTTTAAGTAAATTATCAGACTGTTGTTTCTTGACACATTCCACTAGAATTTTGCCTGAACGAAGAACCTTAACATCTTTTGGCTCACCTGCCAATCCTTGCAGTGCTTTCGCAACTGCAAAGGGTGACAACTTTGCCAGAGATTCGTCATTATTGACTGGACAGATTACTAAGAATCTTGGCCAATAGTTAGTCATCAACGGTGTTGAGTTTTTTTCACGATCAGACTCTGATGACTCAGAGTCCTTACGTGACCTTTTGAAATTATTTGGTTTCTTTGAACCTGAGCGTTTTTTGGCGGGGGTTGCCATAGCGCTTAATTATAGTTCATCACCCATGCTCCCCACCCACCTCGGAGCCCAACAAGGGGATGTCTTCGGGATATCTCCAGCGAAAGACACCGGGGTTACATGGGTGATATACTCAGATAAATAGCAAAGTCGAGCCAACGCCGTACCTCCAATGCGCTACCGCTAAATAGAACACCTTCTGGCCAATAGGTTAATCGACGCAGGAATCGCTGGTCAACCATACACAAAATCTACCTGATTAGCCCTAAACCACCGCCTTCAAAGACACTTCAGCATAAAGTTAATATTAGCAAAACTAATTAAATGTATTAAAACAGAGAAAATAAGTCATTTAATAGAGAAATGACGAACTCTCAAGATATGAAGTATCCTTGGGCAAGACATGGTAAGCCGATTGATCAGACTGGGCCAGGCCTGACCGCTCGTCTGCGCCCAGATTAAGGGCCAAAGCAGTGTGTTGCATCAGAGGTCATACGCTCAGAGACCTCTTTTGCTCAACTACCAGGATCCCATCACCTGGGCGATTCGAGTCGCAACCCACGGCAAACAGGTTGCTCCTATTCGGGGGGATCTTACCCCTCTGCAGGAGATGCAGCTGGCGAATTCTAACCCCCGCCAGCAGGGGGAGAGAGGGAGACTTCACAGACAGAAAGATAAAGGAAGAGAGAAAGAGAAAGGAAGAGAGAGAGAGAAAGAGAGAGGAATCCCCTCTGATCAGGGTATGCAGTTTGCTTACGGAACTTTATAGATGTCTTTAGATTCTAAAATGGCTACAATGTTCCAATTCCAGTATTTCATTATAACTATTGTGTTCATGAATCCTCATATAGGTAATGAATTTTGGATTTGACATAGAACACAATTTGTGTTCTTTGCATGTGTTTCAGGTAACTGCATATTTGACCACGTTTCCTGCTGAAAAATACTACTGAAACTCTGATCTGTAGCATGTTTAGCTTACTTCCGATTCGTAAAAGGGTTTGACACTTTGGACCGAGTGACCAACAGCTGAGAAAATCCAAACCGAGTCTAAATCCAAGCTATATCGCCAATTCGCATTAGGTCCAACATTTGTTAAAAGACTTCCTGCTGAGATTGATAGTTGAGCTGCAGTTCTCTTATCAAGGAATACCGTAGTGAAATATGGTATTGTTTAGACATGGTCGGTAACACTCCGGTGACTGACTAACTGACCAATTAAAAATGCCTTAGGTAAGAATACCTTAGGTAAAAATGTCATAGGTAAAAATGCTACGGTATAAAAATTTATTACAAATATTTTTCAATTTATAAAAGGTTTCATTATTGTTTCAAAGTATAGTATTATGTATTGCAAAATACAACTCACAAGTAATGCAAATCAGAGTAGACCAAGATTAGAAGGTTCCTATAAGAGTCGTCTGATCAGGATCTGCTCTGTTACTCGAATTTGATAGATCTGTTCCATTGTTGTTTCAAAAGATAGTATTATGTTTTGCTACATTCTAAAGTTAAAAAAAATAATGCAAGCAAAAGTAATGCAGAAACAGAATAGACCAAGATTATATAGGAGCCATCTGATCAGGATCGGCTGTTTGTTTCTGGAATTTGATAGATATTGAAATCTTACCTACCTGTTTCTTATGATTTTTCCTACAAATATTTAAACAGAGTAGACCCGGACACCCACCAAAATTGATTATGAAAGGACAGTATAACATATTTTCAAATTATAGTTTTCCTTTTATAAATTCAAAAATATGTTATTATTTATCTTTTTTAAACTGTGGAATTTTTACCTATGGTCTTTTTATCTAACATGACTGATGTGTATCTATCAGCTAAATGTTTATGTACAATGCAAACTTTTCGAGGAATTGCTTTTTGTCGTTGGCAAACACTGTACACTAAATAACCATAAATACGTCTTTCGACGCATTTGAAAACAGTGTTCATCCAAGTCATATGGCTCCTATATACAGGCAAATTTCGATAATTCCAGTACATATCATTATCAAATTTTAAGACAGGCAACAGCTTAACGTATGGCGAAGTCATGCAATAAGCTCCTTTGTGTGCTTTCTGCGTGACTTCAATACACTGCATTAAGCAGCCACCTTCCTCGAAGGTCTTGATTATTCCATGTGAACTTCGATTTATCGAGATTTTACTGTAATAAGATTTTACGATGTCATTATTTCTTGCATGAATATTCATCGACTAAAGGGCTATTCAATGTGCAAATGCATGAAAGGGGTGTAAACGAGGGAAATGGCTTAATCAATTTTAATAGATTTATTTATTATTATTCCATTAGACCAAATTCCAGTGTTTATGTCTACGAGCAACATATAATAATAGTCTCTAGTCTATACAGCAATATAAACGGGCGAAAATGAGATAATATGTCTTCGAATTATCTACGAAATCGTAAGGGAATCAATAGTTTTGAGTAAAGCTTAGGCATGTCTATATTGTTGTCATGCATTATATTCCATTCTGTGCGTACAGTGTGAAGTGTCGTTGACACGTTTAATTTTTTTTATATAGTTTTGCTTGTTGATTTAGAGTCCACATGTATTTCACTTCAGTACAACTTGTCATATTTTAATACATTGCCCCTTTTGGTTGTGGACAAGAGTCAACTGGTGTCATTTAATTATGGCAAATTTGAGTAAATCTTACCAGAGACAAGTAGTACTCCAAAACGTGTATATATTAATAGTGATGGGCGTTATACAGACTATCAGTCTATGATTAACCATGGCGAAAGTTGCTTTATTTGGCGATAGCTACATTAGGTGGCTGTACCACTCTTGCGAAGATCAGGGTGAACTCTTACCCCACGGGGCATTGAATTGGTATAGCCTAGGGGGGGTCTTAGAACAGATCGGATGGGCATATCACTCTACAAGAAATTGTTGGCAGCGGAGGCGAATATAGTTTTCCTAAATATTGGCGGGAATGACCGAATATGCCAAATTGTTAACGACCTGGCCGCGTCCGGAGTGAGGAAGGTCTTCATTGGGGAAATTTTGACGAGGGGAAACTACAACAAATGCCCAGGCCTCACCACAGAATGCTTTGAGGGACAGAGGAAAAAAATCAACAAACTTTTGGCTAAGAAATATCAACAAAACTTCGTCAGATTTAATGACATCAAATTGCCGGCTGACTACAGCAGAGACATGGTACAATTGAACAGTGTCAAGGAGGGGAATTGCGGGATGAAGAAATACAAATATCGCATTCACCCCCCCCGAATTTTGTTTAAAAAAGATCAGCAAGAAATCAAATGAGGTTAACTTAGAACTGAGCAACAGATATGATAGTTTATCAGATATGACAGGAGATTTCATTCCAGCTAAAAAGAAGGAAAATGATTTAATTCTCATGTGCAGTGCCACTTCCTCATTGGAGCACCCGTCGACACCAGAGATTGAGCCCCAAGATTCATGGCAGAAACCTAAACATTACTAAAGTAGTCCAAATCAAAGACGTAGAAAGGCAGATATTGTTATTGAGCTAAACAACAGATACGACAGCTTGTCAGAGATACAGGAAACTACCGGAGAAGATTACACACCAGTTAAAAAAAGAAAAGGGCAGTTAAGTTTTTAAGTTTAAGTAGTGACCCTTCCTCACCAGAGTATACGTCAAACACCAAAAAAGGTGCCCGAACAAAGAAAAACTAAAGAAACAGTAGCAGTAAATAAGAGAAAATATGAACAAGACAGTGTGGAAACAGACAGTTCGCTCAAAGTAAAATACTTACTATATGATCCTGTAGTACTACAGCATAATGCATGTTTGGTTGTCAACCCTTTTACAGTTGGCAATCATGCTGGCCTCTTTGCATGTACGCCGACAAGAAATTTTTAGTACTCTATGAAAGCGACCTCTTAAATCCAGAAATGGAAGGAGAACGTCGGATATCTGTACTATTTCGTTTATGTCGTACCCTTTATTACTTTTCTACAGTTACTCCGTTTGCAGCTCAATCATTGAGTACACTTGCGATAGGTGGATACAGTTTGTTCACTTAAATGTTTTCGTTACGTTATACATGCACTTTACCACTGTATTTGCCGTCGCGGTTGTTGTAGATTAGTCGGAGAGGGGATACGTTTATTTACACTGTTTGTCTTTTAGGGTAGGGATGGAATAAGTGTGAGGCTGGGCGCCCATAAACCGGTTTAACCCCCCCCCCAGTGATGTTTGTCACTGACCGTTCCAAGGCGGTACTTCCATCTTCCCCCTATTGTATGTTTGTTTTGTCTTTGTGCGTCTCTTATTGTTTTTGTACATTTGCTGTTTCCTTGTGTTGCTGTTCGGGCGACTGTTTGTTCTGTATGTGGTGTTTCCTGCATGACTCATTTTTGTACTTTTACATCAAGAAAATGAAACGCCGCAAAAGAAATTTAAGGCTACAGTTGTGAATTTGTCATTATCTTTGGAGACCTTTAACGACAGTGTAAATATTGAACAGTGAAAAGTCTCCAAATAAAAGTGGACAGGAGTCCGGATGTGTACCAGTTGAAGGTCCACACAGAGGAAAATTGCATGCAGGTGTATTCAGAAACTCATCTGAATTTCTGAACATGTTTCAGCATTGTGATGGGTCACTGGAATGTGTTCCGCCAGGTGTAAAGGAGGACATGTTTTTCATCATTAACAATCAGAGCAACCTGGAAAGAGAAAAAAGGCTTGCAATGGCAGTTCTGGGATGACTGTGGCTCATGGAGAAATAGTTCAACTCCAACTCAATATTTTCCCCCCATTGAAGGAAAACTGGTCCATGTTTTGAAACGGGGAGGAAAATACTGCATTGAAAGCCAGAGAAAAAAGTATAAACTCATCTGAACTTCTGAACATGTTTCAGCATTGTGATGGGTCACTGGAATGTGTTCCGCCAGGTGTAAAGGAGGACATGTTTTTCATCATTAACAATCAGAATGAATGAATGAATGAATGGTGTTTTACGGCCCATCGACACTGATGGTCATATAGAGCCGAATAAATAATGTAAATAAAACCATATGATGAAATCAAATAAAGACAATCTCACTAGATTATGTAAATGTCAGTCCCGATCAACAGGATTGTAAATAAAATAAGGACAAAACATAATCGACATTCTAAAAATATACCTTTTAAATTTTAGAATATATATTAATGGCTTTTAAAAAATCAAATATGTTTGGTATTTCTACCAGCTCAAACAGTTCCCTCAGGGAATCTACTTGAAAGAACCTATCTCTGATTAAGATTAAATCAGGACAGTCAATGAGAATGTGCTGAATTGTATAAGGCTCAAAACAAAATAAACATTCAGGTTGAACTTCACCTTTCAGTAAAAATGAATGAGTTAAAAAAGAATGTCCAATTCTTATTCTGGCCAATACGACCCCATCACGCCGAATTGGCAAGCAAGAACAAAAATGTTCACCTAAAATAGGTTTAACAGCATGGAGCTTGTTATGAATTTCCTCATTCCAAGACTCCTGCCATTTATATAGAATATGTCTAGTAATTTGTGGTTTGAAATCCGAATACGGTATTCTCATATCAGATTCAGGCGATTCAAGCGCAGACTTCGCTGCAAGGTCCGCCCTCTCGTTGCCCTGTATTCCACAATGACTAGGTATCCAACAAAATATTACATCTTTTGAATTAGAAATTTCATGTTATTTTAAAACAAGTTTTTTAATAAGAACATTTTTGGAAGAACATTTACTCAGAGATTGTAAAACAGAAAGAGAATCCGAAAAGATTATATGTTTACTATATGATTTTCCAGCAATATAATCAAGAGCTAAGTCAATAGCTTTGATCTCTGCTGAAACAAGAGCACCGCAAGACGGGGCAATATACGCCCGAATGCTGTTCTATAAAATTATGTTGAAAAATAAAGGAGCAGTTAGTTGCACAAGAAATTGCTACCCGAAACTATCAAAGGGCAATAACTCCAGAATGAAAAATATCCAAGATATGAGCATGGTAAGAACAGTGTACATACCAATCATTTTCAGACTTTCAGACTTTTTTGAACTTTGGAAAAAAAGTCGAGAAAGTTTAAACCGAACGTGACATAAGTGCGTTTAACCTTTCACCTTCAAATATGACTGACCTTAAAGGTAATGATGTAGGTCTAGTTAGCTACAGCCAGGACACAAAATTTGCTAACGCTCTATTTGTGACCTTGACCTTGAAAGTTCACAATTGGGTTTTGTATGCAACACACCTTCAAGTGATACTGAAGCCCTATTTGTGACCTTGACCTTGAAAGTTCACAATTGGGTTTTGTACGCGACACACCTTCAAGTGATACTGAACATATGTGTGAAAGAATTTTGAAAATCGGAGAAAAAATGAGTAAGTTATAGCCAGGACACGAATTTGCTAACGGACGGACAGAATTGCTAACGCCCTATTTGTGACCTTGACCTTGAAAGTTCACCATTGGGTTTTGTACGCGACACACCTTCAAGTGATACTGAACATATGTGTGAAAGAATTTTGAAAATTGGTGAAAAGATGAGTAAGTTTTACCAAGGACACGAAAATTGCTAACGCCCTATTTGTGACCTTGACCTTGAAAGTTCACAATTGGGTTTTGTACGCGACACACCTTCAAGTGATACTGAACATTTGTGTGAAAGAATTTTGAAAATCGGAGAAAAAATGAGTAAGTTATAGCCAGGACACGAATTTGCTAACGGACGGACGGACAGAATTGCTAACGCCCTATTTGTGACCTTGACCTTGAAAGTTCACCATTGGGTTTTGTACGCGACACACCTTCAAGTGATACTGAACATACGTGTGAAAGAATTTTGAAAATTGGTGAAAAGATGAGTAAGTTTTAGCAAGGACACGAAAATTGCTAACGCCCTATTTGTGACCTTGACCTTGAAAGTTCACAATTGGGTTTTGTACGCGACACACCTTCAAGTGATACTGAACATTTGTGTGAAAGAATTTTGAAAATCTGAGAAAAAATGAGTAAGTTATAGCCAGGACACGAATTTGCTAACGGACGGACGGACGGACAGACAGACAGACGGACAGACGGACACCCAGCCAGTTTTGTGACCTTGACCTTGAAAGTTCACCATTGGGTTTTGTACGCGACACACCTTCAAGTGATACTGAACATATGTGTGAAAGAATTTTGAAAATTGGTGAAAAGATGAGTAAGTTTTACCAAGGACACGAAAATTGCTAACGCCCTATTTGTGACCTTGACCTTGAAAGTTCACAATTGGGTTTTGTACGCGACACACCTTCAAGTGATACTGAACATTTGTGTGAAAGAATTTTGAAAATCGGAGAAAAAATGAGTAAGTTATAGCCAGGACACGAATTTGCTAACGGACGGACGGACAGAATTGATAACGCCCTATTTGTGACCTTGACCTTGAAAGTTCACCATTGGGTTTTGTACGCGACACACCTTCAAGTGATAGTGAACATACGTGTGAAAGAATTTTGAAAATTGGTGAAAAGATGAGTAAGTTTTAGCAAGGACACGAAAATTGCTAACGCCCTATTTGTGACCTTGACCTTGAAAGTTCACAATTGGGTTTTGTACGCGACACACCTTCATGTGATACTGAACATTTGTGTGAAAGAATTTTGAAAATCGGAGAAAAAATGAGTAAGTTATAGCCAGGACACGAATTTGCTAACGGACGGACGGACGGACGGACGGACGGACAGACAGACAGACGGACACCCAGCCAGACGGCCAGACGATGGAGACCATAACATAATACGACCCTTCGGGCGTATAAAAATGGAGGCATTATCGGGAAGCCGAAACTTTGTCTCTGTGTCATCAGCCACAAAGGCAGCTGCGACTCTCTCATCATCTTTTGAACCATCAGTATAAACTTGTTCATAATCTTCAAATCTTGAAATTATTTCATTTAAAAAAGAACTGAATTCAAGCGAGCTTGTTTCAGACTTTTTATGCCGTGTTAGTTCAAAAATAACTTTTGGTGGTTTAATAGTCCATGGTGGTATAGATTCAACTTTAGTCTTTTCAACTAAAGACAAATCTATATCACTATTTTGAAAACAGTTTTTCATACGTATTCCGAAAGATGGAATTACCTTTTCCTTAGATTCAAATAAACGTTGATATTTAGGTCTAAAAACATTTTTATGAGCGGGATTTGATGGGTTTGAAGCTAATTTAGAGGTATACTGCATGGATAGTTTTTCACGACGAGAGTAAAGTGATGGCTCATTCGCCTCAACATATAAACTTTTAGCAGGGGATGTCCTAAAGGCACACAATGCTAAACGTAAACCTTGGTGATGAATTGGATCAAGCATCTGCAAGTATGAATAACATGCTGAAAATTGGAACAAATCATAAGATAGAACATCTGTCAACACTGATTAATACAGTAATGAATGAATGAATGAATGGTGTTTTACGGCCCATCGACACTGATGGTCATATAGAGCCGAATAAATAATGTTAATAAATCTAGATGATGAAATCAAATAGAGACAATCTCACTACTAGATTATGTAAATGTCAGACCCGATCAACAGGATTGTAAAGAAAATAAGGACAAAACATAATCGACATTCTAAAAATATACCTTTTAAATTTTAGAATATATATTAATGGCTTTTAAAAAATCAAATATTTTTGGTATTTCTACCAGCTCAAACAGTTCCCTCAGGGAATCTGCTTGAAAGAACCTATCTCTGATTAAGATTAAATCAGGACATTCAATGAGAATGTGCTGAATTGTATAAGGCTCAAAACAAAATAAACATTCAGGTTGAACTTCACCTTTCAGTAAAAATGAATGAGTTAAAAAAGAATGTCCAATTCTTATTCTGGCCAATACGACCTCATCACGCCGAATTGGCAAGCATGAACAAAAATGTTCACCTAAAATAGGTTTAACAGCATGGAGCTTGTTATGAATTTCCTCATTCCAAGACTCCTGCCATTTATATAGAATATGTCTAGTAATTTGTGGTTTGAAATCCGAATACGGTATTCTCATATCAGATTCAGGCGATTCAAGGGCAGACTTCGCTGCAAGGTCCGCCTTCTCGTTGCCCTGTATTCCACAATGACTAGGTATCCAACAAAATATCACATCTTTTGAATTAGACATTTCATGGTATTTTAAAACAAGTTTTTTAATAAGAACATTTTTTGAAGAACATTTACTCAGAGATTGTAAAACAGAAAGAGAATCCGAAAAGATTATATGTTTACTATATGATTTTCCAGCAATATAATCAAGAGCTAAGTCAATAGCTTTGATCTCTGCTGAAAAAATGGAGGCATTATCGGGAAGCCGAAACTTTGTCTCTGAGTCATCAGCCACAAAGGCAGCTGCAACTCTCTCATCATCTTTTGAACCATCAGTATATACTTGTTCATAATCTTCAAATCTTGAAATTATTTCATTTAAAAAAGAACTGAATTCAAGCGAGCTTGTTTCAGACTTTTTATGCCGTGTTAGTTCAAAGATAACTTTTGGTGGTTTAATAGTCCAAGGCGGTATAGATTCAACTTTAGTCTTTTCAACTAAAGACAAATCTATATCACTATTTTGAAAACTGTTTTTCATACGTATTCCGAAAGGTGGAATTACCTTTTCCTTAGATTCAAATAAACGTTGATATTTAGGTCTAAAAACATTTTTATGAGCGGGATTTGATGGGTTTGAAGCTAATTTTGAGGTATACTGCATGGATAGTTTTTCACGACGAGAGTAAAGTGATGGCTCATTCGCCTCAACATATAAACTTTTAGCAGGGGATGTCCTAAAGGCACCCAATGCTAAACGTAAACCTTGGTGATGAATTGGATCAAGCATCTGCAAGTATGATTTCCTTGCAGCGCCATATACAACACTACCATAATCCAGTTTGGACCTCACTAAACTTCTATACAATTTGAGCATTATATTGCGATCTGCACCCCATTCGGTATGTGCAAGAACGCGAAGCAATTTCAAAGTTTTCTGGCATTTAGCCTTTAAATATTTAATATGAGGTATATAGGAAAGTTTTTTGTCAAAAATGACACCGAGAAATTTTGCCTGGTCTACAACAGGTATGGGATCACCATTCAAGTGCAATTCCGGGTCATTGTGAAATTTTCTCAGTTGACAGAAATGTACACAATTTGTTTTGGACTTGGAAAATTTAAAACCGTTTTCAGTAGCCCATTTTTGAGCTTTATCAATGGACTGTTGAAGTTGACGTTCAACAGTACGCATGTGTTTAGAACGGTAACAAATTAAAAAGTCATCAACATACAATGAACAATCCGTGTCATTAGTAATAGATTGAACAATATTATTAATTTTAACATTAAATAGTGTAACTGACAAAATACTTCCTTGTGGAACACCCATTTCCTGTTTTTGCATATCAGAAAGAGTAGTTCCAACGCGGAATTGAAATTCCCTATCATTTAAAAAGTTTTCAATAAAAACTGGAAGTCGACCTTTAAGTCCTGATTCATGAAGGTCTTTCATTATGCCATACTTCCAAGTTGTATCGTAAGCTTTCTCAAGATCAAAGAAGACAGCAACTAAGTGCTCCTTCTTGATGAAAGCTTCGCGAATAAATGTTTCCAACCTAACTAAATGATCATTTGTACTTCTTTGGCTCCTGAATCCACTTTGATACTCCGTAATGAGGTTGTTGGATTCAAGATACCAAACAAGTCTTGCGTTAATCATGCGCTCTAAAGTTTTACATACGCAGCTCGTCAAGGCTATGGGACGATAATTATTTGGATCTGTGTTATCTTTCCCTGGTTTTGGAACAGGAATAACTGTTGCCTGTTTCCAAAACTTGGGCAACTTACCACTTGACCATATATGGTTAAAAATATCTAAAAGAACATGCATACAAATTGAGGGCAAGTGCTTAAGAAATTGATAATGAATGTCATCAGGTCCAACAGCTGTATCGTGCGATTTATTAAGAGAATCAAACAATTCTCTCTCAGTAAAAGGTAAATTGTAGCTTTCAGTGTTATGAGAGGTAAAATTAAGTTTTTCCTTTTCTTTACTCTTTTTAATGTTTCTAAATTCAGGAGTAGACTTAGCTGATGAAGAGTTTTTAGCAAAAGCATCAGCTAAGGAATTGGCTATATCTTTTACATCTGTTATTTTTTTATTATCTGCATTTAAATGTCCAAAAGAGGATTTACCTTTACCACTTATTTTACGCACCATATCCCATACCTTTTTTACTGATGAACGACAATTTAATTTAGAAACATATTTCTTCCAAGACTGCGATTTAACAGTCTTGATAGTACGACGAGCTTTAGCCCTAAATACTCTAAAATGATTTAAATTTTCCTGAGTAGGACTGACTTTAAATTTTCTAAGAGCTGCTTTACGCTTTCTAATAGCCTCCTTACATTCATCATCATACCACGGTTTAGGAGGTTTCTTTGGGTTTGATGAGGACTTTGGAATGCATTCTTCTGCCACTGAATATAAAATGGATGTAAATGTTTCAATGGGGTCATCACTATTTTCAAATACATCTGATCTAATCTTTTCCCTACACAATATTTCAAACTTTTCCCAATTTGCTTTCTTGAGTTTCCAGCGAGGAACACATTCCTCGACTGGAGAAGCAATATGGTTTAGAAATATTGGAAAGTGGTCACTTCCACATAGGTCGTCACCAACTTTCCAATCATAATCCAAGTAAATGGTTGGGTAACAAATAGAAAGATCAATGCAAGTAAAGGTTCCTGATGCCGGGTGAAGATAGGTTGGGGACTTATTGTTGGAGATGCACAAATCGTGCTCACCAACAAAATCCTCAACAATTTTACCTAAAGCATTAGTATTTGTAGATCCCCATAGAGGATTATGGCTGTTAAAATCCCCTAACAATATAAATGGGACAGGCAATTGTTCAATAAGGGCGTCAAGTTCTTTCTTTTCAACTGTTGTCCTTGGTGGAATATATATAGAACAAAATGTAATGACCTTATGAAGGGTGACACTGACAGTAACAACTTGTAAATTAGTTTTAATAGGTAAAAGACTATGAACAACAGAGTTGTTCACAATAATAGAAGAGCCGCCAGCAGCTCTTTCACCGTCATTAAAAATATGATTATAAATAAAATAATTTCTGAAGTTGACTTGATCAGTGTCCTTCAAGAAAGTTTCTTGAAGACACATTATAGCCGGGTCATATTTATTCAGCAACAGAAGAATTTCATTATAATTTGCCTTAAGTCCTCTACAATTCCATTGTATTACGCAATTTTTCATTATTGATTAATGAAAATATATTTAGTTAGGTTGGAGGCTTAACAGGAACAAGCTTCTTTTCCTTTTTCTTTTTGGGGGATTTGGAAGAAGGGACAATGGATGTATGTACATCCATCACTTCTTCCTCATCCAAGCTGCTATACGTGTTGTGCAGCTTCACAGAGTTACCTTTACCATTTGGTGAAGGATCACTACCATTATGTTTTTTTAGAGTTTTTCTGACTCTGGGTGGAGTTTGAGTTCTTCTGACTCTGAGTGGCCTGACACGCCATGTCAGACTTGCCAGAGACGACAGAGTCAGAAATACTTTTGTAATTTGGCGCACCGTGTGGCCAGGTGATAATTGTCTGAGTTTCAGCATTCCTAGTTTGAATTTTAGATGTATTTTCCTTCACCTTATCTGCATAAGATGAGCCCGCAACTGTGGAAGGTTTTGAAGCTTCCACAATTTTACGGGCCTCAGGAAAAGACACATTCTGTAGAACACGAATTCTCTGGATTTCCTTTTCCTGCTTCCACTTTGCACACTCTTTCGAGTAAACAAAGTGATCCCCTTTGCAGTTAAAACACTGCACAGGGTTTTCACAGGTCGAGGAATCATGATCTTCCTGACCACAACGGGCACATATTGACTTCTTGGTACATTTGTCCTTATGATGTCCAAACCTCTGACAGTTAAAACACCGAAGAGGATTTGGAATGAAAGGGTCAACATCGAGGCTTAAGTAGCCACACATGATTCTTGGTGGAACGAACGGGACGTTAAACTTCAGAATGAAAGTATTGGTCACTATTTCTCTACCGTCTCTAACAAACTTGATACGTTTAACTTCCGTAACATTCTGATTGTTAAGTTCTGCTAGCATTTCTTCCTCATTGGTGTGCTGAAGATCACGGCTTCGCACAACTCCTTTGCAGAAATTCAAGGACTGATGAGGAGATACTTGTATCGAAATACCAGCAAACGTTTTACTTTTAAGTAAGTTGTCAGATTGTTGCTTTTTTGCACATTCCACCAGAATCTTTCCTGACCGTAAAACTTTTATGTCTTTTAGCTCACCTGCCAGTCCCTGCAGTGCTTTCGCAACAGCGAAGGGAGACAACTTTGCCAAAGATTGTGCATCATTTACTGGACAAATTACCAAGAATCTTGGCCAATATTTGATCGATTTTGATAGATTGATATGTTCACGGTCAGACTCTGATGACTCAGAGTCCTTCCGTGATCTTTTGAAAGTATTTGAATTTGAATTTGAGCGTTTTTTGGCGGGGGTTGCCATAGCGCTTAATTATAGTTCATCACCCATGCTCCCCACCCACCTCGGAGCCCAACAAGGGGATGCCTTCGGGATATCTCCAGCGAAAGACACCGGGGTTACATGGGTGATATACTCAGATAAATAGCAAAGTCGAGCCAACGCCGTACCTCCAATGCGCTACCGCTAAATAGAACACCTTCTGGCCAATAGGTTAATCGACGCAGGAATCGCTGGTCAACCATACACAAAATCTACCTGATTAGCCCTAAACCACCGCCTTCAAAGACACTTCAACATATAGTTAATATTAGCAAAACTAATGAAATGTATTAAAATGGAGAAAATAAGTCATTTAATAGAGAAATGACGAACTCTCAAGATATGAAGTATCATTGGGCAAGACATGGTAAGCCGATTGATCAGACTGGGCCAGGCCTGACCGCTCGTCTGCGCCCAGGTTAAGGGCCAAAGCAGTGTGTTGCATCAGAGGTCATACGCTCAGAGACGCTCTTTTGCTCAACTACCAGGATCCCATCACCTGGACGATTCGAGTCACAACCCACGGCAAACAGGTTGCTCCTATTCGGGGGGATCTTACCCCTCTGCAGGAGATGCAGCTGGCGAATTCTAACCCCCGCCAGCAGGGGGGATTAATACAGTAGAAACAATTGTTAAGTCAATGTATAAAGATGTTGAGAAAGCTCTAGTGGGCCTTGGAAATTACAGGCTTTCCAGGCCATTTGAACATTTGTCAGTTAATGCAGATGTGTGGGTCAAGGGTCGCTTGACAACAACAGTCACGGCTTCAAATGGCAAATTATCTGTCCCAGTAACCCTAAGCGGCAGCAAAAAGCCACACCAGAGAAGGCGCATGGCTGCTGAGAGAGCAAATCAAAGAAAATAAAATGCCACCCTGTTTTTAATTAGCTCTTAGAAATGAAAGTCTACTATAGATAACGATTGTGTTAGACGCCCGGGTCTTCCCGTGGTAGAGCATTATAATGCTGCATGATTGTGAATTCTTTAAATTTGTATAATATATTAACTGCTTTGTAAACTGTCACACCTTAGTTCCATTTAATTCTGTTTTAATTAGCCCTTAGAAATGAAAGTCTACTATAGATCACGATTGTGTTACACGCCCGGGTCTTCCCGCGGTAGAGCATCATAATGCTGCATGATTGTGTATTCTTTAAATTTGTATAAATATGTAACTGCTTTGTAAACTGTCACACCTTTGTTCCATTTAATTCTGTTTTTAATTAGCTCTTAGAAATGAACGTCTACTATAGATCACGATTGTGTTACACGCCCGGGTCTTCCTGCGGTAGAGCATCATAATGCTGCATGGTTGTGTATTCTTTAAATTTGTATAAATATGTAACTGCTTTGTTAACTATCGCAACCTTATTTCCATTAAATTCTGTTTTAATTAACTCTTAGAAATGAAAGTCTATTATAGATCACGATTGTGTTACATGCCCGGGTCTTCCTGTGGTAGAGCATCAAAATGCTGCATGATTGTGTTTCTCTGCAAACTGTCCCACTGTATTTGTTTTATTATTTAAATTTGTATAAATATTTAACTGCTTTGTAAACTGTCGCACCTTATTTCGATTAAATTCTGTTTTAATTAGCTCTTAGAAATGAAAGTCTATTATCGATCACGATCATGTTACACACACGGGTCTTCCCGCGGTAGAGCATCAACATGCTGCATGATTATGTTTATGCAAACTTTCCCACCTTTTAAATTCTGTTTTAATTAGCTCTTAGAAATTAAAGTATATTATAGATCACGATTGTGTTACATGCCCGGGTCTTCCCGCGGTAGAGCATCATAATGCTGCATGATTGTGTATTCTTTAAATTTGTTTGATTGTGTATTCTTTAAATTTGTATAAATATGTAACTGCTTTTGAACTTGTCGCAACCTTAGTTCCATTAAATTGTTTTAATTAGCTCTTAGAAATGAAAGTCTATTATAGATCACAATCATGTTACACGCCCGGATCTGCCTGCGGTAGAGCATCAAATGCTGCATGTTTGTGTTTCTACAAACTGTCCCACCTTTTATCTGTACTTGTTTTATTCTTTAAATCTTTAATTTATTTTATAAATATTTAACTACTTTGTAAACTGCCGCACCTTATTTTCATTAAATTCTGTTTTAATTAGCTCTTAGAAATGAAAGTCTATTATAAATCACGATCATGTTACACGCCCGGATCTGCCTGCGGTAGAGCACCAAAATGCTGCATGATTGTTTTACTCCATTGCAATAGAGAGCAAATGCTCTATGTATCACAGTGTTTTAAGATCTTCATAATTTTAACATTTCCTTTTCTCTAAAGCAGCATTAGCTCTTAGAAATGAAAGTCAATTATAATCACGATCCTGTTACATGCCCGGTCTACCCACGGTAGCAGCATCAAAATGCTGCATTGCAATAGAGAGCAAATGCTCTATTTATCACAGTGATTTCAGATCTTCATGATTACTGTAAATATCAAAATACTAAATGGTTGCATGGATGGAATGAGGGAGTGGTGAGATGGATGGAAAGAGCAGAGACACCAGAGGACGAATAGAGCAATACATGTATCTCTATTTAGAGCAATAGAGCTATTTATCACAATGGGAGACAGTTTTGCTGGGTGAGAGGCGACAGAGATGGGGAGATGAAGATAGAGAGGGATGGATGGTGTGGGGGCAGGGGGACGGGGCAGGAGATAAAGAGAGGGTGGATGGTATGACAGAGGGGGGCAGGGGAATAATTTCTTGAGAGGGGAGACAAGACTATTGGACAGATATGGCTGGAGAGTGAGGAAAAGAGGGATGGTGAGATAGAGGGAGAAAGCACGAACGCAGGAGTGATACAGAAAAGGTGGGCTGAGATGGGAAGATAGGGTGAGATGTATGAAGGGCAAAGGAAAGAAAGATGGGAGTGAGGAGAGGATGCGGTGTGAGAAATATAGAGGGGACTGGTGAGATGGAAGGAGAGAGGGTAGACAGAGAAATGGACTTGGGGATGGGGGAGGGGAAGGAGCAAGTGGGTGTAATTCATGGTTCCGCGATCGTTTTTTTTTTTACCAATCAGAGAACGGCATCGAATTCTGTCCGTACCACCGCGTCACTATCCGCCATATTTAACCACAAACATTCGTAACTGAGTTAGACATAAGACAAGTTTTATTAAACGTCGGATATGCATAACATAATAACACATATAAATCCATATGCCATTATAAAAATACAATTATAATTCCCGATGTCATTATTTTTCACATGTATATTCGTGGAGTAAAGGGCTAAACTTGCCTAAGTGCCTAGCTTTCATGTGTTAACAGCTTGGATTCAGCTGATTTAACTTGGTGTCTACCCTCGGTCAATATCTACTCAAATCGGGAGTAGATATACAGAAACAATTGCAACATATCATACATGATTATATTCTCTGGTCAAATTCGAGTTACGTAGTCTCGGTTTCTATATTTAGATAGACCTAACGTCACTCATAAATCGATGGAACTGAACAGGCTATATTTAGGTTTATGACTATCACCGCCCCTGTAAGAGTTTATCAATCAAATTATCATGAGAGTGAAAAGAAAACATTTGCTGTTTATCTGTCAATCTTTGCTTCCAGGTTTAATTTTATCGAAAACGCGTTTTGCCAGCGGTGGATTAAATTAATAAAACTGATAAATCAACGTCATTTTGTATGTGGCCTCAGTGGCGTAATCGGTAAGGGCGACGTCTCTAGAGTGATTAGAATTGGTTTTTGTAGGATCAGGCGCGGGTTCGTATCCAGCTATATCCAATTATTTTTATTTTTTCTCATTTGAATAATTCTTTTGGTGACCAAATATATCTGTTAGATCTATTCCGTCAACATGTTTATGCATATTTACAGAATATTAAAATAGTTCCATGGTTATAGAATCATTACGCCTATCTACTAACCTAATAAACCTTCTACTACCGGAAGTAACCTAATAAACCTAAGTTTATTTGCACCCCCTTTATTATGTCACTAGAGAAGCCTGGTGACTGGATAAAAATGATTATGTGTTCCCCACTATATTTAGACAAGAGTCTGAATAGCTCTAAATCACTCATCAGGATCATATTGATATATTGACAATGTGACATGAACTGGAACCATTTGAATAATATTTGTAAAGTACCTCTAGAAGTTACAGCATATGCCAAATATCAAAGCTCTGGCCATATTAGTTTTAGAGAAGAAGGTGTTTGAAGTTTTCACTATATAACTATGTAAAACTGTGACCCCCTCTGGCAGGGTCAATTTTGACCCCAGGGGCATATAATTTGAACAATCCTGATAGAGGACCTATAGATGATGCTATGTGCCAAATATCTAAGCTCAGGGTACTGTGGTTTCAGAAAAAAGTCTTATTTTTAGCTTCTGTGACATAGATATGCAACAAACTAGAACCATCTGAACAATATTGGTAACGTGCCTCTAGAGGTTACATCATGTCAAATATCAAAGCGCTGGCCATTTTAGTTTCAGAGATGAAGATGTTTGAAGTTTTCACTATAAGGATCAGTCCTGCCAAGTTTGGTAAAAATCCGACCAGTATTTTAAGAGGAGGTGTCATTTTAAGAAAAAGTTGAGGGACGCCGGACACAGGGCGATCTCAACACAAATAACACTGCATAGACAAGTTGTGCAGCAACCCAGAACAAAAGCCTATTGCTTATGCTTTCACAGTTCCTGACCGGTCCTTCAACAAAGACCGTCTACCTAAAACTTGACATACAACAGTGCTACACTATGAATAAGACAGTGATAAGACCATGTAAAACTGGAATTTTAACATGTTAAAAGTTGAGCTACATAAACCTATGGGCCTATGGCAGCCTTCTTGTCATGCAGTGTTGTACGGATGATACAGGACTAGCTACACATTTTCAGTTGTAGATCTCATACAAATATTGCCTAACTTCTACTGACCTTTTCAGATTCTTTGTTGGCTGACAAAGACACTCAAGTCGAAACTCAAAGCTGTTGTGTGACAAATGCTACTGATGAAAGTACTCCAGGTGTGTAAAAGGTTTTAAGTGTCTGTATCTGTATGAACTTTCAACCTCCACATACATTTCATAAACATACTTATTTGAAAGAAATTCTCCTTAAATTTGGTGAGGGCTATTCCAGGAAAATCTCCCTGGGGGGGGGGGGGCAATTACTTTTTGTCAAGCCGACTTGCAAACCCAAATGACAGCCCAGTGTATTGCCACATTTGTCCATTAGTCTGACAGTCTTTAATTTCATCCTGTTGACATACATGCATGCTTCCGTGGTTCTGTTATTGCAAGTAGTTTTCTCTTCGCCGACCTCGGATTCAATACATGTGCCTGTGCTACTGCTAGGACTCTTTTTTATTAAAAAAAATCCTGTCAATGTCTTTTGGTTGTTATTTAGGTCTATTTTGCCGGTTTATTCATTTTGTTTTGTTCATCCGGGCTTTTACATCGAGAAGCAAGAGCAGTGATTGGTTGAGACTACCGGTGTCTTAGTACTTTTTCACGGTCTAGTTTGAATCAATCAGCCGCTCATTATGGAAGTGTGATCAGATAAGCGTCTAAATGATCAGGACTAAAAATTGCATGCGTCCACAATATCCACACAACGGAATTTTCGCGGGAGTTAGTGTCAAAAAGGTTTTCCGTTAATTTTCATTATTGTCGAAGAAAACGGCTTGCATGAAGAGTTTAACATGACAAACCACCCTATCAATTTAAATTCTGATGTTGAAATACCTCCACCAATAGAAATTTAATCAAATTTCCACCCCCATCAACAGAATTAAATTTTCTTTTGCACCCTCCTCCCCTCCCCACAAAGGTAGTTTTAATAGGCTTCCGACCCCACCCCCGCGGGGAGATTTTCCTGGAATAGCCCTGAGTTGATGTAAACTTGATTTGATGCATAATAACCAGAACCTTTTAAGCTCACCTGAATATACTCAGGTGAGCTTTTTTATTGTACACCGTCCTGCTGGCCGGCAATAATTGCTTTAAAATGACATCTCCTGAAACCACAAGGCAGAATGATAACAACCTTGACATGAATGATCTTGGTATCATGCTCTATCAGAATTGCTAAAAGGATATGGGTCCATAAAGAACTCTGGTTGTCATGGCAACCAAAAGAAAAATCTTTAAATACCATCTTCTCCATAACCAATAGCCAGATTTCAAAATAATTTGACAGGCATAATCTTTGACGACCCTTTACCAAAATCGTGATGATATCTAAACAACACAGCCTCCAGGTGTGTGGCCAGTTTTCCTTATTTACCTATATAGAAAATCTTTTGTGAAACCATTGGTCAGATTTCAATATATTTTTTTGAAATAGTTCTTAGATGACCCTTTCCCAAGTTTGCTAAAACAGTGATGATATCTGAAAAAACAAGGGCATGTTGTATTGCTATGCAAGACATGAGTCCCCCACCGGACTGAAAAAAACCTCCACTCTCCCCACCCCACCCACCCATGGTGTGGTTGACCATGGTATATATACATGACCATCTGAATGGTATTAGTACCTACTTTCATACATTGAATCAGTAAATAAAAAGTTATTGTCCCGACAAGAAAATATGAAAAAGGGGAGTAACTCCAAAAATATTGATGCTAGAGTTATTGCCCTTGTGCATGACACTACATCTCATCACGCTTGTTCCATATGAGAAGTTTCAAATCAATTGAACCAGTACATAAAGAGTTACTAACTGGACAAGAAAATATGAAAAGGGGAATAACTCCAACAATATAGATGCTAGAGTTATGGCCCTTGTGCATGACACTATCCCTCATCATGCGTGTTCCATATGTGAAGTTTCAAATCAATTGAACCAGTAGAGAAAGAGTTATTGTCCGGACAAAAAAATATGAAAAAGGGGAATAACTCCAAAAATATTGATGCTATAATTATGGCCCTTGTGCATGACACTACTCCTGATCATGCTTCTTCAATGTGTGAAGTTATAATGAATTTGGCCTAACTTTGTAGGAGATATTGCCCGGACACGAAGTGTGACAGACGGACTGACAAGAAAATATGAAAAAGGGGAATAACTCCAAAAATATTGATGCTAGAGTTATGGCCCTTGTGTATGACACTACCCCTCATCATGATTGTTCCATATGTGAAGTTTCAAATCAATTGAACCAATAGATAAAGAGTTATTGTCCGGACAAAAAAATATGTAAAAGG